>OX387268.1:33899813-35149813 GCA_947562075.1 Orthosia gracilis
CCCGCACCAAGGGTTTAGTACTAACAGGTATTCACCAAAAGAATTAGATGTCAACTGTAGTTTATAAACTGACAGAGGAGCTTGTGGTGGCCAAATAATAACAGCCGCACGGGTCGATCTTCAAGGTTAAGCGACGCTTGCCAAGGTCGGTCCGTGGATCGTCGGTCCGCCTCGGAAACCACGTCAAGCTGTTGATCCCGGCTGTTATTTGTGCATCTTTTGCAGTCGATACAGATAGTTAGGGGCCATTCAAGTATTACGTAAGCACTATGGGGGAGTGGAGGGGTCTTTGTTTTGCTTATTTTGGATGACATGGGGGGTAGGGGAGTCTAGATGATGATTACGTCTTCGGTGGTTATTTACTTTTTTACAGGAATGGCAACCCTCACATTGTGTATGCTTGAAAACGAAACGCATTTTCGAGGATTCGCCCAAATAATGCATACGTTTAGGCATTCGCTTTAGAACCGATTAGGGGAGTTACCGCGCGCTATTCACTTGTCTAAATTTCCTCTGTCAGTGTATTGTTTCGTTTGGATACTATAGCGAGTAGACGTAAAAAAATACATTTATAATTGAAAAATGTTTACGTAAGCATGGGGGGGCGGGGGTAAGAGCTTTGCTTACTTTTGCTGACAAGGGGGATGGGGGGGTAAATAATTGTAATAAATCTGCTTACGTAATATTTGAACGGCCCCTTAGAAGCCTTTAAATCTGACATCAGTCAGTCTAGCGAAGACGTGTCATGTTACCCAGTTACTGGGTTGTGGAGGTCAGATAGGCAGCAGCTCCAAGCTCCAAGTAAAATAGGTACTAGTACTCAGCTGAATCCAGGTAGACAGAATCATATTATGTCAATGTATCGGGACAATCGCTAGGCTGATTGATTGAATTGAACTTTATAAACAATATTTTATCATCCCAAGGGAATACAAACTATCCTATGTCCTTCCCAGGGTCTCAAATTATCTCCATGCCAAATTGCATTTAAATAGGTTCAGTAGATCCAGAGATTACTCCCTCCAACCTCACAAACTTTTTCTCTTTATAATATGAGTATAGATGAAAGCATCGAACATTGCTCTAACGAAAAGATAAAACTGGATTGAGGGACAACACTGCGCCCGCGCCGCCGCCGCCGAGCCTTTGGAAAACTGTTGGACTTAAGTCGCAGTCAGTTTACCAACTAAATAATGATTAAAATCGCATTTTTTTATGCATTTACAAATTTACGATCTTTTTCATACTGATGATGGAACTTTCGATTCTTATCTAAGTGCCTACTTAAATTTACTTACGTCTGTAATCATGATCAGTTTCGAAAAAGTTCGAAAATACCTATCTACCTATCGAACAAGACAGCCAAGTGTATTATTGATCGAAGTAGCCAACAATAAACATAGGTACCTATACCTTCGAGTCGCTAAGTGCAAGTGCTGGTGAACAAGACGGTGAGATTGGACATAATTGCATGTCCCTGTTAACAAGATCGCCTCCAATCCTAGGATCCGCTCACCCTTATGACCTACGAACATTCTTGTCATGATGGAACGAAATTAAATGACGTGTTTATTTTTGTGGTTGGAATTCGAATTTTAAAATTGGGTTATGCCATGAGCATACTTACCTGATGTTACGTCAGCGTGTTACTGTTCCAATAAAGGAAAAAGGCCTCTTTACGTACATAGAAGGTAGGAGCATTAATCACCACGCTTGCTTAATGCGGGTTGGCGATTAAAAACTTATATTAAAGTAACTATAAGTCCACGTAACCACACGATGTTTCCGTTCATCGTTGTCAGCGATGTCCAAGATAAACTTCTACCTAGATACAAATAATGAATTGAAAAAGTCACATTGATACTTGCTCGGATTTGAATCCAACGACAAGTACGACATTCCTAAAAGCACACCTACGAGTTACAAAAAAACACGGCAAAGGAAAACTTAGGGTACCTACTTCCCGATGACGCTTCGCAATTTAAATTGCGTAGATATGCGATATCGCGAACGTACCTATTTTCTAAGAAAATTTCAAGTGCAAATCGGTCAAATTGTATCGCTATGTGAACGTAGGTAGGTAGTACCTATAGTACTAGCCAAACTTCTGGGCCGCTCTCTCCGATGCACAAGGCACGGCGCGGGGCTTTTTTTGTGGGTTATTGGACGATTTGCACGAAATTAACCACCCAAAATGTGCGAATCGACACTTTTTAATAATATTATTTTTTTCGGTGGTGATTCGCACGAAGTTAGTTCATTGTTGTACTAATCAACTAGGTACTCCAAAATTATGTAGGTAGTAGGCAATTGGCACACACATTGTGTTTTATGCAATACCGTTAAGATAAAGTACAATCAAGTACAGAAGTAATAAGGGATAAATACTTTTATTGATATGAAATGAGACGCAAATTAATAAAAAATGGACCTATTTATTAAAAAAAACTTCTATATGATTTGAGGACGTATTCCACATTGGGCATCCACTTAAACGGAAACTGATTGAATGGCACCTGAGGAATGCCACAAACGGCACCTATCCATATTTTTCGCAATTTTATTCCATAAAATTAAATGGCTCCTACGATCATTATACTTCGTGCCTTGTCCTCGAGATTAGTACCTGTAATTAATATTGATTAAGTATTTACAATGTAGTAACGCATAGACGTGGCTACTCGATTCACTATGTTTAAGAGATATTTTTTTTTTTTTTTTTTTTTTTTTTTTCCTTGCAACCCTGTATTTTCCATTTGTCATTCGCGATTATAGTGCGTTGCTACTCAACACATATCTAAACTTTTAAATAAAAAGAACAGTTTTTAAAAGTGGAAAAGTGCCAAAAAGGACACATCATCGTCAACCGAGGAATACCTACAAGAGAATCAGGAGAAAAATGAAAAAGCCTGGGAACAATTTAAAACGTGCTAGACTCGAAGTAAAACAAAATCGTCTCAAGAGTCGTCGCCATATTTAGACCCACAAGGTACCTAAATCTGTTAAAATATATTATTATATATATCTAGGTACTACTATTTTACCAATCCTACGCCTTAATCTTGCATCTCAAACAAATAATTCACTTTTATTTACGAGATTATCAATCAAAAGAAATTTATTTCTTTTATCTAAAGAATGTGTTCATCGGACTGTCTCACAACATTCAATAATTCTCAAACAAATAATGCATTTCGGGCAAGCCAAAAGCAAAATAATGCAATGGGGCTGTCTCACCGCATACTTACGAGAATATCATAATTTAATTCTTTTACCTAACGAATGTACTCGAACAGGAGTCATCGTACTGCCTTACAACATTCAATAACTCTGAAACAAATAATACATTCGGACATGCCATCGGGCTGTCTCACCGTATACTTACGAGATCATGAAATATAATTCAATTATTTTATCTAACGAATGTACTCGAACAGGTCATCGGACTGTCTCACAACATTCAATAATTCACTGGTTTCGTTCAATTCTTTGGAATTGCTACACCCACCAGATTGCATAACTCGGTTATCAACCGGAAATGAAACAATGGTTTGTAATCATTCCAGGCCAAGTCCTAGACGACGACGCCACGCTCACTGGTTTCGTTCAATTCTTTGGAATTGCTACACCCACCAGATTGCATAACTCGGTTATCAACCGGAAATGAAACAATGGTTTGTAATCATTCCAGGCCAAGTCCTAGACGACGACGCCACGCTCACTGGTTTCGTTCAATTCTTTGGAATTGTTACACCCACCAGATTGCATAACTCGGTTATCAACCGGAAGTAAAACAATGCTTTGTAATCATTCCAGGCGAAGTCCTAGACGACGACGCCACAAATGAAATGGAAACAATTGAAGTCGGATACAACCAAGAAAATAACCACAAACACTAGTGATCTTCCTTACAATTCCAGCCCGGACAAAACACAGATGTTCTCAAAATTTTGGGGTTGACCCAACATTGAACACAGAGTATGGTGATGGGGCCGAACTCCACAAGGAAGTGGCCAGCTGTCTGGCACATCTTGCAACATGAGGCCTGTCTCCCTAGAGACCACAGGCGGGTATTTCCCCTTCAGCTCCTTCCGCAGGGAAAATAACCGCTGACATTGAACGTGACAAAACTTGGAGTTCTTATACCATACAGCAAAATTCCCAAATTATTGATAAACAAGGCCATAGAAGCAAAACAAAGACTACTCAGCACCATCTCCTGCCTAGGAGCAACATTATCCAAACTACTGGATACAAAAGAAAATGATACAGATCTAATAAGTTAAATAATACCACTCGCACCTTATGTGACTAGATGCAAATTTAGCTGCAGCTCAATTAAAAAGGATCTTGAGGACCAAGTTCAAAAAACAATGATAGAAAAATATCTGTTCGGGGAAACACTTGCTGAAACTTTTCGAGCTGGCAAAGCGGTTTCTAACACTGCTGCTGTAACAGCACCCCATGACAAGAAAAAACCCAACACATTCCAAGCTAACACTGGAAAGCTCCACCAGCGCCACAAGGGCGACAGGAGAACAGGGGGTATCGCCTGAGTCAGCCTTTAAGCGGTTGTTACATCTCAACCTTGACGCCGCTAAACTCAATAAGGTACGCCGGTCGCTTATAATTTTTTAAAAACATTGGTAACTTATCACTGACGATAAGACCATGTAATCATGGATTGAGGGTTTCACGGGTACCCACAACACTAGAGACAATCAACTGATTGATCTCCATTGGTGCAATATCTAAGTGCCAGCATTGAAAAGGGAAATTTGTCTTAAGTATTTCTTAAGACAAAAAACCCAATGGCAATAAAGCCTTAATAAGTTCATTGCTGCAAGCCATTTCTAACCTGAAGATTTGTGCACAGAGTTAAAGATGATATCAAATGATAGTTCCATGGCCATACTTTACATAACATACATTAAAGATGCATAGCTTCTTATGAAATATCACAAACATTCTAGCAAATATCTAGAATTCCCTCTTGGTAAATTGTAGGAGGATACATTTTCACTAAAGTCATGAAATCTGCCAACAAATTACTAAGATCCTGTGGCTATTGATTGTTAACATTCAAAATACTAAGAAGTTAATCACAATTAGTAAATAACAAACTTACACCCACTAATACTGGTAAATTTTTGGGATTTATTATTGACAAAAAGACTTATAACTGTCAAGTAACATTACCTACAGATAAGAAAAAACATATCAATTATGAAACCTTACAAATTACATGTTTTGTAGGACTGCACTCAGCATGCCCTACTAGAATGTTATAAAATCCTAAACCTCCAAGGTCAAGTAAATTATGAAAAATACATAGATATCCCTACAATAATTGCCTAAATGGTAGCCATATCCCATTCAAAATTTAGTAAACAAAATCAAACCTAATTATGTAACCGAAATCTTTTCTGACGCCTCAACCAAGGGGGGGGACTGTCTGTGAGGATGAGATTGCTAGAGGCCAGTGGTCAGACAAGGAATGTGAATATTTAATGAATTTTAATTGGATTTATTAGCATCATTAAATGTTTAAAAAAAAAAAAAAAAAAAAAATGTGGCTGCATTAATCAAAGGAGTGGAATTCAAAACCCTCGTCTCTTCAACTTAGCCAGCGTTATTGGTGTGAAAACCATTATATTTTCATTTTCGCTCCTTACATTAGGTGGACTGAAAATCAAGTAGCTGATACTGTATTGCAGATGTCACATCCCGATGTAGACTGGGAACTAAAAGAAAATTCATATGAACAATTATTGAAAGATAAATTTGGAATTCTGAAATTTACCTATTTGTAAGTCACATTAACAAAAAATATGACAAATACATAACAACCCAAATGCCTTTACAATTGACCCATTTACAGTATACTGGTAACCAATTTTCTTTTATGTGTTTTCACCATTCTCAAACATATTAAAAGATCTATGAAAAACCATAATGGATAAAGCTAAGGGCATCATAGTGGTCACCATGGCCAACTCTGCCCTGATTCCCTTTACTTAAGGAACTTCCCATATTTCAGAGATGATCATACTCAAACCTAATGAAAATATTATAGTATCTCACAGCAAGGGAAAAATCCATACCAACCTTACTCTAGCTGTCGGAGTCTAATGTGTAGGTAGTGAAGTCTATTGTGACGAAGCACACTACCATCATCAATAGAAATGTTGATAGCATCTCTATCAGAAAACTTCTCAAACAATTGACACATGTTTAATAAACTGGTTTAACTTTTTAGAAAATATAATATTAACATCTTGAACACCAACAGTAATAAAATTTCTTAACAGATCTTTCTAATTCCAGTAAAAAATGTAACAAATGCTTGACTGTCACAAATCAGCATTATCACTGTTAATACTATAATAAATATTAGAATGTCATCTGATGATAGATATAATAAAAATACTGTGTCACCTGGGAAACATCTCAGATACCGGAAGTATTAGGAATTTGATACCCAAATGAGATGCTGTCTCTAGAACAACTGTCATAAATAAAATCAAAGTATAGAAATACAATCAATGCATATAACCATCAAAATTTCAGACCTCAAAAAATCTCTTACATATGAACTAAATAATCAATCAATACTTCAGTCAAAGAACAGAAATATGTCTAGCTGAAACCCTTATAGTCTACATTAATAAAACCTCTAATCATAAACATAAAAGAATTATTTTAGGCACCAAGAAACCATACCATAGAAGTGTCCAAACAGACTATCAGTCGTTGGATTAAGTGTACTTTAAAGACTAGCAGTATTGAGGTACACGTAAATTTAGCTCACAGCACACGCCACGCTGCTACTTCTAAAGCCAGGTGTGACAATTTATCAGATACTGAAAACAGCAGGCTGGAGTTACAACTCAAGTACATTTAGTAAACTTTATAACAGACCTTTAGTGTAAAGGATCAAAATGATTGAGCAAGATAAATCTTTAGCTGTGATTAAAGATATCTTATTTAACTTATAAGGAAGGAGTATGAGTATAAATGTATTGATAAGGAAACAAACAATAGTAATAAGAACGCAAAACTGTGTATTGTTAAAACAGATTTATTTATTATATTATTTGAATGGTTAATTAAGAACTTTAGTTTTCCAATGACACCTATGATTGTTATTCTTTAAACAAACTTTAATATTGATATTAAGTGAGCAATAAATATTCTGTTAAAAAGATAATTAAGAATATATATGAACATTTTGGTTAAGAACCTATATTACTTAAAAGCTACTGTGATTATTAGTCTATAAAAAACTTTAATACTTAATGACAATAAATACGCAAATATACTTTGTTTAAAGATAAGAATATTAATTAAGAAAATGACTGAATATGAACCTTTTTTACCTAATCTCAACTGTGATTGTTAATCTATAAACATTATAACAATGAGAATAAGAATGTAAATAAAAAATTTGTCAAAACAGATAATTAAGAACATATCTTAATAAACTGATTAAGAACCTATGTGTAGAACCTATGGAAAACCATGCTGGTTAGTCTATAAAAATATAATTAAGAATTTTAAAGAAAGTTTTTACTTCAAAAATTCATTATAGCTTATGTGATAATTCCAGAACTTAACTCTCAAAGTCTACATTGTAAATACTTAATCAATATTAATTACAGGTACTAATCTCGAGGACAAGGCACGAAGTATAATTTATGATTAAACGAACTTACCCTAAGTGAAGTTCTATCATAATTATACAAAGTGCCTTGTCCGAAGAGATTAGTAACACCCTCCCAACCCTAAGGTATAACCCAGAAGCGTTCTGGAAATATCTATAAAACATCAGTAACTCTAAACTAAATGACAAATGGAAAATACAGGGTTGCAAGGAAAAAAAAAAAAAAAAAAAAAAAAAAAATCTCTTAAACATAGTGAATCGAGTAGCCACGTCTATGCGTTACTACATTGTAAATACTTAATCAATATTAATTACAGGTACTAATCTCTTCGGACAAGGCACTTTGTATAATTATGATAGAACTTCACTTAGGGTAAGTTCGTTTAATCATAAAGTATTACTAGGTAGGTACTTACTAATGTTGGGATGTTTCTTACCCAACTGCCGAAGGAGGGTAATGTGTTTATCAGTCTATGTATGTATGTTTGTTCCTATGTGGCGTTCTAGAGACCAAACGCGTTGGCCGATTTTGATGTTTCTTACGTCAATCGATTTGTCTTAACCCAGCGAGTGTCACTGGTTAAATGAAAATAGAAAAATGACGGATTTTGGGCGCCATATTGTGTGGGTCCAAATATTTTTTTCATCAGAGGTGATTACGAAAATATATTACACTTATATGTTTAAATGTACTTAATTAAAAAAAAATTACTAAAAAGTTGTACATAAATAAATATTTAAAAATATAAGCAGTCGGGTTTTTAGTTATTTTTAAATATTATTTTTAGGACGTCAAAATCAAAGATTTGACTAAATACAGTACAGAGTTTAATAACAAGATGAAAATATAGTCCTTTTATGCTTTTGTAGGTAGATTTTGCCATTATAAGCATTTATACTCAAACTACCAGGAGGCCAGAATCATGAAAAAGTATTTGCATGGCTAGAATCATAAGCGGTAGAGACTAACGGAGTACTAGAACTTCAGAATCGAAAATCACCCAGTACTCTTTATACCGCTCATGATTCCAGCCTAGCTTCCTCATGATTATCATCTCCTGGTACTTAAGTTAGTCTTTACCGGTACAGAAATGAGCTGATAGAGTATAGAGTTTCTTTCATTTTTTTAAGCGAACATTGCTGTTTCCCACTTATTGTTTTGCCGCCATTCTATCTAATTTAACTTGGATATCTCCACGTTTTAAGTGGTAATTACTTATTTAATGCATTGCTTTCCTAGATTCAAGAAAAATATCTATTAACTTCGATTAATTCTTCATATTGTTGTTGATAAGGGTGAGCACAACTGTACTTTTTATTTTTTGTTCTCTAAAATAAAATGAGCCAATTGTCTACTACATAGTTTTGGAGTGGTGGATTACAAATTTTTACAAAATCTTGGCATAGGCTTTTTATAAAAAAAATCGCCGTGGCCGCGCCATCGAAACGCACACTCTCAAGCTTTCCTTTTTTAACCCTCCTTTTTGGAAAGTCGGTTAAAAAATGAAGTCGGTGTCCATAACGCAAAGAAAATGGTAGGTACCTACGAAAGACACCAACTTCCAAAAATAAATTTATTTTCACTTTGTAGTTTTGTTATTTGGAAGTCGAAGTATTTTTTTGTAAAAAGTTTTTTATTTATTTTGTTTTTGAAACTCAAACAATATTTTTTTTGCAAAATTTTGCTCCCAAGAACTCAAAAATCAAACAATTGACTTTCAAAAGTTTTTAATAGATGTAATGATAAGTAAATTCAATCTTTTAAAATTATCTATACCAATATTATAAAGAGGAAAGATTTGTAAATAACATGGCGAGTTCGTGTTCACATTGGCCGCCAGGCCACGGTAAAGATATCTAACAGTATTCTATTTTCATACAAACGGTCGGAACGCGAGTCATACTTACGCGTCTCGAATTCAGCCAACACTCGATACACTACATTCGCAAACAATCACGAACGGTGTGATGGTTTTGTAAGCAGTAAGCGTGAAATTTGTGAATATTTGATTGAAATAAGTACAAGTACTTATAGGTAGATAATTTCAGGAGAAGGCAGTCGCGGAGGGACCTGTTAGCGAGTGCCTTCGAACTATTCAAGAATTGTCAAATTACGGTGCCTTGTTATAAAATCTGTGACAATTGTGAATAAGAACTTATAATAAACTTTTATTACCGGACCACATCTTTGAATGATTTACAGAATTTATCTAGCCTGGGGCATTGTTACAACATACCAAAAAATTTAAATATCATGTCTCAACGTTTTAGAGTTACACTAGTCAACAACTTCTCTAACCTCTACTAAAAACTACCAACCCTACAGATCAGGCTTTATTCTACGGATGAGTCGTTGTTGTTTTTTTGTGGACATAGAACTATTTAGGTAAGTACTGCTGGATCAACGTAATCAAAAGAAGATTTATTTTCGTTGGATCCCAGTTTTGAACACCAGATTAGATACCGCCGTTTATGTCGCAAATTTGACGAATCTCAAGGGAATTAAAACCTTCAGGGTACTCCCCGTTGATCTAGAATCACGAACTTTGGCAAGATGCAGTGTCTTATAGCTCAAGGAAAGGAAACAAAATCAGAAAACCATAAATTTGTACCTGAAGAAAAAAAGCGGTTATTAATTTATTTGGTAAACTGACCGCGACTAATGTCTATGTATGCGGAGAACAGTTTTCCAACGGCAAAATTAATTTGGTCCTCAATCCTTCTTTGCTTTGATTATTTATGAACTTCAGTAATATTACCAAATTATTTTGGCGAATGAACGACTCGCACTTTGCCGGTTTTTTTGTTTATGTGCACCGATTTCTCTGTCAATTACGTAAATTCTTTTTTTGTTTGAAAAGTAATTGCCCAAATTAGTTCCATTTAGTAATCTGATGAAGAACTTCGATAGAACAACTTTTTTTTTTAACAAAAAAAACAATGAAAAACAATAGGTAGCTACTAAAGACACCGACTTTAGCAAATAAAGTTATTTTTCGCTTTGTAGGGTTTTAATTTTTTTGTTAAAATGTTTTTTTATTACAAGCCTGTTTACAGCAATCTTACTTCTTTATACTTATTAGCTTAGATTGCTGCCATGTGGTGCTTACGAACGAAGTACCTAGATATAAATATATTACGCCATATTTAACAGTGTAAGCCATGTTTGATAAACACAAAATAATAGGTTCTTATAACTCCGTCTAATCATAATACCGTATCAGCATTTTGTTTCCGCTGAACTGTAATCAGATACCTACTTACAGTTCAAAATTAGAACTCAACCACAGACTCAACGCAACAACGATCTTATTCATAACCACGCATGGCGTCATGAGTCATTCATGGAAATAATAGGCACTTTAGTTATAAGGAGAACATCAAATTACTTTTCTCACTGTTCTAGATCTAGACTGTGTTCAAGTAGCCTTTTTAGGAAGAGGAGATTTATAAATCTTTAACTATTATTGGTTTGGCTTTTTTACTAATTCCTATACTAAATGCGAAAGTAACTCTGTTTGTTTGTTTCCTTTTCACGACTAAACACCTGAACCGATTTAGATGTTTTATCGGTAGTGTGTGGATATATCTTGGGATGATAAAAAACTGTTTATGTATTTACCGGCGAAGCTGCGGGCAGAAACTAGTACTTAGTAAATAGGTTAAGTTGGCTGTACTGAATTATTGACCTTAACTCTTTGTGATGAAGTTCATTTTTATGTGGTTAACTATCTGAATGTGATTACACTGTCTTGTCTAAATTCATTAAGAGCTTTTTCTAGATGATTTAAGACCAAGTAGTAGGTATTTAAGCCCTTACCTACACTTTGTGACTAGTTTTTGACTTTCTCGATTGGGCGACTGACGATGGTAATGCCTTCAATATGTTTTGAGGAATCTAACTTAATATCCAGTTTAGCATTTACCTATTAGCAACTAGCTTCTACTATACTCCATTTGTTTAGGTAGTTAACTAAAGGTAAACAATCTTGATATGTCTTTTTATATAAAATAAATCGTATAAAAGACCAACAAATATTATTTAAATTTAGTTACTTACCTAACATCGGTTTAAGTAAATACCTAATTGTAAACATTTTTAGATTCAATTTTTAGACATTTTTTTAGATTAAAAGACATGTTAAGATTGTTTACATTTAGTTAACTACCTAAACAAATGGAGTATAGCGGCTTCGCTCGCGTGATAAGTGTTTTTTATCACACCAAGGGAACATTATAGGTAGGTACCGGGATAAAAAGTAACCTATGTGCTATTCCAGACTATATTCTATCTCTGTGTCTCATCCCATGGTTGGCCCCATGGAGTACCGGGACTTTTCTCAGTGGGCCGGTCCATCTGTGGCCCGGACCTGCCTCGGCCGCAGCCTGACCAACCCGAGGAGCGACCCGGAGCCAGGCACAAGCTCCATTTTCGATAGGCTCTCTTTTGACCACCTGACGGTAAGCGATGATGTGGCCGACGATGAAGTACGCTTGCCTAGAAGTAACCTATTCACATTCTTGACTTAAACATCCCTAGGTTAAAGCAAACAGGAGACACAGATTTCAGCAAGGAATTGCACTCCTTAGCTGTACGCATAATGAAAGATTTCCCAAAACGCTGTGCATCAAGCTGATATTTAGCAGATTTATCCCAGAGGTGAGACCAGTACTTCATGCATGACCGAACTTGCGCATTATACATGTTGAGCAGCTGTTCTTGCGTTAAGTACCGTCTCACCTTTGCGGGAACCCCGCCATCGGGAATGAAAGGACTAAAGTTGAAGGTTGATGTCAACGTAACACCAAGAAGCTCTAGATAGTCCGTTATTGTCACGGTTACATCTCGGAAAGATGGAGCCGGGTGGAATTGGCTCTTTTTAGCGGAAAAAAGTCACGCCTGGGTCTTAGCAGCAATGATACTGACCAGATTGGTATCACCCGATTCGGAGACTGCCTTCAAGGACAGGCGTTCTACCATGGCCTCATGGAGAGACTCAATAGCCCGTGCGCTGGACACGTATCTCTCAGCAACAGCGCTGTCGTCTGCATACCCAAAAGGTCCGGGTTTACGCAGATCATTTTTGTGCAGCAAGAACAATATTGCTGAGATAACCGACCCATGAGGGACTCTGCATTCAGAAAGAAGGAAGGAAGCTTACAAATAAAGCGTAATAATAGTCTCAGATCCTGTCGAAAGCCTTCCAGATATCAAGGGAGATGGCAAGCGCTTCCCCATGTATTAAATAGTGTGGTAACACTGTATTTACTCTTTCTTCCGTTCTGCCTTGTGTGTAGATGAGCTGGTATGTCGGCCCTCTGTTAATAAAGAATTAATTACTAATAGAACAGTCTTTGCATTCATCAAAGAAGGCTTCGAACACAAGCATAAAGTGTTCAGGTTATGGGCCCAGTAACGGAACTGCAAGAAAAACCAAATAGAACATGGATTTTTACAGGTTCAATAATTACCTATGGTATTACGCCTTTTGCCGGCGAAGAAAATACGAACTGGGTTTTTCGTGTAAGGTTGGTTTTAGAAGAAAATGATCTCAAGGAAACGATGCAATGCAAAACATTAGAAAAGGTCTCAGAAGCTGAATTGAATAAAAATTGGTGAGAGAATTAAAGGGGACAGGTGCGGAGCCTTCTGAAGGAGAAATCCTGTGTTACATTCTATTATCCATGCCAAAATAAGATATCCATTGAATTTTAAAAAGTCGAATAAGTTTTTTTGTTTCCGTACACATTTCCATCTACCTTAAAGCTTAAACCTCCTGATAATTTCATCAAGCCGTCGAAGAGGATTCCACTTGGTGCTCCTGAAAAGACCCCAAACTCAGGTTGACCGCAGCAAAGATAATCTCCTTAGGTCCCCAACGTAGATAAACCTGCTAACCTCAGCTTCTGGAGCTGGCCGTAGAGCCGGACTGGACCAGGATAAGGCTAGGCTATGGAGGAGGTTATCTTTGCTGCGGCTATCCCAGGATGGCAACACCAACTAAGGTCATGTGTGTCTTTGAACCAATGCGGAGTGGTGTTTTGGACGTAGCTGACCTTTTGTGTTCCGCGTAAAATTATCTCGTCTTCTGTATCGCGGTTGAGACACATGCTCTGCGATTACTTTGTTTGCGGTCTACGGGCACAATGCCCCGTTGTTTCTACAGTTCTACTTCTATGGCGAAAAATTTACATAATTTACTGCGACAAAATTTAATACTGTGACTAGCTACAAAATCAATCTGCCTAGTCTTTTCTCAATTATGTCGGGGTCGGCATCCAATCTAACCGGATTCAGCTGAGTAGGTACTTACCTACCAGTATTTTACAAGGACCGACAGCCTATCAGACCTCCACAACCCAGTAACTGGGTAATACGATACCCCTTGGTATGACCTGGTGAGACTACCCGTAACGAAATTTTTTTTTGGGATTTTCAATGATCTTCAAATGACAGCCGGGACCAACGGCTTAACGTGCTTTCTGGGGCACGGAGGAATCTCGCTATGTAAGATCCACCCATCCAGGGACCGACCTCGGCAAGCGTTGCTTATCCTTGAAAATCGAGCCACGCGGGATAAAACCGCTCAAATATTTGAAACTTATTGAGAAGGCGAAAAGGGATTACCTATAATTTCACGCCATTTATTATAAACTTACAGCGTTTGTAATAAACTGGTGACAAAGTCATTCATCACATTACCTACTAAAAATGACCTTGTAGGTACTTATATCTTTAAATTATTTAAGTTAATCTGCGGCGAACTAACTCAAGTATCCACGCCGCACCAAGTTTTAACAACGAGAGATCTCTACATAAACGACGAGCCCGTTGGCTAGGCTAAATACTGAAGCTCGGCGCTCGGAGCTCGGGAGCTTCGGGAGCTCGGGTGCTCCCATAATTTGCAGGCATTAGTTAGTCTTGACAAATACAGTGGCACAATATAACACGTGTAGCTGAAACGCTTTGTCAACTAACATAAATTCATTTCGATGACAGTGCTCTGCGCCTATTTGAAGCGATATTCGCAGAAGGGACAATTCTTTGACTTTGAATGACGATATTAAAATGTAGATACTTATTTGGTACAGAATGCTGCACGTCATTACAGTAAAAAACCAGTAAGTCATCATCATTCCAGCCGTAAGCCGTAGGTACACTGCTGAACATAGGCCTCCTCCAGCCGTCGCCACGTTGACCGATCCGTATAAGCAGGCTTTGGATTCTATTGAAACTCCGTTTTTACTACTACGATATGCCAGCTCAAGGTCAAAGTGTTGCCACTGACGTGCTGCAAATTTTACCATCCTAAACCCAATATAATAGGTGTGAAAGTTTGTGTTTGTACTTCAATCACGCAAAATCGGCAGAACAGATTTGGATGAAATTTTGCACACGAGTAGTTTTGGATAGATAGACGGATGGGTATATTATTCTCGTTCGTTTAACAAAGTAAGCAGGTTTTTTCACGTTAATTTATTTACTGTATCTTTTATTTAGTTCCTAAAGAAAGAAACACCTCTCGTTTTTTCACCCGACTGCCGAAGGGGGATTCTCTTATAAATGGCTGTCGTATATGGGCAAATACCTATCCCTTGCCTAATCTTTGACTGCACCATCTAACTACTCGTAGTAGAAAGGACAGAAGCGAACAAGTGCGGTGAACTATTAAACTCTGCCGCCGTATTCCATTACCCGGAGAGGTCAGTTCATGACCTGCTGGGGGTGTTGAATATTGTTTGTCTGTGGCTTTTCTACAGTCGGAAGCTCGTGAAGTTTGATAGTGTTTTAAGTTTTTATTAAGTTTTTATAAGTGTAAAAAAATTATTTAAAAATATATATTTTTTTTTATTAAGTACAACTTTTTAGTTTATTTTTTTTTAGATTTATGTACATTTAAACATAATAAGTGTTTTATTTTTTTGTAATCGCCTCTAAAAACCCTTTATTTTGATACACCACACGATGGGTTAGTAAGAAAATAAAAAATTGGGCCCCCACAAGGCGTCCAAAATCCGCCATTTTTCTATTTTCCAAATTTAATGTAGCCAGTGACACTCGCAGGGTTAAGGGCCTATATGCGCTTTAGTGCCGTAAAACAGTAATTTTCTAAGGCATACCTTAAATCCTTAGTAACGGCTGAATAAAAGGTTTGAAAAAAAAAGAAAAATTGTTTCATGTACTTACATTATTTTTTAAACATGGTTTTTTCGTATAACAAATAGTTTTGCTTTAAAAAAATAATTAGCAACACGATATTTTTTGCAACTTTTGGTTACTCCTCCAAAGCGACTTGTATGTTTAAAAATATTTTTACACAGAAAATTGATGGCTGGAATTTCTTTATAACTGACATAGCATATGTAAATCAAATAATATTTTGCAAACAAAACTGTTCAAAAGGAGGTTCAATATTGATATTTTGGCATCGAGCGGGCGCGTGGCCAGTACTGGGTTTACATTGGGGCGTATATATTGATTGACGTAAATATCATCAAAATCGGCCGTTTTTGATGGTCTCTAGAACGCCACATAGGAACAAACATACATACATACATAGACTGATAAACACATTACCCTTCTTCGGCAGTCGGGTAAAAATGGCATGCGTTTGACCACTATGTCACTAGATGGTAGGTTATCGATGATGTGGTCGACGGTGAAGCACGCTCACCAGGGAGTAACTTATTCATTCTTGATTCAAACTTGACCCTCAGGTTATCAGGAAACCAGATTCCGGCAGGAAATTACAATCCTTTCATAATGAAAGTATTTCCAAAATGTTCAGCAATTCCATCGCATGCTCTCCAAAATGAAACATGTAAAGATAAAAAAAAATCGGCTAAGTACGAGTCGGACTCGCGCACGAAGAGTTCCGTACCATTATCGCAAAAAATCACGTTTGTTGGATTGGAGCCCCACTTAAATACTTCTGTTAATGATCAACAGTTGCTCATTAGGTCGACAAAAACATTGTTTCTTTTTAAGTTTTACAATGACTCAACTACATGGCGGTGGCGTCGAAATACAAGTCGCAATGGAGATTGTTTGTCATTTTGGTATAGGGTCTGGTGAGTTTTAGCAAATATACTTACTTTACTTAGATCAGTATAAAGTTTGGTCGTTTTATTTATATCTTCAACCCTGCTAGTATACACATTAGTTCAATCATAAGTACTGAGTACCATTTGAGTGTTTGGTATTTAACATTGGTCCATCGTGCCTTTTATTCTGTTTTTAGTAATTGTTGTTATAGCGGCAACAGAAATAAATTATCTGTGAAAATTTCAACTGTCTAACTATCACGGTTCATGAGATACAGCCTGTTGACAGACAGACAGACGGACCGCGGAGTCTTAGTAATAGGGTCCCGTTTTGACACTTTGGGTACGGAACCCTAAAAACCGACAGGCTGGCATCTCGGCGTCGATGTCCAAGGCTCTTGACTCGCTTTGTCGCTCGGACACTATCTATACCTACCTAATATTATAAAGAGGTAAAGTTAATGAGGTTGTAAGGTAATTTACTGATCCGATTAAGATGAAATTTGGCATGGAGATAATTTGAGACCCTAGGAAGGACATAGGATAGTTTGTATTCCCTTGGGATGATAAAATACTTTATACGCTAGTGAAGCCGCGGGCAGAAACTAGTAGTTCATAACTTTAATTCACATTCAAAACCAATCACGTGGTAAACCCTAAACTTCTGAACATGGCCGACCGCTGCAGTGGTGGAGGCGGAAGCTGGAACAGGAGCAGATACGGAGGCGATCGCGGAGGTGGGGGTGGCTCGTTCAAACGCAGAAGCAACTTCGGTTGGGGCAATGGGGGCAACGGTAGGCCTGGCCACAAGAGGTTCAACGATTATTAATCTTAGAAGCACAAATTGATTAATAAGTAGTAAATCCTCGTCCTTGTGTAAAATTTGCTATTAAGGCATGGGTTCTGCAGAGGTGCATTATTGCCATCACTGGGCACAGATCCGGACTCCGGGCGGCCACTGTGAAATTTCAGATGGAGAAACCCAATAACGCTTTGCCCAACCTGGGAATCGAACCCAGGACTTCATGTTTAGCAGTAGCGCGTACGACCACTAGACCAACACGGCAGTTCAGAAACGGCGAGGTAAGCAGAAACGAATCAATAAGTTGTATGAAGAAATTATGGGTCGGTTGATTGTGTTTACCTAATTATCTGATTAGTGACCCAAGACCCAACTCACCTGTTAGCGTCGGGCATCGGGTAAATGTGAACGCTTCATAAATAAATTATTATTATTGGATGTATATTACATGTACATTTTTACTTCTTACCCTTCCATTGTCAACCTCATGGGCAAGTTCAACAAAATCCATAATATCCTTATTTTTAGGTAAAAAAAAAGGAAAATAATCCTAGACCGATACCACAAAAATTAAACTTTACCAACTTTTACTCAACCGCGAATTTTGACAAATGTACCGTCCGATTGTCGTTCCGGTGCGATTCTATCAATGTGTCAAAACATTAGTAGAATACGTGTAAATGTCACGCTCGCGTTCGACTTTGTTAGCAGAATACGATCTCTAGCGGTTGTCTCGATCGATCGTTGCGTTTCGACTAAACCGTAACTTATTTTGGATCGTTATTCATTAGTAGAATGAGAAAACGCCCTAAAGTTGTGATTCCGCGGCGATTTTGCTGCGATGGTCACGCTACACACACACTGCACTACTAACCATATTGGTTAGTAATATCGGCCCCGGCTTTGTTAGTACAAATATAAAAAAAGGGCTAAAAAAAGGGGCTTGGTCGCGTAAGTATTTAAAGTTACCTTTGCGTCGGCCGCGGTCGCGGACCCTGGTAGATGAGTTCCTTCAGACTTTAAGTGGAAACCATCGCTCGTGGTCATGGCTACTTTCTCTAAAGCCGCTGCCTACCATGAGGAATTAAGGAAGAGGGAAGGAAAGGAAGGGGATAGTGATTAATACTCATACATACACACACAAACAAACATTTCTTTAATCAGTTTTTTATTTACATTGGTAGGTGGAACATACTAATTGTAATACCTACATACAATAGACGCTGTTGATTCAAAATCATTTTGATTGAGCAATTGAAGATATTTTTTTTAAATTCTAGCTACGCTAATGACAACATTGCAAAGAGACGGAAACCTCGAAACAAAGCCATCCAACATGGCCATCCCGTCTGGCCAGCGTGGCTGCCATAAACCTCCTTTCAAAGAAAAGGCCTATGTCTGCGAGTGGACTGCTAAAGGTTTATTGAATGATTCAAACATCTAATAAACACGCCACAGCCAACATTATATAATCATTATGCACAGAATTATATAACGTTGATTGGGGCGTGTAAATGTAAATACTTCAAAAATTGCCTGATCATAAAATAATTTCGTACCTATATTTGTATGTAAATATGACAATCATTATCAACATTATATAATTATTTTATTTATTAACTAGCGGACGCTTCGCGGTTTCATCCGCGTAGTTGCCTGGGAAAACAGGGATAAAAAGTAGCATATGTCACCCGGGGATAGTGTAGCTTCCCAACGGTGAAAGAATTTTTGAATTCGGCCCAGTAGTTTTAATGTTTATTCGTTACATACAAAAATACAAATAATATGAGTATAGAAAAATATTTTTAAAATTATTATGAAAAATGAGTCATTGTAGACTTGATCTTGTAATTTATTTATTAAATCTCCAGTACTCATATTATTGTCATCCATTGTTATTAATATTTAATAGTAAGAGAACAGCTCTATTTGCAAAATTTGCCGCGTGTTACATCATGGGATTTTCATGATCATACGATTGTGGCGTTCTAGGCATAGACAACATTACAGTGTTATGGGTATGAGCATTGTTACTAAGATTTATCGACAGTCAACTTACACCGAAATTTTAAGGCTAGATAGTTCAATACCTACTTCAATTTCAAAAGTCTTATTTATTTAATGTAGAAAAATTTAAAGGAATCAAATACAACGTAGGTTCCGCCGAGGTCGATTCTTTAAGTTGATTGTTACCTACATCACTACGTTTAATGACATGATGACTGTGACGTTGAGGGCACTATGTTTTTTGAACTTAATAATTGGTATTAGTTTTTGTAATCTTATTATATTAAAGATAATAATATAAAGAAAGATGTTCAACTAGTATAAATTAGGATGAGTCAGGTAACATAATTAGCAAAGGGAATAAAAACACAATGTTGTGTTTTACCCCCGATGCAAAAACGACGGGGTGTTATAAGTTTGACGTGTGTGTGTATGTGTCCGTCTGTGGCATTGTAGTGTGCAGTTTAAAAAAACATGAAATAAAAAATAAATAGGTATAAAATTTAAAAAAAAACTTCGTATCAAAAATCTTTAAAAAGCAAAAAATAAACCTCGTTCTTACGTCGGGGAAGTGCTAAGTAAATAAAATAAACTGCTGTTAACGTTAGCGGTACCCTGAGGCTTATTTTTTTTGCTTTTTAGAGGTTTTTGTGTCGGGCTTTTTTTAATTTAATTTTAAGAGCTTTATTTACATTTCAAAGTCTGTCATGTAATCGTGGCGTGCTGGGCACATTGTGGTTTGACAACTATACGTGACTGGCGGTCAAAAGATTTAATTGTTTGATTCTATAGTTTGAGTACTTTTTGTCTTGTTTTTTTTCTGATATATATCTAACAATATCTTCGATCTTGTTAATGCGTTATAAAACTGAGACTCGAAAGGAATACAGACGAACCTAATATCATACATATCAAAATAACCATAACTTTCTAATTGTGACCCAAGTTTTTCATATTGTTTGTACAACGATTCGACTTTCTCAATGCGCAACTGTAATTCTAAAAGTTCAAAATTAGTAATGTTTTGTGTTACGTTTTCCTTTGTGTTAATATATTCATAGAAATCTTTAATGCGAGCCTGACAAGCGTTCAGCTTATTGCGTAGAATATCTTTTTCTGTGGGCATTGTGGGAGGCGGGAGCCGTTGTTCTGGAATTAATTAAACATAATCTAATTAATAAAATTATCTTGTATTTTTCTTAAAAACTCACATAGTGTTTTTTTTTAACTGGATTACTGTGCTGTGTGGGGAATCCAAATCCACAAGAGATATGTGGAATCAGCAATTAATTTTTGGTCAAGACTCCAGAAAGAATTGTCCATAAAAATGATTAGGTAGGTACTGTTTCATATTTAAAAAAATGCTTAACCAGTTTTGGTGAAACTAGCTAAGAGATACTTAATCCAATAAAACAGGAATAATTACAATTTGATTTCTAGTTTCTGATGTAATTTAGCGGACATGTTTAGAAGCCCACACATTTTAACTGTAACATAATAATATGTGAATATTGTGCAATTCCAACAATTTTACATACATACCTACTTGTCGAATTGATAATTTCCTATTTTTGAAGTTAATTAACACACAGCGGCAAAACTAGCGGAACAAGTAAAAAATTACGCAAACGGGTGATTTTTTATTTTCTTTTTAATAAAACCCTATCCCCTAACCCTTATTTCTAATTGATAAAATAATTTAAATGTTTGACAAAAATATATTTGTGCATGTGTGTAACTTGTACCTCTTTGTTTGTTCTATAAAATAAACATCTGATTGACATATTTTTTTTAAATATATTTTAGATAAAACAAAGGAGACACTGTAAAAACCTTGTTTATATTATGTTTATCTTTTATTTTTTCGCCCAGTGAAAAGAGTAAGAGATCGATCTAAGTTTACGAGCTATAGGAACTCGTAAACTTAGATCGATAACAAGATTATGTTATAGGTACCTACACAATACCTATTTGATAAAACTTCAAAGAATATGGAGGTACCTACTACCACAAAGTATGTAAGCGGCGGCTGTGCTACTACATAAGCACGTTCGAAACAAAACAGTAAACTACCTACGTCGAAATGCTAACAGATGCCTCTAATACTTACGGGGAAAGATTGAAGCGTAAATGTTATTTGTAACCAATTAGATCATTAAATTGATAAGGCAACATGCCTTTGTAATTTATGAGTCTGCGCAGGCATTGTTCAAGATAAGTAAGAATATGTAGGTATAAAATCACTAACCTTCCGAGTAATTTTCCTGGCTTCCGACGACAGCTAGGCGTGATCAATTATGTAGGTAAGTATTTCTTAGTTAGATCTTCTTTGATCAAAAATTATGACAAGCAAATATTTAATTCTTAAACATTTCACGGGCTGGCTGGGCTAGGGCTAGACCACTTCCGAAGTACTGACCAGGACCACACCCTCAGAATAGACGTACCAAAAAACCGTCTGTGCTCACTGACGAAGCCAATACAATAATAATTTAAATTTTAAGTTTAACGAGCCAAGTAGCAAAGAGTGCAAGTAGTGTAGCAATAGTTTAGTGACTACTGACTACTGACTAGTGAAGTGACTGACAGACTGACTGAATAGGCACGACCATAATACATCGCTATAATATGAAAATATCGATATTTGTTCTCACAATCGATACTACTGAATTGGATGTTTTTGTTTGAACATACCTCAGAAGACCCAATTTTTTTTTGGGCTTCATTTACAATTGTACCCACATACTCGCAGAGACGATTTTAAGATTTTAAAGAATGGCATCCAAGTTATATTGTATATGAAGACCCAAAATAAATAAAAATGTTGCAGTTCAAAGCCATGTTATTCACGCCGCGCCGCCGCCGCAGTGTTTCGTGAATATTTGTTGTAATCGTGGTTCGAACCCAGGAAGGCTTTACTTTATGTAAAGTCTGCCGGGATTCGGGTTCAGGTCCGATTTTGATGAAAACAAAAACTGCAACATTGGATTTTTGAAAAATGAGATTAAAAATTTTCCTAGAGACAGGAATCGAACCCGTTGATTTATTTAAAATAGTTTTGGTTCTGGCCATCCACGCTCACTTGCTTGGGCGCCGGGAGGGGGGTGCAAGAAGGTGCAATTGCACCCCCCTGGCCTTCAAATCACTATCACTATACATAATATACAAGTAAAATTTCAAAATTTATAAAACCCCCTACACAATTATATTGCATGCTACATAATTTATCTAGTATATCACCACTTATCTATACTAATATTATAAAGATGAAGAGTTTGTTTGTTTGTTTGCACGCGCTAATCTCAGGAACTGCGGGTTGGAATCGAAAAATTCTTTTTGTATTGAATAATCCATTTTCGAAGAAGGTTATATAACATCACGCTATGACCAATAGGAGTGGAGCAAAAATGAAAAATGTTGCAAAAACAGGCAAAAATTATTCCTTTTAGAGAGCTTCCGTTGCGTGCGCTGCGTAAGCGGTTAAAGTAACGCAACATTCATGTAGGTAGGGTAAGATAGGTAGGTAGCCAGTTGACGGGAGCGAAGCCGCGTGGGACAGCTAGTAGTAGATATGCTTCGATGGGCAATCTATTAAACACGTAATTATGACACGATATCTTGCGAAAACACCCCGATTCAAACAGTAAAACGCCCATAAATTTTGAACGGCTAAACCGATTATATTCAAACATAGCTAAGAAAACTCTCGACAAAATCACCTTTCAAACAAAAAAAGAACTAAATCAAAATCGGTTCATCCGTTTAGGAGCTATTATGCCACAGACAGACATACAGAAATACATATACACATTTACGCAGCAACACACGTCAAACTTATAACACCCCTCTTTTTCCGTCGGGGGTTAAAAACAAAGTCCCCGCCGCGTCTGTTAGCGATAAACTCAAAAGCTTCTGAACGGATTTTCATGCAGTTTTTTACCAATTGAAAGAGTGAGAAATGAGGAAGGTTTTTGTATATAATTAGTCACGGGCGAAGCGATATGTGACCCTGGCAGGGTCACTCATCCAAAGACTGACCTTGGTAAGTGTTGCTTAGCCTGGCGGGGCCACCTATCCAAAACCAAGCTGACCATTTTTGGTCAGCTTGGTTTTGGTCACCCATCAAAACTTGGTAAGTGCTGTTTACCCTGGCAGGGTCACCATCCCGGCGTTTCAAGTTAAACACAAACCTATCCAGAATTGGACCTTGGTTAGTACTCGGTACCTACAGGGTTCAGTCAACATTAATGCGCGTGAGGAAGGTTCGATTCCCAGGTCAGTAACAGCTTGATTTTTATTTTTTTATTATTTAAATACAAAATAACAATTTTGATGATAGTGTCAAATAATTATAACGTAATTAATTTAAAAAGTTTGTATTAACTTATTTATTTTTAAATCTTGGTAATTAAATAATTGATCTAAATTAACATATTTTTTATAACTGAACCTATACCATGGTTTTCGCCGACCCCCCATTACTTGTATATCGTAATAAAAGCCTTTCATCATCATCATCATCAGCGTATAACTGTCCACTGCTGGACATAGGCCTCTCCAATTGCACGCCATGTGGTTCAAGCCTTTAAAATCATTGCAAAAAATTGCAATTTAAAGCTTAATTTTACGCAAACGGATCTCTGAATCGTAAATTGGTTCCAACAAACTCATAATATTTTTGAATGGCCTATCCAACGATACTACACACGACACTATGGGGTAGACGAGAAAAAAACACATCCCCACTTTACGTCTATAGGAGGAACCCCAAAAAATATTTTTCTTGATTTTATTTTACCACTTTGTTCGAATTATTAATATGTATATCCATGTCAAATTATAGCTTTCTAGTATTTAGAGTCTCTGAGCTAAGCTGTGGACGGATAGACGGACAGAACGAAACTATAAGGGTTCCTTGTTGACTTTGGTACCCTAAAAATTGAAGATCGCGTATTGACCTTTCAAGCAAATGAAATCTTGCCTAAAAATTGTAAAACATATTTTATTGCATCCCTGCCACTCCAAGCCATGGTCGTTTTGGCTTAAGGTTAAAACGCTACTAGGTGATTTTTTAATATTTTGGAAGTATATAAAAAAAACCTGCTTGTGGAAAAAGCATCGATATATCGAATAACCGATATTTTTGGTAGATAAGTATAAATTCTGCCCGTAAATATTGATTAAATCGATATTTATTGCCCATCCCTACTACCTTAGTTAGGGTACTGTGCTACCAGAGACAATTTTTACTACACAGAATGTACGAGAAGACTAACAAGTTCATTGACTAAAGTGAGCATAGCGCCATCTAGTTTTAAAAGTACACAAGTACAACCCTTGTGACTTTTTAGCTTCTAGCTTCAAATTAAGTTGCATAACCCGCGAACCTCGGAAGTCGGAACAAAAGATACCTAGGTTTATACTTACATTTTAGTTACATAGTAGCTATCAGCTAGTACATTCTCGACTGCCATGAGGAAACTAAAAATGAATCATACTTTTTTTTATTATCTATAGGCTCGCGCTTGACCACTATCTCACCTGATGGTAAGCGATGATGTGGTCGACGGTGGAGCACGCTTGCCTAGAAGTAACCTCCGGTAGGGAATTCCACTCCTTAGCTGTACGCATAATAAAAGTGTCCCCAAAACGTTTTGTGCGTATAGGTAGGATGTCCACCAAGTACCGATGACGCATCGCCGTGCGTCAGGTTGTCTGATGATGGAACGGGCTGGGCGGAATTAAATCATGCAATTCCATTGCACACTGCCCGAAATGTAACCGATAAAAAACCGACAAGCTGGCAACATATACTAAGTAGCGACATCTAGTAGATTAACTCTAAATTAACTAGACTTGCTTTGTACAATCAGTATTCAGCCACCGCTAGGTGAATATAGATCTCACCCAAGGATGTTCACCAAAGTCCGGAGACGTGTGAGATGGAGCGAATATGTGCAGTAAATAAACCATTAAAGGCGAACGGCATGCTTATGTGGTGATTAGGAACCAATTGATTTTCTATTGTTAAACACCTGATTCAGGTTTCATCACAGTTGAGGGGGGACCCCTCAACTCTGAATGAGGTGTTTAACAATACGAGTAGAAAATCAATTGTTTCCTAATTACCACATATCACAGTCTACGGGAATTTCGTACCGCTAATAAAATTTCGTGATTTTGTTTTTTTTTGTTTTAATTGGTTGTTAATATGATTGGAGAAGCGCCATGGCTTCTTTAAAATTGAAATAGTAATTTACATAATATTCATATTTTTATCAGATGTTTAATTAATTTACATCCATAAATACATATCCAACAAGAAAACTTTAGTACTGTGCAACGCTCGCTTGTCAATTGATTCGTTCAAGAGTTGTAACCATCGAGCTCAGAGATGGCGTTAGCAGTCGCGTTTTGATGAAGTTATCTGCGACGCGATTGGTCGTCGTGTGCCTCGACTTCGCCCTGTTTTGGCGTCGGTATATAGAAGATTCTGAAGTCTCGTTCGATTTGAACGGATGTGAACTTTTGCTGTGAAAAATAATATAATCCTATCCACAAGAGACATTACAAACTGTTCTGTTGCATTTATTAATAGCGCGGCCGTGCCTTGTGAATTTAATTCAGTTGACATTGGTGTTGGTTGTGAACTTTATCTGCTACTCTTCAATTGGACTTCGCCGGCGATTTCACGCAACTCGAGTCCTGCTCATCCTCGTGGTCTTCTCTCGAGGAGTATTGGAAGCGACACTGGTTCGAAGACAAAGGTGAGTGAGCGCATTTAATACTGCACTATGGAAATACTGATGTTTCTTGTTGGATACCTATAGGTTCACAGGGAGGGGTAGCCATTTTTATAGGTATTCCCGAAAATTAATTTAGTACGCAAGTACAAAAAAGGTGTTGGCTATTTACACGCCACACCAATGATCGATAACCACTTTTTAAATTCTTTGATTTTTTGAACTTGGGACGCAAAAGTTATAACCAGTTCTATCTTTTAAGGTTATGTACTAGTGTACCAATGTTCGTTGTTACGTATAGGTAGGTAAATGTTACATATTGTGTAAAGTAAATTGTTGCTATCTTTGTAGTGTTTTACTTATCATTAAGTAGGTGGACTGAGATAAGGATCGTTCCTACTCGGGACATTAGGAGATACCTATGTTCAGCAGCGGACTGCAACAGTTTGAAATTTATATGTTTGAATATATTTAATGTTATTTCTATTTCTAAATAATTAATTACTATATTTGTGTTATTTTACATAAGGCAACTTCTAAAAACATAATTGCGTTTAGTGTACGATTTTATTAAGTTTTTTTTTGTTATAATTAATAAACCCGAAGTTCTTAAAATAGAAAACATACATGAAAATAAATGGCTTAGTTGCCTTAATATATGGTACAAATTCTATAAATGAACAATAAAAAAAGTGTGCGGTACAAAATCTCCCGTTCACCTTTCATTGACTGAATTTTAAAATATTTATACCAAAACTATTGAACAGAAAAGTGGCATACACGTTTGGTTTGGCTGAAAATGCACGGTAAGCTAAAAAGTTTGTTGAAAAAATATATAAGTATTTGCAATGGTTTACTAATACAATCTAAAAGCATTTTGTTCCATTTCGTATGCACTCTAAGCAAGCCTATCCCAAGTTTTGCGTCGCGTTGGTTCCGTCGCTGTTCTAACTCGATCTAACTTAGGCCATCGTGATCGTAACTTACCTGTGCAAGTTATTACTTGCGCACTTTCGTGTAGGTAGCCTATTTTCTGGCCAACATATTGAGTAGGTACCTACCTTCATATAAATTCTTCTTCTTCTCCGTCGTATGCGTGATTCCTAGTTTATATTTATTTTAACCAAGGCTTTATCTCCTTTATGTAATTATTGAAATAAGTAATACAAAAAATATTTAGTACTCAAAAATAGGTTCAATCTGTTCTAATCAAAACACTCTTTGCAATGTTATGAGATACGGTAAACGACGATCTCTGTGGTAGTACCTACCTATTTCCTACTTTCATCCTACAAAAATAAGTTATAAGCTGATCTGAGAAAACACTAATTTGGTGTAACTACCATAATTTATAGTGAAACAGTTAGATTTGCAAGCAATTTCCAATTTCACCTTCGAACCTAACCTATCCGTATCGTGGAGACTAATTGGTTGATGATTGTTACAAACCATAAAAATGTGCCTTTACTTGTGCTAAATATATATATACTTATGCAATGTCTTATAAATTGCATAGGCATAAACAGAATCAGCCTTGTTATGTTTGTAGGCACATGCCTCCTCTCTGTGAGAGGGAATGGGCCCTATAATCTACCAGGCGAGTCCATTGCGGTTTGGTAGATGTCACATTTGTTCGAGTTTCAGTTCTAGGACATATCGGTTGTCTTATTATGTTTTCCTTCATCGTTTTGAGAACAGTGGTGATGAAATAAATTACACAAAGAAATGCGCTTGCCTGGGTTCGAACCCACGACCTTACTTGTGAGTCGAGGCCGTAACCACCGGGCCACCACTGCTCTATAAGACGCAATGTCTTGTTAAATATCATTCTATTGTATTTCGATTAATTTGTGATTCTTTCTCGTGTTTTAGATGGACTTAACAAGTTGTCAAAGCTCAAAACGACGCCTAACACGAGCCAATGAATCACATTGGAGGCCCTTACTTGAAGTTTTTCTAATAAAGTGCGAAGGATCGTCGGCGTAGTATTGCCTCGAAACGAGTTGTGGTAAAGTTTTCAAGAATACTTGGCTGGTTTTTATTGTGGGCACTTGGTAGCTGGCTCAGCAGAAGAATTTATTATTTGGATGGCAGCGGGCGCGGTCTTCTGAATCCACCTCATGTTTGTGTTTGATTGTTACCACTGAGTTCTGTTTACTTTTTTACTCTTTAGACTTTGATCTGGAGTTTATAGTTAAATAAATACTGTATTAATTTCACAAGTTTCTTGTAAGACCCATATTTCGTGAACCAGAGTTGCCTGTGTAAAAATATTTTGTTTTTTGTGTCGAGGACATGTACAGGGGGGTGATCATAAGCTCTTATAGTAAGGTTTTTTTTTGTTACATTTGTCCCTTTTTACAGTCGAACTATGATAGTTTTGACAGGTCAGGGTACGGGGGCAGGTATAATGTAAATACTACATACTCACATATTTTTTTATTAATATAGTATTAAAATATAACTGTAATCGGAAACATGGGCCAAAATAAGGAATTTTGAAAATGCCGCAATTTGAGGGGGGTTAAATAATAGTACATTATGATATAAGTGCAGTAAGTTGAAAATTACAGCCGAGGCGATATTGCTAGCCCGAGCCGTAGGCGAGGGCTACAAGAAAACCGAGGCTGTAATTATCAAAGCGCACGTATGTCATATGACGTTTTATAACTTGCGAGGAAATAAATAAAACTCAGACTTTCTTAATCGAATAAATCTTTAATCACTTGTTAAAGCAGTTAGAAAAATTTGAACAATTTGTAAAATTGATTATTACGTTGCCAGTTGGCATTTTTAATGTTGTCAAGTTATTATTATTAGTTACAATTTCACCAGTCTCTCTCACTCTCTTGAGTGAAAGTAGGAGAAACGAGACCACAGAGTTCTGCAGTCGGTAGCGGCGACGGAGGCGGCTGCGGCGTTGGCGACGATGGTGGAATGTACGCGTGTGTGGTCTTTGATGGTCGAGAGTCAACACTTGGCTCCAAATTTATATTCCTTGTAATGCGGGAGCTAATTTCTTCTTTATTTCTCATCGAGTCATCTATGTAGCCCTCGGCTACACTGTTCGACCGCCACCCTCCGTGGCGTTTTATCTATACTAATATTATAAAGAGGAAAGATTTGATTGTTTGGTTGTTTGTTTGTTTGTTTATTTGCATTGAATAGGCACCGAAACTACTCAACCGATTTAAAAAATTCTTTCACTGTTGGGAAGCTATACTATCTCCGGGTGACATAGGCTATATTACATATTCAAAAAAATTAGGGATCCTTACTAAAACTCCAATAATGTAACCCAAGGTGTAAAAAATACCTAAAATATTCCTAAAATCGCGTGTGCTGCGAAAACTATTGATGATAGAATAAAATAATGTTCCATGACTTTGCAGAACACATCCTTATTTACAAAAAGTGTAGCGAAAGCATATGTCTAACTAATATAGTTATGCCACAATAAGTGTTGTTATATTTTAAAATTTTAATTGAAATGTCGTCGCTAGAAAAGGCTCTTTATTTGTATCTTGGTATTCAACCTTATCAAAAAATTACTTCATATTCAAGACTGCTTCAATACCTTTAAATTTATGCATTCATTGGTTTTTGGAAATTCTACCACTAAAGGGGTAAAAAAGGGTTCAAAGTTTGTAAGAAATTTTTATAGTTTGTAAATGGGACACATGAAATTTTTGATTTACGCTCTTGGTTGATAAAAAGAATTCATTTGTATTTATTGGGTTTTGAAAATTCTAACCATAGGGGATAAAATAGGGGTTGAAACTTTATGTGAAATTTCTTCGATTTGGAAGGTAAAACAGCAGAAATTGTTGTTTTACGCTCTTGGTTAGTAAAACAACAATGGGTTTTTTTTTCGGATGTTCTATCCCTAAGGGAGTAAAAAGTCTGTTGAAAGTTTGTGTGAAGCTTTAAAGTGTGACACGTGAAATTAATTGTATTTATTGGTTTTTGGCAATTGTACCACTAAGGAGGTGAAAAGGTGAAAATTGGTTGGGCTTATATAATTGAAATTTGGCATAAATACTAACCTAAGTAAATAGTAAAAGTTTTCATTATTAGTTTTTCAAAACTACTCCTAAAAGACGATTTAGGGGGTGTTAAAGATTTTTGATGAATTTTACTGTACAGGGCTTCTTTTTATAATTTAGGGGAGCACTAAGAAGGGATTTTTGGAAAATCAATCTTTAAGGGGGTAAAACTAAAAAGTCATCTATAGAATAAAACATGGATCACGCGAACGAAGTCGCGGGCGATGTGCTAGTCGTCAATAAGTTCGCACCTGAATCGACGAGCAATGTAGCCGAGGACCTTTTGAAACTGTGCCCTGTGTACTCATGTGGATCATCCAAATTTAAGAAAGTGGCAATTTGTTTCGGCATTGCTCCAAATTTATTTATGCCAATGGGTTGGCTAGTTCATTTTCCATTTTGGTAATTTAAAAAAAATCTGTTGGACATCGCTTTTGTTGAACGACGAGCTTCGTATTTCTTCACTAAGTCGTGAAAAGGCCCCTGTATTGTGAACGATCTTGGAATTTTATTTTTTGTGTTTTTGAACTGGACAAGAAGAACCCGCTCATGGTTCTCGACATCATTAGTTGTGATGTTTGCCAACTCTTGACGTCTACATGCACCATTTATGCCGAATATTAATAGAACCTGAAAAGATAAAAACAGCGTAAAGAAATACGAAAGTGAAAGCAGTTAATAACAATAATTTAGTTTCAACTGACTTTTGTTGCCAAATAGCGGCAATCCGGAGCTTCTTTTAGGAACTTCTTGACATTGTCAGCCGATATACTTTCGTCTTTTTACTCACATGCACACTTGAGCGTCTTTTTAGAAATGCCAGCAAGTTTGAGTATGACTTGATATCAATACCATGTTTTGTTTCACAGTGCTTTTTAGCAATGAGCTTGACTTATATTTTTGAGAAAGTGCCATGAAATAAGCTAAAAACACACTTTCTGAAAATGAATTTGCATCTTTGCTTGTTTTCCCTAAGATGAAATTCTGATACGCTTGTAAGTATCTATCGGTCGATTTTTCGGCCAACAGGCTTAGAGTAGCCTTTTTCGATGCCTCTGAGACTTCTGGCGGTGTCGAATTAATAAATTCATCATTACTTGACGTCATTTTCATATAAAAACAAAAAGCGAAAAGAAAAAGCGCGGTAATAATTTTTATTTGTTCACAAATTAGCGATGTGCGCGCATTAGCGCTTTTTTTAAGGCAAACGCACAAAAACAGCTAGTATTACTAATAAAATAAATTAATATTTTTGTCTTTTGTTACAGATAAAGGTTGTAATTTATGGTCAAAATTAATTATATTAATGAATTAAATGTTTATTTATTATATTTTATCTTCCAAAGTTAATTTTATTCATAAAATGAAAGAAATCGTGCGTTTTACATTACAATAACAATCAAGTACGTAATGAGATACACTACGATATTGAAATTCGTGAAATAAGAGCAATGATATTCTATTAAACAGATATGTTATGATCGTGCGCATTGTGAAGACTCGAATACGTCCTAATTGGGACGTATAGTCTTTAGTCTATGTGTCGCATGGCGAAGAGCGATATGCTTTGCTGAAACAGAAGCAAAATTAAAATAATGCCATCGTGTGTATGTGTGTGTAAGTACATAAAACAAGGGATCTCATACCATATGTAAGTACGCAATACACCTCAATTTACAAATTTATTTAATTTTTGTTCCTAATGCCTATTATTTATTCTGTGCTAATAATTGGAGGTTAGAAAAAGAAAGAGATGGTAAATACGTTGGTGGCCAGTATAATGTTTGTTTACATTCACACGCAAGTAACAAACACTAGCTGTCTCTGTTTTCTTGTTGGTTTTAACAAGCCATCTCTTTCGACTTGTAGTGAAATGTCAGATGAATGAAAAGTGTCAATCTCAAAAAAATATGAAACAAATCGTGCTCAATAGTGCAAATAAATTAATGTACATATTGCTTGTTCATTTCATGCAACGTCGTATTTAAATAGATAAGTTCAACTAGTACGTGTTTAATAAATAAAACTTTTACTCAAATATAACTTTTGTTTTCTCTGGAATAAAGAAAACCTGAAATGCCCCATTTTGTACGTGGCTGAAACGCTATCCGCGAAAAGAAACCTCATTCTTTTAGTATATGGCCGATCGCCATTGTTAGATGAACTTCAGAAACATTGCTGGCCGATTCAGGAGCTGATATAATGACTTTGAAGCGTCATAGTGGGTGGCAATCTAGCAGTGTAGCAGAATCATACGTAGAAGATTCCATACTAAACAAGAAGGAAATTTGTGCAGAAATCACAAAAAGAATTAGACTTGATTCTGAGGCGCGTCCTACTGTCGAAACACCAAGTACATCTAATGATTGGATTTCACCTAACAACAGGAATACCGAACCATCTCAAATAACAATAGAGCATGAAAGTATTTCAGTAAACATCTATCTGATGAGACCGCTATGCTACCAAAAACAATTAACTATAATTTTACTAACTGCACATTTACTAATTGTATCTCTAAATATACTTTTTATAGAATAGAAAAGAATATACTTTATTTTACACCATAAAAGTTATACATATTTCAAAACTACCGAACCGAACCGCAACCCGAACCGAACCGAACCGCAAGCGAACTACCGTATTATCGAACTTTTTAGTTTAAGTTATTAACTTAAACAAAATGTTCGATAACTCGAAAATAATTCAATTTGGACCCTAAGTTACCAGGGTCAAAATGATTGCAAATTAGGTTTACCAGTCATTTCACGGAATGCAGTTACTAATCTTATTGCATATTTATTTATTTTATCTCAGAGGCATGTCAGCCATGAAAGAAAAGGGAGTCAGTGATGGCGTGACAGGGACGGGACGGTATGGAAGAAGAAAACGTGTTGCGCCGACCCTAAGTAACTTGGGATAAGGGCAGGAAGAAGATGTCAGAGCCATGTCGTAAAGTTGTGTAGAGACGTGCAACGTGCATGTCATAAGGTTTTCGCAAGAGTTAGCTGTTCTTGCTTTTCGCACGTTTTTTGACTACTTGGCGACAAATGTAACTGCAAGGTTCGTTCTACAACTCGTGTGATGAATGGGTTTTTTTGCATCAATGTCACATCAAATCAAAGAGAATGCTCAGATGGTTTGGCCATGTTAAGAGTCGATGAAAGAAATTTACTTACCAATGAAAGAAAAAAATTCCAATGCCTGGGCCAACTTACTCTGTACAGTCTTTACAGCTCAATATGGCATAATTAGACATTTTTCTAGATTTCGGTGGATTTCCGGTGCCGATATTGCTAAATGAAAAGCTCAAAGTAAGTATCTTTGATGGTAATTTTACTCCCTTTTATGACACGCGAAGTACATACAATCGCATCATCTAGTTAGAGATAGAGCTACTGCCTACCTGATCTCCACAACGCAACCGTTACACCTTGGCTATACTGCTATCATATTTTCTTCGTTACGACTGTCAACGAACTAAAAATGACAGGCGGGCCCAGCGGTGTAACGTGCTTGCCGAAGCACGGATGAGTCTCGGTCGCTAATGCATGGTCACCCATCCACGAATCAACCTCGGCAAGCGTGGCTTAACCTTGAAGCTCGATCGGAGTGTCTGTTATTACTTAGCATCGAGCTCCTTCATTACTAAAGTAGTAAATATATTCCACCGCGAAGGGCACGCGGTGTCCTGAGCACATGAGGTGACAGCGTCGACGCGCGACGTGACGTGTTGATTATTATTAATGTCGTGCCGTGTGACGTCACACGCCTCCCCTGGTACGCACATTTAGGGCGAGCACAGACGATGGGACTACTATTAGTCTTTATAAATAGCAGTCCTATCGTCTGTGCTCGCTGATTCGTTTATTTGTAGGAATTTACGGATACAAGGTAGCTAATTATAAATACAAAAGGGCCTATAGAAAGTCTATTCGCTGATAAATTGTAAATTTGTCTAGATTACAGGGACCGCTTCGACCAAGAAAAAGGCAAGCGCGTATCGCGATCGTTAAGTATGGAGTCCTGGTCAGGTATTTTGGTTGTTGGAATTATTAGATTCCTTCCAAGGTACCTACTAGACAATGATTGTATTTGTAGCGTTTCGTGTAGTAGTGACTTGAAAGTTTAGCTAAGTAATCACGCTTATGCTCGTCTATTACCTACACTGTGATTCACTTCTTTGAAAAAGTAAAAAAAAAAATTGCACCAAGTGCGACCCCATGTCATGTCCAGGCTATCTCTTTCCATTCAGGGTTGCCTGGAAGAGATCGCAGAACGCGATAAGGCCGCCTGTTGTATGTTTGTGTTTAAGGTTTTCGTATGTATTTTTTTATCTTGGTGTACAATAAAGTATATATAAATAAATAAAGTTAAAAACAGACGTTCATAACTATTTATCGTAATGTTTATTAACAAATCACAAACCTTAATACTCTTTCACTTAATACCTACCTATGTATTATTTGTTGACTGCACAAACATGTACAATTATTTAGGAACCTGTAAATCTATGAAATTATAACTCAGCCAAATTGCGTCCGTATCATCACTCAAGGTTCAGTTGAAAACCAGCATCAGGCATCAGGTAATATTTTTCTGAACTGATATTTGGCACAGCCGTGAGGCACACAGTGATACCTACTGTCTTTATTCAACTTTTTAGGGTTCCGTAACCAAAAGGTAAAATGGAACCCCTATTACTAAGACTTTACTGTCCGTCTGTCTGTCTGTCAGCAGGCTGTATATCATGAACCATAGATATAATATATTTCTATGTCATGAACCGTGACAGCTAGACATTTGAAATTTTCACAGATGATGTATTTCTGTTGCCGCCATAGCAACACATAGATACTAAAAACAGAATAAAATAAATATGTAAGTCCCATACAACAAACGATTTTTTTTTGCCGTTATTTGCGATAGTTGTACGAAACCCTTCGTGCGCGAGTCCGACTCGCATTTGGCCGGTTTTTTTATAGTTGTACCCATACCAACCTTCATTGAGCCTTGCATTTCTGGCGCGAAATAAATAATTATGTTGTTTTTCTTTTTATCAAATCATCTGTTTATGTTAAAGTTAGAATCACTCGTTACAGCACTGACGGCACTAAATATGTGAATATTTCAGAGAGTTCATCTGCAAACACCCTTAGTAACATTACTTACATTACGTAGCTTATAGTTGGCACATGTTAGAAGGGTTTATAATATTTAATGTGTTGTTTTATTGAACGAGACGTTTCAAATTCAGCCGCTTTTGTACTTTAGTTTAGTAGGTACTTTGTAGCTTATATGTTTACTATGACGTTAATATCCATAATGAATTCGCTAAGCCTACAGCCTAAAATAAACTGTCGAAACATCCGATTAGCGTTAGATGTTCATTGACTGAACAATCTTACCCTATACTGATATTTATGGTCAAACTTCAGAAAAATTTCAGCCGAGAGACGTTCTCTGCTGGACATAGGCCTCCTCCAAGCGTCGCCACACAGATCAGTCCAGTGTGTCTCGCATCCACCGGACTCTCGCAGCCTTGACCAGGTAATTGCTCTACCTAGAGGGAGGCCTTCCAACGCTGCGTCATCCGGTACGCGTCGCCACTCGAGAATCGACCATCCGTTCTCACTAGCATCTTAGTTTGGAAATTCTTCGGGCTTTGTCGGTTAACCTGGGTCTCCTAGCGATATCTCCAAACATAGTTAACCGTAGGTTAGTGTAAAAACAGTCCTAAGGCCTCAGATAGACGACACGAAAGTTTTCTTGCGGCTGGTTCGCGGTCGCTTTACGAAATATTAATGGCAAAATATGTGGATTCTATTTATCTGCTAAATTACAACTTTCAAGTTCTTTGGAAACATGCAACCGCGCGGCGGCCGCAACAAAACTTTCGTGTTTTGTGGGAGACAATACGAAAATGCGCGACGTGCATTTATTTCTTGTGTGTTTTTCTTTGCTCGTTTCATTTTAATTTTAGCTACCAAATAAGTACAGCATAATAACGTGCGACATTCTTCTCGTATACACGCGTCCTTACTTCTCTAAAATAAAGGCAACACACACGTTTTTCATCTCATACGTGATTGGTCGATTGATGGGATCAAATCCTTCGCCTTGCCGAATTCACTTACGCAATTAGGCTGCGGGTTGCGATTGATTGTCCACACTATTAAAACAAATAACAATCTTAAAGTGCTCGCCAAACTTCTGAGCCGCCCTGATGAGCAAGGCCCGAAATGGTGCTATTTTTGTATGAGATTTACTACTGCGCAGCCATTGCAGCCAACTTCAGGCCGGCCAAGAAGTTTGACGAAAACTATACCTATATGCAATCGACCGCAACTCAGTTGTAACCATAGAAATATAAAATACAGGTTGTAACGCTTTCACCTTGACCTTGCAGAGCGGATTTCAAGAGTAATAGAGGCCAGCCATACTTTACTCAACTCAATCAATCTATCTAGCCATTTCCCAACTATGTTGGGGTCGACTTCAGTCTAACCGGATGCAGGGTACGAGTACCAATATTTTACATAGAGAAACTGCCTATCTGACCTCCACAATATGAAAACTGGGTAACTTTTAACCTTGGCAATACTGGAACCTGAGTTCACGGACCGGGTACCTATTTTGACGGTCAAATGACAGCCAAGATCCAAAGCATGCTTTCGAGGCAGGAGGAGCTCGGTATATGGATGAACATCCTCTCACGGCCCATCCATGGCAAACGCTACTTAACGTTGGAGATGGACCCATCCAGCTGATATTACCCGTAAGGAACTATTAGTTAATCTGTGGTATAACCCGGTTCATTAAAGAAACGAATCTAAAACGGCGGTGCTTATCGTGATCTCTCGCTTGCACACTATAGACGGCACTAGTGTGCAAGCGAGAGACCTTCACGAAGGACGAATTTTGGCCAACGGGTGTCGTATATAGGCGTTGCCGCGGTAGTCTACATGACACCACGACTCAGTGCAATACGTCACCGACCCAACGTATTCAATAGATTTGTGTTATCTTTGTTAAGAATTATGTATACATATTTTTATATATATAATGGGTTTGCTCTTGACTCTAGTCTATGTCAGAGGTGACAGAGACAAAGTCGACGATGGAGTGAGCTTACCCAGAAGAAGCCTATTAACTCTAACTTTGAAGAGATTCGGGTTGTATGCGTTCGGAAACACAGACGCAGGCAATGAGTTCCACTATTAGTTTATTTTAGGGTTCCGTACCCAGAAGGTAAAAAAGGGGAACCTATTACTAAGACCGCACTGCCCTTCTGTCTGTCTGTCTGTCACCAGGCTGTATCTCATGTACCGTGATAGCTAGATAATTGAGATTTACCTGTGTGACTATCACAGATGATGTTTTTCTGTTGGCGCTATAACAACAAATACTAAAAACAGAAAAAAAACATATTTAAGTGTCTGTGTCCGTAATCCGACGTTTGGGTGTGAAAATCACGTTCAAAGATTCCGTTACATTGATACATATACATACCAAGCTAATAAAAGCGTGTTAATAAAGAAGTCGTAATGATACGATGTGTTAGTGGACCGGTGTTGTTATTGTATTTTTAACCGACTTACCAAAAAGGAAGAGGTTCTATGTTCGATTTCATGTATGTTTTTTTTTTATATTTGTTCATCGATATCTCCGTCAATTGTGGACCGATTTGAATTCATTTTTGTATGAAAGAGTATGTTTTGAAATTGGTCCCATTTTAATTTGGTGAAGATTTGATGAAGAACTTCGAAGATATACAACAGAACTCTACAATAAATAACGGGAAATCTCTCGGGATTGCTGCAATCGCATTCCTGTTTATTTTTTATACCATTTCATAACATAACATCACGCCAGTACGCTTTAAAGGGGTATGCAGGTGTAAACAGTTCACCTTGGTCTAATCTCATTGCACCGGTTTTCTTTAAGTTTCATGTTATTTGGTTAATCTATTCTAGCTTCACTTTGGGCAGAACATAAAAAAAATACAGTCGAATTGATAACCTCCTCCTTTTTGCGAAGTCGGTTAAAAAACGTGAAAATATTAACTCGGTACATTTTCCTTACACTAATTCTTCAGTAAACATTTCTTAAATGCGTCGAGCGATTTTCACAATTCAAACAGAAATATAACATTTACGCCTATATCTATATTTTTGTATTTTTTGTATCTGTCATTTAAGATTAAAATAATGAATAAGTCTCCATAAATAAAAAAATCATGTTTTCAAGTTACTTAATTATACAACAATGTCACCTTTGCTCGATAGTTCTCTTGGAAACTTACTTTTCTCAGTCTTTAATGATCAAATTAAGAAATGAATACGAATCTAATACTTGATTAGAACAAGATAACAACTTAATTAACACATTCTAAGTGGAATCTAGTTAGACATAGAACATTTCTCAAAACATTAGTAGGTACAGATTGCTAGACACTTGGCTATTGCGCGAATCACATATAATGGGGAGTTTTATTCGTACATAATGGTACGAAGCAAGCACGATAACTTTTGAGTTTCGATATTTTTGATCAATATATTTGATACTAGCACTCCGCCCGCGACTTCGTTCGCGTGATCCGTATTTTAACCTACAGATGACTTTTTAGTTTCACCCCTTAAAGGTTGAGTTTTCGAAAATCCTACGCTACATCACAAAAAGTACAATTCTTCAAAAATCTTTAACACCCACTAAATCGTCTTTTAGGAGTAGTTTTGAAAAACTAATAATGTAAACCTTTACTATTCACTTAGGTTAGTATTTATGCCAAGTTTCAAATATATAAAGGGCCCTTTTTACCCCCCTAAGGGGTAGCATTCCCAAAAATTGACGGGTGAAACTTCCAAAAACCAATAAATACATTAATTCTTTTTATCATTCAAGAGCGTAAATTAAAATTTCATGTGTCCAATTTACAAACTGTTAGAATTGCATACAACATTTCAAACATTTACCCAAAAAAAAACCCAAATCATAACTCTAATTTTGGGATCGCCGTAGTCGGGTAAAAAAAAAAAGTTCATCCATCCACTAGTATTACCGAGTACGCTGTGCGACCTGCACCAATGTGTTGATGAGCTCTCATTGTCTCTGAGCTATGATACGAATCCAAATTACTTGCGAACATCGATTGCTGCTCTATTGTTTTCATTTTCTAGTTAATTTCGGTATTGTGATCATGATTCTTTTGTCAAGTGCGATTGTTACAAACAACAATCCTGAAAATGCAGACCTGCAGCCTGCAGTGTAGCAGCTTGTTAAGTTGAGTGGAGGAGTAATTATTCCCATCATGAAAACTCCGTGTTGTCTGTTCCGCTAAAGTGTAAATAACTAGGTTTTTGTCGTTGGCTTTGCTGCCGTGGCGTATCCCACTGAAACGGATAGGCTACTTATTCGGAATACAAGTAGCCACACTGCAGCACATCACTGAAACATACAATTAGCATACTGTTGTTTTTATATTTTTTTTTTGATAGGCTCGGGTTTTTCGTGTTAGGATGTTGCCACCTCTCTAAGTTAATTAAGCCGCCTCTAGAAATCCCACAGGCTACTTCAGACTTACAATATTAACTACATATATAAATCATTGTTTCCTCACGATGTTTGCCTTCACCGTTACCTATGACGTCCAAGATAAACTTAGAAAGTATATATGATTTAGAAAAAGTCACTTTGGCACTTGCACGGCTTTGAACCCACAACTTCAAGCACGACAGGCGTGGTTTTAGCCACTGGGCCACCACGACGTAATAGATCAGAGGCGACAGAGACAATGTCGACGATGGAGTGAGCATACCCAGAAGAAGCCTATTCAGTGTTCACTCTAACTTTGAAGGGATTCGGGTTGAATGCGTTCGGAACCACAGACTTACTGCAAGCAAAACACGTGCGCACGCTTTCTTTTTGACATTTCAACGGTATTAATTCCATGATTTTTATACATATGAAGCAATTAATGACATTATCGCGCGTTCACTCGTTCTTTGATATTTCTGTAAAGTTACGCAATGAGGGTGCAGGCCTTATTTGAAGAACATCACCAATAGTTTTTATTCTTCTAGATCGTCCCCTCCTGGCATCACTAACGCCAGTCTTGTCTATATCTTTTGTTAGTACACTTTCTCTCAACTTCTCAACATGACCAAACTTTCTAAGCGTAAGCAGTTTACTAAGTGACCGTTTCACCATTAGTTTCTCAGTACAAAAAACTGTACAATTTTCAGAAAGTAAATGAAATCGACTAACTGGTTATTTTTGCACATCGGGATTTAGTTTAAAAACCATAAACGCTAACTGCTTACATGTTCAGCGTTGCCAATCTGTGGGGAATTTCTCAAACTGCGGGGATTGTCAGTCCGATTGGATAATTAGTGTGGAGAGCGATTATGTGGGGAAAATGCGGGGAATTTAAACATTTAAACTAGAACTGAACTAAGATGAAATAAAAGTAGCACTAGAAGTATGCATTAGTACATTACTGCAGAATCCAGTAAGTAAGCCTTCCTGGCCTCGTATATAACCGGATCTCACCTGCAGGTGAGATCCGGTTATATACGAGGCCAGGATGGCTTTCTTTCTGGTTGAGGCTTGTATAATGCTTTTCTCAAAAATGAAAGATAGTTTAACAACAAATTTGTTTAATTAATAACAATTGTCGCTATTGAATGTGAAATCCCGCCTCATTAAGTTTTGAACATTGTTTTATTTTACATTAGGTACATGAAATGTTGAAAAAAATGTAAATTATTGCTTTTGAAACTCCACGTTAATTTAAGAATGGAAAGTTTTAATCCAACATAATTTATAAACTGAAATAACTAAATACAAACATAAAAGCCCACACTATATTTCTACAACATTACTAAGTACAAAACGCAACGTGCATACTTTTTCTGCGTCGCGTTAAGTGTCACAGACTATAAGTGACTATTTAAGGCTTCAAAAAGAGAGATAGATATATATTTGGAGCCTTCTTCCTATAACCATGTTATAATGTATAACTCTAATCTGTGTCTGGTACTATTTTTTTTTAAGCAGTTCTAAAGAGGATGACCTACTGCCCAGTAAGTATATTACATACTTACTTACTGGACAGTAGGAGATTCCAAATTTAAAATCTCGCTTCTTACTGGACAGTTGTGAATAGGTCTCCGGCAGAGTTCACTTTCTGGATACTTTTTAGAGATGATAGGGCAACATTACATACCATTTTTGAGAAACTGTATATTTCATTTACAAATACATTATTATTGAACTCAACTTATCCGGCAGGAAGGTTTTAGAGTTTATTTTATGGAAAAATTCATGACCACCAAAAGCTTAAAATAAGCCTATTGCTCGTTCTTCCTTTCTCAAACGCATCTGTCGAAAGACAATTTAGCGTCTTAAAGAATATGAAAATAGAGCGTCATAATCGCCTACACACTGACACTGTAATAACGCTTATGGCGTATTTAGAAGAAAGGAGGGAGCTTGAAATTTGATTCTCCAAATAATATGATAAACAAAAAAATATGGCGTAATGAGAACTGCACAAAGTAGTTTTTTTTCTTTTTTTTGGATACGCTCTTTCTTGACCACTATCATACTGATTTGAAGATTTTTATATTAACATTACTTTTATTTATTTGATACAATTTGTGGGGAAGATGTGGGGAATATTGATTTTAAATTCCCCAAATTTGGGGATTTTCGAACAGGGTTTTCTGTACATTCACGCATTAAATTTAGGTGTCCTCTAATGTTTGTGAAAACGGTGAAAAAGGTGCTGAATTGCTGCATCAGCTGCCGAAAGAAGCAAATAAATCGAAATCATATGAAAGACAATACTGATTACTATATTTACTTAGCGATACTGAACTACAATAAGGGTTAATTTGATCAGACAATCCTTAGCTAGGGGGCGGTTATGCAATTAACGTAAACTTGATTTTCCTCCGTCTCGCGAGGAGGTTTTTGATTAGGTAGAGAAGGGCTCAAATAATTATAGGCAAATGTGGTTGTTTGGTATGTTTGGACCAGTAGATACGGATTCTTCGTTAGGGCGGTTATGCATTACATTCTACATCATCCGTTTCCGTGAAATTTCGGTTCCGAAGTAGCCGTAAAATTAAAATTAATGTCAAAATCAAAATAGAAAATCAAATTCAGAATAGAAAACTAAAACATAAAATTAAATCAAAGCCAATAATAAAAAAGAAAACACATACAAAAAATAACAATATTACACGTTATTAAAGGTACCATGTATTCTGTGGACGTGACACATTACGAGTATACCAGCGTTATCACTTTCTACAATGGAGAGAAGGTCAAAAATTCGCGGCATATCTTCTTTACTAATGAATTGTGTTCTTAGGCGATTTATTATTAACTGACGGTGTTTGCAGTGACATATACAACTGCAACAAATCTGGATAAAACCGTTATTTGAATAAGGCCTTGTATTGACGAAGCCTGAAAGCATACAAGCCAAGCAGACGTTCAGGGCCACACAGTGCTGACCGCAGCCTTCAGGGCGAATAAATGGAAATTAATGGTCTTGCTCTGACCCTGCGCCCCGGACACCCTCGTCACTGTTCCATAAGGCAATTGACTAATAACCCGGTATTGTGGGCATTACTGCATATGTTTCTACATACATTTACATGGTGTATGGCTGACGTAGGTCCGTGAAAGATTAAAAATAAACTCATTTGAAAAATCGTGTTCTAATTTTAATAGAGGAGCTCGTGGCTCAGTTTAACAGCCGTACGGGTTGAAATTAGTCCGTGGATGGGTGGGCAATGTGACCATTCCTCACATATCGAGACTTTTCTGTGCCTTGGAAAGTTTTTAACTTTTCGAACTGTTATTTTAGACCTTTGAAAGTAGCCAGATGCCCGAAAATCTGACTTGTCTCGCCAAGAGTGCCGTGTTTCTCAGTTAGTGGGTTGTGTGTCACAGGGATAGAACATATCCAGGATTAAGACATAGGATACTTTTTATCCTGGTAGGACGTGTACTTGGTATAATTTACATCAAGCGATTATCAACCTTAAGTGCCCGCTCTGGCAGGCTCAGTAAGCAGATTTACCGGAGACAGGGCTAAAAGTGCATCGCTAAAGCATCTTATTTTCTGCGCTGGTAAGTTTTAATCACACGGTAAGCTGGGTAAACCCGGCTATTGCCAGTTACGGCGTTCTGCTGTCAGTTTAACAATTATCCTTTATTTGTTGTTTTTTATTCAGTTTTAAATTAGCTCTTTTATTATTATTTTGTTTTTCACAGAACACTATGACGCCTCGTCGGCGGCTGCCAGGGACGGCATTGTCATCAAATTGCATATAAGTATGTCATTGGTTTATTGCACTTTCACAGAAAACGTTTTTCTGGCATATCTTATTGAATTATCCGAGGCCAAGAAATCAAGCACTCTATGGAGTACATATTCAATGCTAAAAGCAACAATGAAGATGAAAAAACACATATATATCGACAACTATCCTAAATTAGTGGCATTTTTAAAAAAAGCCTCATCTCGTCATCAACCAAAAAAAATCGAAGGTTTTCACAGCATCTGAAATTGAAAAGTTTCTTAACGAAGAACCTGATCCCGTATATTTGGCGGCAAAAGTAACTCAGTTGCATATTCAGTATCTACTTAAGTATATTAATCAACTACTTAACATAATCTAATACGTACTTAGTAGATGTTGATAGACATAATTATGCATGCATATCAATTTTATTAATCTATCTAGTACAATACTCTTTACGTTACAAGTTGTCCTTATTATTGGTATAAACGGAGCATGTCGAACTAATGAACTAACACAACTTAATGTCAAAAACATTGAGAAACATTCAGATGACTTACTATTAATTAATTTACCTAATACAAAGACAAAAAGAGACCGCAACTTCGTCATTCGCAAGGAATACGTAACAATTGTTGAGAAATATCAAGCCTTACGCCCGCCTAACACTCTAATCAATCGATTTTTCTACAATATCGCAACGGAAAGTGTGTTAGACAGCCTATGGGTGCTAATAAAATTGGCAGTATCCCACGAGAAATAGCAACTCATGTAGTCTCATTCAAATTTGATCAAGATCTGTCTGAGTATTTGCATGGTAATAAAAGCTAAACAAATTGAAAAAAAAATTTTTTTTTTCAAACAAAAAAACATAAACCAAGTTAATCAATTCGATACGTATGTAGGTAATATTCTTGGAATTGCACAATATTCACATATGTCACTCTGTATGGGCTTTTAAACACGTGTACCAAATTTCATTAGTGTATGTATGTTTGTTTGTATGTATGTATGTTTGTTGACGCATTTCTCCGAAACTACTTATCGGATCGTAATTGCTCTTTTTTGTTGGATAAAGAATATCTCATCTTTGGGAACAGAGCAAATTTAATCAAAATCGGTTCAGTAGTTTTCAAGATATGGAACTTACAACCGAACTTTATAATAGGTATTTTGTCAATCCTTTAGGTATCTTACTATAGAACTTGCTTAAAGCGATATAAACCCCCCAATGTAATCGCAGTACTGCCCGTGCGCCCGCTCGATGCCAAAACATCAATATTGAACCTCCTTTTGAACAGTTTTGTTTGCAAAATATTATTTGATTTATATATGCTATGTCAGTTACGAAGAAAATCCAGCCATCAATTTTTCTGTGTAAAAATATTTTTAAACATCCAAGTCGTTTTGGAGGAGTATCCAAAAGTTGCGAAAAATATCGTGTTGCTAATTATTTTTTTAAAGCAAAACTATTTGATAAACAAAAAAACCACGTTTAAAAAATAATGTGCATGAAATAATAATAAATATATATTATTTTCAAACCTTTTAACCTAGCCGTTACTAAGGAGTATGCTTTAGAAAGTTACCGTTTTTTACTTAGCGTATGTAGGCCCTTAACTGTTAGTGATAGGTTATTTTAGTTAAAACTAAAAAGAGAAATAAAAACTTTTCACAAAAAATGCCGGTTTATTTTGTGTGAAAAAGATTTTTTGTTACTTAACAAGATTATTTAAAGAAAAATTTAAGTGCCATCGCCAGTATCGCTAATATATGACACTTAGTCTAGAGCTTCTGAAGAATTTTGAACAACATTAATGTAAATTTACCGATTCTTATCAACGTACAATTACACAAAAATACGCTCAAAATCAAAGAACTATTACAGAACAAAAAGTTAAACAATAACTACTTCGGAGTACCGAGCGAATGCAGTCTGTCATTACAGGGAATCGCCGTCGTATGATTACATCGTAAGGTTCCAACTGTGGTGCAAGCAGGACGCGTAGTCAACAATAAACAGCGGGGCGACTTCCGGCGGCCTATTACCGTTTCCGGCCGAACGTCGACCTCGCCGGATGTTGGTATGAAATACTTTTTACTTGAGTTTACAGTTGAGTTAGACACAAACACGAACTTGCATGGGAACGAAGAATGTTTCATATGTTATTCTGTTCCTCTTCGTTTGATTTCGAAGTATAAGTATGCTTTAAGTTCACTGTATTAACTTTTTTTGTTATATATGTGTAATGTTCTCTTTGAAAAAAGAACAAAATTACGTTTGGGCACACAACAATATCCCAGTATAAACAAACAATACGCAATAGTAATGAGTTCGTCAATGGGGAATGCTAGCCTTAAAGTTACCCACATATTAACTTTCAACTTTATGATTACAAAATATACAGCCAAGGTGACTTATGCGCTACACGATACTATGCGATGACGTGAAAATGGGCAAAAACGACGAATAAGAAGAACCTTGAAATACTTACATACATATATTATACACTCACGCCTTTTTACCATGGTACCCAGACAGTACAGAACGCCACCTGCTGCGATCTTTACATAGGTACTCCTTCTGCTTCACTTCTTTATTCTTGAAATCTCAAAAAGAATATCACCTGTCCCATAAAAATGTTGTCCAAATGTTCTAGCCATTTAAGTGTCAAATTTTCCGGTGGTGACCGCGTACCGGAAGACGCAGCATTTAGAAAAAGAGAAAGGTCGGCCCCCTTTATGTCTCGGTGGAGCTATGAGCTTGTCAGAGCTGCGGTAATCCGCTGGACGCACAAGACCGATCGAGTTGGCGAAACTTGGCCTATGTCCAGCAGTGGACGTCCTTCGGCTGAAATGATGAGTTATTTCACAGTTGTGGCACAGTCCGTCTCCATGATAATTATACTTTCATAGATTCTCTATGAGCGCGTCCACATCTGTCAATGTCAGTGACGACACAGTCATCTCAGTATCGTTCATAGAGAATGTTTGAAATAATATAATTATCTCGGTGCCGGAACTGTGGCTTCATTGATAGTGAATAGGCCTTTAAGATTCTCGAGCGGTCGAGTAACATCTACCTCGTGTCGCGATGTCTACCAGTACAACTTCAGATCGGAGACGCAGATAAGGCTCTGCTAATTACAGTTTACTGTTCATTTGATAAGTTTAGCCTTAATTGGCCACTACATATCGCCCCAAATATTTATGTGAGTACTGGCACAATGAACTTAATGATGTTTACTACTTACGTCAAGTAATATTTTTAGTCTCGGATTTTTTTTTATAGTCTAGCCTCCGCTTGACCACTGTCTCAACTGTGAGCGAGTGAAGGTGAAGCACGCTTATCCAGATAAAAACCTATTCAGTCTTGACTTAAGGACCCCTGATTGACGGAGATTGTAGCTATCGGGAAACAGAATCCGGCAGGGAATGCCACTCGTTACCTATACGCATAATAAAAGTATTTCCAAAACGTTTTGTGCGTGTGGGTGGGATGTCCACCATGTACCGATGGCGCATCGCCGTACGTCTGGTAGTCCGATGATGAAACGGGCTAGTCGGAATTAGATCATGTAACTCCATCGCACACTCGCCGAAATGTAACCGGTAAAAAACCGACAAGTTGTAAATTTAGCGACGATGTTCAAGGCTCTCGAGCTTTGACTTGACCAGTGCTTCACTGCCGACGAGCCTCTTGGGTGGCTTTTCGGTCTCTAGTGCATCAAGCATTTGTCAGATCCGTCCCAGAGATGAGGACAATTCCATGCATGATCGATCTTTTCTAAAGAAAATTGAGATTTTGGGTGAAATTAACAGGTAAATGCTGTCGTTCAGAGATACTAAAATGAGTTTTAGAAAAATCTACAGTTTAAGACTAAATTAAGTTATTTACATGATATCAGGAAAAGAAGACGCATCTAATCATATCACAAGCTTTTCTTTAGTTTCATCTGTGTCGGTGTCTGTAAGCAAAACTTCATGCTGCTTCCATGCTCGATTCACACTGGTGAAAAGTCTAGTTTCACCGAACAAATGTTTAAGATTTCAGAGCCTCCAAGTTGAGACTCGGAATACCAATTATTGTCTTATTGCTTATTTTATTAGCCTTTAATGTTAGGTGGTATTTTCCTTCAACTTGTGGGAATTTGAATGAATTTAATATAAAAGTTTTGGGGGTATTACCTACTACTTCTCACAATAACTACATTTACTAAACAACAAACAAAAAAACCACCGAACGTGCTATTTACATTTCATTGGATATTGTATTAAACGTTCAATAGGACGGGACCCAATAAAAACGGTCTTAACAGCACTCGACAAGACATTTCTATCGTGGATCCAATATAGTCAGACAAGTACCATGGATTAGTTTAAAATGGAGTGCTGACTATGTATGACGAACGTGTAAACTACTTTAAAAAATGATTTGAACATTTACTTGACATAACACCGAAGAAAGAAAGACATAAAAAGTCTTTGTTTGCGCTAGGCATGACGCATACTATCTATACATATCTATACATACATACATACATTTAAATAAAATTGGAGTGTCTGTTTTTAATATTGAAATAACCGTTTTTTACTACATGTATATATACTCGTACACCAAAATAACATTTTTTACAATTTTTGTCTGTCTGTCTGTTTGTTCCGGCTACTCTGAAATCGCTTTACCGATTTTGACGGGACTTTTATTGGCAGGTAGCTGATGTAATAAGGAGTAACTTAGGCTACGTTTATTTTAGAAAAAAAAAATTTAGAAATTTCTTAGGCGGAACGAAGTTCGCCGGGTCAGCTAGTACATACATATAAATAAAATTGGAGTGTCTGTTTGTAATATTGAAATAACCGTTTTTACTACATGTATATGAATATATATATGGTACATACGCCAAAATATTTTTTTTTACAATATTTTCTGTCTGTCTGTTTGTTCCGGCTAATCTCTGAAATGGCTGGACCAATTTTGACGGGACTTTTATTGGCAGGTAGCTGGTGTAATAAAGAGTAACTTAGGCTACGTTTATTTTAGAAAAAATCCTTTTTTTTAGAAATTTGTTAGGCGGAACGAAGTTCGCCGGGTCAGCTAGTTAAAAATAAAAATAAACTTAAGTGCGAATAGGGAAAATATGTGCCACATCCGCGCAAAGCGGCCATCGCTAAGCAAAATTCTGAGACTCGCGTGCGAGACAGAGCCACAGCGCTGGTTTTTAGAGATAGCCGGTAGAATGGTCTCATCAATACTTCTATACTAATATTATAAAGAGGTAAATTTTGAGTTTGTGGCGTTGAAGGGGGTAATCTTTGCATCTACTGAACCGATTTTGAAAATTATTTTACCAGTAGAAAGTTACATTATTCCTGAGTGCAATAGGCTATACTTTATTTATAAAAAAAACCCTTCTAAAATTACAATAATGTTACCCAAAGTAGCAAAAGTTGACTTTAAAATTCATACTTTGGCGTGTGTAGGGTAGGTAGTTTAGGTAGAGTAGGAAGGGTAGTGTGGGTAGGTAGGGTAGGAGGGGTCAGATAGTGCTAGATAAATCTTGAAAAAGAAAGCGCGTGGCAAGTAAATTTTTATCAATTTGTATCACAGTTTGTTTTTATGTATCTAACGAACAGGAAGCAAATCCAGTTAAATCTGTTGCCAAATTATGAACAGTTAAAGTCCCCGTCACGAGAAACTATAATTTTCACTTGTTCGGGTTATATTTTAGCGAAATTGCTCGTTAGTTTCGCATTAAGCGCATGTTACTTTGATTTGATTGAATTTGGGATTATTTGTTGTTGATTGAATTGTAGCTACGTAACTCAGTAGAAGCTCTTTATTCACATAATGTATACATTTTGTTCATTTTGTACATGTATACAGTCTCTCGTAACGGGGACTTTAGTAAGGTTTTCCTTAATTCTCATGTACTATACATTAATTATTTAGCCCTATAGTTATTAAGATGGTTGTGTTGATGTGTTATGTACTCGTATGTACGAGTAATGTGTCTTACAGCCACGTAGTACTTAATTTAAATAAATAAGTATCTACTTCATTTGACAAAACAACATCATAACAATAGCTACACACCATTTATAGAAGAAAAAAGATTTCTTCGAAAAGATTTTCGGAAATCGTAAGAAAGCGATCACGCCAACCAAACACGAATAAAGTTTATAACTTATTCAATTTATCTGTAACAATTTCACATCAGTTTGTGTGGTCCCTAAACTAGGTAGAACCTGTATTTTGTTACCTGTCTAAGATGACATGCATTGTGATTCAGAACCTTATGAACACTTCAGAGACTCTAGACAAGTGTCATTCGATGTCAGCGATGAAGATGTGGTCGAAATGGAAAAATGTACGTGATTGATCACGTGACATTTCGATAGCGTTTGATATTCCCATTAATTTTTTGACATTTCTCCAATCACTATCGCCAAGCTTGCGATGAAAGAATGTAACTTGTCTAGGGCCTCTGGTAGCTAACTTATCCGTGACAAATACTTAGGCAAAACAAATTGAAGCACAAGGGGGCAACAATTGTCGCAAACAGAACGCTCAGGTGGAAAGGGAAAGAATTCAATTCCAATACAACAACGAAGCTAAATAGGAAACTCATAAACCGCTTACGCTGTGTACATTTTTTTTTATTACGAACCTCGTTCTGTTGGGGAGCGGTCTGAGTTACGCTAGAAAGGCGATGAATCCATACTAACAGTATAAGTGCGGAAGTAACTCTGTTTGTTTGTTTGTAACCTTTTCACGCCTAAACCGATTTTTAATGCAATGTAGTATGAAAACAGCTTGAGACCCAAACGTAACGGAAGAACGTGGGATAATTTTAGTCCGGGGAGTATCTATGCTCTGTCGGGATAGTTTTCGATTTTCACGCAAGCGAAACCGTCAGAAGAAGCTAGTAATTATAATAATATTACCTATATAGGATCGCAAATAAATATTATTCTTTCTTTTTTTCTGTACATTATGATTCTAATTGGAGAAAAGAAATATAATTCATCTTTATCCTTGCACCATATCGACCAATCGTCAGCATCGTTTGATAGAAGTTTACTATTTTTATTTAAATTTTCATTTTGCGTTAACCTCCGGGTCGGGTCTCAAAAAGCCTAAATTAAACATTGAATATCCACCAATTTTTTACCGATAAAAGATTTCGCTTCGAGTGACGACATCTTTTTCGCTTATTTAGAAATACTTTCGGTATTGATGTACTCAAAACGGAGAACCGTTAAAAGTCACATAATTTATTACTAACTGATGTCCGTTTCGTTGGATCAATTGGGTATTCTTTTAGGAAGTTCGTGACAAACTAATTATAATCGTACTGGTCGATCTTCAAGGTTAATCAACATTTGCCGAGGTTGGATCGTGGATGGGTGATCATCCATTGCTACACGATAGAACCTTTGGCCGTTGGTATCGGCTGGCAAATGTAAATCTTTGACACTCGTCACGAGTAATCAGAGGCCAAAACATCTGACACCTATCTTGCCACGGGGTTCGTGTTACCCATTTTTTTACTGGGTTGTGGAGGTAAGAGAAGCAATCGCTTTGTGTAAAACACTGGTATTCAGTTTCATCCCGTAAGACAGCAAGTCGACCCAAATAATTCATTTCGATTAATTTTCAATTAAATTCGAGCTTCGTCTAGTCTTTTTCCAACTTGGGAAAAGACTAGACGAAGCTCGAATTTACGAAGTTGAGGTAAGTTTCATTATGCTATGTACCTACTTGTATATTTTGAGACCAACGCTTCGCTTCGACTAGGGGGTACCTACAACCGGTTGAATGCCATTGTGTCTCGCGTGGATCCACGATTCGGGCACTCATGGGGTTAATATTTCAAATATATCTTGCTTTTTAGGGTTCCCTACCTCGAAAGGAAAAAAACGGAACCCTTATAGGATCACTTTGTTGTCCGTCTGTCTGTCTGTCATGACCCTTTTTCTCAGGAACGCGTGGAGGTATCAAACTGAAATTTATATCAAATACTCAGGTCTACTGTCCCTTAAAGCTGTGGAAATCAAACTTCTAAGCCAACGCAATCAAAAGATACAGCTGTTTATGCCGCAAATTTTCGACACTCGAAAGGGAATAAAAACCTACAGGGTACTTACTTCCCGTGAACTCAGAATCTTGAAATTATTTATTTAAACTTCATGTACAATGGTGATACACAGGCGGACTTAATGCAGCAAGGCATTCTCGACCAGTCAACCTTTGGGTTAAAAAGGACACAACAGTGGTACGAAAATTTGGTACGAAGCAACGTCTTATAGCACAGATAAAGGAATAATTGCGTAAAGCGTATTTTTTTTGTTGCATCATATAATAAAATGTTTTTAATAATTTTAAACTTACTACCACTTTCCGCATGAACGCGTAGAGGTATTAAATTGAAATTCATACCAAATACTCAGGTCTATAATACCTTTAAGCTGCGATTTTTACGGAACCCTCGGTGCGCGAGTCCGACTCGCACTTGGCCGGTTTTTTAATGTTTCACGGCCGGGAAAAAACTGACAAAGGTGAAGGAAAACATCGTGAGGAAATCTGGAATATAGCTAACTAGTTTCTGCCTGCCAGCGGCTTCGCCCGCGTGATTGTCGGAAACTATCCCACACGAAGTACTACCGGGATAAAAAGTAGTCTGGAATAGCACATAGTAGTAGTACTATGTGCTATTCCAGACTATAATAAATATATCTAATTCTAAAGCCGTCTGTTGAAGCAGAATTAAGAAGTTGAATAGCCCGAAGAATGGACAACAGACATGGCAGTTGGCACGGCACATTGCTCGCAGAAAATCGTTTAATCGCTTCGTTGGGCCGAAAAGTTCTAGGGTGGTGACCGCCAGGCTGGTTCTAGGTGGAGCGACAACCTGGTCAAGGCTGCGGGTGTCCGGTGGATGCGAAATGCACAGGACCGATCAATGTGGCGACGCTTGGAGGGGGCTTATGTCCAGCTGTGGATGTCTTTCGGCTGAAATGAGGAAATGATTACTAGGTTACAATGTTTATACATTGCTAGGGCAGTTGTCCATACTTCTGTTATAATCTTATGTTCTCCTATTCAAACAAAAACATGAATAAAAGCTTTTAATAATTTGATTAATTCACGAAAGTTCTAGGAGAATAATAAAACCATGATCATTAATTAATGAATATTACCAGCTAGTGAGAAATTTCTATACATGCAAAGGGCTGTTGTGTAGCCATGATCTTTCACACAGATCCGTTCAGTTGCTGTACACCACAAAGACTTTATATTATAGAGTAACAAACAGCCATTCATCCATCCAAATATTCGCGTTTATAATATTAGTAAGATATAAGTTCGACATAGCGACCCGACGCGAGCCTTCTAATTGAGCTTCTTATAAGCAGACATATCAGTAACAACAATAGCTTACATACACCTGCTGGGCGAGCACGGCCTAATGTAACATTTTTATCACAATTTGGGAGCAAAATCGTGATAAAATGCGTGACTCAGTCCTATCACACAGGCCGTGCTCGCCCGGCTAGTGTGCAAACGACGTTTGAGATGTTAATGCTCGTGCCTTCTCTGGATGAAAAGAGGCCTTTGCCGACAGTAACAGGCTCGTATTATAACGGCCGAGTCATATACTGTCTGCCGCATAAAGTCTCTCATAGTTTATTTTGTCAATTTTCCGGGTACATTAAGTATAGCTGACACAAATCAACATGAAAGAGGGATAAGCCTTGAAATACGAAAAATAAGCCCACTCCCCCAAAACGTCAACATAATCGTACACATTAGTTCACATTAACTGGACATATAAAAACGACCAAACCACGTATAATGGAGTGTACATGAAATCACCAAAAGCGTTGTAAAAGCCACAATAAAGTTGGTGCTTTACGTGCGTGACTATAAACTTGATAGTCCATTAAATTTGCATCGGACAGCTTCATACATTTTTGGGACACACACTGTAAAAAAATACGTGAGTGTAAGTGCAGTAAAAGTATACCAGTTTAATTCGGGTTGTAATTGTATGTATATTGTTGCTGTGGTACTTCTTAGTTTCATAAATAGGTAGTTACTAGCTTTTGTCCGCGATTGCGTCTGAGTAGCATTCGTACTTCTAATGGCCAATTTTTTACGGACTTAAAAAAATGAGACAACCAATTTGCGCATGTATGTAATATTGTTGGAATTGCACAATGTTCACATAAGTTACTCTGTATGGGCTTCTAAGCTCGTGACCCAAACTTCATAAGTGTATGTAGGTATGATTGTTTGTATGTATGTAGGTTTGTTCACGCATTTCTTCGAAACTAATTATCGGATCGTGATCATCCGTTATTCTTTATTGGATTAGGTATCTCTCAACTTAGGGAACAGTGCAAGTTTCATCAAAATCAGTTTAGCAGTTTTGAAGATATGGAAAGTGTAAATTAAGTTATAATACTTCTAAAGCAAAACACTAAAAAGTGCAAAAATAACTATCATTTCGGAAGTTGATGCTGAAAAACAATGAATACCAACGAAACCAAAGACACCGACTTGCGAAAAGAGAGTTATTTTTGTACAATTTTAATGTTTTGTAGGTATGCGGAAAAGCGTGTAAAGTCCCACAAACCTACATAGAAAAGGGAGGATCCTCCGACGACTGCCCAACGGTGATTGTCTGACTGTTGTACTCGTATGTGTTCAAATCGCGCCGAAAACTTTGCTTGCACGATCCAGGATTTGTGTGACGTCATGTCATTAGTTCTTAAGTGGCGGCCTTGATTACAGTGTTTTGCTTTAGAAGTCGGTTTATTTTTTGTGAAAAAGTTTTTCTCAATATAGCAGGCCGCCAATACTTTAAAAATTATTGGTTCACCATACAAACTTCCACTTCCCTTTCCACCCCCTTAAGAAAGATATCCGTGATAAAAAACTATTATATGTACTTCTCCGGGTTTTTTCATACCAAATTTCATCTAAATCAGTTCAGCGGTTTAAGCATGAAAAGTTAACATACAGACTGTGAGACAGTTACTTTTCCAGTTATAATATTAGTAAGTTAGTATGGAAGTATGTAGATACAAATGGGCAATTTGGTAGATGCTTTTTGATACGATAAAATTTGTAACTATCCTGTTCTCATCCATACTAATAGATAATATTGCTAATAATAAATGCGAAAGAAACTCTGTCTGTCAACTTTGCACGCTTATACCGCTGAACCGATTTAGATGAAATTTGGTAAGGGGATATTTTGAGAGCCTCGAAGGACATAGGATAGTTTTTATCCCGGAAATCATCCTTGACGGGGTGGAAATGGGGATGGAACTTTGTATGGAAAACCTACAATATTATTGCGAGATATAAAAAATAGGCCATTCAAAGTACTAATGCTACTCAGAAGAAGTCGCGAGCACCAGCTAGTACACTATATTCTACATTTCTTTTTCTTTTTCGCGGGTCTGCTGGTAGAAATTTCTTGAGAAATAAGCAGTACCTTTATACTCTTTTATCTTGCTGAGTTCTCTGTTTGTATTATACTGTGTGCAAATCTATCTAATACCTTTAAACTAGCAATTCTTGTGTATATACAAATCATATATATAATCTGAATCTCGGAAACGGTTCCAACGATTTTCATGAAATTTAGCATGCAGGGCCGGCAAAATTATATTCGGGGGCGTTAAATGGATCTAGCTAGGTTTCATTTTTAGAAAACGTCTTTTTCTCTATTTTCTCCCGAGAAGAGCTCAGTTGCCCAGGTACTTAATTATATACATAACCCTTTCTTCGAAGTCGGGTAAAACAGTACAGCTTAAAAGACAGTCGGTACGTAACAGGGAATAGGGGTGATGACGGGGTACGAAACAGCAAATTCTAATTAGTCCGCCGTCCGTAAATTATAAAAAAATATCGGACACGTATTATTTTCTTATTTAAATCAGTAAATAATCACCAAGACAAAGCGCATCAAAAAATACGTTTAAAATTACTTTTTTGGTCATCGTCCCTATTGGCAATAACTTCCTACTTGTTTCATCAAGATTTCCAGAAAACACACGCTTCTGTCTTTTTTTTTACGTGTGGAAGTGCTCATGAATGTCCTCCACCTTGAAGCAGGCGAAGGGGTCTGTCAAACTTCTACTGACTACAACCACACGGTGTTTATTCGGCCACAGACACAATCAAAGCAGTGATGGTTTGCGCCAGCAAACCTCAACTCGCCTCTAAGTATCTACCATAATCTTAGACCTTTCTTACTTTCTTCATCACTGCACAGATTGCTTAAAACTTAAGAACTGGCATCTGCGCGGTTCTTAAAATGGAACGTAATAATAAATGCCCACATCGCACAGTTCCAAACTTTACACAAATGATCTGAACTATTTCCATAATTGACTTCAACCGAAGCTCATTTAGGTAATCAGACTTTAAGAGGAAACTTTTACAAAATGTGCGAGGAGGAGCGGAGTAGCACTGCCATCATGTGTCACTATCTGACAAAATCATTTTTACCCGAGTGCCGAAGGAGGCCAATTTGTTTATCAGTCTATGTATGTCTGTTCCTATGTGGTGTTCTAGAGACCAAACGCGTTTGCCGATTTTGATGATTCTTACGTCAAGCGATTCGTTTTAACCTTGCGAGTGTCACAGGCCACATTAACATTGGAAAATAAAAAATGGTGGATTTTGGGCGCCATATTGTGGGGGCTCAAGTATTTTACCCCCAAACCCAATGTGTGGAGTCAAAATAAGTGGTTATAAGAGGTCATTTGAAAAATATCAACACTTATATGTTTACATGTACCAATGTTGAAAAAAAAATGTTTACTAAAAAGTTATATATAAAGAAAGTTAATTCAAAAAATCTAAAAATCCGAATGCTTAAGAAGCGAACTAAAAATACGTAGGCAAGAAAAAAATCATGCTGTGCAAAAGCACGCTTGCCTAGTCGTAACTTATTCATTCTTGACTTAATGAACCTTGGGAAGTTTGCAGCTATCAGAAAACACAGAGTCCGGCAGGGCATTCCACCCCTTAACTGTGCGCACAGTGAAAATATTCGTAAAACACTTTGTACGTTTGGGTGGGATGTTCATCATGTACCGATGGCGCATTGCCGTACGTCTTGTAGACAATTATGGAAAGGGCCAGGCAGAATCAAATTGTGCATTTCCATCGCACTCTCCCCGAAATGTAACCGATAAAAACAGACAGGCTGGCAACTTGGCGTGGGTGTTCGAGGCTCTGGAGCCATTATATTTTGAGTTATAGACGAAAAACAAGAAACCGCGAAATTATAAAAATCGATGCTGTTTTTCAACTATAAATCATAATTATGATGAGTTTCTGGTGTCAAAAATAGATCGAATTGCGCACTTTCGAATACCCTCATTGTTAGTTGAAATCATTTTCTTAATATTATCAAAAAATTGGTTTCTAAAGATTGCGATTAGGGACTTTTCCCATCCGTAATCGCATCGAAGATTTTGCTGATTACGGAGGTATTCAAACTCAGAATCTGCAAAATGACATATTCTGGCAGTGTAACTTAAGCACGGGGTAATACGTTCTTTCGCCGCAAACACTCCTTAGTTCGGAGATGATTTGAAAATATCTGTTCCTCATTCCTCGAGATGAGTGGAAAAGCGGTTGAAATTTGAAACTGAGCTGAAAGTGACTATGATTCTTTTGTTTGACAATCCTACTTCATACTAATATTATAAATGTGAATGTAAGTTTGTTTGTTACGCTTTCACGCAAAAACTACTGAACCGATCATATTGAAACTTTGTACATTTATTCTTGGAGATATTAGAAGTAACATAGGAAGCTGTTTATTAAAAAAAAAAATGGCTTCACTGCGAGCGAAGCCGCGGGTAAAAGCTAGTATATTATAAAAGCACATAGGCCATTTAATTTATTTGTTCAACAATTCATGCACTTACACACACCAGTATAATGTTCTCTTGGGATGATAAAACACTCTTAACGCGTGCGAAGCCACGGTCAGCAGCTAGTAACAATATTATAAATGCGAAGTTTTGGTGGAGTTTATTACTCAATCACTCCAGAACGGCTGAACGGATCTGGATTTAATTTGGCACAGAGATAGGGGAGTAAAACTTTAGGCCATAATATTTTTAGGCACAACGTTTTCGCATAACTTTTAGTAGCATAATAATACTGTGGCGTAATAATACTTTGGCATAATGCATAGGTTACAATAACTGTCATTTGGTCTAATTTGTTTTGGCATTATTTGCAGTTGCATATATTTTTAAGGCAAAATATTTTCTCGTCTAGTCATCATGACTTGTTTGGATTAGATTAAGGTGCAGCAGTGGTGGCCTTTGGGCCACCCTTGATCCGCGAAAATGTTCGTTTTATTTCAAAGAGCATTATGTATAAATATCATTATGCGGTTATAACGTTAAGATTTATAAAATTATGCTTCATTATTATTATGCCAACAGTATTTTTTGCAAAATACATTATTGTTAAATATTTATGTCTAATGATCTAGACTTACATGCATAATGATCATTAAGCTAAATTTCTTTATGCCAATGTTAATTAAGGCAATATATAATATTTTAAGCTTATCATTAGTAAACGCAGGGATAGATTATAGTCTGGCATAGCGCATAGGTTTTATCCTGATAAACTCTGGGTAATATATTACCTTTGAATAATAAAACGCATTTCAAGCAGGCGAAGCCACGGGAAGAAGCTAGTGAATTAAAATTGATTGAGTTTGCGTTGATTGAAATACTGTACGGAGAGCAGTGGTGACCCAGTGGTAATGGCCACGACTTACAAGGTGTAGTTCGTGGGTTCGAACCCTTTTGTGTAAATTATTTCATTACCGCTGCTCTCAAAACGGTGAAGGAAAACATCGTGATGAAACCGGCATGTCTTGGAACCAAAAATACGAAGACATGTGACATCCACCAACCCGCACTGGGCCTGCGTGGTGGATTACGGCCTACTCCCTTTCACAGAGAGGAGGCCTGCACGCACAACAGACCAAATGGGCGTCTAATGCGGCAAAGGGCTAAAGCTATCCTATCCTGAAATATACTTTAAAATTGTTTAGGTCTGAGTAGTCGTCGTAATAAAAAATGATCATCTCGCGAATATGCGATTGTCGTGTTAATTTGTCGTGACGATAGAGGGCGCTTTCCGGCTTTACCAAATAAATTAACGCGGCCATCGCATATTCGCACGATGATTTCTTTCTTTTAGGATGACGCCTTATATTGAATGTTCTATTATATGAAATTATAGGTATATAGTTGGAAACTATTAAAAAAAAACTTGACGTTACAGATACAACAGTATTTTGGCAGAAAGGTGAGACTTCAATCAGTATTTGGAAGCAACACCTGTGAAGAAGCGACTAGTGACAGATTGATGGACGTTGATTTATGTATCCTTTTGCTTTCTCAAAAATAGAACACGCGGCGTTTCCGTTGAAAATGCTAAAAAGGAGCAAGATTTTGTAGTAATAATAATACATACATAAACCCAAGCCTTTTTTTTAGCCCGTGGGGTAGGCAGAAATTATAGAACGCAATCGCGACCTGCTACGATCCTTACCCCTTGAAAGAAAAATGGGAAAAAATAATGTTATGTATGCCGTTAATCTTTAAAATAATAGTATTATTGCCCAAGTATTAAGATTTCCGCAAATAGGTATAACATGGAAATGCTTTCTTATATCAATTATTTCAAAATTACCCCACTGAAATATACCAATTAATATATGCAACGCGTTGTCACATTATCAAGTTACCTACACCTGTCTATAACTGGAGGGGGAAAACTTGGGCAATTAAACGAAACCTCATTTTATCACACGATAATCTTCGCAAGCATTGACGACGTTTACCAAAACACTTGACTCGTATACCTCTTACCTTGTTAACCTACTCCAGACTCGCCAATAAAACGGCTTCTCTGAATGCCCCGACAAATAATATCGCGTATCAAAAAGAATATCGTCCAAATACAGTGGCGAATGGTCGTAAACCAAGTTTTATCTTCGTGTGTCTTCGGCTAATGTCGGAGATAAATCTGGAACGACAAAAGACCAGCTTCGGGATGAGTATGTCACGTAATTTACTTTTATAGTGTCGTCAGGGTAGCGATATGATGGGCATTTAGGGGATTTGCGGGTAGTTTGCGTCGGTATGGAGAGACTTACCGTCAACGGTCGGCTGAGCGACAGTAAGCTCGCAGCTGTACGTCTCTAAGCTCGAGACAATCGGGCCTGGATTGACTTCCTGGTCGGCAAATCTTGGAATTATCAGGACGATGTTTTTTTCTATTTTTCTCATAATAAGAATTGAAAAGAATTAATTAGTAATACAACAGATAGTTTGGACTATAAAACGATATTTACCTACATTCTGAATTAATTAACTTCGTCTTCAATGCACGATATTGGAATATTGACGTGAGTTTTAGTTCTTCGACATTAACCTATTTAACTGTCGGTCTATTACTGGCCGATCAATTATTTAATTAAATGTTTGAGAGACAAATTGTTTAAATAAAATAATCATCATCATCATTTCGGCCGGAATACGTCCACTGCTGGACATAGGCCTCCTCCAAGCGTCGCCATACTGATCGGTCATGTGCGTCTCGCATCCAACGGCTGCCCGCACCCTTAACCAGGTCATAGGTCCACCTAAAGAGAGACCTTCCAATGTTGCATCTCCCAGTTCGCAAAAATAAATAAATAAGTACCAGCCTTTGCACAGCAGTGTTCAAACTTTTTGCAGAACATTGTTTAGCAGTAGCCAAAACCATGAAAAGCAAAAAGTTTAATTTGAAACCCTACAATTAGTGGGTAAATAGGACAGTCAGAATTCTGAAAACGCTTTGCGAATAAGCGAATCAACAATTTCATCAGATTACACGATGTTGTACCAGAATTACCAGTTTCGAAGCTTTAAATGCACATTTCTATGCATCACCCGTAGCCTTAGACGCTTAACGATATAACCCCATGAGCTATAACATTTTAGGGCAAATATTAACCAAATTGGATGAGCCGGTGACAATCCGCGACTTCCTAGTCCCACGGGGAGAGCGAGGCGAAGAATTTGAAATCTTTGAAGGCTCAAGAAAATTTGCCATTAGTCTTGTCAAGGAATATCGTGTTACCCAGTTACTGGTTTGTGAAGATCAGATAGGCAGTCGCTCCATGTAAAAAACTGTTACTCAGCTGCATCCGATTAGACTGGAAGCCGAAATAATTTATTTTCTTTTTCAAGTATATCTTGTATTGCAGTAGTTACATCTACTAAAAGAAATCAAAGATTTAGATTGTTGGTCAATGGTTTTGATATTCTTTCTTAATATTTAATCTGAAATATTTATTTCAAAAAGTATTTTATTTCAAATCTGCTTTTTTCAGTAATTATTTTTGTAACAAAAATACTTTTTACATTTTTCAGTGCTATTTTTCTCTTCACCTTTCTTGGACTTTTTGGTACAGCTGTTCTAGAGCTTTGCGTTTAGCAACACTTTTAGCGACTCTTTTTTATTTTTATCTCTCTAATATAGATTTCTTTCGATAATAATTATTTTCGACTGCAGATTGGTCGAATTGATGGGGAGTTTAATAGTCCACGGTTAGTGTAGGTACTCATCGGATACTAAAGCACCATTAAAAACATGATAACTATTAACATTCATGCCTGAACTATTTTTATTTCTTTGTTTCTTTTCCTACCTATGTATAGGAAATAGGTACTCCTCTGTTTACTCCCTTTGTGATAACAGCCGTGACGACCGTTATGGAACCATATTATACTTAGGTAAAGTCGTTCCGATGGTAAGACAATGTTTTCTCCATTTGGAACGGCTCCAATATTGGAAGCGACACGATATAGAGGTTGCAAACTTGATTTTGATATGATTAAAGTAAATTATAGGGAATTAGTGACTTGTCTAGGCTTTGCCCGGGTTGTTTGGGCAAAATATATGTATCGTTTCAAATGTTCCTTCAAACTTATACATTGGTTAACTATCTACATAGATTTAAACTTATTTGAATAAGGTAATTGCCGCTAGATATTGCCAGGCGACCCTGCAACAATCTATTCTACTATCAAGTATCATTTATGAAATTACGTTTTATCAATAACAAATTCGATATAGCAGCAGATTTAAGCAGTGAAACCTTTCGCTATAAGTTATATGGTTGAACCAAAGAAACGCGTTAACTAACCCCAAGATCGCCAAATACCGAAAACATAACTTGTGCATTATTTCCGATACCAATTGCTACGAAAATACATTTCCTTTGATGTTTTGTTATAATTCTTTGACGTTCAAAAGTGGCGCTTTTTGGCCTAGTTGAATAAATATATTTGACTTTGACATGTGTTTTTCTACTTTTTGGATGTTTGAATTATTTATCGAAAGGGTGTGGAAAAAAAGGTACGAATTTGGATTAATGGATACCTTGGCAGCCCATATGTGTAGACAAATAAAGCAAAACAAATACAGTAAGCATCAAACTTAATGGAGGTTCTGAATTGCGCTAATCGATGCACAATATCCCTCCACTCAACGCCTCTGTCACTTAAATTTGCTGGGTGACCATTAATGGAGTGTTCCGAGGCGCCGTTAAGTTTGATTCGTAATTCTATCCTACTATTACTACAGCACATGAGTGAGTACTATGTTCCTATTTATTGTACCTATGTACGGTTCATTGACTTGTGTGTGCCCTGGCAGTTGAGTGTGTCATTCTTTCTCAAATATCTCTAATTTTACTTTAGACGCTTTTACGTGCACGTCTTTTTCTTCATTTTCACATTTGTGTAATTTTCCAACAGGAATGATGTAACCAAATACTTGTAATTGAAACTTATTGATGGAAAAGAGTGTCCGTGGAGTATTTGGCACATTTTTCTCTATAGAGACCTACTGACGCTAGCGAATGTGCAACTAGATTCTTTTTTTGTTTGGCTATTCAAAAGTACCTATATGTTTTATTTGAAATAAACTATTTGATTTTGATTTTACGCTTATTATTATAAATGCGAAAGTTTGGATGGATGGATGGATGTTTGTTACTCGATTGAGTAACAAACATCCTTTCAGCCGTCATCGCGTGATTATGCCCGGCTGAACGGATCTGGATGAAATTTGGAACAGAGATAGATTAAAGCCTGGAATAGCACATAGGCTACTTGACATCCCAGTATAACAATATTTTCTTGGGCCGCTTGCAGAAGTTAGTAATGTTATAAATGCGAAAGTTTGGATGGATGGATGCTTGTCAATCAATCACGCCAAAACAGGGAACGATCCTGGATGAAATTTAGCACAGAGATAGATTTTAGTCTGGCATATTTTTATCCCGGTATAATGTTCCCTCGGGATAATTAAACACTTTGCACGTGTGTGAAGCCGCGGGCAGAAGTTAGAACCTAATAAAAATCTTACTACAATGGCAACAATTTTCGATAGATCAGATTTTTTTATTTGCGTCTACTTGCGGAAGAAATTATTTTCCTTTCTTTCTGCCCCGAGTGGGGCCGAGTAAATGCAACATCTACATCATGTCACGTTGGGTAGGTTGACAATATTTCGTCCTGGTTAATGGGCCGAGTTATTTTTTCCCTGGCTGCTGGCATGTTTCACTAAACAGTTGCGACGACATGAGTAAACATGTCCTTTGCCTCTATTTTATTTGATTATTTCGTTTTAATTATAGCTGCTGATCTTCATCTTGGTTTGTTATTTGAATATATTTGGCAGTCGTTACGGGGGGCACAAAAGTTAAACTATAGGTCCATCTCAGGTATGGGGTCCCCACATTACTAGATGGCGCGATATGCATCAATTTTTTATTGAACTGTGTCTAAAATTAACATCACAAAAAATGTATGTTCTTGTTTAATCAACTCTCCTAAGTACAAAATTAAGGCATATTGGGTTTTTTAATGATTCGTTCAAAAAATCTTTGAAATGTTAATTACATTTCAAAGATTTTTTGAACGAATCATTAAAAAACGATTCCAATAGATTCAGCGGTTTAAAAGTTTCTGAGGCTTGCCACTCGATTTTTTTAATTTGTATTGTTATACATTTTGGTACAATGACACTGTAAAAATATGCATGAAAATACTATAAAACAAATCGTGTCAACAAACTGTATTTAAAGAAAAATATTGTCACGAACCGAGTAAACCCATATACTTGCAAGTCGCTGCTAGCTCCATCTATAGCCGTCGAACGGAACCGAACCCGATCGATGTACTTTTAGTAAATAGTCCTTAAAGTCCGTCGAAAAACGTAGGTTACGTCGACACGGTTTCTTTGTATTTGATGAGGCATCTGTATGCTAGTAACTATTAAATCATATTATCTGTGCCTTAGGGTAAGCTTTGTGCATTTATGTTATGTTATTTATTTTATAGGTTCAAGGAATGTCTACAGTTCACCCACTTCACCCTCGAACAACATAATCATATTAGCAGCACCTGTACCAACACAAACAGGGATTCCGGAGGCTTTTTATTGTGTTCCCCCTCAATTAATCTTAGCTAGCTTACCGCGCCACGATCATTACTCTTTCTAAAGTAATTGTCTTATGTAGGTACGATTAAAACTTCGTGAATGTTACAAGGGTAAATTAAAAATATGTTTGTAACCCTATCTTTTGTTAAGTGATTTATTGAGCGGTAAATAAAGTTATGTACGTTTTGTGGCAATATTGGATCCTGATGGCGACTTACCTGATGACTCAACGCGATTTGATTTATATCACACCAATCAATATGCCTAGCCTTATTCCCAATTATGTTGGGTTCGGATACCAATCTTACCGGATTCAGCTGAGATTTTTACATGGAGCGACGACCTATCTGTCCAGTAACTGGGTAACACGGTACCCCTTGGCAAGACTGGTGATGGTGGTGTCAGATCTCAAGCTTCTGACTACCCGTGACGACTGTCAAAGATCTTCAAATGACAGCCGGGATCAACGGCTTAACGTGCTTTCCGAGGCACGGAGGAATCTCGGTATGTTGAAATGGTCACCCATCCACGGATCGTCCTCGTCAAGCGTTACTTAACCTTGAAGATCTACCCGTGCGGCGGTTATTATTAAGCCACGAGTTCCTCTGAGATTTATATCACACCGACAAGTCTTTTTACTGTGCGTCGCTGCAATTACGTCCACCTGGACGCAATGCGATGCAATTCATCTAATTTTAACTTGAAATGTGCCTCAGAAAAACGTGCACGATATCGACTATCGACGCAATATAAATTACGTCGCGCCATCAGGAAGATCCCTTAGTAAATGAATCTAATAATGGAAAGTCTCTATTAATCTTTTATGTGTGTGTAAATGTGTGTTACACAACATCACACTGTGGGTTGAGCAGATATGCACCATTATTTCGCCAGTTGTCAGTGTAAAATATTATGGACTAAGACGAGATTTTTTTTAATAAATTCTCGTGAAGGCTGATATAGATAAGAAAAGTGAGTATCTTGATCTGTCTCGCGGGGTTGTCGACATGTGGGATATGAATACAGCAGTCATTGTGCCGATAGTCGTGACGGTCAATGCCATAATAGCCAGCTAATGGGCAGCTGGATCAATGGTTTGATCCAGAATGCAGTACTCCCGGACACGGTGCGTATAGTCAGTAGGTTCCTCTATTAGGAGCCCTGACCACCTGTAGCTTGGATCCTGTTTCCGATACCGGTGGGCTACTATTTTTTTTATATTTTTAAATGTTTTTGAATAAATAAAAAGGCAAAAAAATAAAAAAGGTGGAGGAAAACATCGTGAGGAAACGGATTTTCAGTTCTAGGACATGCCGTGTCCTAGAACTGAAAATCCGTAGGCATGTGACATCCACTAACTCGGACTGGTCCCACGTGGTGGATAACGGCCCAAAGTTTCATCTGAATCCGTTCAGCGAGAAAGAATAACAAACATTTATCCATCCATCCTCACAAACTAAACGCGTTTATAATATTAGTAGGATATACGAACAGTAATACTGCAAATTAATTCAAACGCAATAACCTAACATGCCATCAAATTAATTAATTGGATAGAACATTTAATTCAATATGGCATGTACGAGATCCCTACGGATGTTCATAGGTAAAGGAGGTTACGAGTACATTAATTCTGTATAATAATTACTTTACCCGTATACATAACCCTCTGAATATATAACAGTTATATTTAACTGTGTGATTCGGATTTCTTTTTTTGAATTTAAAAAATTCAATGAGAGCAATGGCGCAAAGTTTACTGCCATGACTTACGAGCAGGTTGTGGGTTCGAACTCAGGCGGGTACATCAGGCCTTCCTCTGTGCAAGCTTATATACATAGATATAAGCTTTTTTTTACATCTTGACCAGCTTCTGCCAGCGGTTTCATGCGCGTGAATGTCGAAATTTATTCCAACGGAATGTATTCCCGATATCTCAATCTCGAAGATCCTATCTACCCCACGAAAAAGTTTCCAAGAAGACTTAAAATCCCCCTAACGGCAATGAAGGGAGTTTACTTGAGTGATCGAAAGTGGTAGTGGTTTTAGTGTCAGGGTTGGTAGATAGGGTTGAAAAGTTCTGGGTTGGCGACCGCGTACCGCAAGACACAGCGTTGGGAAGCCTACCATAAAATGGACCGCTGACCTGATGAAGGCCACGGGAACCCACTGCGTTCAGCGATTTCCGCCACATAGACCGGTCGCAGAATACCGGCCGAATTCGACGCTACACATGGAGCTAAAAAATAGTTTTTAACCGACTTCCCAAAAAGGAGGAGGTTCTATGTTCGACTTCATGTTTGTTTTTTTTTTTATTTTTTTTTTTGTGTTTGTTCACCGATATCTCCGTCAATTGTGGACCGATTTTGAAAATTCTTTTTTTGATTTTTAGGGTATGTTTCGAAATTGGTCCCATTTTAATTTGGTGAAGATCTGATGAAGAACTTCGGAGATATACAGCAGAACTCTTCAATAAATGAAGGCAAATCTCTCGGGATTGCTGCAACCGCATGTCTTTTTATTGTTTATACCATTTCATAACATAACATCACGCCAGTACGCTCTAAAGGGGTACACAGATGTGTACAGTTCACCTTGAAACACTTTCATTTCACAGGTTATGATCAAGTTTCATGGCATTCAGTTAATCTATTCTGGCATTACTACCTCACTAAAGCAAGTTGCTTAATAGGTACAACTAAAAAGTGAAAAATAAAAAATCTTCTTTACAAAAAAAATACTACCGACTTCCAACTAAAAACACTACAAAGTGAAAAATAACTTTCTTTTTCGAAGTCGGTGTCTTTGGTAGGTACCAATTTTTTTCGTTATGGACACCGACTTCGAAAAAGAAAGTTATTTTTCACTTTGTAGTGTTTTTAGTTGGAAGTCGGTAGTATTTTTTTTGTAAAAAAGATTTTTTATATTTTTTTGATTCCAATATTACGATATTATTGTGGATCGATGACTTGGTTAAGGTTGCGGGAATGCGCTGAATGCGCGAGACGCACGGAATCGGTCAATGTGGCGACGCCTGGGGTAGGCCTATGACCAGCAGTGGAGTCTTTCAGCTGAAATTATGATGATGATTACGATATAGGATTACTCAATATCGGAATTGTAATATCGGGACTCGAATTTCGAAATTCCAACATTACCATATTCCAAGATACCGTGATTTATGGCCTACAGCTACGGTCTATGTGGCGACACTTGAGAGAGGCCTATGTCCAGCGGTGGACGTATTTCGTCTGAAATGAGGATTTTGAAGACAGTACTTATTTTCACTTACTTACTTACGATGTTTACTAGAATCAATACACCGAGAATCATTATGCTGTATCCCAACTATAGTAAGAGTGCAGCTTTCTTGCCTTCTTAGTGTTTATTCAGGCGCACCACTTTCAAGCAACTTAAAGTTGACGGACAATTGAAAGTACTCCCTTGTTAGTTTGTTTGTCTCACTGTGAGGCAGTATTGGTAGCATTATATCTAGTTTGTATTCCCAGAAGGGTTAGGCAGAGCATCTGTTATGTTTTCAAGTTCCATGTAATAAGAGGCGAGCCTATAACCGGGCAGGTTTTGTTAGTATATGGAGATAAAACAAACATTGTTCAGTACAGGTTCACGATTTTTTATAGTGTTTCTAGGTTTCCTCACGATTTTATCCTTCAGTGATGGTTAGTACTAAAGATCTCGTATCTATGTGTTTACTTATATAATGATTTAATATAATATTATATATAGAGAGGGAATTTCGTGAATTTGAATCTTTTAGAATAGGTATCTTTGGAATCATTGCACCAAATTTTTTTTCTACCATTTGTTAGGTAAACTATTCAAGTGGTTCACAAGCTCACATTTTGACTTTCAGGAATCTATGATCTTCCAGTTGGCATTGCCAACAATGTAAGACTTGTGTTGGTGCAAAACAGTCACCATAAATATTTGATCACATTATTTCATGCCTCACGTTGTGGGATATCAAATCTCGTTGAAACTGGCATTTAGTGGCGGTATATGTCACACCCCAAGAGGCCGTTTTTGCTTGTTTTGTCGTGATGTCACTGTATTTTTCACAGAAAATAAACCACTATTTTCCTGTCAACTCCTGTTCAAGATTAGTGCATCATCCAAAGCAAAATATAGAGGTACAGATGTTTGTAATGACAACGTTTGTTCTATTAGTAGGTATTAGAATATGCCCGAAATGAAGTTTGTAATTAATTCTTTTTCCACGTCTACAGTCTTACGTGAAGAAAATTGAGGCAGTGAACGTGGCAATTGTGGCAGATTTTTTGCCCAGCAGTGGAACATCACAGGCTAATTAGATAGATAGAAATAAGGATATTTAGTAATTTTAAAAGACTTAGTAACACACTAAATGTTGAAATATACTGTTGTCTGATATTTTAAATAAATATTATTAAAAATATGCAGCCAACACAAACCACAGTTAGTGGCCCGTTTATACCCTACTAAGTCACGACTCAAATGCGAACATTTTAAAATAGATCGCGTAATATTTTCTCCATACATTTGGCTGCACTCAGACTTCTCACGACTCACGGGGTACGGCAGCCGGCGGTAAATGAGGCGAGAATTCTTGCAGGTTTTAACGAGAACGCGCATAACTATGGCAAAATGACGTCGGTTATCGGGTAATTCATTTTTAATATGGATTGTAAAGCTCATTTTATTTGCAGAGACTTTCTGTACGGATAATAATTTTGACGCCATCTTTTTTTATACAATTTTTATTTCGTTTATTCAATTAAGTACACATTTCAAATTAATATTTTTAAATATTTCTTTATGAAAACAAATCATAAATACATTTAAAAATATAAAAAAATAATGGTTGTGGCCGGTGTGGGGAACAGGGTCCAAGCTAACGGTGGTTAGGACTCCAGAGACAGGAACCTCCTCACAATGCGAGCCGTATCGAGGAGTACTGCCTTCTGTATCAGACCCTTGATCCAACCGCGCAATGACAGCATCGACAGATGGTCGTCGAGGCTCTTGGCCATCAGGCCGTTGGCCGTATCGACAATCGCCATGATCACCGAGTCCACATTCCACATGTCGACCATATGTCGTGTGCTAAGTCGAGATACTTGTTTTGTTTCTCTTTCTCAGCTTTCACGAGGTTCTCGTCATGCGCGATAGTGACATCGATTATCATTGTGCGGCGCGCAAATCGGTCTATCACCACTACATCCAGCTTATTGGCAACAATAGTCCTATCAGTGATGATAGACCGATACCGTACAACGTGACATGGTCATTTTCGAGAAGTGGGTCGGGCACATATTGTACTTCAAAGCAAGTTGCTCGTGAATAATCCTGGCCAATTAGTTATGCCTGTGTAAGTACTCGCCGTTAGCTAGACGAGAACAACCAGAGATAATATGTCTGATGGATTCACCCGGACGGTGGCATGCCTGACATATGTCAACCGTCCCGTCATTCATTATATGTCTCCGGTAGTTATTCGTCAGGATAACTTCATCCATAATTGCACGGACAAAACCTTCAGTTTCCCCGAAAAGGTCGCCTAATCGTAGCCAGGATACGGTCGCTGGGAAATCTACATCGGGCCCAAGGGGAGCCCGATAGAAGCGCCCATGTAGCTCCTTGCCTTGCCATACCTCCTGCGTTCATCAGTCGTTAGTATTACAGGCTTGCGCCAGTTCTCTTTAGTCATGGACAACGGGTGAGTCCCTTGTCCACTGCGATCACATCCCGGTGCATAACCACTTCAGCTTTTAAAAAGTATTCTCTGAGGCTGTACACCTTGCGGTTGTGAAGAGTCTTGGCGTTTAAAAAGTCTCGATCCCCACACTTCCGCGGGATGTACAGTCTCATCACTGATGATCGTGGGTGATGCATCCGGTTTGCGGTCAGCAGTGTCCGGACCCTCCTATCGAGGGCGTGGAACTCGGTCTGAGTCCATTTGGGTATGCCGAAAGAGTACATCAAAACCGGCATGACCCAACTGTTGAAGGCGCGCACCTTATTTCCGCCTGACAAAAGGCTATTTAATACCTTACAATTTTAATTTTATTATTGCAAACTTAATATTACCTTGCTTTCGTATGTGTGGCCGGCAATAAGTAATCCATTTTCAAGCACTTCCTGTCATCCGATTAAACTGAATGTTGGTGTACAGTAACTTTGTTTTTTTTTTTAATTAGTAATAGGTTTGCGCATTAAAATAATATGGTACTATGGTGGCCATAGCAACGCCTTAACCCTTAACCAAACAAGACAGCACCTTCGTGTTTGGACTCATTGGATAGATAAGTGACATTACATTTAGTAACTTGCAGTTCATGTGTTGGTATCCATTTTCTCGGTATCAGGCAGATAGAGCAAAAAGTTCGGCAGCTCGGCTAAGATAGGAATCTTTTGGTCTCGCACGGTGTTTATATTTTTAATTTTTGTTTTTTGTTTGCGATTTTGCTTATCTTGTGTCACCTGTGCGGGTCATAAATAATTATTTTTTCTTCCTTAATTGTCTGTATTTTTTTAAATAATTAGACTATTATTTATTTATTTAAAATTCATGTACAATAGTGGTACATAGGCGGACTTAATGCCAAAAGGCATTCTCTACCAGTTAATCTTTATTTATTATCACTCCAATCTAAACTTAGGTACACAAAAAAAAGGTAAGATTGCTTGGTATAAGTAGATTAGTAACATTATTTATCAGATAAAGCGACACTATTCCTGAGTGCTGTACGCTTTTTATCCCGAAAAACAGCACGGTTACAGACGAAGATGCCACGGGAACGAAGTCACGAAAAAAAACAAGTATTTTACCAAAGATTGCAACTCGCAGACAACTCAGAGATATTACAGCGTATTACTAAGGATAAAATTGCCATTAAGAACTTTGATAATAAAGCAAAAACTTAAAAAAATATCTCTTAGAAACTCGACGATAGTCCTAAGGAGTCATTCCATTGCTCGTTTGAAGTCTAATTGTAGGGTAATTGCAAGCTACTTGGGTCTTGAGTGTAGCCTTACTGTTAATGTACGTTGAACAACGCATTAGACTGATGACATAATTGACTTAATATCCTATGCCCCGTAGAGGGCGTCCACAGAAGACCTCCATCGCGATCGTTCTTGAGTTTCACGCTTCTCTTCGCTCTACTTCATTCCGATGCTCGATGTCGCTTCTGCCAACACGGTACGTCGCCACGTTTGACGGGGTCGACCACGCTTTGTTTTTCTTTGGGAATTTCAGTTCAAAGCTTGCTTGGAATGTGATCGGGAATCTTTGGAGCGTGTGGCCTATTCATCTCCACTTGCGACGCATGATCTGACGGTCGATCGGGCTTGAGTGGCATTTCTCCAACAGCTCTACGTTGGAGATGATCTCAGGCCAGTAAATTTAGAGAATGCGACGAAGACAGCAGTTGACGAAGTCTTGGATTTGGCGTGAAATATCTTCTGTTCTTTATCCGTTTCGCACCCGTAGAGCAGCATGGATTTGATAAAAGTCATTATGAAGAATACAATAATGAAATAGTGGAACTATTAGGTTGCAAGAGTAAGTTGTATTAAAAAATATAACTTTGTATTTCAAGTATCTTCTTTTTGTTAGTCGTATTATTTATTGATGAAGTCCGTGTCCGGCTTGAAAAGCCACTACAACTTTATACTAATATTGTACGTATATCCACTCTGTATATAATAACTAAAAAAAACACATACGACTTTCGAAACTTTTCCATCCTCAGTGCATCCTCTCTCCTGCAATCACAGTTTAACCCAGTAAAATCCATACGCGATATTTTCACCAACCACCAAAGTTGGCGCTAATGTGTTGGCGTTCTCAAATTGCTAAATCTCGTGTTTGGTCGCAGTTAGCAAGTTGGCTGGTGGCCAATGACAGGATTCCTTGCGGCTCTATAAATCATGGCACGTTAAATGTACATTGGAGGTTGGGACGCTCGATTCTTCTTCATTTTTGAGGCGTCACGAATGTCATATTGCAGCTTAAGTGGTGTGGTATAAGTCAGGTTTTATGACTAACTAGCTGTCCTCTACGGCTTCGCTCCCGTCAACTGGCTACCTACCTACCCACCTACCCTACCTACCAAACTACCTACCCTATCCTACATACCTAACGCTACCCTACCTACCTTTTTTTACCTACCTACGGTTAAAGTTACGTAACAATCATGTACGACCCTACATACATGATTGTTACGTTACCTCGATAGGAAAAAAAGGATGCCCGTTTTGATAACATTTTTCATATTAACATTCTTAGTCGTAGCATGATGTTATATAGCACATCTTTTTGCATCGTTCTCACATATATGTATTTATTTTTTAACAAGAATGATGTAACCAAAAACTTGTAATTGAAACTGATGGAAAAGAGTGTCCGTGGAGTTTCTTGCAAATTCTTCTCCATTGAGATCTACTGACGCTTGCGAATTTGCAAGTAGAGTCATATTTTAATTTTTTGTTTGACAATTCAAAAGTACCTCGAAGGTTTATTTGAAATAAACTATTTTGATTTTGAATCTATAGAAATTTCATACAAACTTTCAACCGCCTTTTAACCCCCTTATGGGTGGAATTTCCAAAAGCTAAAATTTCGTAAAATTACAAGAGTCCAATTAACAAACTGTAGAAATTTCATAGAAACTAACCCTTGTACCTCCTCAGGGGCTATCCATTAATCACGTGAGGCTTGAAAGGGAAGGGAGGGCATTTACCAAAAAACACGAAATATCATGAGGGGGGAGGGGTGTGTAGTAAGATATCACGTGTATTTATATTTTCGTCAAATGCGCTATTTCTAAACCGAAAAGCGGCGTGTATGTTATTGCCCGTGTAAGAAAATAAATGTCTAGACATTTTTTCATGGTCCTTAATTTCAGAATAAAATTAGATTATACTTTATATCTGTATTAAAAGATAAAATTCTTAAAAATTTAAGATTCTTTGTAGTTACTAAAAAATACACGTGATTTTGGGTGGGGCGGGGAGGGGGTTAGTATTATTAAACCTCACCACGTATCACTATAGGGGAGGGATTAAAAATGCTAAAAAACATCACGTGATTAATGGACGGCCCCTTAGGAGTGGAATTTCCAAAAATTCTTTCTTAGTACGCCTTAAGTCACTTGAGGAATCTTCCTGCCAAATTTAATCTTTATACGTCAAGCGGTTTTCGATATTTCGTGATGAGTGAGTGAGTGACCTTTCGCTTTTATATATACGAGTATGTATATAGATAGATAGATGGTCTGGGTGTAATGTTTGGACCAATATTGGCGGTAGCAGCTGCGTCGGCTATAAATTAATTTCTTAGAATTCTGATTCAGTATTTAAGTTGGGTAATTTTGAAATAAACTCATAGGAGTACATTTCAAAATGTACTCCTATGAGTGTTGCAACAGTACTTTCATACAGGATGAAAATAGGTACTTATTGCCGAGAAGTCAAACGAGGCGGTAATTTTGATTTCTCAAAAAGTTTATAAATAAATAATTATACGGAAATACCACACAAATATCATCTGGAAAAACTTCTAACAACCATGAGTATCACCAGTGGTGGTGAGGAGCCACCAGATCCGGGGGAAAATAAGAAAAGAAAGTACAACAAAACTCGAAATCCTGACACAAATAAGTATAACATTTTCACTAAACCAAATTATAAAAGGCTGTTCATAGAAAACACCAATTCAGAGTATGTAGTCAGAGTAGAGTATACGTTGAGTCAACAGAGCAGGAGAAGATAGGGAATAAAAATCAGATTACACTCACCAATTTAATATCTGACAATGTTAAAGGAGTCTTAGGAGTACATAGAATAAATGTACATAAAATTGGGAAAACATCATGCATATCATCATCATACATCCGTCGACCACATCATCGCTTACCATCAGGTGAGATAGTGGTCAAACGCGAGCCTATAGATTAGAAAAAAATAAAAAAAAACATTCAGAAAAGCAGCTGCGGCCAACAATTTCCTGAAGAAGGAAGATTTCCTATGGAAAAATAAATTTAAAGCCTTTATACCATCATATTTGACAGAAAGGATTGGTGTATTGAGGTTCGTGCCCAAAGAACTCTCCAATGAGAAATATATAAAGATATAGTGTGCGGCTCTGAAGATGATTAAGAGATTCTTGCGTAAAGTAGAGGGGAAATAAGTGCCTCTCTATACAGTTGCCGTCACTTTTGCATCGACATCTTTACCGCAATACGCCTTTATTAAATTATTTAGATTCGAGATGAAAGCGTACATACCACCATTACTGCAATGTTATAAGTGTCTTAAATTTAATCATTCTGCTAAGGCTTGCAGAGGCGAACAACACTGCTCTTCTTGTGCTGGTCGTCACTCCTACAAAGAATGCGATGTCGAAGAGATCATATGCATCAACTGTGCAGGTAATCTAGCTATTTCAAGAGACTGTCCCATTAAAAAACAAAAAATTGAAGAGAAAAGGCCAAATTTCTTAAGCAGCAATCATATGCCACTGTTGTGAACTCACCCCCTACATTTAATTAGAAGTAGGTAGTTTTACCTAAGGGTACTGATAAGAATAAAACCAATGATACTTTAGATATTAAACACATAGCAAATAATGATATTATAATTAGCGCAATTGTTAAGTCTTTGGTCACATTAGGAAACAAGAGTGACTCTGATGGGCCACTCACACATAAGAAATTAAAAGTTTTTTTTTTATCAAATTTAATTTAAACATGGATAATTATCTAAATATTTTACAGTATAATATACAGAGTTTACTGAGTAAAAAGAGCCTACTACAAAATATATTAATTGAAAAAAATATAGATGTCTGTCTTCTTAATGAGATTTAGTTCAAATCTAATTCTACTATTCCACACTTCCCCACATATAATTTAATCCACAAAAATTCGTTAAATTCTCATAATGGAGTTGCCATTTTGGTGAACCATCGTTTATAGTACAAAGTAGTTAATACACACTTCTCAGAATCTATTCAAAACCTATGTATCACTATAGAAACACAATTTGGAGCAATGGCAATACTTTGTGTGTACAGCCCTCCCAGTATCAGGTTTGACTCAGCAAAGCTAAAGGATTTAATCAATAATGTACCAAAACCTTGTATAGTTATGGGTGATTTTAACGCTCATAACATAGCCTTTGGATGCCATAGTGACAATTATATAGGAAGATGTTTATATAATATAATTGATGAATTGGACTTATGTATTTTGAATGATGGATCACCAACAACTGTTCCTTATCCTAATAGACAAGCTTCAGCAATAGATCTTGCCCTTGTTAGCTTTTCAATAGCTCATTTATGTAACTGGTATGTTCATGATGATCCTATGCGTAGCTATCATCTTCCAACCTTATTTGAGATCAATATTCAACCATCTAATTATGACACGTCACCTCCTGTGGATCAAGAGAAATATATTTATGGTAAGGCAGATTGGGACAAATATTATAGCCTGTCAGAAACTTCACATGTGAATTTTATTAAAAGTCATGACATCAAATGATAATCCTTTAATTAAGAAACTCACAATACATCCTGAAATCTCACAGTCAATTGCTTTCAGTGCCATCTCTTCTTCTTCTTTGTTTATTGGAAATCTACATGAAATGCCAAAAATTTTTGACCATGTAAATAATAATTCAAAACACATTGTTAAAAATCATATTTGGCCTATATACAAAATTCCTTATAATGGTATTATAAAAAGTTTTGCAATCCATTTAGACACTGTACACAGTAAATTTGATTTGTTACAGTTTAAAGACAATAGACCAGAACACTATGCTATATACACAGATGGATCTAAAACAGATTTTATTGTAAATGGAGCTTTCTATGACCCACAGCTAGACTTCACTAAATGTATTAAATTAAACAGAGTGTGTAGCATTTTCACTGCAGAATGCTATGCAATTTATTGTGCACTGCAGCATGTAAATAAACTTGTACATAAGGTACATACTGTTTTGATAGTTACAGACTCCAGAAGTGTTTTGTCTGCTCTGCATAGTGTAAATATTTCTTTTAAGTTAAATTATATTATTTGTAATATTAGGCTTATAATCCAAAATCTACTTGATAAGTATATAAAAGTAGAATTAGTATGGGTTCCTTCTCACAGTGGCATTCGTGGAAATAAAGTTGCTGACACTGCGGCCCAGGCCATGACGAGGATCGATCCGAGTTGATCAATGTTCCATTCACCGATTACTACAGCCTTTATAGAGAACGTAATAGACAGTTATGGAAGGAGTATTGGGACATAACTTTGGAATCGAAAGGCAGAAGGTATGCTGGAATACAAAATGAATTACCGATTAAACCTTGGTACTATATCTTCAAATACATCTCATGTGTGATAATTTATCACAAGAAAAATAAATTTTCTTGTGATAAATTATCACACATGAGATTGAGACATTGCTTAACTCCAGCTCACCTGAATAGGATTCGCATAATTAACAATAGCCGATGTCATCATTGTGGCGCAGAGGATGCTGATTTGGATCATGTTATCCTAAAGTGTTCAAATTTTAGCATTCAACGTTTGATTTTGGTCAGTGAATTGAGTGAATTAAATGACAATAATGTCAATGACATTAGTGAACATCAAAGTGTTCCCCGCAGTGTTCAGGATTGATTAATAAATGAGAAATATTTTAGTGTATTGTATAAATATATTTGTATTCATTTTATTTTGTATTCATAAAGGTATTTAAGTTTATTAGACCCAACCCGAAAGGGAAGTAATATTACTTATAATATGAATAGATTGTTAATGAAAAATATTGATGTAAGAACGGATTGATTTAATATTATTATTTACTGTGAAAACATAACATAACATTATTATATTTAGCTATTGTAATATAAGTTTAACCCATCTATGTATCCGACTGAAAGACTTGTATCTATGGTCATGAATAAAATTATTAAAAAAAACAGGATGGAAAGATGATGATACCAAATTTTGGTTTCCCCTATTTTTTTTTCATAAGTATGTTTGAGTGTTTTGATGTTGCCTAATAGTTTCATCAATATTTAGGGCGCTTCCCGTACGGTCCGTTTTAAGTTTCCAAGTAGTATAAAAAATACGTACTCTATTACGCTAAACCACTTCAATTACGATAAAATATACGCTTTTAGCTATAAATAATAAACAATCTGTAACTTTTAATCTTCAATCCAATCTCTAAGAAGCGTTCGTTAGAACTCAGTTATAGTGGACAGCTGGCCGTAACTTATACACAGCGCTAATAAATGCAATGAAGCGCATCGGTAGCGGCCCGCTGAGTGAATGAGGCTGCAATCTCTTGGAGGTCGTCTCATCGCTATTCCGATTCCGATGTCTATAAATATGCAAACTGGGGAGCCTAAGATGGCGCTTTTAGGTGAACTTGTAATAGAAGGATAGGATAGATGGACCGCTTTTCCGCACTTAGACTCGCATTTGGTCCGTTGTACGTGCGGGCCTCCTCTCTGTTAGAGGCCATGGGCCGTAAACCGCCACGCGGGCCCAGTACATGTTGGTGGATGTCACATATCTTCGAATTTTTGGTTCTAAGACATGCCGGTTTCCTCACGATGTTTTCCTACACCGTTTTTAATCGACTTTCCAAAAAGGACTATGTCTATCCATGTTCGATTTCAGGTGTGTGTTTTTTTTGTATGTTCACCGATATCTCCGTGAATTGTGAACCGATTTCGAAAAATATTTTTTTGTTCGATAGAGTATGTTCCGAAATTGGTCCCATTTTAATTTGGTGAAGATCTGATGAAAAGCTTCGGAGATATACAATAGAACTCTTTAATAAATAACGGGAAATCTCTCGGGATAGCTGCACTCGAATTATCATCGCATGTTGTCTGTTTACTGTTGTATAAACAATAAACAGACAGACCATTTCATAACATAACGTCATGCCAGTACGATCAAAAGGGGTACGCAGATGTGTACAGTTCACCTTGGTACACTCTCATTTCACCACTTATGTTCAAGTTTCATGGTATTTGGGTAATCTTTTCTGGCATTATAATATAATTATAATAAAAAAAAACAAAAAAAACAAAAATAAAACAACTTTTTTACAAAAAATGCTACCGACTTCCAACTAAAAACACTACAAAGTGAAAAATAACTTTCTTTTTCGAAGTCGGTGTCTATAACGAAAAAAAAATATACCTACCAAACATACATATCATACATCTTCGAAAAAGAAAGTTATTTTTCACTTTGTAGTGTTTTTAGTTGGAAGTCGGTAGTATTATTTTGTAAAAAAGTTTTTTGAGAGCAGTGGTGATGTAATAATTTACACAAAGTAAAGCGCCTGACTGGGTTCGAAGCCCACGACCTACAACTTGTAAGTCACGGCCGTGACCATTTTGCCCCCACTGCTCTCACTTCTAATAGAAAGAAAAGAGAACAAAAAATTAAGATTTTCAATGGTGTTAAAGTCTGTACATTTAAGCGTTTTGGTAATGAGGGTATTCTGAATTCATGTACACTAGGTGGCATCACTGAGACGTGAGGTCCAAGCTGCTGTCAAATGCTTATGTTTTTTGACATTAGTCAAATTGACGTCAAGCAAGTTGATGTCATAAGTTAAATTTTCCAAGTAAAAGACCTCTCACCAATGTGGCGCCAACTAGTGGCGTGAATTTTCTTAAAAACCCTCATTACATAAAAGTTAATATACCTGTACCGGCCGAAAAGTTCTGGAATGACGACCGCATACCGGAAGACGCAACGTTGGAAGGCAGCGTGGCTCTAGGTGGAAGACCAGGTTAAGGCTGCGGGAATCCGATGGATGTGAGACGCACGGGACCGATCAGTGTGCTTGGGGGAGGCCTACGGCCAGCAGTGGACTTCTTTCGGCTGAAGTGATGATAATGATCTTTTAAATAATTATAGAATTGAATATAACTTTGCAACCACAAAAAGCTTCATGTGTAATTTAAACTAGCTAAAAGATAATCTATTTGCACTGACAGAAAGCAGAGGAAAGGAGAGTAAAATAAGTTTAATCGCCCTTAAAACACAAATGGACGAACATGTAAAGAACTTCATTAGACGGGCAGATAGTAGACATTTTAAAACCAACAGCGTTGATTTTTAGCACCAGCAAGTATCAGAAAGAAATGAAAGGGGGAAAGAAAAATATGAAATATTTGCATAAAATTACAAAAAAAATTGAATAAAGACTTAAGCTTACACTAGTCGATCATTCTTTTATACAAACGTAGTCTGGCGATTACTCCACTGTTTGGTGAGGTACGTTCAAAATAAAAAATGATATCAATTTATCTCATCATTATTTTCCATACAGGGCTACCTATATGGCAACAAAAAAGTAACAAAAAAAAGTTATTTGATAGTTATGAGCGTCGAAAGTTCCATATTTCAACACTTATTTTAACGCACCTTTGGGCGGAAATAAATATCATAAGAAGAAGGAAAATTGAAAAACAGCCACCATACAGGGATAGATTACTAGTTCAAAAATGAAAATAATTTTATTTTGAAAATATACATTTAAGCACAAAGGTCTGTTTATAAAATTTCGCAAAAAAAGATCGTACCGTCGACTAGGGCAACCTTAAGTAATAAAACGGCCATCGTTGGGCATAATGCTGCAGATTTTGACCCCATATTTTTAATAAGCGACCACTATACCATGAAAATGACATCCATTTCACCCGTTTCGAACGCTATCTTGGATTTTGATTTTCCCCATGACCCCATGTTTGTTATAAGGGATCTCAAAGTGCTGTGTCTCGTATGCGCGATCTTATTGCCCCTTACATTCAATAGTCAGGCTGTTCTCGCTTATTTAAATATATTCCAACTATCTCTGGGCCCAGGCTCGTTCTCAATGCACCGTCTTCGCGTTACATATGAATAGGTCCGTTCTCATTGGCTGGACACTACATGGACGTGTTTGGTTATAGCATTGTGTGTCTTGTTCAATTGAAACGCGCTTGAAAAATACATTTAAATTTTTCCAAGCGCGTTTACACGGAATATGTTAAGATTTATACTGTTCTATTATACTTATGTCAATGGAATATTTAAATAAAAAATCAGTACTTCTTAACAATATCTCTATAAATTATAGCGTATGTTGCCATGTTCTGATATTTAAGCTTTAAAGTTATTTAAGTAGTTTTTGCGTAAAAGAGTAACAAACATCCTGAAACCCAAACAATAATATAAAATTTCACATTTATTATTACGTCTAATTAGGTTAAGAAACAATTTGACCCTCAAGAAAATCTAGACTTTAACAAAACGGCTTGATTATGCAAATGACTAAGCATTTTGTTAATTACTGTAATACAATTAGTCTGAGAAATGGTCAATATACTTTATTCTTAGATTGTTTGCCGAAACAATACTTTAATTGATGTCTTACTAGGTTAGGTTAGGTTATAAGGGACCTTTCTAATGGCACGACGCAATTTAAGCTGCGTCGGTACCGGTAGGCGATATCGCGCACGTATTTTCTAAGAAAATTTCAAGTGCAAGTCGGTCAAACAGCATCGCATAGCGTCCATGTGAACGTATCTGCAATTTCGCTTAGTGAAAATCGCTTATCGGTGTGAAAATCGAATCGAGTCGACCCATCAGAAGCCTTAATTCGAGTTTTTTAAGATTGCACTCACTCGATCATTCCACCATAAAAAACGTAGTCTGGCGATTACTCCACTGTTTGACGATGTGCGTTCAAAATAAAAAAATATATCATTTTATCTCATCATTATGTATCCCTGTATGGAAACAAAAAGTAAAAAAAAATATATATTTGAAAGTACTAAGCGTCGAATGTTCCATATTTCACCGGAAAATAAATACCATAAGAAGGAAAATTGCAAAACAGCTACCATTCAGCGATAGATTAGTAGTTCAACAATGCAAATAATTTTATTTTGAAAATATAAATTTAGTCGTTTTTTCGTGATATCCATATACTCCCAAAGGTCTGTTTATAAAATTTCGCGCGTTCGTCCTAAATCATCATCCATTTCGCTATAAATTTGCAAAAGTGCTAATTCATACGCGAACTAGCTTCTTACCGCTCATCAGAGCGGTCATCTCTTTCACACGTGTTGTAGGATGAGATGGCATGCATTTTAAACCGCGCACAAAATAGTTCGTGGCGTCGACTAGAGCAACCTTTACGTATTCGATCGCGAACTTAAACGTTCTCTTATTTCAATTTGTATACAAAAAAAGCAGCCTCCCCTTACTGTCACCATACGGTGTTTATCTAGTTTCAAAACAAATTAAAGTTTACATTAAAGCGATCGAAAATGAGTAAAAAAACGCACTGAGCATACATGAAGTCGCTCTTAGTAAGAATGTTAATTTCAACTAGGCACTGTTAAAACTTAATTCACCCGTAACAGAATTAAAAATTCGGTAATAAATCAGAAAAAAATTCACCAAATATTGTAAACCCAAACCGTGCAGTACAGCGTAACCACTAATTAAGTATCGTCAGTGGCACCGGGCCGAAATAAATCAGTGACACTTGTCACAGACGTCCCATAACTTGTAAGTTATGCGGCGATCGCGTGCCACTGAGCGTGTAATGTTACAGTCAAAGGTCGATGTGTAGCCTCTCCGCGACATTACCGGTCTATCCTAGCTTTGACCAACGCCTTTCGGCAAAACTCGAAATAGATACCTATTCTGCCTTCGATTGCTGTATTTTTATGCAAACCTAAAATCACCTAAATTTTTAGTCAAACATCGAAAGCCATATAATCGGTTTTGACTTTGCCTAGTCCACCTGAAAGGCAAATTCATCAAACGGAGGTTTATTGGGGGTTGGAGGACCTCTATCTAGAAGTTTTAAAGGAATCTATCACGAAGGCATGTTGGGGCTACGTTTACTGGCTCACTCTAGCATTCGTCATCTCCTTCGAACTTAATCGTCGTGGTGCCTTAATATTCTCAGCTCGCTTCTCTCGAAACAATTGAATTCGTTCAGACCTGAGATTTGAGTTGCCAAACCTAGAAGCGCCGGAGCTTCTATCTTTGACTATGACACATACACGTAGACTTGTGACGCGCTGCGAGCAGACTGCGCTGGTTTAAATTTGATCGTTGATTTGGTTTAGTTCGGTTTCTAAATTCTAGGCTCATTTTTGGTCTAAGTATAACATAAAAAATATTCTTTGTTTTTGCTGTAGGTAAGCAAAAACAATTATATTTTTTACCCAACTGCCGAAGGAGGGTAATGTGTTTATCAGTCTATGTATGTATGTATGCTTGTTCCCACTTGATTACTCTTACGTCTATCGGTTCGTCTTAACCTTGCAAGTGTCTCTGGCTACATTCAAATTTGTTTTTAAAAGTAGAAAAATGGCGGACTTTGGGCGCTATATTATGTGGGCCCAATTTTTTGTTTCTTCCAAACCCATCGTGTGGGGTATCAAAACAATGGTTTTAAGAGGTGATTTCAAAAATATACAACACTTGTATGTTTAAATGTACCTAACCGAAGAAAATAATGTTAACTATAAGTTGCTGTGCAGTCAGAGGATATATCTGGTTTTGGTTAGCCAGCTTGCTTATATGTAACCTCCAACTGCACAGCATGATTTTATTCTATTAACGTCTTTTTAGTTTGCTTCTTAAGCAGTCGTGTTTTTGATTTTTTGAATTAAGTTTTTTGTACCAACATTTTTTTTGAAAATTTCTCTTTTATTGCAAAAAAATTATGCTACAAAAATATATTTAGAAGGATTTTACAAAACTAGTTTTATTTGCTAAAATTCCTTATTCATAGATTAACAGCTTATAGATAGTAAAGTAATTTCTAGAAATATTAACAAAATCGTTGTAAAAAGCCAAACCATCTAGGTAAACAAAGTTACATCGTAACACAGCAACATATTGTCAGTCTGTCGGCCAGGGAAACTAATAAACGAAGTGCGCGGTCTGCACTCGGACGAGTTGCGGCGAGTTGTACCAAGTTCACCACTTAACACCGTCGGGTGATGGTCACGGGTCTCACTGGCAACCGGACACTAACGCGAGACACTGCTAAATTGTTTATATTACATTTTGGGGTAAGAACTTTTGACAACAGCGATTTTTTAAGTTTATGCCTATACTTTATACTATACAACTCTCAAAACGGTGAAGGAAAACATCGTGAGGTGTGGTGAGTGATGATTTGTCATGTCCTAGAACCAAAAAATCGAAGACATGTGACATCCACCAACCCACACTGGGCGCGCGTGGTGTACTATGAATCAATTATTTTTAATCATTAGTGAATCCGCCAAAGCTCTCCAAGGGGGGCACGACCTTCGGCAATGAAGACAACGAATCAAAGAAAAAGGAAATAATGATGTATCTTATACTCGTATATCACGTGACTATTAAATTTCAATTTGCCTATGTGGCCTTTCCATTGTGTAGACGTTAACTTTCTACCATTGACAAACAATTAATGAAATTGAATTTAAATTTCGGATATCAACTATGGCTCAGATATTTCTTAAGTTCAAATACATCTTTTTTTTTAAGAAATTATATTTATGTGAATCAATCATGAGCAGCAAATAACACGGTGGTTCACTCAGTTTAATCTAATAAAATAAAATTCGTTTTGCTTTTTTCCATACAGAAACCAAAACCAGGTTTAGTCCATTCATATTCAAATTGCGTAACTTTCCAAAAACTGCTTTCAAACTGTGCAACCAGAAGAAATTAGAAACACATTAGCATCTCTGCCAAACCTGCTTTAGTTACTAGGTGCACAGACGGAAGTTTCAAGTGGAGACTAGCCGCAGTTAGAGCCAGACTGATCTAATTTTCTGGCTAAATTGCCACTACATCAGACTGGCGTCCTAGTAGTTTGCTATTTTATTTATATGCTTAGTTAAAATGATTTCAGTAGGTTTCAATAATGAAACAAATTTGATGAACTTTATTGAGTTCTAAAATGTTGTATTGTATTGTTTATTTAGGCATAATATATATTTGTATTGTTAGATATGTGGAGGGTAATGTGTTTATGTATGTATGTATATTTGTTCCTATGTGTTGTTCTAGAGACAAAACGCGTTGGCCGATTCGTCTTAACCCTGCGAGTGTCACTGGCTACATTAAAATTAGAAAATAGTAAAATGGCGGATTTTGGGCGCCATATTGTAGAGACCCAATTTTTTTTTTTCTACCAATCCCATCGTGTGGGATCAAAATAAAAGGGTTATATAAAACACGTAACATATGTTTAAATGTTCATTATTATAAAAAAATAACTAAAAAGTTGTTAATAAAAAAAATACTTAAAAATAACAAAAATCCCGACTGCTTAAAAAGCGAACTAAAAAGACGTAAACAAGAAGAAAATCATGCTGTGCAGTCGGTGGATACATTTGGTTTTGATCAGCCAGCTCGCGCATAAGTATTCTCCGACTGCACAGCATGATTTTCTTCTTGTTTACGTATTTTAGTTCGCTTTTTTAGCAGTCGGGTTTTTTGTTATTTTAAATAATTGTATTTGTTAGGTACCAATTGAAGTATCTTTATCACCGTATTATTACTGATACCGTAAGTATAGAATAAATCGCGTAAACTCTTTCTTCTCAATAAGATACAGGTAGAATAGAACCCAACGAAAAACGCATAGTTTATGGTTTTTAGAGCAAAACGTGAAAAAGTTCCGAAATTTCGCAGTTTTTTCACCTCATGCGCTGCGAGCACACGTTTTTCGTCGTTGCATATTTGGATTTACACTACCCTAACTGGCCCATACAACGTACTAAAAATACAGAACTACATCAAGCTTTACAATTTTAATGCCGATTTCTACTGGGTTACTATACGAAGAAAAGATTGCTAGAGACATTAAAATGACTGAATTTTAATGTATCTACATATGTTTCCTAATCATTTATAAAACATGCTAGAAATATACACATCTAGCAGTCACATGTAATCAAGTCGTAAATGCACAAAGTGCCCGCTGCGTTAGAGTTTCTTTTGACGAAAGTAATGAGCACTGACATAGACGGATTTTCTCTATTAAACTGCCAAGTAACAAACTTCAAAAGTTCGTAGTATTAAAGGGAACATTTATATATGTGGAGAAAGGAGCATAAGTCAGTTCTGTGTGATGAAATATATAAAACATATTGCTTTGCGTACTGAAATGAGATCAAAAAGTTAAAAATGAGATTATACATATATTTTAACTTAGGTACATACAAAAACTCATGCTCGTAACTTCTCTGAGAAGAGCCTTTGCCCTGATGTGGGACAATTAGAGGCTGGTATTATTTATATACAAAAACTCACGCGTCTCTCTTATGGCTACGACTGCTACGATCGATATAATTTATTATGTGAGTTATACTCACTCAAAGCGATCAAATAAATTTCGCAAAAATTGCTTTAAGTCAGATTACATAACCTCTGGATCCTTCCAATAATATGATACAACCACAAGTTGTATTTTGTAACATTGAAATACACTAACTTCTTATTACAAGCTTTTAATTTATTAGCTAGTATGTATGGGGTCCAATGTTACAACTGACATTTTAAAACAGTTATCCCCAACCAATCGAGCTGAAATTTTGCAAGCACGTTTGGTTTGGATTACAATGCACGGTAAGCTAAAAAGTTTGTTTAGTAAAAGTTTATTTTGTGTTGCAAAAATATAGCGATGTTTACTGGATAGAAAAATTATAATTCTAATTAGTCCGTTAGTGAGATTATCAAATAATATTGGACAAGTGTTTTTGGCTTTACCAATTCAATAAAAAATTACAAAGTTAAAAAACATCAAAGGTCAGGAGTGGGGGCTTGTGACGTCATTAAGGTAGTATAAAGTGTACTAGCGACTAGTCGTCACTTTATGTTTACGTGTCAAAAGAAAAATACGTGTCCAATATTTTTTATTAATCTACCTGACGGATAAAAAAATAATTTTCATTAAACTACCCTATTATAATATTAGAGTCACCCTTGAAGTCCCATAACCGAAAGCCAAACTTATCTCATAAGGAAAGAGTCGGTATCAAACGAACCATGAACAGTGTAAATGACATAATCGCACGTTCAATACAGGCTTCTTTTGTTACCGGAAGTACCAATGTATTGTAAAAGAAATAAAAAAATCACTGAGCAGATGTCTTCGCAAACATATCCTTTAAAATACCGGCAGCGAGACTGTTTGCTGAGGAAGCTAGGATTATTGAATTTCGTATCGCTCGACCATTTTACTGGGGATAAGTCTACTTCTCTGCTGAAATGTCGGGAAACATGTATGTGTGCCCATTACCTACAATATGAATGGATTTTATGTTACTGTTTTTGTATTTTAGTCTAATCAGTGCAAAGAGAAAAATAAGCTGGAAGTATGGGATGATGACTAAAATAATTTTTAGTCCGTTAAAAAAATAATATTGTACACGTATTTTTCTTTTGTCACTTAATAATAAAATAACGACGATACAGTGCGTTGCAATTTCGCGAGACGTCACGTTTTAGTACACATTTTACTCACAGGTGACGTCACAAACCCCTACTCCTGAAGTTTGATGCGCTTTTTCTTTGTCAGTTTTTATTGATTTTCATACTGACCGGTCCCGTGCGTCTCGCATCCAGCATATCCCCGCAACCTTCACCAGGTCATTGGTCCATATAGTTGAAACAGGAGTCATCCTTATTATACTTTCAGGTAGGATTTATTTTTTTGGGTTGAATAAGAGTGTAAACGACCTTCATAATGGTTCGTCGCGATTCGATTTATACCAAACCAATAAGCGATTTTACATCACGAAATTGCTTGTACGTTCACTTGGACGCAAAGCGGTTCAATTTGATCGTTTTACACATGATTTTTCTTAGAAAATATTTGCGCAATATCGCCTATCAACAAAATTAAAATAATGGTATAATAATGATGACTAAATTCTTTGATAGAAATTTTGAAGTGAAGTTTCTTTCTTTTTCCTTAACTGACATAAATATATTAACATTATATACAATATAATATTATAAAAAACAAGCCTATATATAAATACAAAAGGGAGAGGGAAAAGGGCTCATTGTGCATTAAAAATTTCGTCCACACCGACGTCAATGAGAAAAGTGCCCAGAACGCTGGCAGCATTGCCACTTTGGATGGCGATGCTGATTCTCTGGCCGAAGAAAAGGCTAGCCCTCTGGTCACGTGAAAAGTCGAAGAGCTTTGTGCTAATTTCTCGAAAAACTTGTTGTGCACTCGGACCCCATGGACCTAATGTTTTAACACCAAACGGCTTAAACATATAACTTCCAATAAGGTTGTTATATTTGTTTTTTTATTTATTGTTTTATTTAACACAATTAAATTGCGTCGCGCAATCAGAAAGGTCCCTTAGATATGTACTTTTATTATTTATTTTGTAGAAGGACATGGAATAGTGACTTATATGTTTTGTTTTTAGGAATCTTAGATTACTATTTAAGAATAATGTCTAAAACAAAATGCTAATTTTTGATAGAGTCAATTGTCCTTTTTGGATATGTGAAAAAAATCATGGCAGTAGTACATATAACGAAATTAAAAGGAAAACAATTACAGCTAAGTAGGCTCTACAAATTCACGAGTAATAGTCCACCAACTTATAAAATGAACTTGGAAAAGTAATAATATTGTTCAAATGCCGTTGAAAAATTACTTATATAACGCTGTTAGTTGTGTAAAAGCGATAGTAAATATAAGTTTATGAACCATGTAAAAATATAAATTAATAAAATCATAACATCCTTAATAATAATGATTTATAAATTACTAATGTTTACGCTCGAATAACGCTTTGAAGTGGGAGGCAGTGCCGGTCCGTACGGCGCGTGGGGTAGTCGTGAGGTATTTTGTTGTGTTAGTGCAGTAAGTATTGGTATTTTCGATGTTTTTGTAATCTAAAGTCAAACTAGATCAGATTGCCAAGCAAATTTCGCTACTCGACCATTGATGGCGGTATTCTCAGAGGTCGCAATTACTTACGACTACGACTTAATGGCGTTTGCTGTAAGGTTGAAATTCGCGTCATAGGTTGATATGGTCCAAGGTATGACCACATCAGTGCACATAATAACACATTGCATTTTTAATTACATTATCGATATCGATAGATACCCGATATCTTAATTTGAAAAAATAAGACGTGTAATTTTGTTTTGTTTTTTTATTTGGAAGTATATATCATCACCATCTTCCTGCCCTTATCCCATGTTACTTGGGGTCGGCGCAACACGTTTTCTTCTGCCATATCGTCCATATATATTTTTAATAAATCCAATCAATTTGAAATTATGTACTAATTTTATTATACTAATTGAGGCGGGCAGAGAAATAGAAATATGAAATTACTTATTTTCTTTTGTCAATATCTATCTATAAAATCAATATCCGACCCAACTATATCACTAATTGAGTAGCAAAAAACTTTCGAGAATGAAATAGTGAAAACATAAATAAAAATCAAATTCCGAAAAAGAAAGGAACAAGGAGCGTGCGTGTGAGGATCCAGGAACGAATGATACCACTCTCCGTGGCTCTAACGCGCAGTCGAATCGGCTACTTTAGCTTTACTTTACTTTACTTTACTTTTACTTTACTTTTAATTGACGTCCTTCATACATATTATTTGTTGCAGTTTGTATGCGTTGGTTGTTTGTTTTTTATCATTGAATAATTTGATTTTACTTTCTTGTAGTTGAGTAGGTTGTTTGAAAATTCTCATACAAAATATTTGTTTTCGGCCTGTAAATAACTTTGCAATTATAGTTATTTAGTTTTTAACCGACTTACCAAAAAGGAGGAGGTTCTATGTTCGACTTCATATATGTTTTTTTTTATATATGTTCACCGATATCTCCGTCAATTGTGGACCGATTTTGAAAATTATTTTTTTTGTATGAACGAGTACGTTTCGAAAGTTCTTTTTCAGTTGCTATTCTACGTTTGTATGGGGCGTTGACGCTTGCCTCGCTCACCTCCCTCACCTCGAGTGCAATTCGGTTGAAATAATGTCTGAGTCAGCAGACACCTCATTTTGTGTCACCGTGTGGCACAAACAGGACTTTAGTCTGAAACTGAATGCAGCGTAAATGCCGCGACGCATTCTACGTGACTCAAACCGGGATCTTAAAGTGACACTGCTGGAGGTGAACACTGTAAAGCAGTATCTGTCGAAGTAAACAATATGAAGATAGTAGCCGTATTTAGATCATGCAAATGCCCTAAAAGTGTCGCAGTAGGTTTCATACGCAATTTTTTCTTGCCTTATAGCCTTTGCGTACCTAAAATTTGGAGATTTTAACGAAGACCATCTCCGTAACGGCATTACTGCAGTATTCAAATTATTACGTGAAGCTGGTTATCAATCTTTATTACAAACGCTTGCCTCTACACGCGGTGGTACTCAAACACTTAGATAATATTTTTTCGGACTTCACTTATGAAGTTGAATTTTATAACAATGTTCTTGTAACAATAAAAGCCCTCTTCTAAGTCCGCATTATTGTGCAACCACGGTATCCTATTACTGCGCGTGGTCCGATACGCAGTTGGCCGGTTTTTTTTTAATGTATCCTCTGCTGGCACACAGGCCTTCTCTCCGTGTGAGGGAAATGCTAATACTATTGATAAAAAACCTAAAGAATGATCGACGTGCACTTGTTAAATTTTCCCCACACACCATTACATCTCCAATGTAAGTCGTTCTTCATTCAAAGCTAAGTTCCAAAATGGTGCCCACAAAGTGTCCCTTCACTTTTCCATCCACCGGTCATTAGTATGCTCGAAAAGGTCTGCCTATCGTTTATTCGGACAGGTAATGTTAATAACTAGCCATTTAGTAAACGACACAGATATTTCTGCTGTCTAAAATGGACAAGCCTGATTATTACAGCCATAAAAGCTATTTAAATTTTCGCAAACTTTTTAGAACTGTTATTTCGGTTTGTTCCGGCCGGTGCTTAATTTATTTGCATTTTTAACGGACTTCCCAAAATGGAGGAGGCTCTATGGTTCGAAAAAACTTTTTAAATAATTTTTGCCGATTTCTGCGTCTGTCAATTGAGGTATTGATTTTTTTTTGAGGTTTTGTTTTTCTAAGGTTCTTCCAAGGTGGTCCCATAGTCACCAAGTCAGAATCTGATGTTGGGATTCCATGGAAATCGAGGAACTCCTCAAATGTAGATTAGCAAATAGCGATTTTGGTATTTTCATCAACAATGCCATCATTTGCACTCGGAAAGTATCATTTGGTGAAGTGGAACTGATGAAGAAGACCAAAGATGGCCCCTGGAACTCCTTAATGATAAATATGTCACGGGTATAAGATGTCTCGAATAGTTAACCGACTATGATGAAGTAAATACTCATAAATAAATGGTACTGATGAAAATGGTACCATCGAACAGATCTGATCTTTTCCTTCGCGGTTTCCGGTCCAAAGCTTCCAAGAATAATATCGGGGAATAAAAATAGAATATATCCCTTTTGGAGCGTGGGATCAAAGCATACAGTCTTCTAGGATTGCTAACACGTGACAGAGTCACATAAAGCTGACCGTGCGAAAAACATCTAATACTTAGATCCAATCCGCTACTTTCAGCGTCCGGCTATGGGGGTTTTATTAATTGACATTACGTAAAATAGGCTCACTGGAAACTGGACTTGTTTAAAACTAAATCAAAAATGGTTAGAAATGAGAGGAATCGGGGGTATAAAAACACTATCCTGCTCTGCCCCCCTTTTAAAATCGCTGCTGCTTCTATCACATTTCGTTGTAAATTAGTGACTTTTAATCTGATACTGTTACAAAGTTTTGGTGAGATTACATTTCTAAGGAGCTTAATGCTCCTTAGAAATGTAATCTCACCAAAACTTTATCTTGGGGCAAGGCAAGCCGACTTATAATTTATCTTGTGAGCTTGCAGTCCAGGAGCACTGAGGGCTAGCTTAAAGTTCTACTGGATAGTTGTTACATTATTTTTCTTCCAAACCTCTGTACTTTTCAAACGTCGCACGCTCGCCGTGTTTATGTAAGCTATTGTTGTTTTATTGTGTCTGCTAAGTAGACGCTCAATGGGTATAAAGAAATGTACTTCCTTATAAATCTCCAAATTTCGGTGTTGATTGCTGCCGCATTGTAATTTTGTGGGGTCAAAATAGCTCCAAACTCGCCACATAAAAGTTCTGTTATACCACCCATGGGTTGGTCATTTTGCTTGATATCACGTAATATTATATTTACCCCTTCAACCGCTTCAACGGTTTGCCGTTGTGCATTCATCTCGTAAAACATTACCATTATCGCTATTTCTAGAAATATTACAATTATTATTATTACAAGGGCTTTCTGTGCGGTACTTAGAACTCTCAGTATTTTAAACATAGGTACTATGGGCAGTTTTCTTCCTGGCAATAAAGTGGCTGCTATGCCAGATGAAGCGACAGCAAGACTTAGATTTGGCGTTAGAAGTCCTTAGTGACCTTCCATGTTTCAAACCCGTAGAGCAGCATGGATTAGCATTGGACCCAAGTTTACGTTGAGTTTAATCCTTCGGGTCAATTCCGTGATTGCGAAACAGGTCTCAGCTGCGCGAAGGTAGCTCGGGCTTTGGCATTTCGTGAAGCAATGTCCTCTTCACTACCCCCAGTCCCTGTCACGACGCTCCCGAAGTAAGTATATTTGTGAAGGCGTTCCATTGCCTCTGTGCCAAAAAGCAACGGTGAGGGATTTTACACAACAGATCTCATCGCCTGGATCTTGCAAGAGTTAATTTTATGTCTTGTTTTTGCCGCTCTTTTCCTTCCATTTTAGGGGTAGTTGTTATTTAAAACGATCACACATAATATTTCTTATAAGTTCTGGCGGCGATTTCAGTCGCGTGGGCGTATGGATGGGATATCCACCATTTACCGATGGCGCATTGCTGTACGCCTTGTATTCCGATGATGGAAAGGGCTAGATGGAATCAAATTAAGCAGTTCCTTCGCACACTCCCCGAAATGTCACCGATAAGTTAGTCTCGAGATATCAGTTTGCATATCATTAATTAAGTTTCGCTCACTTTTACTGGATCATCGTATAATTTCATCGCATAATCTCTTTTTATGCGTTCAGCGACAAATGATGGCTTGGGCATGTCATATAGGTATAATAAATGATGGAACATCGTTGTATAAAAGTGACTTAGCATGCATCTGTTTCGCAAAGTTCAAAGAATGCGAGCTGGGTGTTCGTCTTGGGTTTCCTAAACTCTCCATCACATTATCAGGGTTGAAGTTCATCCTTTGGCTACATTCAAGACGTAAAATACGCCAAATTCTTCCAAACTTTTAAAGAGGTGATTTCAAATATATTATATATAATACTTATATTTAGATGTACTTAATTCGAAATAAAAATGTAAACAAAACAAAAAAATTAAAACCCGACTGCTGATCTAAAAAGACGTTAACAAGAAGAAAATCATGTTGTGCAGTCGGAGGATACATCTGATTTTGGTCAACCAACTCGCGAATATGTATCCTCCGACTGCACAGCATAATTTTCTTCTTGTTTACGTCATTTTAGTTCGCTTTTTAATTATTATATGTCGATAAAAGATCAGTCACTTTCATCTATCTTTTCGTGCATATTTCATAGTTGATTTAATTGACTGCGCGAATACTTCGAAGACGCTTCAAAGTTTTCATTTTAAAACATATGCTAAGGCTTTTTAGCAAAAGAAAGAGCACACTTGAATATTTATGTAACGGTACAGACTAGAACAAAAATTGTTCACAACAATTTATACAAGGTATGAAACCAAGAGGGCCTAGGAACGCTAGGAAAGTGTTCACGGGGGATTAGCCGCAAAAGGCGAAAAGGGCAGAGTGAAAGACCAATGGGGAGATCTTTTCTTGAGAATAAATATTTTTAACATACATAAAAATAATTTTAATGAATTGAAAATACAAATAGCTATAGGTCATTAAAACCAGTTCATACATATCATTAATTAATTTTCACATAATGTAAGCGAAGCGTGGTGCTTTTAAAATAATATCGAGCTAATTGGTCGGCGAACCGTGATACGGTATTGTTAATGTATGCGCAAAATAAATAATTATGTCGGCTTTTATGTTCCAGGTTTAATTATAGCTCGAATATTGATTTTTAGTAAGGGCTGTGAAGTGGCCTTTATTCTGATAGAACTTGTCATGGTTTGGTAAGATATCTCATTTGATTTAGTTAATTAATTTAGTATGAAAACACAGATTTGTTGAACTCAAATACAGCGGTGACAAATCAAGTACAGCGGTACTACACTTTTGGTGTCCTAATAAGAAATGCACTTTGGTTTTCACTTTTACATTCGGACCAAAATGAACGATTGCGATGCCATATGGCAGTTTTCAGTCCAGTAATGGACTTCTTGATACTGTGTTGGGTACCGACCAAGTTTTTCTTTGTTTAACATGTAGATATTGTCTCGCAGCTCAGCAAAGTTCATATTAATCGAGGAAGTCTTTCGGGAATCCAGTGGATGTGAGACGCACAGCACCGGTCGACGTGGCGACACTTAGGGGAGGCCTATGTTCAGCGGTGGATGATGTGTCTTTTAGGTAAGCTACTCCTTGCTCAGGAGAGACACTTTTTCAGTCTCCCTAAGAATATGCCTAACAGGCGTTGTACAGTGGGGACTCCTGGGTGGTCTTTTGTGAGGTCACGGGGTTCTATGAGCTCATGGTGATCACCGGGGTCTTTACGCCAAAACTCCAGGCGTCTTTAGAAGGAAGCCCCCGTTAAAAAGAAATACTAAGGTACTCCTTGTCACAAGTATCCTCAAGATAATACTCATAATCTATAACAAACTTTGTACACGGTACCAAACATTGAAGTAATTAAGTTCCCTATTTTCTTGACTTAAACTTCGTTTAGCGTAAACTGACGTTAGCAAAACTGTTAACTCAGTTACTGTAACTTTCTGTTGGGTTTAGGTTTTAGTCTAGACTTCATCTATCCTAATTAACTAACTAATATTATAATCCTACTATCTGAATGTTTAGATTGATGCTTGTAACTCAGTTAGACGTTCAAGTTCTAAGTTAAAGATGGAATGTATCTTAAATTAGTTTTCGGATAAGTATGGGCCATTCATATACCTACCGTTTACAATGTAGGTTCATCACAGCATGTTTTTTTATCTATTACCTCTCATCTCAGTAAAGCAAGAAATGGCATTTATTAATTCAAGTACTCATAGCTTCTGCCAGCGGCTTCGCCCGCGTGAATGTCAAATATTAACCCAAGGGAACATATTCCCGGGATAAAATTATTATATGTGCTATTCCAGACTATAATGTATCTCTGAGCCAAATTTCATCCAGATCCGTTTAGTAGTTTTTGCGTGAAAGACAAACAAACATAAAACACACTTATACACTCACAAACTTTCGCCTTTATTGTGAAGTGTGATGAGTATCAATCACAATGAGTCGTTATTGTGCTTTTTTCCTAGCGCAACTACAGTAGTATTAGGAAGAGAGCTCGTATCCCTAATAATAGCCGCACGGGAAAATCTTCAAAGTTAAGCAACGTTTTCCGGGGTTGGTTCCTAGATGGGTGACCTTTCATAGACTTCTCTGAGCCTCGGAAAGCACGTTAAGCTGTTGCTCCTGGCTGCCATTTGTAGTCATAAGCCTGAGCAGGTTGCCAAGGGAAATCGTGGTACCCAGTAAGTGCTTTGTGGAGGTCAAATAGGTCACACAATGTACAATATATGGTATAGGTACTCAGCTGCATCCGGTAAGTAATCCGCGAGGCAACTTAAATTGCGTGGATAGGTGATATCGTGCACGTATTTTCTAAGAAAAGAAATGCAAATTCAATAGAATTACAGAGACTGCGTGACGCGACGACATACAATTCCATTTTTGAAATAAATCAATAATCTCGTGAAACAGTCCGATGCGTTTACAGCAAAGTCGTTAAATTTGATATTTGCCGATATTCCGGCTAGACTTTGTAGAATGTTAATTTAACACTATACGGTAATAAAACTTGTCTACAGCGTTGCTATCGGAAGTAACAAGGTAAAATTATTTTGTTTTCTTCTTTAAACCTGGTTTCGGAACTAACGGTATGTTTTCTTAAATTGTTTGTAAGCTAGCTAAAGAAAAGTTATTTGTTATACAAGAGTGCAAAGTTGCTTTTTAACCGCGTGCGCAATTTTGATGACCAAGCAAGCGAAATTAGAATCCTGAGCGTTAGCGAGGGAAACCAAAGAGCACGAGGTGAATAATCTTTGCACTCGAGTGCAACACGTAACTTTTCATTCTACCTCAGCGAGGAAATTACTAAATGCAAAAAATAAATACATTTACAATCACATGCTATTTTTATTTCAGTTGAGATATTAACTACTACATTATGATAGGTAATTACAGAATAATCTTTAAACTATAAAAAGGTAGGTATAATTAAGAAAAATTGAAAATAAAGTTGCTACAGTTGCTTAAGTTGAGGGTAATATTTTTGTTAGGTACTGTAATGTTGGTGTAGTCGTGACTTGTGTACTGTTTTTCGGTAAACTATCTGTCATACTCAATAGTTTTACCGATTCATCGGATTCCCTTGGCGTAAATGTTGGCGAGTGAGGGCGATGGTAAGGTGTTTTGTGACGGCTCGTTTTTGATATAGAAGGGCCAGTCCAAGGATCTGACTAAGACTAACTAAGACAAAGTTGTACTAAGTCTGACTAAGTTGTATTTCAATGTAATGGCTCCTACGATGCCTTTACATATTTAATATTTATCTTGGATGGAATCCTCTATGTATCCCTCTACAACCGCATTGAACTTTCAGCCTCCATGGCGCTTAAGGGACAGGAGATCAGCAGATCCTGAAACGGCCAAAAGTGTGGCTGAACTTCGTCGGAAACAATGACCCGTGTACGAAAGGGGTTCTGGAAGTTCAAGAAATGTTGCTATTGTTGCTATTCTCGTGAGATACTGCCAATTTTATTAGCACCCATAGGCTGTTTAACACACTTTCCGGTGCGATATTGTAGAAAAATCGATTGATTGGAGTGTAAGGCGGGCGTAAGGCTTGATATTTGTCAACAATTGTTACGTATTCCTTGCGAATGACGAAGTTGCGGTGTCTTTTTGTCTCTGTATTAAGTAAATTAATTAATAGTAAGTCATCTGAATGTTTCTTAATGTTTTTGACATTAAGGTGTGTTAGTTCATTAGTTCGACATGCTTACGGAATCCGGTCGCAGGAGAGAAATGAGTCTTGAAAACACCTTGTAGACATGGCTAAGAAGTGAGATGGGCCTATAGTTCTTCAGTAGGGTCAAGCGCGAGCCTATAGGTGTATAAAATAAAGGGCATTGTCACCCTTCTTGAAGAAGAGCCTCACCACATCCCCGCACCATGCCTGTGACGTTTTCCCCTCTAGTATGACGGAATCAAACAGCTTCTGAAGGGCCTTAAGTATTGGTTTTCCACCCGTCTTCAGGAGTTCGGCTATAATGCCGTCATCATCCGAAGCCTTGTTGTTCTTAAACTGTTTAAGACCCATCTAATATCGTATAGGCTGAAGTCCGGAATGTCTTCGGTATAGTGTCGGGTCAATCTAGCTCTAGGGTCTTTTGCTAGATTTGCGACGGGTTTACTGGTTGACGTGTACAACAGCCCATAGAATCTCTCGATCTATCTCAAAAGCTCCGGTTTAACAGATACGATCCTGCCATCTTCGGTCTTCAGTTTCGTGAGTTGGCTCTGCCCAATAGTCAGATCTCTTACAAAGACCTTCGAGCCCTTATTCCGCTCAATCGCGCCTTTAATACGCTCGGTATTAAAGCGGCGGAGATCGCTTTTCAACGAATTTAAGATCTGACTATTTAGCTGCTGGTATCTCAACGCATCATCTGAAGACTGCAGGATCATCTCACGCCTCTCTTTCATAAGATTGAGTTTGTTTTTGTTTATATCTGTACGGGTCTTGAAAAACTTAGACCCAACCGTATTGACAGCTTTTAACGGAACTCCCTAGACGCTCGATACGATTCTGGAGTTCGAGCTGAAAGCTCTCGGGGTTTTGGATCTGGATCTTTGCTGGATGCAACATCTTTCAAGCTTGATATTAATGTTCAATGTGCCTCTCACCATGCGGTGGTCGCTCCTGGTTTTCACCGAATTGATCACAGAGACATCATTGAACATTTGCTTCTTGGTTGACATGATGAGATCGATCTCGTTTTTAGTTGCACCATGATGGCTTTGCCAGGTCCACTTCCTGTGCTCACATTTTCTGAAGAAGGAGTTCATCATATAGAGGCCCTCCTTCTCCATAAAACTGGTTAGTAGGTGACCCTGGTGGTTCCGACGTCAAACTCCAAATTGCCCCACTTGCAGCTCATCCTCGTCTCGTTTGCCCAGTTTCGCGTTGAAGTCCCCCATGACATCGGTAAAGTAAAAATAGACCGCTCGTTCACCGTTCGTGTACAATATAAAAATAACGTGGACAAATACCAAAAACTGCGCCCTTCTGACATTAAAACGAATCGATTTTTCAAGCAAAAAATTGGGAAAAATAAAATTTCCAAGATGCCAGAAATAATAGCAAACTATTTGAAGCTGCCAGAATCTCATCTTTATACAGATCACTATTTTCGCTGGGCTTCTGTGACTCTTTTAGTAGATTCAGAAGCAGATACCCTGAAGCGCCATGGCGGATGGAAAGCCAGTGGTATCGTGGAAGGATATATCGAGGACTAATAAGGCAAGAATTAGCAAGTGCTTATTAAGAATACCCAAGTGATAAATAAGTCTAAATAAACTTAATCAACATAAACTTCCAAAATTGCGAAAACGTATCTAATATCAACTCAAATTTGAAAGGTTATATAAATGTAAAAATTCGTCACCACTAAAAGCATAGCTTATTTATGTTTCTCATAGGGGGGATGAAAAGCAGAGTATGTCACACGGTACCAAAATTATTGAACCTCGAGTGACGTACTTTGAATCCCTCGCTACGCTTAGGATTCTACTCTGGAATCTTTCACTTCGCTCGGGATTCAAACAATCGCTCTCGCCCTCAATACATTATTTTGGTCCCTTGTAACACAATCTATTATTTTCTACCCTGTATATTGCTTATAAATGGCAAGTAGATAATATAGAGCGTATATTATTTACTTATCATTCGATGTGATTAATTTAAAAAAAAAATATGATGCTTATTTATTCATTTACACATACAATTATTTTTACAGGTAGAACCCAAGTAGTAAAAGTAGTCATACAATGAGACCCTCAGGGATGCCCCTCGTAAACAGATCACACACCTACTGTGTGTAAAGTTAGTATCATGGATTTATTCATTTATTTAAATTAAGTACCTACAGCAAAGAATAATGCCGTGGATAAATTTTAATAATTAAAGGACTAATTCACATAGCAATTAAGGCATCAATTGCATTAAAAAAAATGTCTTGGCACCTTTAGCTGTATGGGAGACTCTTAAAAACCTTTAAAAATATTTTTTGACAATTTGTATGGCTTTGAGTCAACAAGATGCTTATACTGTGAAAATTTGAAGACTATAGCTACAACCGTTTGGCTGTAAAATCTGTGTGACAGACGACAGGCAGACGGACACGTAGTGACAGCAATAGGGCTCCATTTGGATCCTTCGGGTCCGGAATCCTAAAAATCACCTACCAAACACCTATACTATTGTACCAGGCGCCTAGAAAGCCTGAAGAGACCTCTGAAACGCCTCTACGTAAATAACGAATGCAAATCACAAGTTTTAAAGAGTCAATTTAGGAAGCGACGGCGACCGCTCTCTTTTAATTAAGAGAAAGAAAACTGGCCTATTACGAGTCGGTATTGCGCATTGGATGTTCCGTAGCACCAAAACCTTTAAGGTTCTGTCACCGTATTATCAACACGCTTTTATTAGCTTGATATGTGTGCATCTATGAATCTGTGTAACGAAATCTTTGAACGTGATTTTCACCCCCTTCAAAACGTCGGATAAATTGAAACTTTGCACATTTATCAAGGACCGATGACAATACAATAATTTAAATAGTTTGTCTCATTATCCTAACCAGGATTTTCAGTTAACGTTAGAAAAAGTTAAAGCGTTTCAGTTAAAACGTGTTTTTTAAACGTCAATTTATTTTTACAAGTTTTTATTTACTTTCACCGGAACACGTTGTCTGTAATAAAATCTAGCTAGTTAAATTTGAGCCATTTACCAGAGCTAAAAATTTGCACACCCGTTTGTTTCTCGTGAAAATGAAATATTTTTAATAAAAAAACTTGTTTACTTTTTTTGTTTTATTGTCTATCTTTTTATTACTAACTAGAAATTTTTGTTTAATAATAAACTGATAGATAATTAAACAAAAAAAAACGAAAGAGGCCGAGCAACTCGTCGTTTTCTGTGAAGTAAATTCTCATTCAAATAATTCAATCTTTGCCAACACTAATAAAATTAAGGTCCAGTTAGCACCTTTTAAGCGGAAAACCCTATAATCGGGTTGCGATGGCCCACTTTGGGTACGGAACCCTAAAAATTCTAAATGAAATCGCCTCACATTTCAAACGGAAATATTAAGGATTGGCATCCCTGGTGTCGGTAATGGCTTCAAAGTTTAGTATTTACGGGGATATGGGCTCCGTAATGGGACCATGTAATTGTGGACCAAAAATATGGGTAATGGTGCTCATAATTTTGTTTGTTCCATGGAAATACCACGGGAGTTCCATGAATATTGGATGCGATTAAAAGTTTTGTTTTTTGCTATAGCTTGGAGAATAACTGACAACCTACCTATTGGGATATGGATACTTGAAAACAAAGAATATTATTGATGTATTTTTGTCCTTGTTGACAAAATTGGAAACTATAAAATGATAATTTCATTGGCAATTACTCTCTTTACATACTCCCTTTTTTAATTTTTAGACTACTGCAATACCAGGTACCACAGCAGCGACATATCCTTTTCAAAAAATGACTCTTCTTTATGTTTGTTTGAAGCTGCCCATGTCGAAGGTTCGCGGAAAGACCTCAGGAGTAGGGATTGATATCCGGTTCCACAGATGCGGTAACATACCAAATCCGCACTAGATCCTGTGAACCCGATAAAATCTCTGCAAGTAAGTAACCAATATCAGTAATTTTCTTGTGAATCTTTCTACAATTTTTTCACAAAACAAATGTAATTTCACTTCAATATCAGCTCAAAGTCATAATCAAACTGAATTGAATCGCAAGCATTCAATAAATAAGCACTAGTTGACATTTATTATTATAGACTTTGACGACACGATTCCTTCCGACCGTTGCGTATCAACTAATTTAAATTTCAGTTTTATTTTGTGCACTTTGCAATAATTTTCTAAATCAAAAAGAGATTATAAAAAAAAAAATAATTTGTACAGTCAAGAGTCAAAAGTGCAGTCATACTCTACCAAAACTCAAATGGTTAGTTTTTGTAGAAGAAGTTAAATTATCCACAGCTGATTTAATATATTGTATAGAAATTAAAGTATAGATTATTCCTACCGCTGCCGATTACCGCGAAAAGTTGAAATTCTGCTACCTACAAAAAAATTGCCTTTTCTGTTTTGGTAGAGTGTGACTGCATATTTGACCCTTATAGTACGTAATTAAAAAAAAAAAGAGTTTCTATAAAAAAAAAACATTAGCGTTATTTGAACCATACGTATATTCTCTATTATACCCACGTACGACGTCCTGAATCGTGACGTCCCAGCACATCTATTTAAGCTCTAATCACTTCCACAGCGACAAAATCATCACACTAATTATCTAAACACATTGCACTGTCGAGTTGCCTCAAAACGCATTAGGTTCGTCGCACACTGCGACATTAATCTTTGTCAGCGAGCGCTAATTAGTTGCGAATTTATAACGCATAATGAGTCGGTTGGTGTGACGCTGCCTAAACAGGCGGTCGCAATCATGTGCGGAATGGGAATCTGCTTTCATATCTATGAGAATGGTACATATGTGATGTACTTACTTATAGTCTTATAGTTCAAATGCAGACAAGAGCCAATGTGACTTTTTCTATTAATACGTACTTCCTAACTATATTGGACATCGCTGACATTGGTGAAGGAAAACATCGAGAGATTTTTTGTTGTTTATAAAATCCTCCACTCAAAAATAAATAAAAAACCAGCCAAGTGCGAGTCGGACTCGCGCACGAGGAGTCCGTACCATTATCGCAAAAAACGGCAAAATAATCACGTTTGTTGTATGGGAGCCCACATATTTTTTTCTGTTTTTAGAATTGTTGTTATAACGGCAAAATTTCAACAGTCTAGATATCACGGTTCATGAAATAGAACCTGGTGACAGATAGACAAACAGACAGACGGACAGTGGAGTCTTATTAATTGGGTCCCATTTTTACCCTTTGGGTACGGTACCCTAAAAACGAACGCATTGGATAATTTTGAGTGGTTTTAGCTTTAGTCTCTTGATCGGACCGCACAACGCTGCGGTATGCTATGCCGGACAGATTATTATAATCCTCCTGACCGCTGATGCATACTGCATCGGAACAAAATACCACCCTACAAGTTTTTCACGAGATTATTTGTCTGGTCTTTCCATCGAACCCACAATGCTGTGGTATCTGTTTGTATACAGATACCACAGCATTGTGGGTTCGATCGAATGATAAAATACTCCAAATAGCCTAGGTACTAATCGTGGTGTAGGTTTCATAACTAGATTTCTCTCCACATTTGAGACGCTACCCAGTCCCAATTATATCGAGACTAGCTCCGTAGAGGTTGGTTAAACCAAGAGCTGCTATTATGTTAAGCGTCGCTTTGGAGCGGCCCTTAATTGGATGGGTCACTGCTTAGGTTCCTAATAATATGGAAATGGAAATTAAACGGAATTCTAAGTTGATTGCGAAGAGAAACGCATGATAGGAATAAATTTAAAACAATGCCAACACAGAAATTGGTAATAGCCTAAGATCTCACTGCTAAAATCGGCAAGTATTTTTGTTTTTGATTAAACTAATTTTCATGATACTTGATGATACTTACTTGTTAGTCTACTATCAAGAATCATTCATAAAAAATAGGCTTTATCGAAAACTATTTACCAGCATATTTTTCAGTGGTATCTAAAACTACAAGTGTTTATGTTGTAGCCAGTTTGTCTCTCTATTCATTATAAAAATTGGTAGTGAAGGATAAGACTAATTTGTATCTATTTGTCTTTTAAAAAGTGTTGTATTGCGTAAGTGAATACGGCATCGAATAGAGTTTGACCGCTATCCAATCGACCAAATCGACCAATCACACAGACGGAAATCCACATTGCGTCATTCATCTCGCATGTGATTGGCCGATTTGGTCGATTAGATAGTGGTGAAACTCTTTGCGTTGCCGTATTCACTGACGCAATACGGCTGCTGTCCATTAAAAAAACTTATTTGAGCAAAATTGTTTAATATAAAAAATAAAACGTTTGAGAGACAATTGCCGAATAAGTAGGACATACTAGGTATATTACAAAAAATAAAATACTTCCCGCGATCATGAAGGATTAAAAATAAAACAGCTAACACAATGTTGTCCTTTTAACAAAAAAAATGAGGTGGTGGAGACCTTGTGGCATTTCTAACTATGTTAGTACAGACCGGGGTCAAAAGTGCAGTCGTACCCAAAAGTGTCTTAAATTAATTTTTAGAAGCAGGTCAACGGTTTACACATAGAATCAAAAGTATAGATTAAACTAGTCGTGAATGATTAACCTTCCTCTACTAAAAGATTCAGTGTCCACATCTTCACCGCTGTTGATCTTTTGACCCCTGAGTGTACCTAACCGCTATGGACATGACGTTTAAAGACATAAATAAGCTGTTCACCCTAATGTATTGTTTTAATTATGCATCACTTCGCTCTAAGATATATTTTCCTTCATAATATTTTGTAGCTATGAACCTGATTTTAATCTAGGTAGACTAAAACCCAAAGTTTATGTTTGTTAAATGGTCGGTAAACAAATCTTATTTTAAGACCCTTTATTACCTAAACGACCTCTGTTTATTCTGTTTAAAAGAGGTTCTGAGAAACCTTTAGAATACTGATTAGCGAATTAAAGAAAATGTAATTTCAGGTGTTTGTGATTTTAAAGTTCAACGAATTTAGCTAAAAGTTTGTCTGATCAATAGTTCTAAACCGACTTTCCCAAATTGGAGGTTCTATGTTTGACTGTATGTTTGTTTTTTTAGGGTTCCGTAGTAATCATAGAACACTTGTAGTTTTGCCATGTTCTCTTTAGCTCAGAGAATCTTAGTACTAGAAAGCTATAATTTAGCATGGATATACATATTAATCACGCCGACAAAGTGGTAAAATGTAATGATGTTTTGTTGTAGTTGGTACTTAACCTCATGTACACGTAAAGTCCTCCCATGGTGTGGCGTATTGTTGGAAAGGCCATTCAAAAATATATCGGATCTGTGAAAAGCATTTTTCGATTCAAGGATCCGTTTGCGTAAAATTAAATTTTTAATGGCATGTTTTTGTTATGGTTGCTTTTGGATATATGAATAAAATCTTGTAGTATATATAACGAAATTAAAAGGAAAACTATCAGAGCTAAGTAAGCTTTACAAGTTTTCGAGTAATAGTCGATCAATATTTTGATGTAGGACAACAGTTTTCGAATGGCAAAGTTAATTTTGTCACCTCGTTAGAACAATGTTCAGTGCTTGGATTGGTTAACGAACGTTAGTAATGTTACCTATTTATTTTGGTGAATGTAGCTGTTTATACGGAACCCTTTGTGCGCGAGTCAGACTCGCACTTGGCCAAGTTTTAATGTATATGTTCTAAAGTTTGCTTAAAGTTGCATAACTTGTATTAGTTATAATACATTATAACCGAGTAAAGTTTGTTATCACAAAATAATTCAAGACTAATTTTGTTGCAAGGAAGACAAAAGTTCGCGAGTCCGAATATTTTTTTATTTTTTTTTTATTTGGGAAACAAACAGATGTGAAAACAAATATAAGCATACAATTAGTTCAACACAGTCCAGAAACAGTTTCCACAGATTAATAAGTAAACATACGTTAAAAAAGTCAATGTATCTATACATATACTATCGACGTTCTGGACGGAATGTAGAGGGTTCCGTACAAAACGACCCTCCAACTTTTCATGTAGGCATTATTGCATGATCAATCATCGTGTAGCGATGGTCGATCAATTTCTGTCGGCCCCCCTGCGTCAAGCGTGAATGTTGGCAGTGTTGCCACAGATATTAATTAAAAAAAGCCGATTCCCTTTGTGAACCAACCATTGGGGAACATAATAGCGCTTTGTTACTCTGGCCACATTTTTATGAGGTTTTTAACTTTTTAGGCAAGGAAGGCTTATATTTTGCAGTAAAATTGGTTACATTGGATTGTTTTTCGTGAAAACTGGCTTAGTATCTCCTTAAGGAAGATACCTACATGTTTACCTACATAGGCAGTTCAATGACGCCTATTGAAGAGAATGAGAATGAAATTATACATGTAAGCAGGTACCTATGTATATTACTCAGGCCCCAACAAACTTGCCCACAGCTAATGGGAATCGTATAAAAATTAACGTCCCTCAGCTTCGAGTACTGAAAGTTCAATATTTGTATTCACGGGCCATCCTATAGACGTACCTGTTACTTGTTGGGTAAAGAACTGGTCTTCAGTTTGCAAAACTTTCCTACTGTATGATATTTATGTTATGACTTTGTTACCGCTTCGAGTGCTACTAAACGTTCAATTCTATGATTTTTATTCAATTTGGATTTTATTGTTTATATTCATTGGATTGGTGCTTTATGATATAGATTTTCAGACGTCCAAGTAAAAATATTGAAAGAAAGAAGAAAGAAAAGGTACGAGTTCGTAGCCGACTGCTAATAGCAGCAGCAGACCACGTGACGTTGCGATATGTTGCTGCGACACGTCCGTTGCAGCGTCGTGTCGCTGCAGTCCTGGTGGCGAACCCGACTGCAGACGGCAGCAGCAGAAGGTAGCGCCGTATTTCTATTAGTTTTAATTGTTTCGTGATACAAGATGTCTGACTACACTCACTCACTACTGGTCACTATATACTGATCTGCGGTCGGGTGACATGTCGTCTGCGATCGTGAGACGTGTAGTCGTTCGACGTGTCGCTAGCTACGAAAGATATTTCATAGAAATACATAGAAACCAGTAGTGTCGCAGCGACACGTCGTCTGCTGCTGCTGTCTGCAGTTGACTACAAACTCGTACCTTAACATTTCATTTCTAACTGTAACATGTTATAAAAAAAACACAAAATAATTATGCAACACAGTTGCTTTTTTCAGTGTGGCCAAATTAGCGGGTTCAGCAGATGTTTAACAATGTGCAGCAGCCAACTACGCTGGACAACGCTGATTTACAGCCCCTTTCCTTTCTCACTGGACTTATCTTAATAAATAATAGATATTTGCCGCATTGGATCGGTTAAAATTATTTTAGCGTCCCAAAGACTGATGCTTCTCAACATCCATTCATAGTAACAGCGTGTGAAATGTGGTTTTTCTCCCACGGCTATTCAATCGTATTCAACCCTACCATTCATCGGCACTTAACCCATAAACCAGCATAGACGTAAAACAATAAAAATCATCCTAACCCGCTCTGAATCCTCCATATATCTGTGTGGTACCTAATGGTGCCTATAAATAAAACATGCGTCCATAGACAATGAGTGATGGGTTTTATTGGCTTTCGGTGTCATGCACGGCATGTGCGATGTGGAACTCTTTTTCTTGTGCAGAATAGGATTGCGTTGGTATAAAGTAAATGCGTTTATTTTCATGTAGATATATTCGACTGTTTTCCTGGAGGCAACACTTTTTATCCCAACTTATATTGTCGTGGTGGCATAGTGGCTAAGTCCTCGCCTCTCGCACTTGAGGGTACAAATCCGGCAAGCACCTACATGTGACTTTTTCAATTCATCTAGTTTATCTTGGAGATTGATGATTCTGGTGAAAGAAAACATCGTGGGAAAGCCCGGTTTTTAAGGTATATAAGTTTTAAAACACCAAAAATTAGAGCATTATAATGTTCCTGGTTTCCAAGGCATATTTTCTTTTAGGTACTGGTAGGCAGTGCTTTCAAAGTTGACTAAGTAAATGTATATTAAAATCCCAATAATAACTAGATTTCCCGAAAACACTGTAAACATATAAGTGAATGAACTTAGGCATTCATTAACGTGTTTCTTAGTGTTAGTGAAAACACTAAACAAAAAATATATTTAAGCAGAAAATGCGAAACGTTACCTTTGCATCTACGCCTCACCCTTTTACGATTAAATGCACTTCGTAATGTAATTTTTCATGAAAAATTATTTCTACTTCCCAAATTTTCCAAGTCCGAACGTAGACGTAGGCAAAAATTTATAACAAACAACAGAATTTCGAAACTGCGACTGCAATCGGAAGTTTGTATCAGACTTTGGAGTCAATCCGACTACTCCCAGTAATGCTAAAAGTTCAATGATTACTTGCACGTGTGGTTTACACTCAGGTTCAGTTAAGTACATAGTCACTACAGATACAGTACACAGTGGAATTTAATCAGTTGTGGCATAGCACCACGCCTGTACCTATATAAGGCATCCATAGCCCACAGATATGTCTTAATCCTCTGGTCGTCTTTATTTCCAATCTCATTGGACTAAATAAATAAACATAACTTACTTATTGCAGACACACAAAAAAATAACGTAAGAAAAATACAGTTAGCAATTACAATTTAGATATTTTTCTAAATTGTTGCTTTGAGAGTGAGGAAAGAGAGACACCTGTGTTTGCAAAAACACTTATTATTATTATTATGAGCCTGTTATGTCCCACTGCGGGGCCTCTCTTCCGTCTTTCTAATTTTTCCTTTCTCTTGCTACATTTGGCCAATCCTTCAGATATACGTCTAATTCGTCACGCTAACAACACACCTGTGTACTATTTTTTCTTTTTAAACTTTACCCGACACTAAAAATCACTCCTGTATCGTGGGTGCTTTAAAAAAAAATTGAACTAACGTATGTTCACATACAGCTACACCACGCATCTGCCGACGTCGAGGCTATTCTCCGTTGAGATTCGCCACAGATTGGCCGACTTGACCAAAGTCGGTCGGGTCGGTAATTCTTCGTAATAGAAAGGAACATATTACCCTGAACTTTGCTCGAATTCTGGCGTCATCTTAACGAAAAGAATCAAAGAAATAATCAGTTCACAATTATTTTGCCTCCCAATTCGGTTTCTCGAAGAGCTTTGTGAAAAAGCGAAAGATCCGAGCAGTGTCTTGTCCTTGGCAAGGATTAATGTGCGGCGAGATCAAGTTCCTCTGAGTTACACCACAGTAAAATGGGGAACAGAAGTCCTAATACGCACAATTCTTGCAAACAATACGAGCTATTATGCAGTTCGGAGGAAGATAAATAGTGTCATCATCATCATTTCAGCCAAAGATCCCCAAGTATCGCCTTTACGACCGGTTCTGAACGTCTTGCATCCAGTGGATTCCCGAAGTCTTAACCAGGTCATCGGTCCACCTAGTGCATGCATGGTGTAATTGGAACATGAAAAAAAGTCCTTATTTTGAATAACTTTTAAAATAATCTTAAAAAATCTGCTGCATCACACACCCTACATAAATTAACAATAGGCATAAAAAGGACAACGACCCATTTTAGGTTTTCAGTTATAGACTTATAGACATTAGGCTCTAGTCCTGAGGCCGTAGACAAATGACATTCTACCATCGAAAGCGTGATTATAGTGATTGATTATATTGATTATAGAAAAATGACAAAAATGTAGGCGAATGTCAAACACTATCGAAATTATATTGAATGATCACGTGAATCAATCCCTTACATCTTGACCATCGCCATCGCTGACATTGAATGATACTTGTCTAGAGCCTAAGTCTGAGGCATCATTAGTGTGGCCATGACGCTCGAATTCGCAACGCAAGAGGGCCATGCACGTTCTCGCAGTGCAGTGTCTCAGAGTGGATTTCAGATTCAGCAATAGATCAGAACAAACACTGTCCGTTGTAGTACCGGAGCTTCGACAGCGCAGCGCATCACCCTTTCCTCGTTTCGTCTCTCGTCCGTCGATCAGTCGATAAGTCTCATGCGACGACGCAACGCATAATGTGGCATGTCCCTAAAAATGTATGTAAAACAATGCATTTTTGATGCTACGACGACGCAACGCGTTAATGAGGCCTCGCGCATAGGTGACATTCTATAGGCTTTTAAAAAGTGGTTTTCTATCAACGAAAACGTCGCGACTCTATCACGACGCTTATCAACGAAAACGTCACGATAGAGTCGCGACGTTTTCGTTGATAAAATACCAATGTTGGCAATAAATAATGAAAAAATTTTTTTAAGCTTTTAATAGACTAGAAAGTATGAAATCTATAATCGCTTGTCTATACCTATCTAATGAGCCCAAACACGATGATGCTATCTTGTCTGGTTGAGGAGTTGTCATGGTCATCTTCCGCTTCCTTCATGAGGTCAGCTTTATAGTGCCATATTATCTTAATGTTTCCAAAAGTCAGTTACTAATTGCCGGACACACATACGAAAGCAAGGTAATTTAAAGCTTGTATAAAGTCAAAAATGTATAGGATTTCCAAGTGCTAACGAAATGTTACGAGATCAATCACTTCCATTTTTCCATTTCAACCATTGTCATAACTCATTGATGCATTCCTTAAGTAATGCAGAAGACTTTGACCTCACGTTGCTTTAAGGCAAATGTGCTTCACCGTCGACCTCATCATCGCTTAACATCACATGGGGTGATGGTCAAACGCAAGTCTATCAAAAAACTCACGTTGAATGATAAAAATACGTGCCTGTTACTGCTCCACAAATATAAATAATAGAATAAATAAAATAAGTTAAATAATGAAATAAATTAAATAATTGAATGAGTTAAACAATAGAATAAATCAAATTATAAAACACATTTATAAATAATTAAATAAAAATAGTTTATTAAATATTCTAAATAATGATGTTTAAATTAATTTGTACGGTTCTGAATTACTAAGTTATACTTAACAATTAAAACATGTTATAATAGTAGTTTATACAACGGTCATATAATAGGGGTTATTAAAACACGAGTGTGGGTTTAATAGTATCACTCAAGGGTTTTAATACCTAATTTGCTCTACTTTGCTGGTAATAGATTATGCGTGATTTCTGTCGCCGCATCTAAAATATCGGGCGTAATCAATTAATTTTCTTCACATTCACTGTTTTCAGACATTGTTAAGCAAGAATTAAAAAACTCATGAAATTCAGTACAGCAAAACGTATGACTGGCGCCAAAACCCAGCACATCACCATTTTTTAATTATAATAGATACTATAAAATGGCGCGCCCCGCTTAAGCGTGCCACTACAAAAAAAAATTAAAGGAAACTCCTTGGTGAATATAGTTTCTTGGATTTGCCCTGTATCGTAATAGAAAATAATTGTTGATTATTTACCTAGGGAGTCAATAACTACTTTAAAGGCGAGAGTATTTTTTGAATCCAGAGCGGAGCGAAGGATTCTAAAGTTAAATCCCGAGCGTAGCGTGGGGTTCAAAGAACGTCACTCGAGCTTCAAATAGTGTTGCTCCCGAGGTGGACACTCTACTTTTTATCACCCTCTATGAGAAAATAAGTAAGTGCAGTTATGGACGGTCTTATAATACGAGTGCCATTTTTCGGTACAAGCGTAGCGCGTACCGAATAGGTGGGCACGAGTTATTAAAAGACCAATAACGTACAGTTGCATACAAGATTTTATCTACGAAGGAAGGAATAAAACACAGATAAGTATTTTTAATAGAAACTTAACTACACTCTGACTATTGTTTATTTATATGTAGATTTTGTGTTGTACAAATATTAAAATAAACAGGAATTGCGGAATTACAGGCTGAACTTGAAGATCGGCCTGGAGACATGCATTGCGGTACATTAATGTTAACTTCGTTTAATTTATTTTCTATAGAATTAAATATTGTTTTTATTTAGTCTTTATTAGGTATAAGGCAAAGATCTTGTAGCCGCAACAGCCAAATATTATACGATACTTTTGTTCTAAACTTGTTCCATTTTTAAAATCATCATTTACATTGTCTCGATTTCGAAGTAATATTGTAGGTACCCGGCTGTATGTTCAGAATGTCTTTGCTTGTGTTTTAGAATTGACGATTCGCATAATGCAACCCGATGTCGTTATGGGATCATAATGAAACCGCTGTCAATTTAGTAATTCGAATATAACGAAACCGAAGTAGATAATAGTAGATTATTAACCAAGGGCTGTATGACATCAATTGCATACGAGGTTTTTGGCGCCTGAGCGAAGCGAAGGCGCTAATTAACCCGAGTATGCAATTGATGCTTACGCCCGAGATCAATACTCTGCTTTACATATCGATTGTGAGGTAAGTAAACAACAAGACAGCAGGTTTCAATGAACATTTATTAAGAAGAAAAAAATGTGTATTTAATTAAAATTAATAGTAAAATTATTACAATTTGTAAGAGATATGGTCACGTTCTTTTTAGGAATATTTATAGTTTGAATATGAGTTTGTGATGATAAGACTTGAGTTTGAGTGACGATTTGTATCCACGTTTTCAGGCCGAAGAGCTTGATATTTTTCAACATAATTTGCAAATTCTTCATGCACAACAAATGACTGGTCAATTTTAGTTTTCGTGTTAGGCAGTTTTATGAGTAGTAATTTGTTATGTTTTTCTACATTTTCTATTGTCAAGTTTTTCAATTCCACGATTCTGCAGGCTCCCGATATCCCAAAAATTAGAACAACCTGTAAAACAGACATAAGTTGTATTAAAGGCACCAAATTCGCATAGTATTTTTGTGAAATATTTTGGTAACTTATTAAAAAGGGCAAGTAAATACGTAGGTACTTTTATTGCTAAATAAATTTCATCCGGAGCTTCATTTAAGAATTTCTGTACTTCTTCTGCAGTAAATACCTTCGATTTCTTGCTTTTAAAGCCGTCAGACTGCCTTTTCAAGAAAGCAGTAAGTTTAGAAAAATCTTTCAAATTCACGTCATGTTTTGTCATCATTGTAGATTTTAGCATGGAATAAAAGCACCATAAACTAGAAGGTTGTAGCCTCTTAGATAATTCATCAAAATATGATATAAAAACACTTTCAGAAAGAGATTTCACTTTTTTTTCTGACCGCCATTTCATAAATTCGTCGTATGCCTTTACATATCTTTCTTTCGAGTTCGGCGGTAATATATTTTCGACAACTGTTTTTGCCCTTTCTTTAATAAAATCGGGCGTTAGATCTATGTCTTCGTCACTAGACATGTTTAAAACTTTTGAAAAAGAACTCAAATAAGAAAATTAATTATTTTCGCGATGCTTTCGCGCCTACTAGTAGACTGCCTTTTTTTTTCACGCACGCAAGCGCGTCAAATCTTGCTGGCCAGTTTGATTTTTAAATCGATTCCATCTAACATACGATGTGGAAACAAATAGTTCCATATTTAAAATAAAATCTTTATAAAATAAATTGTCTAGATTCCGATTCGAGTAATTAATCGATAACGAGAAAAAAAATATTAACTTTTTAAAAATATTCTTCGTGCAGTATGAGTATGACAGTTCTTTTTTCAAATGCCAAAACCTATGCTGTAATGATAGTCATACACCCCGGCATTCAGGGGTGTAAGGGTGTACTTACAGAGCAAGAGATATGTAAAGTTATTTTATGATGCTGTTGTTTGAAAATGGAAGGAAAATGTTGCACTGTAATGTGCCTATCCACGAATTTAAAGTACGTGAATATACAATATTTTTGAATTGATATTTGGAACACTACGTTGTGAGTGTAGATAAAAACATTAAAGCATTATTTTGTTAGAAAAAAAGTGTTTTTATTAGGATTCTATTTTTAAATTTAGGTATTGTGTTTATAAAATATATCAATATAAAATCGTTTTGGAGTTTATAATTCGAATATTACTATATGAGAGTAGATAAAGGTTTTATTATTATTATTACTGTCCCACTGCAGCAAAAAGGCCTATTATCACACAGAGAAGGCACGAGCATTAATCACCAAGCTTGCTCAATGCGGGTTGGCGATTTATCACGTTAACCTTCTGCTAAATTTTCTATTGCTCCGATCGTCCCGGGCAGTGCTAGTCCCGCCCCCCGGTGTTCCTGCGACAGAACACGACTTGCTTAATGACTCTGCATTAAGAGTGCCGATGCAGATCTTTCGCTTTAGCCATAGTATGCAAGTAAACTTCGTCGTTTTGTTTTCAGAAAAATATGCATTTTGATTTCAAGAGTAATGTTGTGGGTAATTTTAATAACTGAATGTTTATATATTTTTTAGTATTAATGTATTTTCAGTCGTGGTCGCTAAGACCTCGCCAATATTTTAGTATCATCATCATTATCATCAGTTCAGCTGAAGGATGTCTACTGCTGGACAGAGGCCTCCCCCATGCGGCGCCACACTGATCGGTTCTGTGCGTTTCGTATCCACCGGACTCCCGCAGAACGGATGGCCGTTGGGGCCGAAAATTTCTAGAGTGGCGACCGCGTATCGGAAGACGCAGCCTTGGAAGGCCTCCCTCTAGTGGTGTGTGGAGGTCGACCTGGTAGTTTTAATTATATATCTTTTTAATTACGAACTGTATGCGGAGTGACAGCCTTGTTGAAATCCACAATTCAGTAACTGGGTAACACAATACCCCTTGGCATGATTGATGTCAGTATGTAAGGGGTGGTTAATAATAATGTAGGTAAGGGTTTAGTTAATTTATAATTTTAAAAAATCTCCCGAGCCTTCAAACTCATAACACCCCTCTTTTTTTCATCGGGGTTTAAAAAGTAGGTTATAAATTCGATACGTATGTGTGTAGTATTTTTGAAATTGCACAACATTCACATGAATATGTTACTTTATGTGGGCTTCTAATTCTAAGTGTATTGTATGTGTAGTGTTCCAAATTTCAGAAATGTATTTATTACTTTTGTCTACGTATTTTGTAATAAATATTTCACCGCAACTACAGCTTCAAATCCTTGGCATTATTAGTCAGTTAAACCGCGGTCTCTAATACGAGAAGCGCTGAGATTGAGAGCCAGATTGAATACTGAATGAGATGCCTCGCCTATTCACAGATAAGCCGGGAGTCAGTCGGAGGGAAATGGGACTTTAAAAAACGAATAATTGTAGAAGATGACTGTGTTGTGATTTTCGTTTGGTTTGTAGGTTGTATTATTTACTATCGCCCGTCCGAGGCTCCGTTCGCGTGGAATTAGTACTTCTTCACAATATCTGCAAAAAGCCTATGTGTTTTTCTGATAGATAAGCTGTATATTTATAAAGTTTCATCAAAATCCGTTTAGTAGTTTTTGCGTGAAAGAGAAACAAACATTCATATTCGTAGATAGTATTAAGATGCATTGAACTTATCTGTTTGATTTACTAAAAAAAATATAAGTAAGACAAGCTTCTGCCCGCGGTTTCGATCTCGTGAAACAGTTATTTGTTATACAAGAGTTTATAGTTGCTTTTTAACCGCGTACTCAATTGGATCCTTTGTTCTCATATGACCGAGCAAGCTAGTTATTCAAAAATAAGAATCCTGAGCGTTAGCGAGGGAATCAAAAGAGCACGAGGTGAAAAATCTTTGAACTCGAGTGCAACACGTAACATCCCACCTCAGCGAGGAAATGACTAAATACAAAAAAAAACATTTTCGATCACAAGATACTTTTATTTCAGTTTAGGTATTAACTACTACATTATGATAGTTACGTATTACAGAATAATCTTTAAATTATAACAAATAATACTAAGGTATAATTAAGAAAAAAATAAAGTAACGTTGCTACAGTTACTTAAGTTGAGTGTAATATTTTTGTAGGGTCTGTAATGTTGGTGTTACTGTTTTTCGGTAAACTATCTGTAGTACTTAATAGTAGTACCGATTCATCGGTTTCCCTTAACGTAAATATTGGCGAGAGAGGGCGATGGTTAGGTGTTTTGTAGAGGCTCATTTTTGATGTAGGAGGGTCAGTCCAAGGATCTCACTGAGGATCTTTCAGTGTTACGCCTTTACATATTTTAGACTTATTTTGGATGAAATCCCCTATGTATCCCTCTAGAACCGCATTGGACTTCCAGCATCCATGGCGCTTAAGGGACAGGCAACCAGCTTTTGAATCGGCCAAAAGTGTGGCTGAAGTTCGTCAGAAACAATGACCCTTGCACAACAGGGGTTCTGGAAGTTCAAGAAATGTTGCTATTTCTCGTGGGATACGGCCAATTTCTTTAGCACCCATAGGCTGTCTAAAACACTTTCCGTTGCGACATTGTAGAAAAAATCGATTGATTGGAGTGTTAGGCGGGCGTAAGGCTTGATATTTCTCAACAATTGTTACATATTGCTTGCGAATGACGAAGTTGCGGTCTCTTTTTGTCTTTGTATTAGGTAAATTAATTAATAGTAAGTCATTTGAATGTTTCTCAATGTTATTGACATTAAGTTGTGTTAGTTCATTAGTTCGACATGCCCCGTGTATAGCAATAATAAGAACAACCTGTAACGTAAAGAGTATTGTAGTAGATAAATTAATAAAATTGATATGCATGCATAATTATGCCTATCAACATCTACTAAGTACGTATTAGATTATGTTAAGTAGTTGATTAATATACTCGTACTTAAGTAGATACTGAATGTGCAACTGACTTATTTTTGCCGCCAAATATACGGAATCAGGTTCTTCGTTAAGAAACTTTTCAATTTCAGGTGCTGTGAAAACCTTCGATTTTTTTGGTTGATGACGATATGAGGCTTTTTTAAAAAATGTCACTAATTTAGGATAGGTGTCGATATGTATGTCTTTTTTCATATTTACTGTCACTTTTAGCATTGTAAACGTACCCCATAGAGAGCTTGACTTCTTGGTCTCGGTTAGTTCAATAAAATATGCCAGCAAAACGATTTCTGAGAAAGTTTATGCTCCTTTAGCAAGTCGCCACGTGTTAAACATATCGTATTGTTTCAAATACTACTTGCGTGATTGTTGAGGGAGAAAGTTCACTTGCGCATTATTCCATTAACAGTTTCATTCAAGTCTGCTGGCGTCAAATAAACTTCCTCGTCGCTAGAATCACTCATTTTAGGTCTTTCACTTGTTGAAAACGTTTCTTGTTTTCAACCTCAGGTTTTAACAATATGACATGAAAATAAAATGGCGTGCGCAAAGCAAATAAAAAAAATACACCAAGAAGGTGCCGAATCTGAGTTTTCATCAAATTAAAGGTTGTATGATAAATTCGGACCATGGAGGTAGAAGTAAATAGGTTTAATGATGTTTTGAATTCACGAACTTAGTGCACACGATGTTATAAATTCAATTTACTTTATCCTCTAGCGGATAAAAACGGCTTTTGCACTTAGATATCGAAGAGCAAAAATACTATTTCAGAGATGGGGAGATGAAAAGTATTTTATTATCCCCAGGGCTCAATATACTGAGTTTACCGATATTAAAAGTATCATAAGTATAATAATTTAGATTATAAATAAACTATCCGTGCGCACATTGTGCTCACAGTTGTTTCGTACAGTGTTCAATTTTTTCCTAAATTTTTGCGTTTTTGCGTGATAGAATGAATATAAGTTTTAAATAAATAACCCCTTTCACGCTCGTATGAGAATAGGCCTTTGCCCTGGAGTGGAACTATAACCGGATGGTATTATTATTATTATGTCACGCTCGTGTTTCTAAATCATCTGTTCCTTCATGCTCCATTTTGTCACGAGATTTTTACCCGAATTATCTTATTACCAGAGATAAAATAACAATGCTCTAATGTTTCGTACTCGCGGTTTCAACGAGCTCCTTACGCCACAAATCGACTATATTTATGATAGCTAATGTATGGCTTTAAGCCAAGCCAGCCTTATTTTTAAGGTGAGTATAGACTAGAGCTGGGGTGGTGAACCAACGGCACGTACCGTAGGCACGCGCGAGGTACGCACCAAATTAACAATAAATGAGTTCAATTCAGCTTGCGTACTGTATATATAGTAACAAATTATGCGCCTGCTGCAGAACTCAGATATTCTTTATTAATATTTTTATTCTGTCTAATAAATCGCTTAGCCAAGATTCTTTGACAGAACACACTATGGCCAAAAATTTTATTGCACGATTACCAATAAAGGATCGCCATCAATGCTCTAGAGTGCATTGTAATGACAATGCAATTTAACGTTCTTACGAATGGTGTAATATAGGCAAAAGCTCAGTTTCCAAAAGCATTTCCATGCAATGTAATATTTTGGGAATGCTCGACGCTGCGTTCGACGAAATGCTTACGGCGAGTGAGCATTTACCTGTAACATTTCTTGCTGCCTGCCGTTCATTGTTGAAATGGTAGATAACGGCCGCGCTCGTGCCTTTGATCGGAAAATGTTCCACCAATACGCTCTTTGATTTTTTAAATCAGTGCCTCTAGGCGAGTGGCATTCGATGTCAGTGATAGCGAAGGTCAAACTGCCAAAATGTAAAGGATTAATCACATGACATTTCGATAGCGTTTGACATTCCCTCAATATTTTTGACTTTTCTATTTATTGTGTTTCAAATGTTTTGAAATGTAATTTGTAATTATGGATTTCTATAATTTTCTAACACTATTGATTGTTATCTGAAATGAATTATATTTAATTGATTATGTTTTGCATGCCCATGTGACGGCAGAACATGGAGAGCTAACTTATAAGACAACATCTATATACCAATTTTTACCCATGTTTGCAAACTAATAAATGATTTGATTTGATTTGATTCCCATACATTTTTGACATTGGCCCGATCACTGTCGCCACGCTTTCGATGATAGAATTTCACTTTTATGGAGTCTCTGGTTTTATCAAAACATCAACATCGACATGAATAATATTCGAAGTGCGATTAAAAACTGCGAATTCTCGATGTTCTGTTACAATGCTCTAGTCTATACTCACCTTTAAACCAACAATAGGTTCCACTCGATTTAACACGTTGTTGTGTCTGTATAAAAAAATGGAACATTTAAGTTTGTGGTACAGTTTTTGTTAAATTAAAAGCTGGATTTTAAAGGCCGAAAAGTTTAAGTTAAACGTAGTTACTTAATTAGGTCTATTTTTAGGTTGGTTAAACTCTCTGGTGGTTTCTGCCAAAATAGAGATCGTGCAAGCTACATTTATGTACCAAAAAAGAGCCGAAATTAAAACTTGACGTGAATAAAAATCTTTTTCAACCAAATTATTACAAAAAATACGTAAGAAAAGCCACAATAACTAACAACTATCGCACTCTAATCAGTCGCCACGGAAAAAATGCCTCAACTTAAGTGAGGCATTCCATGTCTATAATAACTGTAAAGACTTAGAAGGCTGAGTCAAGATTAAATCAAGTGGAGAAAAACTTAAAACATGAGTGTCACTATAATTTTAGACATGCTACGCCGTAGCACCGACACCGTAGCGCGACGCCTTAGCCCGTAGCACAATACAGCTACGGCCAGACAAGCATAAACTTCACTTAATGCTGATAAGTTTGACGACACCACTTTCGGTAAAGAAACTTGATATAATTACTAAACTACCCTCCAAGCTGAAGAGTTAACAGTTTAGTTCGTCGCCTCATAACAAAGAAAACTATTTACGTTAATTACGAAACTTTATTAACGCTTATACGACACAATTACTTCAGCGTTTTATTATGCGGAACCATTATCCGACCTCATTTTACGCCCATTTTCGTTTTTATAGTTTAATAACGCCTCTATCCATAAATTGTGAGGGATTTACTTGTAATATGCAGATTTTTATGGACAATTGTTTTATTGCGTATATTGTGGAGAGGTCTTTATGGGTTACTGATAGCTTTTTAACTAAACTCAAAGCATTTATTTCGATTAAACTATTTAAAGGAACTTTTTAATTAATTTGTTAGTGCTTGTAATGCTATATACTTAGTAATGTTATACTGGGCGCATCATCTTCACGTATATGAATTAATATTATATGTATGTAAATACTGTCAAACAATCTTTTTTTAAAGTGTTTTACGTTTTTGTGGCGTATCTTTTCCATTCTTCTACATAGCAATCTACTTTTTGCAAATGCACAGTAGAATCGAATCAATTAAGTTTATTTTGAAATTTAACTGTTTGAAATTCAAAAGGGCCGCTTACTGGCCCAATTGAAATAAATGATATGACTCTGACTTGGAATACTCAAGGAATCGGTAAGGAAGAAAGATGAAGCGAATTGGACATTCTAAAGCGTAGACCTCTATGAACAAATATATAGGCTGTCATGGAGACTGTCGACACAATTGAAAATATTTAAAAACTTTGGAACATGTCATTATTAGCATGTCGGTGTTGCTGTCTCATTAGCATCGGTGACGCGAACCCTTTACGAGGTTTTCTTAACAAAAATCGCCCAACGCGGCTAATTTCACTTCGATAAAACGTGCAAGAAAATCCATGGGCGTTTTTTTATGTAAGTTGATAAAACCTAAAAGCACGTGTATTTCTTTATTGTCAACTGTTGGTCTATTGCTACACTCATTTGATTTTTCAGGACTTTGTGGATTTGAGTATACCAAAAGATGGATTGATGGATGGAACAAACGATGATACGAGAATTGCAAGAAAATTAAAGATTAGTTAGAATAGCCCTTCCGTTCCATCGGACTACAAGATGTACGCCGATGTGCCAAGTGTAGGTACATAATGGAAATAAGACCTAGACATTTTGAGAATACTTTCATAGTACAGCTAAATACTGAAATTCCCTGCCGGGGTCTGTGTTTCATGATATCTTCAACTTGCAGCCTTATTGCGTAATAAATACGGAAAGAGCAAAGGGCAAAGAGTATGAAAAATCGACCAATCATATGCGAGATGAAAGACGCGATGTGGCTTCCCGTCTATGTGATTGGTCGATTTTTCATACTCTTTGCCCTTTGCTCTTTCCAAATTCATTACGCAATAAGGTTGCTGGACGTCCTTAAGGCGAGAGTGAAAAGGTTACTTCTAGGCAAACGTGCTTCACCATGGACCACATCAACGCTTACCATCAGGTGAGATAGTGGTCAAACGCGAGCTTTTCGTCAATAATAAAAATAAGTAAAATATAAAAATTTAATACACCACCAACACATTTTTATTTCATACTTTTTAAACTATTAAATTTATCTAGTAGTAGACGCGCTTTGATCACAATATATCGAACACGTAATTATAGCAGGGAAATACCCCGATACAAACAGTAAAACGCCCATAAATTTTGAACGGCTGAACCGATTTTCATCAAACATAGCTACGAACACTTTCGATAAAATCAGCATTCAAACAAAAAAAATATCTCTCCGTTTCGGAGCTATGATGCCACAGACAAATACACAAATACATAAGTGAAATTTATAACACCCCTCTTTTTCCGTAGGAATTAAGAAAATAATACAGCCAGAAGAATTATGAAGCAAAATATCTTTTTCACAAAAATAATAAAACCGACTTTTAAAGCAAAACACAAAAAAGTGCAAAAACAACTTGCATTTTGGCAGTCGCTATTTTTGAACATCTTTTCAACATCGACTTCTGAAACGAAAGTTTTTTTGCAATTTTCAGTGTTTAGCTTTAGAAATCGGTTTATTTTTGTGAAAATGTTTTTATTTCTCTCTTTTTAGTTTTAGTAAACATTCACCAAACATGAGCAATTTCTATAGTACGATACCTAAAGGATTGGCAAAATACCCATAATAACTCAATTTACAGATTTGTGCTGTTTGTCGCTAAGGAGTTTGGTTGTGTGCTCAATGGTTGGATATTCAATCCAACCCAAAAATAATGATCATGATTTTGTAATTAGTTTCGGTGAACTACATACGTGTCGAATTGATTACCTCCTTTTTTTTGAAGTTGGTAAAAATCAAGTTGCGCCTACCTAAAAATAAATTTAAGAAGGGATATGATAATTTTCATTTACTTTTAAAAGATAATATAACTAACAATAGTTAAAAAAGAGCTTTAAACTTTTCATCTTGCAAGACTAGATTTCGATGGTCAATCAATCTGCCTAGTCTATTCCCAACTATGTTGCGGTCGGCTTCTAGTTTATACGGATTCAGCTTCTACTAAATGTTTCATGGAGCAACTGCCTATCTGACCTCAACAACCCAGTAACTGGGTTCCATTACATTTTGGCAAGACTGGTGTCAGATTATCCCTTTCTGACTGTCCGTAACGACTCAAATATGGCTTAGTGTGCTTTCTGAGGCACGGAGGAATATATGGTATACGGTAAAAAAGTCACCCATCCACGGACCGACCTCTGTAAGCTTTGCTTAACGATCGACCCATGCCACTTGGTATTATGTACCCACGAGCGCCACCTAATTTTCAATGGTCAATATCAATTCGAAAGTGACATATTTCTAAACGCAACAAACTTACATTTTCCCTTATACATAGACGTCTAGAGTTTTATGTCCCATAAAAACGGCATTGGACATTAAATTTGATGTCCCATGGAGTGAACGAATGCCCTTAAGATTGCCCCCTCATAACCGGGATGATTTGTGGATAGTATAAATCGTAGGTACGTGTTACAGGGGATGAACATTAAATTCCCACAGTCGTATTGAACTTATTTCATTTTATCGATATATTCTATTGCGAGCTGTATGTTTATCATCATCAGCATCAACATTTCAGCCGCAAGACGTCCACTGCTGAACATAGGCCTTTCCGAAGTGTCACCATATCGACTGGTCCCGTGCGTCTCACATCCACCGTATACCCGCACCCTAACCAGGTTATCGGTCCATGAAGTGCGACGCCTTCCAACGCAGCGTCTCGCTACTCTAGATATTTTTGATCCAACCGTTCTGCGAGCAATGTGCCGTGTCCATTGCAAGTTTGGCAATTCTTTGGGCTATTTCGGTAAATTGGTTCCTCGCGGATGTAAGCTGTATATTATTGTGGCTATATTTCTTTTACTGAACATATGTTCATAGTTTATGACTCCAAAATATGACATCACGCATGTTTTCCTCTAAGGGATAGATACAGATGTGCTTAGGTAAATAATAAATGATTTTATTTCTGTAAGTTTGTACAAACACTTTTACATGTCGATCATATTTTTTTAAAATAGATAAAGGTCGGCGTTTCCTATCTAACTACTCTGAGAAGAAAGGCCGAAACAAACTCAGAAGTCACAATCTTTTTTAAAGTCAGTAGAATATCTTGGTTAGATCATGTGAAGACTATGTAGACTGATGTCTGAAATGGTCTTTTGAGGAAAGAACCAGTAGATTGAGTGGACTTGTGATAAATAAAAAAAAAAAAAAAAAGTATTATCCACATAGCCTTCACATTCACAACATTACAATAAAATTATAATAAGATAATATAATATTTTAAAAAGTAAATATTCTTGGCATTGCAAGAAAACAAAAAAAAAAATTACGGTGCCAAATATATAAAAAAACAAAATTAATTGGGGCAGCTCAATCCCAAGCCTTTTTGTCCTCAACGTAATCTTTAATGGTATAAAATGCTTTCTGGCACAACAGGTACATCGGCATTACGCCAGATAAGTCTTAGTCCTATGTAACAGTGGACAAGCCTGTTGCCATCAACCAGGCAGAAATTCAGACTCAAGAATATATATTACTGTGAAATTCAAAATGATTAAACAAAAATGTATAACACTGCCCAAATCGAGAATCGAACCTAGGAGCCTGTGGTCAGCAGTAGCTATAGTGACCATAAGACCAAAGAGGACAAGAAGAGCATCCGAGAACCTACTGGTAGGTAGTATATTGGTTTAATTAAGCTTGTGGTATCCTTCAATCATAAGATATTGCAATCAGATTTTCATCGTATGGTAAATGAGCAAATGTTCTATCGATAGTTATATTTGAAATACAAGCTGTTGCCCGCGACTTCGTCTGCGTAACATTAGTATTTCGAAAAGCCTATTGTTTTATATCGCGCAATAATATCTATTGTAGGTGTGTAGGCTAGTTCACCATACAAACTGCCACCCCCTTAAGGATGATTTCCATGATAAAAATTATCCTATATCCTTCCTAGGGTCTTAAACTCAAAAGTTCCATGTAAAATTTCATCTAAATCACAACAGCGGTTTATGCGTGAAAAGGTAACAGACAGACAAACTGACACATAGAATTACTTTCGAATTTATGGTATTAGTATGGATTTTCAAATGTTACTCAATTTAACACTCACTAGAGGAATAAAATGAATAAGTTAATTTGTGCAAAAAGTATGTCATTGATAGTTTTTCTAAGTTGCTCCGCATTTTAACTGACCTTTGGGTAAACACTCGGGAGTTATAAAAATAAACCGATTTCTAAAGCAAAATACTAAAAAGTGCAAAAAATACTTGCCTTTGGCAGTCGGTGTTTTTGGTACCTGCCTCATGTTTTTATCGTTTTTTAACACCGACTTCCGAAACCAAAGTTATTTTTGCACTTTTTAGTGTTTTGCTTTATTAGCCGGTTTATTTTTTGTGTAGAAGTTTTTATTTACCTATCTCTTTTTAGTTTTAGTACACCATCACTAAACATGAGCAATTTCTATAGTACAGTACCTAAAGGATTGACAAAATACCTTTAATTATTCAATTTATACATTTGTGCTGTTTGTAGCTAAGGAATTCGGCTGTATGCTCCATATCTTGAAAACTCCGAGACCGATTTTGATGAAACTTGCACTATCACCAAAGCTGAGAGATCAATAAAACACTCAATACTACACAAAAAGAATGATCACAATCCGATACTTAGTTTTCTTTTTTTTGTTTATTTGAGGTTGGTTTGCTCTTGACTCTAGTCTAGGTCAGAGGAGACAGTTTCGGAGATATACATGGGCAAACAAACATACATACATATATACAAAAAACATACATACACTTATGAAATTTTGCACACGTGTTGAAAAGCCCACATAATAATAAGTGAATATTGTGCGGTTCCAACAATATTACATAGGTATATATTTGTCGAATTGATTACATCCTTTTTTTGAAGTCGGTAAAAATTAGACCAAAGTCATAGTGATATTATTAAAGAAATAAGTACAAAATTATGAATAGGTATCATAAAATACTAATTTCATAAAATATGTCGTGACTTACGAAAGTCTCTCTCCAGACAAAGATAGTGGACACAACGAAGAAGTTCTCTAATTAATAGTTTTTACAATTATTGGAATAAGTTTTTCACAAAAGCCACTTTAATATTTCTACTTTTTGTTTTGTGAAACGGTTTTAAACTGTGTAATTACCTTGTGAGAAGTAGTGAGTAGGATAAAAAGGTTGCTAGTTAATATTTTTTTCTAGTTGTCATAACGAAGTTTTGTGCTAACTAAAGGAAACCAAGTTTTCCCGACTGAATATCGGTAAAACAAGCAAATACTAAGGCGTATGGCTGTGTGCCGCGACTGTAAATAGCTGCTTTGACTATATTTTTTTAACTTATATCGACCTCCATACCACGCACAGATATAAAACTAACTAAATGACGCCATTGTATGTACTTCGCGTGTCAAAAAACGGAGTAAAGTTACGATCAATAATCGTAATTTGAGCTTTTCTTTTAGTATTATTGGCACCGGAAATCCACCCAAATCTAGAAAAATGCCTTTTTATGCCATAATGAGCTGTAAAGACTGTATAGAAAAAGTTGGCCAAGGGATAAGAAATGTATTCTTTCATTGGTAAGTAAGTTTATTTTTAAATTGTGTATGAAAAAGTGGCACGCTTGGTTTTTATACAGATTGAAGGACTTGCATTATCTAGTTAGATTTATGTCTGTGATACAACATCAATGAACAACGAAATAATAATTAACGTCACAGAAATCCTACATAGCCCTATCAAAGTTCTCCGCGTGAACATATGCTAAAACCATCGACCAGTTGTCCATTAGATATAACACCCATCTGGTCGGAGGCCGCATCCTTCTTTGATAAGGGAGGATTCCCTTATCAAAGAAGGATGCGGCAATTTCCACCTCGTTCCGCATAGCCCTAAAAACTCTATATTTTTTGCAGCGAGTAGCACACAAGATTTACTTTAGATTTTAGCTAAGCTTATGATTCGCAGGGTTATCTTGGGGTCTTGGGATTTACAAGGCAGTACAGATGACTGCATGATAGTAGAAGCAAAACCAATATGACAGCCTTTAATTCTGATTCCGATTGTAATAACCACCACCACGCAAAACGGTCATCGCTCTGGATAATGCTGGTGGTAAAGTCGTGCTAGATAGAGCCACGGGCACTGGTTTACAGCGAGTTCTGACTATTGTGTGGCGCAATGTTTTTAAGAAGCTGTTCGGTGAGGCATTTGAATGTTGTTTTTTTATTTGGAGATATATCTATTAAGAAATTGCATCATCACCAGCTTAAAAAAAACACTGCTGAACATAAACCTCTCCAATCGCACGCCACTTATCTCGATTCTCGGTAACTCTCATCCACCAGATACCAGCCACCCTGCGAAGATCGTAGGAACTGCACGATGTCTGGGATAATTTTCCTTCCTGACCTGCTAATATAATAAACTAGCGGCTTACCCCGACTTTGCACGGGACGAATTAGGTATATCGCAAACCTTCCTCGATTGTCGCACTTTTCTACTGCTAGTGAAAACTCTATCAAAATCCGTTGCATTTTTTAGAAGAATTAAGCGGAGAAACAGACAAAAATAGCCTAAAATGCCTCATTTACATGGGCAAAGCTGCTGGCAAAAGTTGACTTTATATCTTGTTCTCTCCGCCTGTAGATAAGTTAATTATATTCTTGCCTAGTGAAAGGAAACAAAATAATTTGTAATAGACTTTAATCAATTAGATATTAGATCTTCTCTTAAAACACGACCACTATCTCACCTGATGGTAAGCGATGATGTGATCGATGGTGAAACACGCTTGCCTAGAGTTAAGTAACCAATTTACTCTTGACTTAAAGACCCGCAGACAAAACAGCCAAAAGACAAACACAACAACAGCCACATACAATCCAGATAAAAGGCTCTAGAATGGGTAAGGGTTTGATCACGTGACATTTCGGTAACGCTTGGCATCCCAAACGCTAACGCGACGCTTTCGTTGATTGAATGCCACTTTTCTCAAGCTTCAAATTGTACCTTTACTACTAAGTCATCTACTCGTAACTAAAATAATTATAACTATAATGAGAGAAGTGGTAGAAGGCTTCCGCATTTGATATTTAATTAAAGCGCGGCGGGAAGCGGGGCTGGGGCACAAGCAAAGAGGAATGGACTGAGTGTTATTAATGCCGAGTTGCCAGCCTATCGAATTTTTATCGGTTACATTTCGAGGATTGTTCGATGGAATTTCATGATTTGATTCCGTCTAGCCTGTTCCATTATAGGACTGTAAGATGTACGGCGATACGTCATTGGTACATGGTGGAAATCCCACCCATACGCACTAAAGGTTATGGGAATAATTTCAATGTGCTTACAGGTAAGGAGTGCAATTCCCTGCCGGAGTCTGTGTTTTCTGATAGTTACAACCTGGGTGTCTAAGTCAAGAGTGAATAAGTTATTTCTAGGAAAGCGTGCTTCAGCGTCGACCATATCATCGCTTACCATCAGGTGCTATAGTGGTCAAGCGCGAGCCTATAACTAACACACTTGACACTTGCGCTTGGCATCCCACTCGCTAACGTTGCTAATTCAGACGCTTTCGTTGATAGAATTTCACTTGTTTAAAACCTCAATTTGCACCTTTACTACAAAATCATTTACTCGTCATTAAAATAATAGAAAATTATAATGAGGGAAGTGATGGTAGGCGTGAAATGCGAAACTTCGATATTTAATTACAGTGCGGTAAGAGATAGGACCGGTGTAGCAACATAGAGGAATGGACTGAGTGATACCATTGTAAAATTTACTATAATATGCAGAAAGAGACAAAGTCTCTTTTCATTGAACTTGTTACACTTTGTACCTATTGAAAGTATATTAGTGTTAATCTAGGTACATAGTGTTCACATATAATTAATTTATACATCTAAATCTTCACATTCAAAAGTGCCTTTAATGGTGTCATTAAAATAAAATGATATCACTTTAACTGTAGGTCATAATGACGAAAGTGGCACTATGAGTCCGTCACTTAACCCCATAGAATTCTAGATAAAAACAACGCTATCGCTTTCCCTTTCTGTTTCTTACATTTTACAGCCAAATAGAGAATGCTCAGTCCATTCCTTTATGGCAAAAGGGACGATTTTATAGAAATGTGCTGTGAGTATGCAGTGTTAGACGGAGGGGAACTACTGAGCTTAGACGTCGAGTGCTGTGTTTGAGGTTAGCTAAGAAAAGTGAGAAATAAGGTGCAAATATATAATGAACTAATCTTGACTTGGGACTATAAACACCCACTAATACTCACAGAATACTCGTTACTTCATCTTATATCATGGCAAATAAATAGAATTTAAGACATAATACGTTTTGGTAGAATGGTACCTTAAGTGCGCGTAACTGTCTTGCACTTGGCATATTTTCCAAATGCACACAAAACCTTTTATTTAATGAATAATTACACAATACTTCTTCCAATGATTGGTAAAAGAACATCATTCTTCCAGTGTGAAAAAGAAATTGAGCTATTTGGACGAAGACCACTATTCCTTTTTTAAAACGGAACATTGATGGCATTCACCCAGAGCATTGTAGAAACTAAAGTATGTAAATATTTAAAGTTATCCTACAGAAACGAGCATGTTACCATTCTAAGTCATATCCTTAACTCAACTTCAACTCAATCAAATTTACAGTTACAATTTGTCATTCCGAGATACTCATCGAGGATTTTTTTTTCCGGTGTCATTTATTTATTTATTCGTTTATCCTCGTACTCGAACGCTTTGCAATGATAGCAGTGGAGCACAAACTTATCACAACTATAAGTTTAGGTTTCCTCACGATGTTTTCCTTGACGCCTGCGTCAACTGCAGTGGAGGAAGTTGACTTCAAAAGATCTAATATAGTTGAAGAAAGTGGTTGTATGTAGTGTAGTTTATAGTTGTAGTTAATATAGTTGTAATACATGTCCTCGTGTTCAGTCCATCCAAAGGTTGTCTGTTAGAGATTGCCTAGTGCAATAAGACCGCTTATTGTACACTTGTTTTTGTCAATGTTTGTCCTGTATGTTATTGTGGTGTACAATTAAGTATATCAAAAAGAATCGCTATATATATAATATAGCGACCCTTCATGGAGGCCCACTAATTGAGTGTACCAGTCACCCCCTGCCATTTTATAGCCGTGTAGTTCAACAGTGGTCAGGCAGGGGCCAGTAGTCCTCCTATAGTTTTAGGCAATCGATCCACTAAACCTACCAAACCCATAGCCCAATACATTTTTTCTCCATATTTTGCAATAGTCCTGCACCAACCGGAGATTGCATACAGGGATAATTGTCGGTGGGTGTCACATTACCTGATACATGCCTAACAAGGCCTCTGCAAGTTGGCTTCGGCCCCTCGCACGCTTTTAAAAGGACCGGGACCCCAGGGTCCCGAGATTGTCAAAGTATAATAATAATAATAGTTGTAACTTGCAACTGATGAAGCTACTGAAGGTATCAGAAACCTTCAGTGACGCTATCAGTATGGAATTTGGTGTGGACGAATGTGCAGTCATCCATTTAAAGCGAGGGGAGACTATGGAATCCGTGGGAACACAACTCTCGGATTCCATACACCTTAGATCCCTCTCTTCAACCGAAACTTATAAGTATTTGGGTATGTCGGAAACACTAGGCATCAATGCTACAGACGTTAAAAAGTCGTTGAAGGAACGCTTCTTTGGTCGCTTGAAAAAAGTACTAAGTATTCTTTTATCAGGCGATAACAAGGTGCGCGCCTTCAACGGCTGGGTCATACCGGTCTTGATGTACTCTTTCGGCATACTCAAATGGACTCAGACAGAACTTGACGCCCTGGATAGGAGAGTCCGCATATTGCTTACCGCAAATCGTATGCATCATCCACGTTCATCGGTTATGAGACTGTATATCCCGCGGAAATGCAGGGCTCTTGGCTTTTTAAATGCTAAGACCCTGCACAACTGCGAGGTATGCAGTCTTAGGGAATACTTCCAGGTCGCCGACGTCGGCATGCATCGAGATGTGGTAGCGGTGGACAAGGGCCTTACCCACTTGCGAAAAACTACCGGAAATACATTGTGAATGAAGGCACGGTTGATATCTGTCGGGCATGTCACCGACCGGGGGAATCCATCCATCACATTATCATCGGTTGTTCTAGTCTAGCTAACGGAGACTATTTGCATAGATATAACCTTGTAGCCAGAATTATCCATCAGCAACTTGCTCTTAAATACAATCTTGTGGGCCGATCCCAAGTACCTTACTATTGCCCCACCCAGTTCTCGAAAATGGTAATGTCACGTTGTATTGGGATCGGTATATCATCACTGACAGGACTATTGTTGCCAATAATAGAGGTGATAAACCAACGAGAACGTCGCTCAATGATTGTTGATATAGCGGTCCCCCATGACGAGAACCTCGTGAAGACTGAGAGAGATAAGAAAAGTAAGTAACTTGATCTGGCTCGCGAGCAACATGTGGAATGTGAATACAGTAGTCAATGTGCTGATAGTCGTGACGGCTAATGGCTTTATAGCCAAGAGCCTCGACGAACATCTGAGGGAGGCAGCTGGATCATGAGCTTGATCCAGAAAGACACGCCACGTATAGTCAGGCGGTTCCTCTCTCAGTAGCCCTGAACACCGGTAGCTTGGACCCTGTTCCCGATACCGGTGGGCTATTTTTGTATTTTTAAATGTTTTTATTTTATATAATAATATTTAAAATTTTAAAAGTATGTATATATAGTAAATAAATGGAATAATAGTTGGTTATATATGGTTATGATTTCCACTGATTATACAGACGTTAGTTTCTAGCACAATGACCTAATTCCGAACAGCGAAGTTTGAAATAGTAATCATTAATCATTTTGAGGTTTCGCAAAGCGTCAAGACCGCTCTAGACAATAGGCAGCTTCGATAACTATCCCAAATCGGCCCATTGTTCTCATCGGGCGTCTACTAAAGCCCAGCTTAACGTATCTTATTAACTTTTTAAACTAAGTTCAAGACAAGGATCGGTTTTATAGATACATTTTTAATTGGGCGTTCGTCTGAAAACTTTATTGAACAAGTTCTCGTTCTGCGAGAGTTCTGTTCTGTTCTTAAGTGATGTCGTTGTAAATCATTATTATACGTACTCATAGTTTAAGTTTGCCTCTTAGGTAAGGTTACCGGGTAAGTGTTTTGTTTTTTGAGAGACAGTCGTGGCAGTCAATACTTATCTCAATTAAATTGCCATGGGAATCTGGAAATCTCTTAATAGGCTAAGAAACCATTATAGCTATGTCATCTGCATAGCCTACTGTGTAGAATCGTCCGGTATTGAGTTTGGTGAGTAGCGAGTCTACTACCAAGCACTACAATAATGGTGACAGCACTCCGCCTTGCGGACAACCTCTTGTTGTTTCAGCGCTAAGTCTGTCTCCCATCAGTTCCGATCTGACTATTCTGCTTCTCAGCATATAATCAATCCAGTTGCACGTGGTATCATTGATGCCATGTTCCTTAGCAGCAATACGTATGATCAGTTGCAATGCGACTGTGGAACCACACCACAGACGATGCCCCATGTCCTTTCCTGCTTTATGTAGACCAACACCCGCAGCATGAGAGACCTTTGCGAGGCCAGTGCTAATGCTGTCGATGTGGCTTAGTTTTGGTTGTAGCCCAATATACAATGTGTCCGGGCATGTAGTAAAAAAAATTCAAGGCCGCTATATATACTAATTTTATCAATAAAAACACCCCACATAAGGGATTTAAGCTTCACAAGTTTTTATTGCATTCCCTAAAATTCACATCATTCCTAATTTCACTTTGTCGTCCGCCTGTCCGTCCGTCTGTCTGTCAAACCCCTTTATCTCAGGAACGCGTGGAGGTATGGAGTTAAAATTTATATCGTATATTCAAGTTTGCAACCCCTTGCCACTGTGAAAAAATCAAAGTACTAGTTCTACGCAATCAAGAGATACAGTCGTTAATGACGCATATTTTACACTTCGGAAGGGAACCAAAATCTACACACTACATTACAGAGTGCTTCCCATTGAACTAGAGTCATGAAATTTGGCAAGAAGCAATGTCTTATAGCACAAGTAAAAATACGAAAACCGTAATTTGTACCTACATAGAAAAAAAGATAATTACCTTATTTGCAGACTGCTGCAGACAAATTGACCGCGACTTATATCGATGTATGAGGAATACTGTTTTCTAACGTCATAGTATTTTTCTCTCAGCCCTGTTTATCTTATCGCAATGTTCAGTGACGTCATACTTTATGAACTTCAGTAGCATTTTATAATTATTTTGGTGAAGGTAGCTGTTTGTGCGGAACCCTTAGTGCGCCAGTCCGAATCTCACTGGACCAGTTTTTTAACAAATTCTCTTTACATAAATTGAATGGTTCAATTAAAACATAAATTGAATGGTTTTGTTATGGCTATACGCCATAACAAAACCATTCAATTTATGTTTCTATGAGACCTAGGTCAAAAGTCATGGTTGTTAGATTGTCAGGATATTGCAATAAGTAAGACAGGTACTAAAGTTGCTCTATCTTTGACAGTGTGGTGATTGCACCCCTTATGTGGGTATTTTACAGCCTTAAAGTTTTATTACTACAAGTCCTGACATATTGTATGAATTGGAATTGACAACGGAATCATCGACACGAAGAAGAAGAAGAAGAATTATCCTGCCTAGCCTTTTCACAACTATATGGGGTCGGCAAGTACCAGTGTTTTACATGGAGTGACTGTCTGTCACCATTACTATTGCTCGCAGAACGGATGGCCGATGGGGCCGAAAAGTTCAGGTGTGGCGACCGCGAACCAGAAGACGTTGCGTTGGAAAGCCTCCCACTAGGTGGACCGATGAACTGGTAAATGTTGCAGAGATCCGCTGGATGCGGGACGCACGCGACCGGTCAATGTGGCAACACTTAGGAGTGTGTAGCAGTGGACGTCTTTCAGCTGAAATGACGATGTTGAGGATGACTGTATATCTGACCTCCATTACACTTAACTAGGTAACATGATGAACGGCAAGACTTTTGGGTTTCTGACTATCCGTAACGATTGTCAAAGATTTATAAATAACAGCTGGACGAACAGATTAAGGTGCTTCCCGAGGCACAAAGGAGTCTCGGTATAAATCAGGATACGAATTAGTGTGTAATGAATTAATATTTGATGAACAATCTTGATCAGCGTTGCTTAACCATGATGATAGACCCGTACATTAGAATCAGAATCTTTGTTTGTAGGTAGATTACACGGTGTGTGAGATGTAACAATATTAGGCAGATGCACTATACATAGTATAGTAGTGTTATATGTACTAGGTGCATTGTCCTCACGTATATGAGTTAATGTATGTGTGCAAATATTGCAAAATACTTTTTTAAAGGGTTCTTGCGGTTACGCACTGCATCCGATACAAATCCGAGATTTTTCGGATCAAAGTAACCGTATTAGTTCTTGTAGGGGAGGCTACGCACTATATCCGAACTCCATCCGTCTGAAATCAGTACATTTCCAATTCGGATGGAACTCGATTTCGGATAAATATCGGATGCAGTGCGTAAACACTCTTCGTGTGGAGTTTATCGTCCTTTCTTCTACATAACAATTGACTTTTGTGAATGGACGTAGAATCAGTTATAATTATTTTTTAAATATCGAATTTTGACATTTTAGAGTGGCTTAATTGAAATGAACGATTTGACTTTTAAATTTGAGTTTTGCAATGAAGCGTGCAAATATAAAATTTTGTTACTATTCAGCTAAAAAGACCCACAAGGCAGTTTTTTATATCTTTATATTTGCCTCTAAACAGGAATAAACCACTCGTGGATCTATTGAAGTATTAAGCAACGATTCACCGCAGGTACTTTATTATGAACGTCGATCTTTTGTTATTCCCAACAATAGACATGTTACGAACATTTGTTAGATGTCGGTTCAAAAGGATCCACAGACTGTTGTCAATTATATTGGTTAAATTGTGTTCTTTCAGGCGACTCAACTGGTAATAAAAGTAGGGGGAAGGAAATAAAGGGGGTTTTGTATTGTGTATTATTGCAGGTAGATTGGTATAGTGGTGGAAAATAAGTACCTATGTGACGTGTGTAACTCTGGGTTTCTAAATTGAAGGTTTTAAGTTAAGAACTCGCCAAACTCGACTACTTTAATGAAACTCTACTTCTTTTGTTCATGTCTTTTTTTAATTGTTTTTAGTATGCGTCATACCTGGCACAAAAACACATTTATTTTCTTTCTTTCTAATGCTAAAGACAAGTTGACAAGTTCTAGACTTAAAAATCTCAATTTAGAAACCGGGGGTTTGTTTGAAAGGAACAGAGCTATTCCAATAGATAAAGGATGCTGTTAAGTTAGGACGCCCGTTATGAGAATGATAATTTTTAATTATCAAAATTATCTTTCTTTCTCATAAATTACATCTAATAGAGGGCTATGCTCAGAGTTTCCTTTCGCATGAGAAATGAATATATCTGCAGGAGGACTAAAGTTACCGACATAGGCCGAAGAATTTCCAAACTTAAGTGACAGTTGACGGCGCACATTGCTCGCAGAACAGAGGGTTGACGGGGCCGAAAAGTTCTGGAATGGTGACCGCGTACCAAAATGACGATGCGTTGGAAGCTTTTCCTCTAGGTGGATCTAGATGCAAAAGACACAGGACCGGTCGATACGGCGATACTTGGGGTTCAGCAGTACGTCTTTCAACTGACATGATTATGTTAATGACTTTTAATCACAAGATTTCATTAACGAATCTAAGAAAGTAAGCAACTCTTATTTGCAGACCAATTTGTAAAACAACATTACATTTTTAAGTAAGTAAGTGACTACGAAAAGATACACCAAATCTCTAGCACAAAATGTTGTAACAGAAACTCAGCATTTGTCTCCGAAACAATTTTACCGGCGACCTGTCGTGGAATAAAGCGCATTCTGTCGCGACTCTCTACCACCGTTTACACGAAATTTTACTACTTTGGAACAGCAAGTAGATTTATTACCCAACAAATAAATAAAACAGGAGCTTGTGGCTAAATAAAAATAAATTTTAGTTTTAATTTTGTTTTAAGTATCGTTAAATTTAATTTTGATTTTTAATTTTCAATTGATTGTTATTTTGATTTTAATGGTATTTTGTATTAACTTTGATTTTGATTTAACTTTGATTTTGATTTGATTTTATGTGATCTTGATTCTGGTTTGATTTTAATCTGGAGTTTGGTCGGAAACATAATCATGTGTGCCTGCTTGAAATTGGATGAGTTGAACCCCTCCAATTTGAAGCAGGCGCCCAATGTCAATCGGCAAATAAGTAATTCAAGATGTGCTAACCTGTAAGAAAATGGTACGCTAGTCTATATGTATATTGGATGTATCTCATATTTTTGTTGCTGAGCCAAATAACAAAATAAAATAAATAATAACAGACGCACGGGTTTATCTTCAAGGTTAAGCAACGAATACTAGATGCCGGTACCGATGTCGGTTTGTGTATGGGTGATATTTTTTACATACCTAGACTCCTACGTGCCTCGAAAGCTGTTGGTCCCGGTTGTCATTAGTAGATCTTTGGCAGTCGTTGCGGGTAGTCAGAATTCAGGAAATCTCACACCTGTCTTACCAAGGTATACTGTGTTGCCCAGTTGCTGGGTTGTGGATCTTAGACAGGCCGGCGTTTCATCTAAAATTCAACTTCGAACCCACTAAAATTGATATATGAATAGTGAATTGATATACGAGTACATCCACTCTGTGAGAGTTACAGTACATGGATGTAATCCGATTTGATGAAAGAAATTTCATTGTGGCTTGCTAAAAGCATGTTTGAATCATCAAAAATAATGTGTTTGATTAGATTATATTACAACATTAGCGCTGACAACTACCTGAGCTAATCAAAAAAATCAATAATTTTGGTGTCGGATATTGGTGTTGCTCTTAAAGTGCACTCAATATGTTTATTTGTAAACAAATATGTACATAATTATCTTATTATGCAAGACTATACTACGCTAAAATTAACTACGTAAATATATATAAAAACAAGATACACCTAGTTGTGGAAGCACTCCTCCACATCGCTGTCATCAGAAAACTTACCCAGAAGACTGGCAGCATTGCCATGTTCAATAGCAATACTGATTTGACAAAGAACGAGCTAGCCCTCTGGTCACGCACTGTGTCGATCAGTCAGCGAGAAATGTCCTTGAAATTAAATTGTTGCCCACAGTATGTTCAAGAAGACATCAGCAATTGACATTCTGAGAGAGCCTTTTTGCACTCGCACGGAGTGTTTTTAAAATTTTGTTTTGATTTGTTGTGTTTGTGGCCCGCACAGGAGACACGGTAGATTAACCGTGTCTCCTGTGCGGGTGCGTGTCAAGAAACTTCAACAGGCCTTGTTCATGAAACTGCTAGAGCGAAAGTGGCTAAATTTGACTAGAGCGATTTATTGACTAAGGGGAATCGCTAGAGCCGGTGACACTCACAATACTGTCTAAACGAGGCTGTTTCACTCGGCGAAACGGCTGATTTTCTAGGGTTCCGCGTTCGCACTGAGGAATCTACTGGATTGAATTATATTGAATTAGGTTTTTCACACGGCATCGTCTGCGTAGCATTAGTACTCCTTTCATTAATCTCCATACTATTTAAAAAAAAAAACCCCGCCCATAGACTTCAATTGTATTGCGCAATGATGTTATAGGCGTGTGGGCCGTAAATGCTTGTATTTTTTTTCACTTAATGTCAGTTACTTTGTCATTGTCTATCATAGGTTATTTTGGTCCTGGGGAAATGCGCTTTCCCTCTGGGATGGGGGTTGAAATCTGGGGCTATAATAGATCGGTTACCTTGGGTCGCGGATAATCTTGAAAGAGAGTTACCGCGGCCCTGGTACAAGCAACTGAAAGCACACGGGTGGGCTTTAGCCAGATAAAGTTTGACACGCCCTCCCGCATCACCCGGAGTCTCATTGGGCGAGAAAACAAACAAAAAAGAAATTCGGTTGCCTTGATCGTTTTGGATAAGCAGAAAACGTCGGACGTACTCAGGAATCCCCTCAGATACTCCCAAAATCATTTTTCTGAAGAAGAATAATCTTATTTTATCTACAAAATCTTTAACTCAAGAACGTCTCAATTTTCCCCGTCCATTCTCAGGGCGCGGCGGATCGTGTCCATTGTTGGTCTTCTTGTTATCTCTGAGTTATAACCTTTTTATTGCCGCGCAATCTCCCCGCAACTCTTCATTGCTGCAACTGTTCGCTGCTTTATTTTTATGAACACCATTGTTGATTCGTTAAGATAAAATTCGGAACGAGTATGTAGGGGGTAGTTTTTAAGTTGCACCCATCGCCAAAAATCTAACCGAAACTAGACTTAGGTAGTGCGATCATGTATTGCAGAAACCCGATGACCACATCGTGAAAATGTGCTGTTCCATGACGATACAAAAGAAAGGCAGAGGTAGACCGTTGACTTCTTGGATGACGAGTGCCAGAAAGATATGGAGGATTGTGGTTTATTTACTGAAAATGCTTATCAGCGGCACAAGTGGCTTCTTATGACCATGAAAGCCGACCGAGTAACGGAAAGTGGCGAGGTGAAAGAAGATAGACCATTTTTAAGTCGTAAAATGTCTTATAGTGGGTACGAACTGGTTTTTTTGAACAAATTTCCTTATCGCATGATACATTCCAGACACTCCAAACGAGCTGGATAGAAGAAAACTGCAATGGCTGGTTTCGAATCGAGAATTTGGAGTTCAGTTGTGAACCCTAATTTCATGCCAAAGTTTGACAAGTTTTCATACAGACTTTGAAAAAAACTGAATTAATTTACTGAGGTATTTTAGTATAAAAAGCTAGTTCAAAAAAAAAAAAAAGCAAAAGTTGCATTGCAAAAGCAAGCTCTTCCAACTTAATAAACATAATGTGTTGCTACGGTCTTGCAATGCTTGCCGACGTCTGTCCGTGGATGGATCTTTACGAAGCGCGCCTCGGCAAGCGCGTTATGTTGTTGGTCCCCGCTGTAATTTATAGATATTTGACAGTCGGTACGGATAGTCAGAGTCCAGCCACCCTAGCCAAGTTACAAACGTTTCGTATCGAATCTCTTTCTACAATCGTTAACGCCTTCTATTTGTATGGTCTGACCACGTGACTTAACGTTTATATGTGTAATTTCCATACATTGATTCGTTTTCTACTAGCGTTATCGATTGTAGATGGTCAACTTGGCTACAGGAGCAGAAATAGAACAAGTCTTACCAAGGGGCATCGTTTTACGTGGAGGTCCGATAGGCTGTCGCTCCATGTAAAATACTGGAATCTAACTGAATCCGGTTAAACTGGTAGCTGAACCTAATATAGTTAGGAAATGACTAGGCTGATATAATAATATACATAGTATTGAACCCTCAAAAACTCCTAACACACTACACACTATTAAGGCGTATATATTCCCCAATGTTAACGCAGTACTGGCCGTGCGCCCGCTCGGGCCCCAAAAGATCAATATTGAACCTCCTGTTGAGTTTTGTTTGCAAAATATTCTTTGATTTAAATATGCTATTTTCATGAAGACATTCTAGCCATATTTTTTTCTGTGTAAAAATATTTTAAACATCCAAGTTGTTTTGGAGAAGTATCCAAAAGTAGCGAAAAAATATAGTGTTGTTATTTTTTTAAGCAATACTTTTAACTAATAATAATGTACATGAATCAATAATAATAGTAGTTTATGCAACAGGCATATAATAGGGGTATAATAGGGGTAAACCCACGCATGTGTTTTAATACCTAATTATATGTGTGAAGATAAAATTGTGTATGCAACGGCGCATACACAATTTTATCTTCACACATACAGTTGAAATAAAACAAAAGTGGTAACAGAAAAAATATGTACAATGGCGGGCAATTTAGATTCTCATTGCGCATGACTGCGCAGCGCGCGCATCCATAGACAATGACACTATGTTCTACAATATGTCAATGAGCCCATAAGCACGATTAAATTAAAAATTAAGAGCGTGCTATAAAAATTATTTTATGATGCAGTTGTCTGAATATCGAAGCAAAATGTTGCACTGTAATAGTTCTTTTTTTAAGTTTATCTATCCACCAATGTAAAGAACGTGTATATGTTACGGCTAATACCCGAAGTGCGGCTACACCTAGTATTAGTGCGGCTACACCTAGTTTTAGCCGGTTAGAACTAGGTGTAGCCACGCGACGGAGCCCCGCTGCGCGGGGCTCCTATTTCCGTCCGCAGGGTCTAAAGTAACCTAACACGAACGAGATGACGGGATCTCGTTCGAACCTAACCTGTCCGTGTCGGGATGCCCTAAGCTCCGGCTAATACTAGGTGTAGCCGCACTTCGGGTATTAGCCGTAACATATATACAGTATTTTTTAAATTCATTTTTGGAACATAAAGTTGCGATTGTAGATAAAGATATTTGTTTTTCAAACCTTTTAACCTAGCCGTAAATAAGGAGTATGCTTTAGAAAATATCTGTTTTACGACACTAAAGCGGTGGAAGTCCTTTAAGTACAAATACTAAAACAAAAAACTGAATTCTATCTTACGTACCGTACTTTAACCAAAATCTTTTAATACTACAACCATAAACGGCCACTAGATCCTTATAGCCCTAGAGAGCGCTACACCCTTCTATACACTTAAGAACGCTCATCCTACCCACTTCTAAATACATTTTGCTTTGTATAAAACGTTCCCTGACGTACTAACTTCCTGAGTTCTCTCCACCTGTTTCTTAAGGGAAATATTTTTCTTTCATTACTTGTTGGAGTGCAATATTGCGGTATGGAGGAACATTTTATTTGCTGGGTTGATTTTCTGCGTCCTTTATTTATAAATACGACGTGGAAGGTAAATAACAGCCGATTCTAAAGCATGAGAAATTGTCATGTGACTGCAATATTTAATTTTGCAATTCCTTTGTACTTGTGAATACAGTTTAAATAAATAAATTATGTAATTTTTAGGAAAAAAAATCTTGTGATGCAACTAGAGCTGTAATATTTTTGCCACTACTCACATGACATTTTTTCGGCTTGACTAGCTTATGTCAATGGCTTCGCTTGCGGTATCGCACATAGCATGAGTGAAAGTCGGCAATCACCCCAAGCACAGATAATATAATACTACAGGAAATACATACTTCATACTTCCAGGCATGCGTGCTACACCGTCGACCACATCATCGATTACCATCAGTTGAGATAGTGGTCAAGCGCGAGACTATCGAAAAAAAAAAGGGTCTTATGTCCTAACCCAGAATACGGTCTACCAGTCTATGACAAGTTTCATTTAGATCCATCTCATACTCAGCGAAAAGGTAAGCAATAGACAGACAAATTTATTTTGTCTTTTAATATAGTTGTACTACATTATAGTGTGGGACTAATTAAGCAATAATAAATATAATTGGAAATTAATTAAATGTCGGTAATTCATCAACATAACATATGAATTACAATTTTAAGATGCTGTTCCTTACATTTTGGTGTTTCGACAAATGTTCTCACTTATGTGAGGGCATTGTATAAACAATATAACTTTGTCTAGAGCCTCTTGGCTGCTCTCATCTCACTGCTGCGAAAAACATCATGGTATTTTCATTAGCTTACCCTGGGCAAAGACCTCCCCTAAATCCTTCCAGGTATTCTTTTCCTGAGCAATCTCTCAACAGACCTTGCAGTAGGCATCTAGGTCATCGACCATCCTCAAGCACCCAGTTTATGGAGACAATCCCATTCGTCTCGTCCCATCCCATTTTAACTTGCCAGCCTATTTTCCTATTTCTATGATCCCCGTTTTTGAGCGCAGCGTGGCGTTTTTTATTCCAAACCTCATCATGTTTCTACCCGTACAAAAATCTCCTGTCAAGTTTGATAATTATTAGTATTCAATTTACCTCTTCAAAAATATAGTATACTGGTATCGAAAGTGCTCAATGCACGTGAGAAAGGACTTAGTGCCAGTCTCTTCGGGAAAGCTGTCGGTTCGGCGTCGAAACGTCGAGAATGAAGCGCTTAGGACGGTGACTGTCAGACAATGAGGGGTCGTGAGAGAGCACTAACAGAGCTGAACTGATAAACTTTACACTTTTTATTGTTTGGTTTCTGTGGCGTACTGTGGTGAACTATTTCATTATTATGTACAGAAAATTGGACGTCTTACTAATATTATAAATGCGAAAGTTTGGATAGATAGATGGATGGTTGAACGGATCTGTATAAAAAGAGATAGATTATAGTCTGGAATAGCACATAGGCATAGGCTTTTTTATCCCGGTATAATGTTCCCTTGGGATAAGAAAAACTTTTCACGCGGGCAATTCCGCTGGCAAAAGATTTATTTTTTTTAATTGATCGGCTCGCACTTTTCCTCTATCTAAATGCTAAGATAGGAGCCTCGGTCTCGAACGGGGATTTTTTTAAATTATTGTTTAATTTTTTGTTTTTTTTATTTCTTTCTTTTGTCTCACCTGATGGTAAGCGATGATGTGGTCGACGATGTTGCACGCTTGCCTAAAAGAAACCTATTCACTTCTAGGTAAAATGTAATGATAAAATGATAACTTCTATGTCTTCTCATAGAACCGTAAACAATCTAACAATATCGTCATGCTTTCATCGCCGGACAAGCCCATTCCAGCCGGGCGAGCACGGCTTCTGTGATAGGCTTGAGTCACGCATTTTATCATGATTTTTGCTCCCAAACTGTGATAAAAATGTGTGAGTCAAGCCTGTCGCAGTAGGCCGTGTTCGCCCGCCAGGGTTCGTCTCCACGAGTGCATAGAGCATCGTTAGCATACTCGGTATAGTACAGATTGATGAAGCTATAGATATCTATGCCTTTATCAACGGGATGGTAGTATAACAAACGCTCAAAGGCAATCATTTTCATTTTACAATTTAACCATATTCATTACTACGTTTGGTAGAAGAAAACTCTATTTGGAGTTAAGCTCGCCTTTGTACATGAATTTTGATTTAATCCCCTGAGTGCCTAAAACGAGGATACACAATGGCTTTTCCATTGTTTCCGTAATTATGGCACACAACCGCTTAATTGTAATAATTTGTTGTATAGTTAGGATTAAGAATTCATTGCGTCATTTACGTTGTCGAGCAGACAAAATTTTCAAACAAATGAAGCAGTAGTTTGTTTGTGGTTAAACTTACAAGTTTTTAGGTTGTGATAAAAAGGGTGTTACACAATTGGGGTACAAGTAAATACTGGCTTTGAGTTTCCGAGAATTGTGAAGGATGACTTGCAGTTGTAGAGGTAAATGATCAGCATTGTAGATTGCTGTAGGTGTTAATGATGACGATGCTCTTGTACCAAACGTTTTTAGGAATGCTGGCGAGATGCTGATCTTCCGTTTTGATTTTGAATTAGAGTGGAGACTAGGATTATATAAAACTGTTAGAGAATCGTTACTATGATGTTTGCCAGCGATTTATCTCTATACAAATCTATTTGCCTTTCTGTCACACTGTGTTTGTAACACGTTCCATGCTATCACACAGAATTGAATCTGCCCGTAAAACCCATCTCACGACCGCCCAAATTGAATCTCCGAAATAAAAACACCACCTATTCTGCTTACCCTCTAAACAATTTGCGTCGCAAAACGGGTGTTAAACTAGTTACAAAGAAGTTGTCGAGAAAATAACTACGTTTTAAATGACAGGTCTCCGGTTGAGAGCAAACTTGGTCCATTTGCGGGTCTTAATAGAACTTGCAGAGGTTTTACAGCTGTTCGCTTCATTTTACTTATTTTTTTCTGTATTGTTGGTCCAGTCGCCTCGCGGCTCGAGTCGGGTCTTAATCCCTGGTGTAGGCAAATAGTTATTGGATTTTACCATAAGGGCATTCTTTAAGCATAAACTAAGGTGGCTGGATTTATGTAGCTTGCAGTTATACACATGGAACTTCAAAAAATAAGTGGCTTATCTAGGTATCGGATGCTATACACATATACCTGCCCTTTTGGGAAATATAATTATTATTCATAACTTCTCCTTTTTGAGGAGATATCTTGGCGACCGATTGACTATTGGGTTGGCTCATTCTTTGCGCAAAGAATCAGCATTGCCATTCAACGTGGCAATAATGCTAGTCTTATGGGCACGTACCCGGATGACAGCGATGTGGAGTACTTTGACCCCTAGACCCCTGACCTTTCTTTTGTATATATGTAAGTAGTTAGGTTTTGTATGAGTTAGTATAGTTCAGTTTTGTGTGTAACTACTCGTATTTTAATGAAATCATTTTTTTTTTTTGTAATATTCAATCCTAGTTGTTTGCTTCTGTGGCCTATCCTACAGTAAACGTGATATGCCGGGATTAAAGCAACTTTAGAGCTTTTCAAAAAAGGTTAAAAATTTATAAATAAGAAGCGGTTCACAATCAAATTGTTTACAATTTGATTTCTTACAAATACTTATTTAAATAACTTTTGAAAAATTATCTTCTAAAGACTGACCACAAATTTTCTTTTTTTTGTTAGGTAGCAAAATTAATTTTAATATATAATAATCATCTGAAACACTGACATAAAAATCTAGCCTCATCTTGGTAAGTATCTCATGAAAAGCCTGATTTAAATAGGCCAGCGACCGCAGCTGTGTGATCGCTGAAACGGGCACTCTTTTTCAGCATTGTTTAATTTCCCAGAGATCCGTTGAAACATTTCAAGCTGAATGCAAATGCCAGTTTTCCTTATTATAACTTACGGCATTTTTACAGTAGGTAAATAATCTGTGTAAGTCTTCGTTACTGGGACTTGCGAGTTTGTTCCTTGTAATATATTTTTGTGTTGCGAGCTCGAGAACATAATGTCAGCCGTGACGTATGGAGTTACGACGATCGTTTGTTTTGCTAGCAGTGACTTGTATTAGGTACCTTTTATTAGTTTTTCACCTAGCCTTTTTCCAGCTATATTAGGGATGCCTTCCTCTATAAACGGACGCAGCTGAGTACCATTATTTTTCATAGAACGACTGCCTATCTTACCTTTACAACCCAGTAACTGGGTATGTTACCCCTCAAGCAAGACTAACGTCAGATTTTCTGGCTTCGGACTATCCGTAACTTTTACGTTTTAAAGTGATTACCGAAGCTCAGAAAAAATTTGGTATGTTAAGATGGTCACACATCCACGGAACAACTCCAGCAAGCGTTTTTCAACCTTTAAGATCGATCTGTTCGTCTGTTATTATCTAGTCTAGCTCCAAACTCATGTTTTACTAGAGTCTGTTTCCTAATAACAGGTAAGTTAAGAGTTAAGCCACATGCAGGGAGTTTGCAGATCACAGACAACAAACACGTTGGCTTTCTAATGCTGGTCTGGAACCTACCAAGAAATTCTTGGGCTCTACGTTCAAAGCATGGAATAACAGGAGGGGGCAAATCCGCTACCTGCTTGAGCCCTTTACTGGCCACTTTGGACCGAACGACATGTTCATGAAAGTGGGTCTAACCGCGACTCCCATGTGCAGGTTGTGTGGGGAACATACGGAACGCGTGGAGCACCTTCTGTGCACATGCGATGCACTGGCTGGTAAGTGAATGAGTCTCCTAGGGGTTGGATATCCAAGACCAGAAGACTATAGTTTCATATCTCCAAGTCTCGTTGTAAAACTCATGAAGAAAATTTTCAACGAGATTGGGGAGGAGTAAGTTATCTAGGGAACCACAAAAGATCTCAATGGGTCGAAGTTTTCGAGATATTTCTCTGTCCCTCCACAAGATAACATTAGATAAGTTAAGAGTTTTTAAATCTTGAGTAAATAGCTGGTTATCAACATCTAGGCAAGCAGGCCACATGGTCGACCATATTAACGAATATCATCAGTTGAGATAAGTGATCGAACGCAAGCTTACTAGCGATTGTGAAATACACAATTTATGCCTTCTAAAACATACTTAACATCACGCCTGTATTGCCAAAAGGTTAAGCAGAGGTGCAGGCTATAGTGCACCCACATATCACTAGTTCTATTCAGGTCCCATGCAATAGGAGCGAGCCTATTACCTTCAACCGGGCACAAATCCAGACTCCAAACTCCTGCTACTGAGAAATTGCAGATGGCAAACCCCAAAAACACTTTTCCCGACCCGAGCATCGAATCCAGGACTTCATGTTTAGCTGTAGCGCTTACAACCACCAGACCAACGAGGCAGAAAATCTTTCTAAAATCATAATTATATTCAAATCGAATTGAACGAAGATGAACCCTTCAAGATAGATTTACATAATGCTCTCAAAAGCGGCCGGTTCATTCAGCTATTGATCTGCGACTGACATAACTAATAACTTCTACTACGGATTAGATGTCAGTCTGTCAATGTCAACGCAGAATCTCCAATTAAATGTCGGGGAAATAATGGAAAGCCTCGTCTGTTTCTAACATGTATAATAAGATCGGATTTTGTCTAAGGAAATTCTTTTTGAGCCTTTGTTTGAAGTTCTTGTGAAGCTATAAGCGAAACTGAAGTTCTATTAAGATTTGCTTTAATTTATATCAGCTTAAAGGCTATCAGCTTAAGGCTGCCTGCCCACTGGAGCGAAGCGAGGCATTGAAGCGGTGATGCGGAGCTAGGTAGCGCAGCGGAGTAACGCAGCGGAGTAGCGGACTGTATTTTTTCACACGCGGGGCTCGGTTGCGAGAACGCGACGAGTCATCGGCGGCGGGCGATTGGTTTAGTTCCACGCGAAATGTCAGTGGCAGTAAACATGTTATCGAAAAAATCCGTTTCTTCACTCCGCAACCCCGCTTCGCCTCACTGCTCTGTTTCTCATCTCCGCGGCCCCACTCCGCGTAAATGTATATCAATTTTGAAAATAGTTTTCAATCTTCAAAGCGGAGCGCAGTTTTTATGCAATTCGATTGGTTGTCTCCGTTCCTCTTTTCTCCGCTCCGCGCCAATTGAACACGCAGCCTTAAGGGTATCAGAAATAAGTTTTTCGGTTTTCATAAATGAACATATTGAAATCAAACTGTAAAGAGGCTTAAGACAAAGTTTTATTCTGTCAGCGATAACGTTTGTCCAAAAATCCAAAATAGGATGACAACAATCAATTTATTTATTTATTATATACTTTATTGTACACCACAATTTTTATTTTTATTTATAATAGGCTCGCATTTGACCACTATTCTCAGGAAACAAAGTCTCCGGCAGAGTATTCCATTCCTTAGCTGTGCGCACAATAAAAGCTTTGTGCGCATCGGTGGGAGACATCCATGCGTCATCGGTACACGGTGAAGCACGCTTGTCTAGAAGTAAACTAGCCAATCTGCATAATCTTTTCTCATCTATGTTGGGATCGGCTGGCAGTCTTACGGGATTCAACTGAGTACCATTATTTTTCATGGAGTGACTGCCTATCTCACCTCCACAATCCAGTAACGGTGTTCGCGAGGTACAGAGGCGACTTGATATATATTCGATGGTCATCCATCTACAAACCGACCTCGGGAAGCGTTGCTTAACCTTGGCGATCGACCCGTGCGCCTGTTTTTACTTAGCCAATATGTATTAATGTCGGAGAGAAATGAGGATACCAGGATTTCACGAAATGCCTAAGGATATCACGAAATCACGGTAGAAGTCGAATACTCTAATTACGTCTTCTTACTACAAATATTTAGTGATATGACAAAATTTTAATATAAAGTCAGTGATATGTCGTTTCACTAAACTAAATATAGTAAAATGTCAATAAAACAGACAGTAGAGAATAAGGCTCTAGTATAAAGCGAAAGTTCGGTCACGCATGGAACATACACAGAAAACATGTTTGGGAAGGATCTGCCAAATACCAGTTTGATGCACATGCACTCGGCAACGATACACTGGTCGAGTCAAAGCTTGATCAGAGCCTTGAACATCGTTTTTTTCTATTGTAGAATTTTTTCACTTTGTAGTGATTTCATTTGTAAAAATATTTAAAAAAAAATTAAAATAATTTTGTTGTGGTACCAGGTGGGCAAATTCTACACATATATATTGCCGTTAATGACCATAAAGATTCAATGAACCTCATGGAGTTCCATTGATTGTGTACCTTCTTAGTACATAAGTCCAATCCGCCTAATTTTGGGATTGGCATAAACCTAACAATACACATCTGCGTACCCTTTTAGACAATACCAGTGTAATGTTATGTTATGAAATGGTGTAAACAATAAACAAACATTGCATTCCATTTATCAGTCAACCCTTTTCTTATTTAACTAGATTTAGTTTAGTGAAACGACATATAACCGACATTATACATATTAGCATGTTGTCATTTCACTAAACATTTTTAGTAAGAAGACGTAATAAGCAAGAATATTCAAAATTTAGCGTGTTTTCGTGGTATCCCTAGGGATTTCGTGAAATCCCTGGCATCTACGACGAGACGAAACTATGGATTTAATTTAGACAACAGTAGAAAACATTACACTTCGTTTTATTGTGAATTTAAACAATTTTTAAATAAAAAAAATGTGCCAATCGATGTTCGTCCGTATTAGAAATTTTTTGTAATTGATTTATCGAAAAAGTCAGGTAGAAGTTTTTCCGTAGCCGATTTATTTTGTTCATGAACTACCGTCACTAAGGTGTGCGTAATCCGATACAGTTAGCGACAATTTGACATGGTCAATAAGGTCACTAAGACCTTAGGCGTAAACACCCTGATATCCTCATTTTCGTGCGACATTGGAATGACGTGCTACCGAAATTTTACGATATCAACTCTAAACATTTTGACAATCATTGTCATTGATAAAATGGCACTTGGTTTTAAGTCACGCTTTTAAAGGTAGTCTTGTAGCGTAGTAAAATTAATTTTGGTTCAGAGGCTCTAAACAAATTATCATTATCATGACACATGATAGCGATTGGTAATATGTCAAAAATGTATAGGAATGTCAAGCGCTAACGAAAAATCACATGATCAATCCCTCACATTTTCGCATTTCAACTGCACTTGTCTAGCTAGAGCCTTAGAGCTTTAGGTCTGTCGCAAGTAAATTAATTACGTCATAAAATGACAAATGCCTCCAATCTTTTCCCTAAAGATTTTCTTTCTGTAATCTTATACGCGTTTTCGTCTTGGATACTTACGACACTGAGTATGTACTCACAGAGTACAACACGTGACACAGAATAAATGCAAAACCTGAAAAGATGTCATTGTACTCATTATTACGAAAAACTTTTCTTTTGGAACCAAACCAGATACTGCAAAAATATTACTATTCAGTACATTTTGTAGAGTTATGCGAACATAAATTACTGCCCTTAGTCTTTTGTTACTAAAAGGCGGTTACTTTCTAAAGCATACTCCTTAGTAACGGATAGGTAAGGTTTGAAAAAAATACATATATATTTTTGATTCATTATTTCTGTAACAAGGTTTTTTCGTGTAACTAAATAGTTTTGCTTTAAAAAAATAATTAACAACACGATATTTTTACGCAACTTTTGTACATTCCTCCAAAACGACTTAGATGTTTAAAAATATTTTTACGCAGGAAAAATTATGGCTGGAATTTCTTCATAACTGAAGTAGCATATGTAAATCAAATAATATTTTGCAAACAAAACTGTTCAAAAGGACGTTCAATATTGATATTTTGGCTCCCAGCCTGCGCACGCCCAGTAACGCGTTAACATTGGGGCGTATACATATATCGCCTTAAGGCGAATGCGCATCTAGACGCACCGTAGGAGCAGCATGCGCCACAGTCATGGTATTTTATAAATCTTTGTATTAAATCGTATGCAGCCTCGCGCACCTATTCGCGCTGCACGACTCGCATTTGAGCTAAATGCTGTAGGTATACGGGTTCCACCAGCGCGTGCAAATGACGTCATCAGATTAAGCGCGTTCGATGCTTGCGGCGAGTGCGGCGCGGGCGGCGCGTAGACGTCATATTGTTATAATAAGATGTATAGAATTTAATATATCAATATCTTCATACCGTCCGCCCGCGGCTTCGCCTGCCTGAAATGTGTTTTATCATCCCAAGGAAACACATTACCGGGATTAAAACTCTTATGTCCTTCCCAGAGTCTCAAAATATCTCCATTCCAAATTTCATCTGAAATAGTTCAGTCGTTGAATTGTGAAAGGTAACAAACAAACAATGTTAATTAATTTCGCATTTAAAATGTTTTTTATTTATTACTTCATGCCCACAAAAGCACAGAAGCGGACTTAATGCCTTAGACATTTTCTACCAGTCGAACTTTGGGTGATGGAGAGATAAACAGTGGTAGGTACAATATTGAAAGTTAAACGTATCAGCATTATTTAAATATACATAATTATAAACTATAAATACAATATAGCATATATACTTAAGGTAATAAACTTGGTATAAAAATATACTTAAACATTAGTCCTAATACATAAATAATTGAAAACAATAGCGCTGTGACGATATTACTGCCAACTTCTTACGAATATGCTCGCGAACTTTAACTTTGAAGGTTAACCGGTTGGTTGCCATCCTGATTTCCTGGGGGAGCGCATTCCACATAGAAATAGACTGAACGAAGAAAGAACGGTGAATGAAGTGCGGTGTGTGGGACATTGAAGAAGGCGATTATGTGATGACCGTAGATTTTTACTATGGTGTGGCGCAAAACTATTGAAAGTGAGGCGCCAGCTAACTATGGGACTTGGATGAATCGAGAAATGAGAACAAGGTAATTGGCGTACTTTTCTCTCTCGTATGGGCAACCTCTTTAGAAGCGGTCGTTGGCGCAGAGACATGATCATATTTACGCAAATTGAAAAAAAAAATCGAACTAAGTAATTTAGAAGACTGTCGAGTTTGTTCAGAAGATCTGCATTCAGCTATGCAGCATAAGCACACGTCACCATAATCGATGATAGGAAAAATTAAGGTCACACAAGCATTTCCTTCGTGTTGATTGGTAATACATTTTTCAAAAGATACAGAACCAGCAGCGTTCTAGTGACCTTCTGACTCCCACTAGCGATTTGAATATTATACTCGTGATATTCAAGCTTCTGCCAGCCGCTTTGCCCGCGTTAAAAGTATTTTCTTATTCCAAGGGATTATTATACCGGGATGAAAAGTCTACGTGCTATTCCAGACTATACCTAATCTCTTGCCAAAGGACAATGGCAGAATCCCATACATTGTTTTAACTGTGATTAAATTCGTACGATTCTAAATGAAAAACATCTGGTTTAATTCAGCGTTATGTTATGAATTAGTTTGTGAAAGAATTTTTTTCAAGGATGCCGAGATTAATTGATATTCAGTCATGAACTTTGTAGGTTACGTCTTCGTTACTTTTAATAATTTGTTTAATAGGTAAAGTTATTCGATTTCGTGGAAGTAAAAGGGCAATATCGCATTAGTATTTTCCTTTCCTAGTTATCAAGTATGAAATGTAAAATATACTCTTTGAAAAGAGCATATTTATTTATTTAAGTGACTTTGACGTTTATCAAAAGGTCGTCGTTAACAACCAAGTTATTCTTTTTTACTTGGATACTATTCTTGTTGCCTATCATTAATCGAAAGTAAGTAACACATTTATTTCTACTACACTACATTATTCTTACCTACCTGCAAAGACACCTGCACTTAGACATAAACTGTATTGTTAATTCATTTACTCCGTTTTATTATAATAACAATTATAATGATGATATACTTACTACAATCACTATTTGTCACTTGACAGAATAAGTGTAAAATGGCAACACTAAGATAATGAGAGTTAACGAAAAAATCAAATAACTTTCATTTAAAATGTATTTTTATCCGTGCTGAACCAGCTAATGTTATACTTTGAAAAAACGTAGTCAATTAATGGAATTTCATTCGTATATAACATAGTAAATTAATGGAATTTCACTTTCAGACGGTCAAATTTAAATCAGCTAAGATTTCGCCATTGTTCATTTATCTAGATCTTTTCAGCCGTTCAAGCGTGCTTGAGTAACAAATATGCATCCATCCATCCAAATTTTCGCTTATATATAAGTAGGAGGAAAAGATCAGTATGGATGGATAATATATGCATGGAGTCGGTCTTCTGTACCAACCTATTCTCTGTCCCCGATCAATTATTGACATTTACGTCATTGAGATAACGGCCGTCAAGGAATATGACAGCCCAGTGGATGTTGCTGTTAATTGATTCTCAGGCCATCTCGACCATGTGCTGCTCGAGATGGACTGCTTGCGGTGAGAACATGGCTGCACGGATTATTGGTGTAGTATTAGAATATATCTGCATAACATACATAACCTCACCCCTGGATTCCCCGAAGTTTAGGCAGAGAATCATTTATATAGTTAACCCTTATCTCACCAGTAGTTTCATGTGGTGACCTTCAACTGCTACTGAGGAATTCCAGATGGACAAACAGTTTTTTTTTGCGGTTGGTATAACCTCCAATTACTTTTCCCACTCTGGGTGAAGAGTGAGGTCGTTACAGACTTTTACTGATTAAAACCCACCCCTGTTCCTTCAGTTGCGTGTGCTAGGGCCACGGTAACTCTCTTTCAAATTTATCCGCGAGAGATGGACAAACCTAATAACACTTTTTCCGACCTGAGATTCGAACCGAGGACCTCATGCGGCAGTAGCACTTGTGATCTTTAGACCAACGTGGCACGCAGAGCGCCTACTACTACGATTCTTAAATACTTTTGCTTCGTTTACGTACATACATCTGAGGCTCTATAGAAAGTGTAATTCTATCGATGATGGCGAAGGTCGAAATTCCAAAAATTGTTTGTTCTATAGTTTCTGCCAAACCTCATGGGAAAAGGCGTAGTTAGAGTTGTCCCATGGGACTAGTGGGACATATCATTTCACTTGTCCCATGATGAGACTGGGTCAATGGGACTAGCGGGACATATCATTTCACTTGTCCCATGATGAGACTGGGTCAATGGGACTAGTGGGACATATCATGTCACTTGTCCCATCATGGGACTAGGTCAATGGAACTAGTGGAATACATCATTCAACTTGTCCCGTCATGGGACTGGTTTAATGGGACTAGTGGGACAGATTGATTTTATGTATGTCTTTGGATACTAGATAATCTTGCTCATTTAGTTAAACAGTTAAGCATATAATAATAATATAATATAATGTTAACATGTTTACTGCGTCATACTCATATTGTATACTGAATATTTCTATAATAAGTATGATTACAATTTGGTATTTTGAAAAGCACAGCAAACAATCTTGGATTGGGGCATTCTTATAATTCTTTTACTATTATCTCCAGGTAGCAAACTAATCAGTTATGCCATCAACACATGTTAACCATTTTAAAATAATATCAAAGATAAAATTGAACGTAGTTGATGAAACTGTTCAATGAAGAAAATTTAGTTAATAACATTTTATATGAACTTTCTACTCAATTTCAAATTCTAAGTAGTCGATTAACTTTGGAGTCTTTGACGAATACGTTATTAGTAGTGCATGATTTATTTTAACTGAAATAATATGAATTTTGATTTAGATTATATCTGCTAACGTTACTATTATTAATTCCACGAAGGTGTTATTAATATTTTCTTTCATTATAAATTAGTTAAGTTAGTTTAACTGCATATAATACTTTAACAACAATAGTATTTTAATATTGTCTATTTGACATATGAAGCAATATATAACTAAGAATTTACTGATTGGCAGAATCAGGTAGATGTAAAAAACGGCCAAGTGCGACTCGGACTTAAAAGTCGGATGAACAACGGCAAAAAATCTCGTTTCTTGTATGGGAGCCCCACTTAAAGATTTATTTTATTCTGTTTTTAGTAGATATTTGTTGTTATAGCGGCAATAGAAATACATCATCTGTGAACATTTTAACTGTCTAACTATCACGGTTCATGAGATACAGCCTGGTGACAGATAGACAGTCAGATGGACAGTGGAATCTTAGTAATAAGGTCCTAGTTTTACCCGACTGCCGAAGAAAGGCAATGTGTTTATCAGTCTATGTATGTATGTTTGTTTCTATGTGGCGTTCTAGAGACCAAACGCTTTGGCCGAATTTGTTGATTCTTACGTCAATCGATTCATCTTAACCCTGCGAGTGTAAAAAATAAAAACAGATTTTTTTTTAGAAAAATGGCGGATTTTGGGCGCCATATTGTGGGGGCCCAAATCTTTTTTCTTTGAAACCCGCTGTGTGGGGTATCAAAATAAAGGGTTTTAAGAGGTGATTATAGATTACAAAAATATATAACACTTATAATAATATGTTTAAATATACCTAATTATAAAAAAAAATACTAAAAAGTAGTAAATAAAAAAAAATAACAAAAAGCCCGACTGATGCCACTAAATCATGCTGTGCAGTCGGAGGACACATATGCGCGATGTATCCTCCTGACTGAGACTGCACAGCATGATTTTCTTCTTGTTTACGTCTTTATAGTTCGCTTTTTAAGCAGTCGGGTTTTTTAATATTTTTTTTTACCCTTTCTGTACGGAACCTTAAAAATTTGAGTTGGGCCTAAAATTTTGAGACTCTTTTATACTGCATTTTGAAATGGGATTTACATAATAACTTCAGTCCAAAAACATCCACAGCTGAATATAGGCCTCCCCAAGTGTAGTCACATCGATCGGTCTTATACGTGTCGTATCCAGCGGATTCCCGAAACCTTAACCAAGTCATCAGACAGGTATTGAGAGGACTTTCAAGCCAGCGGCTTCCGTTACGCGGTCGTCACTCCAGAACTTTTCGGCCCCATGGACCATCCGCTCTGAAAGCCATATTGCCTGCGTATTGCTACTAAAGTTTGACAATTCTTCGTGCTTTTTCGGTAACTTTGCTCCTCCTGCAGATGTCCTCATTTTTGAAGCGGTCACGCAAGGAACCAATGACGCCAGTTGGGAGACACCATCTCAGTTTTATTTTACATCACACTGGTCATAGACAATTTACACATACGTAGATATATAATATATCTGTCTATGAAAAAACATTTTCGTCCCTCTATTTATCCACCAATACAAAACGTCTCCCAGATCATTTGACCCACTTGCTTCCGAGCCCCACAACAAACTACACGTCTATAGGCCAGTGACAGCCACTTAGCAAGCCTGCCGCCTCCTGGATAATCTCCAATAGCTAAGTAATACGTGGCAACCGTAATGCTCTCACCTTGACATGCTTGCCTGGTATATTTCGCTGGAGTTTTTTTTTATTTTTGTTTAGTACTGTCACAATTTCTGTTCGTCTTGCATAAAAGAAATAGTGTTTCTAGACATTAATTATTTGAAATTTTCACAGCTTTCCTGGTTGATTAATAACAAAAAAACATTTAAAAAAATCTTTCAGTCGTGGTGATCCTGTGGCTAAGACCTCGTCTCTCGTGCTTATGGTGCCAAGAGCTCAAAGTCAAAGTCAAAATGTTTATTGTGAACTAAGTGTATAATTTTGGTGTTATGTTATGTTCGTACTTATGACTTACATGGTGAATGACCATGTAACACCCACTCCTATCAAAATTGGAGACTCTACACTCGAAGTTGTGGGCGACTATGTCTACCTGGGACAAATGATCCAGTTGGGTAGGGCCAATTTCGAGAGAGAGGTCAACCGTCAAATCCGACTCGGCTAGGCAGCATTCAGGAAGTTGCGCGGTATCTTCTCGTCCAACTTACCACAGTGTCTCAAGACGAAAGTCTATGACCAGTGTGTGTTGCCAGTGATGATATATGGCTCTGAGACGTAGTCGCTTACAATGGGTATCATCAGAAAGCTTACAGTCACTCAAAGGGCAATGGATTGGGCTATGTTCGACGTTTCCTTACGTGATCTAATCAGAAATGTAGAGCTCCGTAAGAGAATCAGGGTAGCCGACATAGCCCGAAGAATTGCCAAACTTAAGTGGCACTGGGCAGGGCACATTGCTCGTAGAACGGATGGCCGATGGGGCAGAAATGTTCTGGAGTGGCGACCGCGAACCGGAAGACGTTGTGTTGGATGGCTTCTCACTAGGTGGACCGACCACTGGTAAAGGTTGCGGGGATCCGCTGGTTGCGAGACGCACGGGACCGGTCAATGTGGCGACGCTTGGGGGAGGCCTATGTCCAGCAGTGGTTTTTGTGCAATTTCTTAATTATTTTTGGACTGCCGGCAAGGTTTGTCGTTGCTACATGGTACTTTCTTAAAATTCATATAGAGCGTCTACTATTTAAACATTTCCCATGACTTGCTAACAGAAGGGTTCTTTTTAGAGGTCCAATATTGTTTTATCCTTTTAAATAATTTATTAGGATGCCTGTCAGACCGTAATTTAAACACGAATGTCCATGTCTCAATGTGGTCTGCCTATCTGGCCGAAAATGCGCAGTTTTTAATATAAAGAAATATTCAGTAATTAAAATATAGAGATAAATGCCGTGGAGTCACAGGGGGTATCATTTGAAAGAAGAAACCAACCACTATAAAAAACAACTCCTAACAATATCAAAATCGGAATTCTGTACACAAAGGCCAATTCGGCCTTTGCTCTGTAGTGGAACATATAGCATTATTACATCTGTAAAAATCTCCTGAGTGACTCCGCTGATGCAACGTTTACGACATTATACCTCTAGCGGTTAGGAATTCATTTAACCAAGTTCTTAGCATACAATTATTCAATGTTTCCGTGCGAAATGCCGCCACGTCCTGTCCTGGACTGAAATGTATGCAAACGTAGAGTATTATGTGCAGGAAGCGACACGCCAACTGCATGTGTGATTTTTACAACTTTCCTTTGTGAAAGAATTCAGAATTTTTAAAAGTCTTCTGCATCTACGTCTATTATCTAGTTTTTTTATTTATCCCACTAAGAGAAAATTAAACATGGACGTCGTTTTATTGTTTTAAGAGTAGTTGGTGATAACATGTCCAAAGACCAAACACTTTCCTCGTTTATTGCAGATTGTATTAGTGAACAGAATATTGTAGAGGCTTTCCACATAGGACAAGCAACCTGTTCGGCCGCTGACACCTAATACTGGCGACTTATAAGTTTGGAAGGAAATCGAATACAGAATATTTGAAATATATCGAACGCGTGTAGTTTTGTTTAGCTGGGACTTCGGTAAAAGCCGCCCGAGGGCAGGCACGTTGTTGATCCAATACAAGTTAAAAGTAATTTCTGCTTATTATTAGAGCTTCCTGAGTTACCCCTTCACAATATACATAATTTAATTTGACAGTATTATGGTGAAAACCATATCGAAATCCATTGTATGGCTTAGAAGAATTTAGTGGAGAAACAGGAATGACATCGACATCGACTTTGTTTTACCCGACTACGGTAAAGCCAGGTTACGAGTATAAACTATTAAGATAATAATAGCTATAGTCCGCAGCTTCACCCGCTTACAAAGTGTTTTATCATCTCAAGGAAACACACTACTCGGATATCTTATGCAAACGTAATCCTTCTCAGGATCTCAAACTATATCCTTACCAAATTTCATGTAAATCGATTCAGCGGTTTAAGCGTGAAAAGATAACAGACAGATAGACAGAGTTTATTTCGCATTATAATATTAGTTTTATAAATAAGAAGAATGGAAAATTGCCATTTCTGCCCCAAGAAACCACTTGAAGCCTCTTTCGCTCAATTATAATGCAATCAGCACATTACCTGTGGTGCAGTAATAGTCTATTAATACTGCACTTAGCACGATGTCAGGGGATAACTGAGGTAATCACCGCCGAGGAGACTGCTAGGATTTGCGGCGGTTTAATATAGAGAGATTTGTTAGTAGTTTCGTGCTTGGCTTTCAATCTGGGATCCTGTAGGGGAATATTACTTTATTAAAAGAAAGAAAGAAAGAATGCCTCCTTGGTTTAGTGTTCATAAACGCTACTGCTGGGTTATTGGGTGTTAATTTTGCACTAGCAGCTCATCTGGATGTGTGCCCAGATGAATGATGTTTGTGATGAGCACTAACCCCCCTTTTATTTTTTCATTCATTATAAGATACAATGATATGATAAGACCACCAATTGTATCCACGGAATTAGCAAGGTGAAGGTATTTTTTGAAGGATTAGTTTGAAGTTTTTTTATTTAGGTATAGACATTACAAGTCATGTCTTTTTCAAAGATACGTGATAAGTCTAAAAAATGGTTCGTCCTAAAGATATTTAAAGAAGACTTCACATTTATAAGTAAATAAGTTTCTGAAACACATGAGTTTTCGACCAAAGAACAATTTAATAATGATTTATTACATTTTTTACTTGTTTTTAATGAAAATACGACAGAATATTTCAAAAAAGAGCTGAGAGCTTCTTTCATCACGTCATCTCCATTGTCTTCATTAAAACCTTGTTTCAGTAGTGCTATTCTCTAAAATCTCACCGTAAAAATTACTAAGTTGGAGTGAATATGAAGTGAGATGTCAAACTATCCATTCTAGGTGATGTGACAGTTCTCTCCACCTTAGTATACACGGTGAGATGTTTATAGAATAGACCTGCAAATTGCCTTTCCATTCGCCTTATATCAGTAAGGTGAGTGCTGGGACGATATTCATGGCTTCTTAGCACGAGCCAGCGTGGCTTGCCAGCGTCTCTCGGTAGAGCGGACTTTGAATTATTTTACAAACATACATTCCTCACCGCTTTTAAGTATGTATGTTGATGTATAAGTGTATTATATGATCCGGTTTGAAGGTTTTGTTTTTTGCAAATTGAATCATTGGATTCTAGTTTTGAGTTATGTAATTAAAGTTTAAATTTGTTGTTTATAACTTAACGTATTTTTTTTTATGGATTCGCTGGATGCGCGACCCGCAGGACCAGTCAAAGTGGCGACACTGAACCACCACAACATTTTGATGGTGCTGATGATGACTAAATGTATCTTGCTAATAAATGCATAAGTAGAATATAAATAATTTTGGGACTCACTTATGGACTTTGCTGAAACTTATGGATTCGTGCCCGGTGATAGCAATAGGGTCGCCACTTATTACATGAAATTTAAAAATAACTGACTAAAATGTAGGTGTGGGTCCTATGGATACCCGCGATCACAACCCTAAGCCTCTGCCCTAACCCTAAGCCCTCGGAGAAAGAAGGCGTAATTTTAACTGTCTATAAATTATACACACACAAAATTACGTCTATATCACTGAAAATAAGCTCTAACGGTTGTCGCGCACGGAGAGTTCAGTATAAACAGCTACGTTCACCAAAATAAATAGGTAATATTACTAACGTTCACAAATAATGAAAGCACCGTACATTGCTCTAACGAACATTTATAAGTTAGTCGACAATTACTCGTAAACTTGTAAAGCCTACTTGGCTGTGATGGTTTTCCTTTTGAATTTGTTATATATACTACTGCCGTGAATTATGTCATATATCCAAAAGCAACCATTTAGCTGGTAGATGGGTACACTTGACTCTAACAAAATTAGTCATTTAAAGCTTAAAATTACGCAAACGGATCCCTGAATCAAAAAATAGTTTTCACAGACCCGTAATATTTTTGAATGGCCTATGCAACGATATCTCACAAAATGGTATAGGTGAGAAACAATAACATCCACACTTAACGTGTACAGGAAGTAACCTAAATTGTTTTTTTATTTCTTTTTCTACTTTGTCGGCGTGATTAATATGTATGCCAAATTAAAGCTTTCTAGTACTAAGAGTCTATGAGCTAAGCTGCGGACAGACGGACATGGCGAAACTATTAGGGTTCCTTGTTGACTATGGAACCCTAAAAATAGTCATCATTATTTACCAAGCCTTTTTTCAACCATGTTGAAGTCCTCTTCCAACCTGGCCCGATGTATCTGAATATCAGAATTTTACATGAACTTACTACATAACTTACCTAATAAAACCAGTTGGGAGATATCGCGATATTGGAAAGAGTGGTTTTAAAGAAAAGAGAGTACGAGAACCTAGTTAATTAATTTGTTGGTGATTAAATAATGGACATCCCACCCATACGCACTAAACGTATTGGGAATACATTCATAGTGCGTACAGCTAAAGGAAATTCCCTGCCGGAGTCTGTGTCTCCTGATAGTTACTAGGGTTCCACATCATCGACAACATCATCGCTTATCATCAGATGAGATAGTGGTCAATCGCAAGCCTATAAATAATAATAATACAAAACAAAACACTATAATAGAATATTCAAATCAAGTTACATTTTGGTTCGTGTTATGGCTGGGGATTGTTTTAACTACAACTAAGTACTAGCTAAAACACTCAGGCTAATGTATTGAGCTTCAGTTAATCCCCAGTGTCTCGCTAAGAGAAGTAATAGTTTAACGTACGAATACAACCTGATACTGAGGCTTAGGGAATAGCGACGTTTAATGGTTAGAAAAATGATAATTCTATTTAGTCCGTCAATGAGATTATCAAATAATATTGGACACGAATTTTTATGCTTGCACAAATACATAAAAAATTAAAAAGTTAAAGCACACGAAATTTCAGGAGTGGGGGGCTTGTGACGTCACTAAGGTAGTATAAATTGTACAACGGCGTCACACGATATTTCAACGCTTTATATCGTCGTCACTTTATGTTTACGTGTCAAAAGAAAAAAAACGTGTCCAATATTTTTTACTAATGTACCTTATGGACAAATAACTAATTTTCAGTAAACTACGCTTTTATATTGAAATAAGTTTAAGGCTGAACACGAGGTGCTGGGTACGATTTTCGGGTCGGGTAAAATATTATTGAGTTTTTGTATTTGGAATTTCTCAGCAGCAGCTCGAAGTCTGGATTTGTGCCTAATTGATGACAATAGGCCCAACCCCTATACTTAACTATAACCTAAACATAACTGGCGAAATGTGGGTGTACTGTAGTACCTCTGCCCAACCCTTCGGGGAACATACACGTGATGTTATGTTATGTTTTAATGTTAGTGATCCTATTTTATTTCTAGTTATTCGACAATTTTCCAATTTTTCTTCTTAAAAGTAAGGACTCGAAGCTAATATTCATCTGGCTAGCATTTTTCCAACTATAATGGGGCTGGATTCCAGTCGAAAGGAAGAGCCTATGCAAGAAATTATATGGAGCCCTTAGAACCAGCTACTGGGTAATAAGGTACTATTTGTCAATACTGGTTGCCAGACTTTTTGGCCTCTGACCACTGTTGAAGGTCTACCAATGACAGCCGGGAATAACTACTGTAGGGCCTCGATATGTAAGGGTCGGTCACTCATTTATGAAGCAGCCTCTGTAAACTTAGCTTAATCTTTGATCGACGTGTGGCCTGTTTTTTTTTACTTCGCGTCTCTGCGGTGTAATGATTGTATTGTATGAGTGGTCATCATCATGGATGAAGCTAAAAGACGTCCACTACTGGAAATATGCTTCCCCCAAGCGTCGCCTTACTGATCGGTCCTGTGTGCCTCGCATCCATCGGATTTTTTTTTTCCTCGACAAAAATTTTAAGCAGTTCAATGCTGTCACCCAGGTTTGTTCATACATTCATTTGTGATTTATGGAATGCTAGCTTCTGCCAGCGGCTTTGTCCGCGTGAATAATGAAAATTACCCCAAGGGATACAAAATATGCTTTTTGCTATAACAGGCTATAATCTATCTTTGTGCCAAATTTCATCCAGAACCGTCCAGCCGTTTTGTGAAGAAGTAACAAACTTACAAACACCCTTACGAACACCCAGAGAGGCCTTCCAATGTAACATGTATTAGTGGTATGATAATCAAAAAATCCTAATAAGTACCTAAATACCAACGTTATCTACTCAACATCTATGCTAAATACAGACAAGATTCATACAATAACTCAACTACCCAGTAACCAAACCCCCGGTCGTTCAATCGCCGTATCCGTCAGACTCGCATCCTATACGTCTGACAAAGTTATGGCTTGGGCGGGCATTTCACTTGCAAATTCAGTTTTGGGCCGCGGGCAAGTCTAGCCGTGCTCAGTACTACAACTAGGCATAGAGTAGATATATACAGAAGGTCAACTGCGTACAACGAGCGGCAACGCACGCACATATAGACAAGCTTCACGTATTGCGATTGCAAGCGCACTCTCGAGACGGGATCAGTTTGAGACTATTCAGGATCTAACGCCTTAGGCAAGTGACATCTATCAATGAAAGCATGGTGATAGCGATTGGAAAAATGACTAAAATGTATGGGAATGTCAAACGCTATCGAAATGTCATGTGATCAATCACGTACATTTTGGCATTTCGAATATCGCCATCACTGACATTGAATGACACTTGTAAGACGTTGCTAGACAAGCGATGAGTTTCCGTCAGCGCATTTGACAACGAAATCTGATGTCAAATTCTTGTTATTTGTTTGATGGTCTATTAACAGTTCGCACGTGTTATTGGCAAAATTGTGGTGTCCCTTCCACAAATGCCATTTAATAAGAGTTGAAGTTGAAGTTCTTGTTATTTAAAATCATCGTTCAAATTCAAGTCAGAATATCGTTTCGGTGACAATCAATGTGCCTATATGCATAGGGAGCTGTATGTTTGTGACAGTTTGTGACTATGAAGCGAATGCTAAAGTTCCATAAAAATACGGGAAATATCACACTGATTACAAATACGGGTACCCCGTGTCAAAACGAAATTAAAATCTTCCATCTCTGTTTAGTCATAAATAATTGGCAGAGCCAATCAAAATAGAGAAAAACGCTTCTTCATACATAGGCTAGTTGATTGGATATAAAAAAAAACTTGCAATATAATTACTTGAAACACTAAATATCAGATTCTAAATTACAATTTTCCCAAGGATGTTTGAATTTAACATAAACACAACATCACGCAAGTATTCCACGGAGGGTTACAAGAGGTAACTACACCTATAATACACCCAAAATTCACCTCGGAGTTTGAAGTGAGAATCTGCGAAATAACTGCGAAATTGAATTCGCCAAGGCAATTTGACCGCCATCATTCGACCAATCACATACGAGATGAAAGACGCGATGTAGATTTTCGTCTTTGTGTTTGGTCGATTGATGGAGGTCAAAGCCTTTGCCTTGCTGAATTCACTTGCGCAATTAGGCTGCAGGTAGCCAATGCTTAATCTAACTATGCGGTAAAAAAAATTTCTAAATAAGATCCATGTTTCTAGAAGCTGAACACTCGACGGTTTGATAACATCACTGTTAACAAATAAACTTTCATGTGTGCGTGATTTATCTTGTGGTATCGACGATTATTCTTGTTGACCTTCTTTTCCAACCCTATCTACTCATCTAGGCTAGGTGTAGGAAGGAACAAAAATGGATTCGTGTGCGAGAAACGGTTTTATACAGTTTTGTTCGTCATTTTAAGGCTTTACCTGGTAAATAAGGCACCGTTTTGCTTAAAATTTAAAGTGTGAAAAGTTCCGAGACCAGTAGAGATAAAAGTTTCAGCTTGTGCCAAATTGGGCCTGGTTCTAGAAAACGAAATAGGTGCGTTTTCGTGGAAATCGAGTAATACCATAATAAAAGCAAAAATAAATCAGCTATTAAAGTATCAGATTATATAATTCTTCTTATCGATTTCGACCACAGCTCATGGGTAGTGAGATTATTTCCAAGCGTGAGCCCTAATATGGCACGCCGGCTTTAGGTTATTCTTCGTGTGTCCGAGGTTTTAGGTGCCCTGTCTCAAGTAGGTATTGCAACACATTTGGTCGGAGAAATTAAGCCTTAGAATTTTATTCGCAGGATTTTTTTTCGCGCGGTTTATGTTACGCATCCATACTTAACAGGCACGGAAAATAAAATTCTTTGCAAGTTTGACTGTTTCTACCCGTTTATAGTGCAGAACATATTCGTGCGAATTTAAATCGCGTTGTCATGCGGTAGATTCTGTTACAAAACCCAGACGAAATTATGCAAGTGCGTGCAGTTTCATGCAACTTCCCATATTTCGCTAAATTTTGGAATGAAATTCACGCGAAAGAAATTCGCAGTGCGGCCTTACCAGAGGCTCTAGACAAGTGTCGTTGGGATCACGTGACATTTCAATAGAATTTGACATTTCCATAGATTTTTTACTTTTTTCCAATCGCTATCGCCACGTTTTCGATTATAGAATGTCACTTGTCTTGAGCTTCTGGTAAAATATAGGAGGACTTCGTTTTACGTACATTACGCGTTTCAAAAGAGAAAATTAGCATCTAAAATGAAATAAATGTGTGAATAAGTATTTTTTAACCGACTTACCAAAAAGGGGGAGGTTCTATGTTCGACTTCTTGTATGTTTTTTTTTTTTTTTTTTGTGTATGGTCACCGATATCTCCGTCAATTGTGGACCGATTTTGAAAATTCTTTTTTTGTTTGTTAGAGTATGTTTCGAAATTGGTCCCATTTTAATTTGGTGAAGATCTGATGAAGAACTTCGGAGATATACAGCAGAACTCTTTAATAAATGACGGCGAATCTCTCGGGATTGCTGCAACCGCATGTCTGTTTATTGTTTATACCATTTCATAACATAACATCACGCCAGTACGCTCTAAAGGGGTACGCGGATGTGTACAGTTCACCTTGATACAATCTCATTTCACCGGATATGATCAAATTTCATGGCATTCGGATAATCGGATCTATTCTGGCATTATAAGTACCTCACTAAAGGCAAGTTGCTTAATAGGTACAACTAAAAAGTGAAAAATAAAAATCTTTTCTACAAAAAAAATACTACCGACTTCCAACTAAAAACACTACAAAGTGAAAAATAACTTTCTTTTTCGAAGTCGGTGTCCATAACGAAAAATATTGGTACCTACCAAAGACACCGACTTCGAAAAAGAAAGTTATTTTTCACTTTGTAGTATTTTTAGTTGGAAGTCCGTAGTATTTTTTTTGTTAAAAGATTTTTTTTATTCAGTATTTTTTTATTCAGTATCCCAATTCTTTTTCTTAATAGTTATCCTAAGTTTCGTTTTATATCAGCCGCTATCGGACAGTGAAAGTCTCGTCAAAATCAGTCCGGTCATTATGACGGGACTTTTGAGATAAGCCTTATTATTAAATAGTTTTATACCTTGTTTTTTTATGTTATACATGCCGTATGTTCTTTCATACGCATTTAGTAAAAAGCTGTTATTTTCATATTATAAATAGATACTTTAATTTTATTGGTCTGTATAGAAAATGAAAGGATTTTAATCATTTAGCTATATAAAAGAGAAAAATACGTCAAAAAATCCCCTCAAAAAAATACGTCAGTCAACCTGTCCATTTCATTGCACAATAGTTACATCAAGCAAAAAGATAATATTTTATTTTATAAAAACAATTATTTCGAGGCATTTCAGTAGTCAAGCCGTCAATACAGGCAACAGGCGGAAGCGAACATAATATTAAAATTCATAATGGCGGCAGATCGAAAAGTTTTCGATCCGGGGAGCTTATTGGATGAGGCTACAAAATAAGGAGATATCTACAGAATATTTGCTGCTACTGGGAAAAAACAATTAGATGGAAATTTTGGCGAAACGACGCCGACGAAAGAGAAAAGGTAAAAAGTGCAAAATAGCTTTCGTTTGTTACTAGGGAGTTCGGTTTTATGTTCGAAATATTGAAATCTGCTGGACCCATTTGGATGAAACTTGTACTATTCCCTAAGTTGAGAGATACCTAATCCAATAAAAAAAGAATGGTTACGATCCGATAAGTAGTTCCGGCGAAATGCGTGGACAAACATACTCGTACATACACTTATGAAATATGGCACACATGTTTAGAAGCCCAATTAGATTAACATATGTGAATATTAGGTAATCCCAACAATGTTACATACATACGTGTTGAATTGATTACCTCCTTTTTTTGAAGTCGGAAGATAGTAAAGAACATTATTGTGAGTTTTTGGATAAATCTAATACCTACCAGTTCAAAGGTTTGGCTCATATTTCAAGTCAGTTCAGAGAAGGACCTACACTCGACTCAGTTACCGAAAACCCTTTGATTAACGACATTTTATAAACCTATAACAATCAATTTGATGATGCCAGGTGGAGTTGAACTGAAGCACTTCAAAAATAGGTGTAAATGATTCACAGTCAGAATTGCATAGATCACGAACAATAGTTAACAGTCAAATTAGTTAAAATGCGATAGCAGGACTGAGGAAAGGCTTATATATTAAAATGACAGAAAAACAAAATTTATGCATTATATTCTTTCAATTTCACCCTCAGGGAAGCTTACAATAAATTTCTTTTGCAACACAGGTATCGAAAGAAAATAACGTATTTTCCCCAAAAACCCTTATCTTGGTATTTTCCTCAAAGAAAGCTTTGAACCATTTATCCCTGTTGAATTGAACTCCTTACGAATTCAATGTTTTATAATGATCTTAGATTATTTGAGAATGCGTACCTACATAGAAAATACCATAAACCGATGCTTACAAATTAAGATGCTGTAGGTTTTATTTAAAAATAATTAAGTTCACCTATGTACTTTGCATGAAGTTTAAATAAATAAATAATTATCTTAATAGAAAAAAAAAGGAAAACAGTATGCTAAGATTGATTGGCCATGTTGATAAGATGCATGAAACGCGACTAACAAAAGGTATGCAGACGGGAGTGGTAACGCTGGGAACGCCCTAAAAGTAACCAACCAGTACCACCAGTGTGCGTGTATGACCAGATGTATGAACGTAAGTAAAGAAAAGACGTATGGTAAGAATCTTAGCAGGTGGCGTTCTGTTTTTTTTTCTTCCTACCCCCATGGGACAAAGGCCTGACATTATGTATGTATAAGTATTTTCTCTCTCATTTAACGGTCTACAATAAGGTGTATATGGAAGAGGAGAAGAAGAAAAAGATCTAACGTAAGATTGTTCATAGGTATGAGTTTTGAAGCACGTGGCCAAATAAAAACAGTCACACGGTTTGATCTTCAGGGTTAAGCAAAGTTTGCTGAGGTCGGTCTGTGGATCCATGATATTCAGAGACTCGACCGTGTCTTAGAAAGCACGTAAAACCGTCGTCGTTGGTCGCGGCTGTTGTTTGTAGATCTTTAACAATAGTTACGGGTAGTCAGAAGCTAGATCTTATACTAATCTTGCTAAGAGCAACCGTGTAATCCTGTTTCCGGGTTGTGAAGTCAGACTGATAGGCAGTCGCTTCATGTACAATACAGGTACTCAACTGAATCCAGTAGCCAATCCTAATATAGTTGGGAAATACTAGGTAGAATGGATTTTTAAATTTAATCATTTTTTGGGGTTATCGTGCGTATACACAGTAACAGCGAGCGATACTGCAATAACACTAGTCACTGTTTTGAAACGTGAAACCCACAACAAAACATTATTTTGCTCTATTTGAGCAATTCAAAAGAACTCACAAAATTCTAAACAGAAGCCTTTCCGCAGCAGCCTAGCGGATAATTCACCGGGGCATGTCCGGGACTCCCCGAATTGATTCGTTGAAGGCCCTCCCCTTTCCTGTAAGCAGGTATTGGTCCGGATTAAGCGCCGCTATGCAAGGAGCGCTTAAATAATATGTACCCCACCGCGTTTTGAACTAGTTACGTAGTCGATCAGGTTACTCAAGACTGGCTTTAATCTTGTGCTTACATGTTAAAGGGGATTTGAAAGGTTATTTAAGATATTTTAAAGAACGGACTTAAGTGGTTGGCATTATGAGAAATATAGTTAAAATGAAACAAAAAATAACAGTAGTATAGTTCCATAGTTTTCCGATCCATCATCATCATCCTCTTGTTCTTCATTATCATCACTTCAGCTGAAAGACGTCAACTACTGGACATAGGCCTTTCCCAAGTGTCGTCGTTCGTCGTTCGCCATCGTTTGGTGTTGTGCCTCTCACGTCCAGTGATTGCTCGCAGTCATAACCAGGTCATCGGTCAATCTAGAGGAAGGCCTTCCAATGTATTTCAGCACGCGTCAACACTCTAGAACAGCACGGTCCCATCTTACTCTTACGAGTATTTCAATTTACTTGGGGTTGGTGCAGCATTTCTGTTTCTTCCATACATCTGTCATCTCAATAGTCAATTCATTACAAGCTGTATCGCACAGTTTAGTCACAATATTCCGATTACAGTACACTAGTGGTGGCCTAGTGATATCAGCCGCGACTTATAAGTTATAGCTCGTTATAGTTATAACTCAGGCATGCGCTTTACTTTAAGTAAATTACTTCATCACCACTGCTCTCAAAATGTTGAATGAAAACATCTTGAGGAAACCGGCATGTCCTAGAAACAAAAATTCGAAGACATATGACATCCACCAAACCGCACAGGGCCCGCATGGTGGGCGGCCCATTCCCTCTCACAGAGAGGAAGCCTGTGTCGCAGCAGTGGGAATATTAATACGCTGATGATGATGTCACGATCTTTTACCGGTGATGGATGAGATTACTTAACTAATATCCGTTATGAATTTTGAAATTGTTAAATAGCTTAGCTGTTTGTTAAAGATAATTTTGATGAGTACTGACGTGATCAAGAAAATTTTGCCTCTGAGCTACACAAACAAAGGTGTCTTAGGCTGCTTTTCATCCCGTAAGAATGCATCGTTCCTAAGGGACAAAAATTGCTACTAAACCAATCAACATCTTATTGATATATGTATATTTTATCTATAGGCTCGCGCTTGACTACTACCTCACCTGTTGGTAAGGTACGCTTGCCTAGAAGTAACTAATTCACTCTCATACAAATTATATTAAACTCAAGTGAAAAGCAAATCGTCACTCTAAACCATCTCAAAGATCCTTTATCAACTAATATTGACAGCCTCACAAAAGACAATAAAAAATTATCCTTGATTTTTTTTTAAACAACCCTTTTTCGTATTCTTCCCAGCAAACCCTTTCATTTGATACCCATATCATGGCAGTGCACAAAAAATAATTAGTCCGCCATCTTGGGCCGTCCGCCATATTAAATTAAGAATCGCGTCATTTAGCTAACCATGCAATGTCATCCAAACTAAACGTGTATGCCAAATATTATCTTAAATTGTTGAGGATAACTGCTTTAAAATTTAATTGCAAGTTTTGACGAGAACACACATACATACCTACATACATTGCAAGTTAAATAAAAGCTTGTAAAAAATAATCTTTATGTAAAACTGGTACGAATTCGAAACCAAAAGCAAACACAGCCTCTTGAAAACTTTTGTGTAAATTTCTCAGTAGTTTTCCTCTTTCGGTAAAGTATCCACATTAGCAAAGTGAGTGCATAATAGCAAGCATATGAAGTTAATTAGTACCCCGACGACTCGGAAGCAATTAGGCGGAGTCTACTTCTTTTATTAAAAAAATTTTGTAACAAGGATTCTTCGACGTCCTGGTAAATTCAGACAACCATTTTGTAATATTTTTAGATTCTTTGAGCGACTTAAAACAATAATGTAAATTGAAATAACAGACATCCCAAATTCTAACCAAACAATTTTAACCAATTATTTTTTTAGAGGAGCTCATGGCTAACTAATAACAGCCGCATGGGTCAAGCTTTAAGGCTAATTATCGCTTGCCGAGGATGATGCGTGGATGAATGACCATCTTAAAATACCAAGATTCCTGCCTCGGAAAGCACGTTAAGCCGTAGATTTCGGCGGTCTTTTGTAAATCTTTGACAGTCGTTACGGATAGTCAGAAGGCTGGCCACCAGTCTTGCGAAAGGGATATAGTATTACTCAGTAACTGGGTGATGGAGGTCAGACAGGCAGTCACTCCATTCAAAATACTGGTACACAGCTGCATGCGGTAAGACTGGCAGACCCCTATGCCATTGTTTGGCAAAGACTAGCCAGATTCTACGAACAGTTTTTTTTTCTACTAAATCGGAATCACCATCATCATCATCAGCATTTTCAATGTTCCCACAGCTGGGACACAGGCCTATGAGAGCGAATGGGCCGTAATCCACCACGCGGGCCAAATGTGGGTTGGTGGATGTCACATGTATTCGAGTATTTGGTTCTAGGACATGCCGGTTTCCTCACGACGTTTTCCTTCACCGTTTTCAGAGCAGTGGTGATGATATAATTTACACAATGTAAAGCGCCTGCCCGGGTTCGAACCCACGTACTACTTGTAAGTTGCTGCCATTACCAATGGGCCACCATTGATCTCAAAGCAAAGATCGTATACCAAACTTTAATCAATACATATAATAAATCTGTAGAAAAATCGTTTTTGTATATCAAAATATAAAAAAAAAACCAAGGGTGTTAAAGGATATCCAACAGAACCTTTTGCCAGCATTTTTGAAATTTTTGTCTGTTTGTTTGTTTGTCTGTCTGTCTGTCTGTCTGTCTGTCTGCCTGTCTATCTGTCTGTCTGTCTGTCTGTTTGTCTGTTCGTCTGTTTGTCTGTTTATTTGTGCACGCATCACGTAAAAACCCGAAACCAATGTAGACAGCTTTAATACATAAAAATTATGCGTATTACTAAGTTTTTGTTTCATCGCAATCAGTTCACTATCAAAAGTTAGATGAATTTAACGTGTTCAAGAACTAAAATCACAACACACGCAATTCAGATACTCGGATGGTTGTCGTCCTTTTCTGAAGGACGGTGTTAAGATTCGTCGCGGAAAAATGACACCAGAAAAAAAAATTAGATAGGTAGGATAGGTGACAATTCGAGTAGGGTATAGGCAGGGGATGTCAACTCTAGTCGAATCAAATATAATTCTCACCAAACTATTTGGCCGCCCTGATGTTGGTTAAAATGACTGCGCCTTGCGCATCGGAAAGCCAACATATCTTCGACACCTAGTACTTCGACACCTAGTACACTAGACAAAAAAATCGTTTAAAGAGGTTTTCGGTCGCTTATCAAAATCATTCTACTAATGTCAATGAAGATTTTGAGTGTGCGTGTATAATGTTCCGGGTTTGTGTGTATGAAGAGAAATTAAACGATAACATATTAGGATGTTTCTTTACTCACTTTACGTATTACAATGGAAGTACTTATTTAGTGCGTCAAGTGCGTCTATAGCGGGCGGTGGTTATGGGCGAACTAGCGTCGCCGATCGCTACACATACGAATACAATCTATCGATCCCGCTTGCTTAGTTGGTGAAAGCTCAGGGGATCCTGATCCTCAGGACTCTGTGTGTCTTGATGTAGGGTGAGTTCAGACAGACGCGGGGGGCCTGTTCGGCACAGGCTCAGCAGTAGGCCGGACGGCCCTCGTGTAACAGGTGGAGACTGCCTGTGAGCACCTGCTCGCGTGGCGGGAGGCCGCAGGTAGGCAGGCCAAGACCTGGGCAGCGTGCGTAGGAAGCGTGCGGGTAGCAAGCAGCGTGCAGCAATAGGCAAGAAGAGTCCTAAAAGCGCCACAGGGTGCGCATGTTAGATGCGGTGCAATTAGCAGCAAGCCGCATGCGATGCACCAGCTTCTTCCCCTTTTTAAGCCAAGGGTCCTTGGGAAGCATTGTAGGTGAAAGCTCAGCATATCACCGTGGTTTACAGGCAAAGAGTTTACAATATAACGCGCACATTGACAGATGCAAAATTAGGTTAAGTATGAACACCGAGCATTTAATAATCACAAAGTAAACGTGATCACTTACAATAACACAGTAAGGCACTACACCAGCTCAATGCAGTAGAAATACATGTATATTACAATCTCCTGTGCGCTGGATAACAACTGGCCGCGCGTCCGACGTTGACAGCGCGAAGTCAGAAACTACATACTTAGGTGATGAAATCAATATAGTTTATCCAGCACAGAGAATCAGGTATAATCACTTAACTAATGTGGAACTCACCCTAGATCGCGGAACACAGAGCCCTGAGGATCAGGGGATAGCTTTAATCGGCTAAGCGAGCAGGATCGTAATGACAGAGTGTTAGCGTCCCCCGGTAAACCAGCGTTGTACCGCGTTTTTAGTGATGTGGTTACAGTTAAGACCCTCACAACACTACAGCAGGTAGATAAGTTGGTTAGGTAGGTAGGTAGGTAGGTTAGGTAAGGTGTAGGTAGGTATGTAAGTAGGGTAGGGTCTACAGATGACGGGAGCGAAGCCGCGGGCACAGCTAGTCTCACATAAAAAAAAACACAAAGTAGTTAGAAAGTGTAAATGAAACCATAACTCCTACTTTCCACTCAACAAACTACATTTGCAAGTACTGAAGTACGTAAATCACAGCAACATAGTACACGAACAAACAGACGAAGTTTAACTAACAATTTGTTTTAATGCGGAGCTCCGGTGACATACTATAAAGCAAGAGCCGTGAGCCCGTGGTGCAGGTGTCAACAATGGTTTATTACGAATTAGCGCAGTGCCGGATTACGGGGCTAAATTTTCCGCTGCGATATGTACTGGATTTTGGAAAATTTATTTCATAACAATTACCTGCTGGACTAACAGTTTGCAACAAAGCGTACAAAAAGCCAAAAACATAAATACTACTAAACTAAAGAACTTTACACAAACATTTAACATAGATTTATCTTAATACATAAATATGTCGACGCCAGGTTATTGAATATGTTATTGAATGGGGAAGTGGTAATATTTAACTAAAATGTTATAGATGTTATGAAGCCACCAACTGGCTCGCTTTATGAAGAAGAAGCGATATAATTATGTATTCCTTTTTTTAATCATAGGCTCGCGTTGGAACACTCTCACCTGATGGTAAGCGATGATGTGGTCGACGGTGAAGCACGCTTGCCTAGAAGTAACTTATTCACTTTTGACTTCCTCAGGCTACAGCTTTCAGGAAACACAGACTCTGGCAAGGAATGCTACTCCTTTGCTGTACACACAATTAAAGTATTTCTAAAGCGTTTAGTGCGTATGGGTGGGATGTTCACTGTGGTTATACTTAACTAAAATGTTTTAGTCGTATGAAGCCAGGATCACCTACTGGCCAGCTTTTTAGAGAAGGAGTTCCTCTATAAGATAAATGCCTTCTTTAGAAAGCGTGAACACAGGAAGTGGACCTGGCAGAGCCCCGATGGTATAACTATAAATGAGATCAACTCCTTCTTCACTTTCCCTATTTGTGTTTAAGTTTTTCATTTAGTTTTATTTTTTTCTTTTTATTGTATGCGTAATAATTAGCTTAAATAAATATTCAATGATATGTCAGCCTAAAGTATAGGGAATTGTATTGGCCGCATAAGCGCTCTCTTTCTATTAAATGGTAAATTTTGTATGGGCACAGTGATATCACATTGCATTTAACAGCAAAATCTAAGGCCGTACCATAGGTAATTAACTGTTAACAAACTTACTTAGAAGCAGAATACTCCTTTGCACTAACATTGCAGTCTCGTTCGGCGAACTCAAAAGCGCTGCGTATACAAGTTTTATCTGAAACGTTGACATTCTTCTATTCGGTAATTTAATGGAGAAAACACAGTACTAATTATCTCTCAAAAATGCTTCAACGAAATCCTTCACGGCAATTCTATTTAAAATCAATGTCATAAAAATAAGCATTATACCTAATGTTCCTACAGCTAACACAGGGCCACAGGCCTTCTTTCTCTCAGAGAGAATACAAGTTGGTAGATACCACAAAAATTGTTGGTCCTAAAAATTGAAATTTTTGTCGGTACTTGTTTTCTTGTGCTTTATGAAATGTGGTTTAGCTAAATGTGTATTTCTGCTACCACATTAGAGGAATATGGGTACCTACTATTATGTTACTTAACTTTGAAATGAAGTTACCTGAGAGCTCCACTCGTCTGCTTTCAGTAAAAGCTAGATTTTATTCACATTGAGCTCCAAAAGACTGCACATCTCACTGCTCCTATTATCATGTAAAGTGGTAATTTAACACTCCGTCCTTGGTATAACTACACAGTTTCATAAATATGCATTAGGACCAACTTATCTTTGCATATAAGGTCCCAGGGAGCCGAGATGACTTGTTGCCATTGTATTTAATCCATTTGGTATACTACACAAGCTCAAGATATTCTATCGGCGAAAGCGGTTGTTGAAATACCAAAAGTAATGTAATAGTACAGTTCACTCCAGTATACAATACCAATATTTATTTCATTTAAAATAGACCAGATTCCTTTTTGAATAGACTGCGTATAACTTGGTGTGACTCCGGTAAAGTTAATATTATCGCAACAGACAAATTGTGTCCGACCCCGACTAGCGCCAGCGGAAAAAGGGACGTTCTTTATTTATTTATTATGTCACACGCAATCATGCAACTGACAGTTTTACCATTGACTGTCACAAATTGAATTGTTTTGGAATTGCCAGCACAATTAGTCGAATGCGCTAAATAGTCAAATACGAATTAGATGGAATAATATTCTTGATCACAAAAACGGTCCTAAACTAATAACATAATATCCAAAACCTAACAGTAAAGAATTGATCACGACATCGGTATTGCTAATAGAATGTTTGAATGTTTATGCCCTAGATAACTTTAGCCAAAATTATCCGTAGCATTGAGCAGTACCAAGTACCCGTTTATTTATTAAAACTTCATGCAACATACAGGTAAATAGGAGGTCTTAATGCCTTAGGCATTCTCTACCAGCCATTATTTATTTATTTATTAAAGCCTATAGGGTGTCCACTTTTAAATATATGGGGCAATGACATTGAGGCGGAGGTCAAGGCGCAGACAGACCGGCCGGCGTCTAGTGAAGGTACTTAAGCGGGGAAAAGCACCACTAACCGTCAAGACAATGGCATCGACCGAGACCCAAGTCCAGGAGGAGCCAAGGGCTGAGGAAGCTTCCCCCCCCGTGCTCAGAGGCTATTAGTGAGGTCGAGACGAACTCCCTCAGGCGTGGCAAGTCGGCCATCCAATCATGCTCAAATACTAGTTGAAACATCCCAATGTTGTTTCTACTAATAATACATATATATAAACGATGTTTCTACTAGTATTTGAGGAATACCTAAGGTCATAAGTAAAGTTAAACTCGCTTATCCATGGTGGTCCAAGGTGCTCACTGTGAAGAAGAAGGTTACCAAGGAAAAGAACTGCATCCACAATGCCGCGCCGATCCTGAGAGTGATGGTCGTCGACGAGTACCTCAAGGCCAAAGAAGAATACGAGATGCTAGCAAAGAGCGCCCGAGACCCAAGTCCAGGAGGAGCCAAGGGCTGAGGAAGCTTCCCCCCCCGTGCTCAGAGGCTATTAGTGAGGTCGAGACGAACTCCCTCAGGCGTGGCAAGTCGGCCATCCAATCATGCTCAAATACTAGTTGAAACATCCCAATGTTGTTTCTACTAATAATACATATATATAAACGATGTTTCTACTAGTATTTGAGGAATACCTAAGGTCATAAGTAAAGTTAAACTCGCTTATCCATGGTGGTCCAAGGTGCTCACTGTGAAGAAGAAGGTTACCAAGGAAAAGAACTGCATCCACAATGCCGCGCCGATCCTGAGAGTGATGGTCGTCGACGAGTACCTCAAGGCCAAAGAAGAATACGAGATGCTAGCAAAGAGCGCCCAAGTCGCCAATTGGAAGGAGTTCTGCCGGAAACAGGATCGGGAAGGCGTCTGGGAGGGAATCTACAGGGTGATTGGTAGGATCGCCAGAAGGCCGGAGGAACTGCCCCTATGCAGCGATGGTGCATTCCTCAGCCCAAGTGAATCGGCCGCCGGCCCTACTTGCAGATACATTCTACCCCTAAGACAGAGTAGACCAGGACAACGCTGACCACAGGCGAATTACAGAAGCGGCCAGTCGAGTAAATGTTTGGTTTCATGATGAATATCATAATCCACCATTTATCTCGCTGGAGCTGAAGATCGCCGTGGCAGGTTTCGATCCTAAAAAGGCAGGGGGATGGACTGACGTCTTACGCGGATGCGTTAGACGTCAGTCCATCCCCTGAACCATGAGCAAGGAACGCATCCACAAGGACCTGGATGCGTTTCTTGCCCTCTACAATAAGTGCCTTGAATTGGCATACTTTCCGAACATCTGGAACAGTCCCGTTTCCCACAGTCGTGGTCCTCAAAAAGCCGGGCAAGGACGATATTTTTGCATTTATTGTATTATTTTAAGCTTAATTTTTTGATCAATAAATAAAGATGCCCATAAATATTTAAATAATGTGGGATTCCCACCCACTGTATGCAAGAAGATGTAAGCAAGAAGAACAATTACTAGTACGAGAGGCAAAAAATAGGAATGGTATGAATGAGTTTGCACAGAATAGGCGCCAACTTCTTTGGTGGGATTATGTAAGGCAGGAGGGGTTTTAGTCAGTTGGAGCATGACACTATCCAGACTGGCTCACTTTTTGAGGCAGTTTAGGTGTTAGTCCGACCAGATTTCCCCTCATGCCATATATAAAAATAAAAAAAATACCTGGAGCATTTTCTTGCCGCCGACCTCAAGGACAATGTAGACATTAAGAGGGAGCGTAGGGCTCTAGCGGTCCGGAGCAATATGTTGTCTCGTAGATCTGCACGGTGTCCGTACCTAGTAAAACAAACACTTTTCAAGATTTATTGCAAAAGTCATTACACGGGCGATCCATGAGTCAATAATACTAAGAGATTGCTGGATGTCCAACGCGTCCAATAATATAACATTGATTTCAGGATATTGTTGAGACTGCTTCATTACTGTAGAGCGTCGGTGACTGTTTGCGCAAGCCCAGACCTACGGTTTCTACGTGATTATACGAAAAAAAACATCGTCGCTACTGAGGAGAGTGAGGAACAGTCAAAACGGTATCCTGAAAACTGTAGCAGAGAGCTTCGGCTTTCCGATTGTGCAGCAGTTTGTGCGGAGGTTGATTGTTACTATCACTCCATGGATTTTTTAGTCCGAAATAAAAAGATTTTATTTCTTTGAGATTCTCAGGATCCGGGACCTTTGAATAGCGTACTAGGGGCCGAAATCAACTCGTAGAGGCCTTGTTAGACATATAAGATGAAATGTGACCCCAACCGGCAATTATCCCTGTATGCACTAGTGAGCACACAAGGACAATCCATGGCTGGTGCAAGACTATTGCGGAATGAGACAAAACACTTTTGGCTAAGGTTTGGGAGGTTTCTTGGATCGATTACCCAAAACTATGAACTATGGGCCCCTGTCTGACCACTGTTGATCTACACGGTTATGAAATGGCAGGGGATGACTTGTACACTCAATTAATGGGCCACCCATAAAAAGTCGGTAGCACTTTAGTGACGTAGCGAACTTTAGTGAAGGGGGCAACATATACGGAGGAGCTTGAGGAGTGGAGAGGTGTAGCACGGCTATCAGGACAATTACGGCAGCACGAAAGATCCCTACCAGCATCTTATTGGGTTAACTTCCTTTCTCCGAGCACGTTTGCTTTTGCGAATTTCCACTCAAGCCAGCCTATCAAGGCAAGAGAGAGGTGTGAGCTCTGGTCCCTGTCAGTTTTCACTCCAACCGGTCAATAAAGGCAAGCCAGAGATGAGGAACAAGGCTTCTCCCTGGAGATCAGGTCCGTGGGGTCGCCACTGCCTACCAGCACGCCACAAGTTGCCCTGTGGATTGTATCTCTTTTAGTCTGGCCTCTCACCCTAGGCATGTTGCAGCAAAGCAGAATCTACCGGCGAAAACTTAGAGATCATTGAAGTGCGCAAGCCCCACCACGACGTCAACAAAGAGATACTGCGGTGGGTTATTATTATTGTTATTCAGCTACAATTGTTTTTTAAATTATGTTGTCGACCACCGTGGTTTTCGTGTTACCCTGTAACTGAGTTGTGCAGAACAGATAGGCAGTTCTTGTCATAATATGGTCTGCTGCAGCATCCAGTTAGACTAGAAGCCGACTCTAACCAACAATCCACAAAAGCGTCGAGTTTCGTTATTTAAACACTACTTTTTAAACCCTTCCTCCCTCAGACACATTTCTCAAAAGACTTCCTATTAAGTACCTATTCTAGATACACTTAATTCCTTTACCGGGATATCGCATCGTTACTATTGTAGGTACATCTAAAGCCAGCCAGCTACTGTCCATTGGGTCAAAGCACACTAAGACAGAGTCAAAAGTCAAATTAAAAGAAAATATAAACAACAAATTGACTCTTAGCACCACAGGCAATGTAAGGGACACTTTTCTATCCACATAAATAAAACTTGTTGATGAACGGATAGGGAGGGGATGGCCAAAGAAAAGACCGATAGACTATGTGTGGAGTGATATGTAAGGAACGGGAGTCAGTGATAGGGTGACAATAGGACAGAATGGAAAAAGAAAAAGTGTTGCGCCGACCCCAAGTAACATGGGACAAGGGCAGGAAGATGATGATAAAAAAGACAGTCTCATTCAAAAATTCAAAGGTCGAATGACTGAAAAATGAGCATCAGGGCAACATTACACGTGCCTGTAACTTGCATAAATGTGTGCTAGTAACTTGCATGCTATAATTAAATACTGATTGATGAATGCCGAAATATTTCAGAAGCATACAAGCCCCCTTTTTAAGTTTTTGAGTGAAAATAACCTTTACGCAGTAGAGATAGGCGTCGATATGCTACGTTCATAGAAATTTAACTCCGATTCTATTCCAATAAGCTTTAACCCTTAGTCTCAAATTAGAAACAATATTGGTCCGCAACCTCCCTGCCAATCCGTCCCTGTCACTCGTCCACCGCTGATTCTAAAAGTCAATTACACGGTTTGGTAATAAAGGCCGTAGTTGTGACGTCAGCGCAGTTCTCAGAGAGCCCCCAAGCGGCACGATCCTAGTCTAATTGATTTTGGGTTACGCGGCCCAAACGTCTGTACTGGATGCTCTGTAGCTGTGACGTGGCTAATTTTGGTTTTGATTGTGCGGTGAGTTTGTGGTGTTTATTGATTTACATAGGAATAAGAAAAATTAAATAAGATCCTTGAATACAATTATTCGGTCGATTAGAACTAGCAATACCTTGAGGGATAGCGTTTATCAACAAAAACTAAAACGTGTTTATTGGAAAAAAATAATTGTTCTGCATTTTTTATCCAAAGAAAGATAAAAAATTCTATTTAGTATTATAAATATGAAACTCTATGTTGATGATCTTTTTAAAATGGCTGAACCTATTAGGATGTAGACCGTTACCTAGATTAGGTCATAATATACTGTTTTACCCCCGCTTTTGACAAAAAGTAGTAAATGATGTATTCGTACAAACGTATGACAAAAATAATTCTCATATTATTATTTTCAGGAGTCTTTGGTCAGCTGTACCCACGGGAAAAATGGACGTCGAAATGGACCCGCGGGATCACTCGACTCAATCACTTTCAAGTTACAACCAATGCATGTTTGTTTCTGAATTAGAGGTGAAAAAGATGACATCGAAACAACATGGAAGACCATCTATAAATACAAACAGGAGGAGTAAAAGCAAGGGATCTAACGGTGCTTTTCCACCAGAATGTGCGAGGTAGCTTAGGCGATGCGAGGATGTGCACTCTGTGTGAGGCACTGTCAATGTGTATTTGTTTCCACCAAAGCTTGCTTCCGCGGTTCAAGGATGCAAAGCAAAGCTCTGAATCGGCATGTAGCTGATTGGTGTGAAGTTGCCTAGCAATGCTGTGAAACGGTGTGTAGTTGATGATTGCATACTCATATTCCTCGCAAACATATCTCGTTATTTTTTTCTACCCCTTTTCCACCAGAGCTGCAACAAGCCAGGACATTGAAGTGATCTTATTGGTGGATTTTTTTCCACGCACACTGCCTAGCGTACAGCATAACTCTAATGGCAAAGCAACCTGAAGCAGTTATAATGATCGTCGAGCGGTCAACCGCAACGGAGGACGGACGGTGTAGGAGTACCCTCTAGCTCTCCAAACTTTGCTTGTCCGTTTGTTCACTAATAATTTTGAGTGTGTTCATACAGCTAACGAATGTTGCCTAATGTTAAGTGCTTATACTGGGCTATGTTTTGTGTCAACAGGCGAAAATTATGTTTGTAGAGAATAATCTTAGGATGAGTGTCTAAAAGGAGGTTTATTGCAGAATCATTATATTTTGTTTAAATTAAGAACAAGAAAATAACGTTTCGTTATTTTTAAGCTAGCTGCCGCGCTCGCGGCTACACTCACGCGTAATAAGTATTTGTATCTTTGGAAATTGGAGCCTTATGTTATTCTGATGTACAAGTTTTATTATATGAGCCTTTTATTTATTTGTTCAAACTTTATGCAAAAGTACACAGGCGAACAAAATGTCTTAAGCATGTTCTACCAGTCAAGTGGTAGGGACCATGTAATTCATTAAAATCTGTTCACTAGTTTTTTCATGAAAGATTAACGAACCTCCGTACATCAATCATCACAAACTTTTACAATAGTAGCAGAACAGATTGAGAATAAACTTTATAGTACATCAAAACAATTATGAACACGTAAACATTACTGTCAAACAATAATTTAATGTAACATCAAGGCTAGCCTCCATCCATTTTCATAATAGCGCTCATTTTGACCCGGACGGGAAGTAAAGCTGTTGTAATTAACGTAGACAACTAACTGTGTCCGATCGCCATGACGGACATTTCCGTCGGCCAGAGATTATACGATATTTCTCCCCAACTTCGGACTGACGGGCTTACCCATCAGTCCCGTCGTGTAATTTTGAATAATGGCCACATTTTAGACACAATTTCACGTTAATTTCCAAAAATAAAACCGTTTTTGGCATAATAAAAGGGAAATTGGGACGATAAGGAAAATTTTGATTCGAAATTGGCAGAAAAAAAACGTTAAGGAGATTAGCGGTTGTAAAAACATCTAGTGAGGTGGAATAAATATTGAATTTTGATTTGGTAATATTTTATTCATTGTCTTTACCGTTTGTTATGGTGGTATTAAAATAAAACAAAAAACTGGCCAAGTGCTAGTCTGACACGCACACAGAGAGTTCCGTATTTATTTATTTATTTACTTTAATATAAGACGGCCAAAGGCCAATTACATTAGTTAAAGACATGTTTATAAAAAAGCATTAAAAATAAAAATAATAAAACAAAAACAAACAACAATGATAATATCTATAATTACACGGCAGTCATACGCTCATATCACAATACTCCAGACATACAGACAAAATCTTCTTCCATTCGTCCGCGAACACATCACAATCGGGCTTAGCATCCAAGAGAGCGTTGAGTGCGGCGAGTGTACGAGAGATGGGAGACTAGGCTCGAGCGACGGTTCGACTCCCCGGTACGGCGAACAATCTGTGCCTCCTACTACGTCTATAATTGACCGGGGCAAAAAGTTGGGATAGTTCGTGGTGTAGTTCAGGAGCATCAGTTTTCCCGTGAAAGATTTTACACATATTTATGATTTGATCATTTTTCCTTCTGACCTCGAGAGAATTGTAGCCTAAACAGCTTAAGAGGAAGTTAGAAGGGTATAAGAATGGATAATTTCCATATAAACGCTTATACAGATACCTCAGAAAAGCTTTCTGAACCTTTGCCAAAATTAGTGTGAATTTCTTTTCATGAGGGTTCGAGACACATGCACTAGACTCCAGCTTACTGCGTACTAGTACATTAAATATAGATTTGATTGCACTGATGTTCTTGAAATCCTTTGCATTTCGTAGAATGAAACCTAATCATCTAAATAAATCTTTTGCTACCAATACCATGTGATCGTTAAATGTTAATCTCATGTCAAAAGTGACACCCAGATCCTTCATTCCACTTGTCCTGGTAATAGTGCTGTGATTCATTTTGTATACAAAATTGATAGGGTGTCGTGCGCGAGTAAAACTCATGATGAAACATTTGGTAGAGTTATAATGCCGTATAAACAGCTACATTCACCAAAATAAATAGGTAACAGGTAAAGGCTCTGGCGACTTCATCGCTTAAATTGTGGTCGTACTATTCTACATTAAAATCAATATCAACATTAAAATAATTTAATGAAACATCTTTTTATTACTCTGCCCAGCAAGTGTCGGCATTATTCAGAAATCCCGGTCAATTTAATTATTTAAGTAGTTTTTATCATATTGCCTACTCATCATATTGGGCATTTTACAAATTGCTTCGGCATTATGAATAATGCAGTATTAATCACTTGGTCCATAACATATGTAAAACTGCTGCGATTTTTTCATACCGGAAAGCAACCATTTAGCTGGCAGGAGTGGACTGTGGGATACTTGAATCTAACAAAACTATGCCATTTAAAGCTTAATTTTACGCAAACGGTTTACTGAATCGAAAAATGGTTTCACAGACCCGTAGTATTTTTGAATGGCCTATCCAACAATACCCCAACCATGACGACATGAGTAGACGAGAAAAAGAAACATTCCCAGTTTACGTGTTCCCCAAACAAAATTATAACAAAAAATAATTAAAAAAAAACCACTTTGTCGGTGGTCCATGCCAAATTATAGTTTTCTAGTGCTAAAAATCTCTGAGCTTAGCTGCGGACGGACGGACAGACGGACATGGCAAAACTATAAGGGTTCATTGTTGACTACGGAACCCTAAAAAGCCGTTTAACTGTCTCGCTGGTCTAGTTGTCACAAAGCGCTACTTATCTGGTGAGATGCTGGGTTTGATTGCAGGGTCGGGAAAAGTAATATTGGGTTTTGCATAATCTGGATCTGGAGCTGTAACTCTGTCTGTCTGACCGTCTGTCAGTCTGTCTGTCTGGTACCTTCTCACGCTTATTGCTAAATAGGTCTAGATGCAATTTGGTATTTGGTATGGAGATAGTTTGAGACCCTGGGATGGATATAGGATAGTTTTTTTTTCCGAAAATCAGCCTTAAGGGGTTGGAAGTTTGTATGTTGAACTAATAATTTCTCCAGTAATATTGAAGGTGTGCGGGCTGCACACCTACAATATTATTTGGCGATATTAAAAAATTAGTTATTCGAAGTAATAATACGCAGAAGAAGTCGCGGGCAACAGCTAGTTGATAATAAAGTTTTAATTGTTTGGATTTTTAATTATCCTTCTTCGGCCCCATATTTCTTTGTGAAATAATTTTGATATGTTGTTCTTCAGACAGCTGTCTAGCAACATTGCTGAAATGGATCTTTTTGGCGCAGCCGTGTTATTTTTAAGTCTGCCACTTTTTGCAAGAGCATATTTTGTGTAAGGTTAAGTCAGTTACTAGTTTTTGATTTAAGGCACAGATACACCTTAGTAGCTGATTTTAAAATGAGAACTATGTCTAAACAGCAAGAAGTATTTTTTTTGAATAAAAAATGTGTTACATTAGACAATTTTCTTAATAATTTGATCTAAGAAAATTGTGAGATTTGTTCTTTTAATATTATAATTAATTTGTTAAGGTCTAACACGGACAAAAAACGACAATCGCACCAAAAAATTGTGACCATCTCAAAGACTATTTAACTATCTACATTTTGATTTAAGGCTTTTTTTAAGTTATACAATAATAAGCTGTTGCGCTACGTGTCGCGGGTTCGATTCCCGGACGTAACAGATATACTCGTATATATTTGTATAGCCTACAGATAGTTGACTGGATCTGGTTGTTTGTGTACGTGAGTTTAATATTTGCAAATGTACCCACGATACAGGCGAAATTCCTAGTGTGGAGGCAGCGTTTGTTTTCTTTTAAAATAATATAAATAAGTAAGTAGTGCCTTTTAGATGCTACAAAACAGTCGCATAAAATATTCTTTCTCAGAACAAGTCCATGAATCAAGCTCGAAGTTGCTTCACCACAAATCGTGCTGACGCCCCAAGCCCTGAAGCCTCGAGCCCTGAAGCCTCAAGCGAGTCTAATTACGTAACTGTCTTGTTAGCACAATTAATATCTCGTTCCGAAGCAGACCGTCGCCGTCGACGTGGTCACGTCTTAGAAACCGATTGCCAACCCGTCACTTTATTAGTGTCTATATTAAAAGCTTTTGTCCGCGGCTTCGCTTGCATTAATATAGAATTTGGGTGTCGATCTGTTTTTTAATGTTTCTGATTGCCAGGTAGTTTGAGAGTCATCACCGCTCATGATTCCAATCCAGGAAATACTTCTTTTCTTTATTAATCTGTTCTCCTGGTAGTTTAAGAGTCTTAACCACTCATGATTCTAGCCCCGGATTTATTTTTACTCAATGTTTCTGGTCTCCTAGTACTTTGTAAGTAAGCTAATTAGACGACACAATAATAAGTTGCATACAAAATTCACCCTCCCCCATTTCTCCCCCTTTAAGTTTAATGCAAAAATAAGTACCCCATAACCGTTTCTAGGGTCCCATCTATAATTACTAATAATATTATTGTTTCAGTGATTTTGGCGTCAAGGCGTAACAAACAAACAAAGTCACTTTCGTATCTATAATAAATTAGTTAGGAAGTAGTCAAGAGGAGTAACTTTGACGGTAGCCATTTTAGTTTTGGTGGAGTTAATCTTACTTAGTGTTGTTTGTTGCAGTAAGTACATTTTAAACGGGGGTGTTATCGGTTTGTCGCATATATGTAGGTATTGCGTTTTTTTTCAGACAATTTCAAAAATTAAAGATTTTCTGTACTCTGAAGGTATATAATTGTATATGCGAGTTCCTCTTTAAATAACATAATTTTAGTGAAAACATATTGGTTTGAATAAAAATTATGTGCGAATAACACAGTGGAAATAATACGAATTGTATAAAAATATAGCACACTAGCACTCCTTCGCGACTTCGTTCGCGTTATTTCGTTTATTCTATAAATGGTTTTCTTAGGAGTAGTTAGTGAAGGCGACCAAAAATAAACAATTATTAAATCAATAAAAAGTGGGTATCGTTAATATACAGGGTTTAATGGATTGGGACGATTCGTTATTAGACTTAAAGAATAATAAATTTCAGGTTACAGCCATAAAGTAAAATCCTCCCTTATAACTTAATAACCCTTTTTTGCCCCGTTGAAGTTGAGTTTTGAACAACCCAAACATGTTATTCACTCTTTTCTTCTCTTTTTTATTTTTCGTTTATGTTAGTTAGATTGCGCAGTACGATTCCTCAAAAAAAAACAACTATCTGGGGGGTAGTTTATGTAAATTTTGATTATTTACTTTATAGGACCCCCAAGGAATTCGATTTTTCTTACAAACAAATTTTGCCCCTTTTCACCTTTAAGGATGAATTGCAGAAAATTCCTGCTTAGTGCTCCCCTAGAACCATACGTCAAAAACAAAACCCGGTCCAGTAAGATTACTAGCTTGGGATTAGTTTCGAAAAACTTATAATGACAACCTTTATGGTTTACTCAGGTTGGTATTTGTGCTAAATTTCAAGTTTATTCACCCAAGAAATATGATTCTTCAAAAAAACTTTAACACTCCCTAAATCGTCTGTTGGGGAAAGATTCGATAAACTAATAATAGCAACCTTTATTGTTTACTAAGGGAGCTATTTATGTCAACTTTAAATTTATTAACCTACGAAATAAGATTCTTCAAAAACAATTTAACACCTCCTAAATGGTCTTTTGGGGTTAGTTGCGAAAAACGTATAATGACAACCTTAATTGTTTATCGAGGTTGGTATTTATGTCAAGTTTCATATTTATTAACCCAAGAAATCAGATACTTCCATACAAACTTCAACACCCTCTAAATCGTCTTTTGGAGGTAGTTTAAAAAATTAATAATGACAACCTTTATTGTTTATTTAGGTTGGTATTTATGTCAACTTTGAAGATTATTAACCCAAGAAATAACATTCTTCAAAAACGCTTTAACACCCCTTAAATCGTCTTTTGGGAGTTGTCTCAAAAGACTAATAATGATAAACTTTATTGTTTATTGAGGTTGGTATTTATGTCAAGTTTCATGTTTATTAACCCAAGATATAAAATTCTTCAAAAAAACTTTAACAACCCTAAATCGTTGATCGATTAGACAGTAAGTCAGCCAGTTTCTTCTTTTATATATTAAAGCGCGGCTTCGCTCCCGCCAACTGGCTCCTACCACCTACCTATCTACCCTACCTGCCTACCCTACCTACGCAGTTGCCCACCCACTTATCTTACCTAGCTACTAACCTACTCATCTGCCCTACCGATCAACCTACCTACCCTACTCTATCAACCTATCTACCCTACCCTATCCTACTCATCCTATTTACCCTACCCTACCTACATACCCACTTACCCTACCTACCTACCAATTTGTTACACTATTTATTTGAATAAGATTTAATAAAGCATATAATAAATAATAAATAAATAAATAAATAATAATACAATACGAATGTAACCAACTTTTGTTTCTACCGGCGATCTAATTAAATTTTAGAACACAAAAGCTGCTGTTGTGACCTAACTATGATAGTGACATAAATATTCTCTCGTAGTATTTTTTGCAGTTAATAATGAGTATTTTAATCATGTAGTACATATTTTTTATGTGTCAATAGTTTTCTCAGCGCAAGCCATATAATGAATTATATAGGCAAGATATTGTCATTTTGGGTTACATTATTGCAATTTTCTAATGGATCTCTATTTTGTTTGGAAATAAATAATAGCCTATGTTACTCGGGAATAATTTAGCTTTGCATAGATGTTTTTTTTTTTTATATCGGTCCAGTAGTTTCGGAGCCTATTCGGTACAAACAAAAAAATCTTTCCTCTTTATAATATTGGTATAGATAGTTGTAGCCACAGATAAGCCATGCAATCGTGATTCCATGGTAACCATTTAACAGCTATTTTGCAGAACAAGATTTATTTTTAACTAGCTGATCCCCGCGACTCCGCTCCCGTCAACTGGCACTACCTACCCTACCTTCCCTTACATATATTCTCTCGCAGACTTTTTTGTAGGTAATAATGAGTACTTTAATCATGTAGTACATATTTTTATGTATCATTTATAGTTGTCTCAGCGCACGCCTAATAATGATTTTTATAAGCAAAATTTTGCTACTTTGGGTTATATTATTGCAATTTTCATACAGATCTCTAATTTTTTGAGCCTATGAACTCAAGAAAGTAGCTTTCTATTGATAAAAGAATTTTCAAAATCGGTTCAGTAGATACGGCGATGACAACGTCACAACATCACAAACTCACAATTATACCTCTTTATAATATTAGGGGTTAAAGTATGAAAATGCCGATGTAACTGAAAATTTTTTTTTTTCATTTATATTTAATCAAAATAATTACCATTATTATCTATACATTGCTGCCATCTAATAAGAAGGTCATTTGTGCCTTTGCGATAGAACTCTGGTGATGTAGATTCGACAAACTGTGTGAAAGCATTTTGTACTGCCTCCTGAGAAGAAAACTTTTTATCACTTAAAAAATTGCCCAAATCACGAAAAAAATGGTAGTCCGTTGGAGCAAGCTCTGGCGAATATGGAAGGTTAGGAATGGTTCTTATTGCAGTTCATGTAGAGTTAAAACGGTTTATCGTGCTGTATGAGGTCTCGCTTTATCATGGAGCATCAATGGTGAAGATCGATTCTTGAGTCAGGACTGCTAGTTTTGCTATCATTGTTCGGAGTTCGGCACAGTAAACATCTGCCGTTATTTCTTGACCAGATCGGAGAAAGCTATAGTGAATAACACCATGCTGAGACCACCAAACAGTTACCATTACCTTTTTATTGCTTTAGGACACTGTTGCGGCGTTTGACCTGGGGTCAGCCATTGCATTTTTCGCTTACGGTTATCGTAAATAATCAACTTTTCATCACATGTCACAATTCGATCCAATATTCCTTCATTTCTGTATCGATTCAACAAGGCAACATAAGTTTCAACACGCGTTTCTTTCTGCAGATCAGTTAAATCATGAGGCACCAATTTTTCATATTTTTTTATTTTACTGATTTGACGCAAATGAGTCAATATTGTTGGTAAGGTAACGTTAAACCATGCCGCTAACTCCTGGGTAGTTTGGCTTGGATCGGCTTCCACCATCTCTTTCAATTCATTGTTATTCACCTGTGTGGGCGGTCTTCCACGTGGTTCGTTCTTCAAATCAAAGTTTCCATCACGAAAGCGTTTAAACCAAAATCGCATGGTGCGTTCATTAGCAGTCCCCTCTCCAAACGCAACATTGATATTGCGAGCTGTTGCTGCCGCGTTAGTTCCGCGTCGGAACTCGTATTCAAAAATCTCTCGAATTTTCGAAGTATCCATCTTTCTTGTCTAAACTGAATAAAAAAAACAACTGAAAGTTGATAATCGAATGTTGCACATTTTTTAAAAGAAGAACTTCATAGGTTCCTAGTAAAAAAAGTTTCACTCAAAAATCTCAAACCATGAAGGTTCTATGTCAATTTGAGGTACCTATTACAATAAAACGGTAATTTCATACTTTAACCCCTATTATTAGCATAGATTAGTGGTATACACTAGTTTCAAATCAACAACATTGCCATTATAGTTTTTCCCCGCCGCGTCGCCTTTTACTAATTAATCAAAATCACTCCAACAAGCGAAACAAAACACTCAATAAGGGTCCAACATTGTCATTGACTAACTCCAACATTGTCATACAAAATATTTTGTCTCAAAATATCCAACCCTTTGTTCGCCGGCCAGGTATAACGAGGCTGGCAGGTGCGCCGAGATTGACGAAATATTTAATTAGAGCACTTCACGCTCCGAAGGGATTCAAAGGGCTCGAAATTCGCGTTCGCCGAGAATTATTGTAATGTTGCGCACTTATGCGTAAGTGCGAGTACAGTATGTTACGCGATGCCTCGTTGGTCGCGCAGACCGGGACGACTCGTTTCAGGGTTCAAGGCGCGTGATTCTTTTATAATTGTGATTTTCTCAATGCTGTTTGTTGCGAATGAGATGCATGGTTTAAATATAGGTATTGGAAGAACTTGCGTGTTCTTTTTCGTTGGTTCATACAAGTTCGTTAGTAAGTACATATTCTTGCATGTAATGGCATAAATGTTTCTTTCTAAATTGTTGTAGCGTTAGGCACAGAACTCACGTAAACGAAAATGTGTAGGAACGTCTATTCTCAATTGAATTTTTTAATAAAACATCGTATACAACTGTGTAGAAATGAAGCTCTACCACTGAATAATAAAGAAAGTCGTTCTTCAGTCCCTGAAATAAGAAAACTGTATCCTTTTTTGACAAACTACTAGTCTTGCGTTAGCTAGCAATGCACAATGGCTTCTTTAGGCAAAGCGGGCTGAGCTCACAATGGTACGGAAAAAAGCGAGGCCACGGTGAAGATTAATTCCAGACTCCATTATTATAATAAGTATACCGTTAAAATAATATGCGGCTTTTAACAAAATGGGCTTTAAAAGAGTAGCACATTAAATTACTCGCTAGAGTTAGCGCTAATTTTTAAATTAATGATGCCAATTTAGTCTAAAACAGACCACTCAACCAAGCAAGATCGTACTTGTTACTATAAGACTTTGTCTTACTAACATTAATTTACGCGTGACACTAAGATTTTCTGGTAAAAAATAATCCTAAGGAACGACCCCTGTAATAAGCCACAGCATAAAAAACGAAACTACAAAAGTTTGGCGCACTGTTATATCTTTTGCTGAAGCCTCAATATTTTTTTGGTTCTGCGTCCCTTTTTTAACAAGGTAAGAACAAATCCTTGGTAGGATCTGGGACAAAAAAAGGAAAATCTTTTTGAATAATGTCTCCACGTGTTAGGATCCAGGCGGGACATTTTGACGCGGTGTCAGCTTTAAAAAGAAATATTAGCGGAAAAATTGTTTGTATGTGAAATATCTGAGGCCTCACCTTTTGCATAGCAAAGTGTGTTAGCGTTTGTTCTTACATTTATATACTGATTTGGGTGCGAGAGGGAAAATTGAGCTTTTCGTCATCTCGTAAGATGTAAAGGTCAATTGTGAGAGGTCAACCTTTTGGAGGGTTTGGACATTGGGTCGTTTGTAGGTATTTGTGAACTGTTAACCCATTTGGGCTTTGTGAGTAACTTTTGTGAGTAGATATATATTAATCCTACTATAATAATAATATAAAGGCGAAAGTTTGTGAGTGTGTATGTTTGTCCCTTCTTCACGCTCAAATGCCTGAACGGATCTGGATGAAATTTGGCACATAAATAGATTATAGCCAAGAATAGCACGAGGGATACTTTTTATTTCGGACATATGTTCCCTCAGGTTAATTATCGACATTCACGCGGGCGAAGCCGCAGGCAGAAGCTGGATGTTTGTTACTCAATCACGCAAGAACGGCTGAACAGATTTGGATGGAATTTGGCATGAAGATAGATTAAAGTGTAGTATATTGTTCTCTTGGGATAATAAAACACTTTTCTCACGGGCGAAACCGCTATAAGTTATATTATTTTAGGTAATGATATTTGAGCACTATTAAAGTATATTTACCTAAAAACAGGGTGCATAGGGATGCAGGAGTGAATGGAAACATTGGGAACAAAACTTTGATTAAGATTTTGATACCACTTTATTGGTTACAAACAAAGCATCGTATTTTTTAAATACTAATTAATATATTGGTATCTACTTAAATACTGCAAAAAAATTAAATGAGTTGGAAATTCCCTTCAAAATTTTCATTCTTTTCGCCCGGCATTCCTATTCACCCCGTTTGACGATACTTGGCAAGTGAACTTTGGTTGGCCCAATAACTGAGCTATCAGCTTTAACGCTACCGGTTGCTTGTCCGATACCTGTTCGGATCAAAATATAGGTACATTATATTTTAGTGATTATGAGAATTTGAGTGCAAGATTTAATTGTGATATAGCGCTCAAGACCCAGAAGAAATTCTATGTAATCCAAAATTAAAATACTGTTGAACATTAGGTATTTGGTCCGATTCCCGGGTAGGGCATTATTGGGATTTTCCGCCAGCAATATAGTATATAGTCATCATCAGCTTTATAAGGTTCCCACTGCTGGGACAAAGGCCTCCTCTCTGTGAGAGGCTTGGTGGATATCACATGCCTTCGAATTTTTGGTTCTAGGACATACCTGTTTCCTTTACCGTTTTAAGAGCAGTGGTGCTGAAATAATTTACACAAAGTTAAGCACCTGCCTGGGTTCGCATTCACGACCTACGACACCAGTGCTCTCTTATATATATATATAGTATCAGCCCGTATTCTGGACGTGGGCCCGGTTGATGGCAATAGGCTCTCCTTATGACATGGGATTTAGATATAACTGGCGAAATGTGGCTGTAGTATAAGAACACATCTGCCTTTTTCTATTCAGGGAATACATTCAGGCTTTATGTTATGATACAAAAAAAAAACAATAAAACCTTTTTTTTTAAGGTTTGAGTAGTTGCAATATTAAACATCTAATACCGTACACATTTTGGATCTAAAACGCATAAAACTCACTACCTCCAAACTGAAAACATAACTGATAAGGAGCTCCTTTTCAGTTCCTATTTTCCAGGAACAAAATATGTATCAACACTATCTTACATATATTACACCTAACATATTTGCTCCCAGCATCTTTTCCTACCATTTTCTACTCGAAGACAGGGAGAAATCCGTCAGTCTGAGGGGTAAGTCTGTAAGAAGCTCGACCATTACTCAGGTAAGTGTAAGTTCTTGCGCGCGTTGGTACTGCATGGAAATTTGTCACTGTGACACGCTTTATATTGCAAGGAAAGGTTTTTACTGGACTTTCGAGGAATTCTGGATATGTTATTATGTACGTCAAGGAGTTTATTATAGCTGCACATATGCATAGATGAGAGCAGTGTGTGTTGTGAGCAGAGTTGACCCAGTGGTAACGGCCCCAACATACGCGTCATAGGTCGTGCTCATTTGACCTCAGGCAAACGCATTACTTTGTGTAAATTATTTCATCAATACTGCTCTAAAATCGGCGAAGGAAAATCTCGTAAGAATCCGACATTTCATAGAACCAAAAATTTTTATACTTACATGTCATCAACCCGCACTGGACCTGCGTGGTGACATCCACCAACCCGCACTGAGCCCGCGTGGTGAATTAAGGTCCCAGCAGTGGGCACATTAAAAGGCTGGTGAGGATGATGATGATATGTACATTATGGTAGTAAGGTTACATGGTAGTGTATGTACCACTGGTGAGATATCGGTTAACACCTCTGCGTGAATACAGTCATTATCTGATATGACATAGGGTGACGTATATAATTCTGAAATGACCACACCGCCTCTAGCAAGTGTGGTGATCAATGCCCGACATGCTAGTATCTTTATTATTTGAGAAGAAGGTACTAACATGCATCAAATTCATCTAGGTAGGGAATCTGGCGTATCTTGCGATAAAATGATTTTAATGTGCCGAAAAAATAACCCTTGGCTTTTAGCGTACCTATTGAGACAAGTTTAATACAAAGCCACTCCATTTGAAAATTATTATAGGTACTGAAATATAGTTAATTGAAGTCGTAAATCTGAGGCTAGTCCAAGCCTGAAAAATGTTTATAAGTACAAAAGAATAAACAGTTAATAAAACAAACATTTTAACCAATCAAAGTCAAAGTCAAAGTATTTATTAGTGTGTTTTTTGGTGATACAGTAGGTCTGATAGTTAGGTTTTGGTGACTCAAAAAACTACCCATTAGGGCATACACTATTTAACAATATAAGAATTTAAAATCGATATTTCATACAAATTAACAAAATTTCAATATTTACAATCAATTTTTGAATAAAATAATTAGAATACAATTAATTATTATAATAAATATACAGAATACAATAATTAAGTCAAGTTTTTTAATTCACATGCATAAATAAATAATTATCATTTAGTTTATTACATTTTGTCAAAAAGGAATTCGTCAATGGTATAGTAGCATTTTTCATTTTAAAAAATATTTAGTCTCCGTTTAAATTGTGTCAAGTTTAAATCTTTAATGTCATTCGGTATTTTATTGAATATTTTCGGAGCCATGCAGAGGATGCTTTTGTGCATAAGGGCGGTCTTTGAGGCTCTTAGAAATAACTCGTGACGGTATTCTTGTCTTGTCGATCTATGGCGTTGCTCTGAAGCTTTTTTAAACAATTCACTATTTTTCTTGACGAACAATGCGGTCTCGTATATGTAAAGACAAGGTAATGTAAGTATTTTAAGAGATTTGAAACGCGGATTGCAACTTTCCGTTGATTTAAGATTACATATCGATCTAATGCACCTCTTCTGTGCTTTAAAAATGTTATCTTTCTCGCTGCAATTTGCCCAAAAAATGACTCCATAACGTAATATGGAATCCACATAGCCATAATACGCAGCTACAACAGCTGCCTGATTAACTATGTTTTTAAGTTTATACAGAGCAAAGGCGAACCTACTTAATTTGGTTATAAGAATTGATGCATGTTGTTTCCAAGTTAATTTAGAGTCAATTGTCAAGCCTAGAAATTTTATATGCTCTACTTCTTCAATTCTGTTATCGCCAAAACTTATATTTATGTCAGGAGTGGTCATATTTTGCCGAAACTGCATAATTTTAGTTTTATTTAAATTTAATTTTAAATTATTATGTTCAAGCCAGACAATAGATTGTTGCAATGCATTTTTGATGTCACATTCATAGTTTCTATTTTAATAATTTCTTATAATTATTGACATACAGCGTCTTATACCAGGTGTTAACCAATTAGGATTCCTTTTTAACTTTATTTTTTTGTTGATCAAGGGGAAACATAAATCATAAAACAGCTGGAATACTTCCATAAAATTATCGTACGCTACATTAGGATCATCAGCTTGATAAACATCACAAAACGATAAAGGAAATAAACATGATCTAAATTTCATAAGGTTACCGTAACTGTAATCACGCGCTGTAATACTCCAACTGTTTATTGTATAAGTCTTTTTAACGGGGATCCTTAAGATTTGGGCTGTGTGATCTGACATATTAAGGTCAATTACATCATGGTGGACACACTTTTGCGTAAAATTGTGCGCAAAATTATCTATACATGTGTTGCTTTTTAACCTAGTCGGCTGGTCAATTTGCAATTTTAGATTATAGCTCAATAGGTAGTTGGTAAACTCAAGGGAAGTTCTATTTTTTTTCAATATATTAATGTTAAAGTCACCACATACAATGACATTCCCGCGCGCCTTGTAACAGATCTTGGGTAAGAGAATATTTAATTTTGAGTAAAAAGTGTCAAGGTTATTTGACTTAGGTACTCTGTAAATACACACAATAACAATGCCATGCCAATCAGTATCATCCTACAAAAAATCTTCAACTGGTAAACTCAACAGACACCTGTTTTACCACCTGTTTCAGCCACAGGAATTATAATATCGTTTGACGAGGTTCAGTGCAGCATCAGGCCAGAGCGAGCAAATATACTCCCGCGGAGGGATTATATCGAGTAATTCTCTAATGCTGCCCGGTTAGGGGGATTTACCAGCTGCACCCGGTCGAGCTCCGTGAAGAATTATTAGAGATTCTCTGTGTCTATAATGCGGTTCATTTGTTTATTTGTGGATCGGTACGGGTATACAGGTTGGATGATAACTAAGTATAAATCGAGGGTATTTTGTCAGAACAGAAAACGAGCAAATAAAAAAAAGAGTTACAAACATAGGCATGCCTCGCTTTTTCTACTTATTTATCTAAAAACCGTATAGCTGCAGAAGCTTAAACTACAGTTTTATGAGTGTGTAAAGTAGTTAACTAACATTTTTAGCGTTCCGTTGACAACAAGGAACCATTGTAGGTTCCGTCTGTCGTCCGCAGCTTAGCTCTCTTACTCTTAGTACTAGAAAGCTGTAATTTGTTATGGATATACAATACATGCCATATTATAGCTTACTCGCCGTCAAAATCACGCCGAAAAAGTGCAAATAAAACCATGGATAATTTTTTTCTCGAATATCCCATGGTGTGGGGAATCGTTAGATAAGCCATTAAAATATTACGGGTCTGTGAAAACCATTTATCAATTTAGGGATCCGTTTGCGTGAAATTAAGTTTTAAACGGCTAATTTTTGCTAGAGTCGAGTGTCTCTTCCCCTGCCAGCAAAATGCTTGCTTTTGGATATGAGACAAAATTCACGGCAGTAGTATAAATAATGAAATTTAATGAAAAACTATCACAGCTAAGTAGACTTTACAAGTTTATGAGTAATAATCGACCAACTTATAAAATGTACTTTGAAAAGTAAAAAAATTGTATATTGGCGACAACAGTTTTCAAATGGCAAAGTTAATTTTGTCCCTTCGTTAGTTTAATGTTCGGTGCTTTCATTGTTGTTTAACGTTAGTAATGTTACCTTTTTAGTTAGCTGATGTTGTCGCACTTGGCCGGTTTTTCATTTAAAATTAAAAGCAAAAAGTGATATAAACTCTTGTTTAGGAACAAAATCTGAATAATAAAATACAGTGATAACAAAATAAAAATATTTACTCTCTTTATTCATAAAATCAACAACGTATAATTTTATTTTAAATTTATATACAAATCAATACATTAGATTTTATTTTGTTTGGTTTTGCACTGTAGAAATATAATCACTTCTTTGTTTTATTGACAGGCAGGAAAGAAGTGAAGTTTTGATGCGTCAGCCTGTTCATTTAGTCGGTTCTGCTTGCAAACATTTTTTAGGTTTCCGAAGTCAACAAGGACCCTTATAGTTTCACTATGTCCGTCTGTTCGTGCGCATCTTAGCTCAGAGGCTCTTAGTACGAGAAATCTACAAATTGGCATGGGTATACATATTAATAATTGCGACAAAGTGGTAAAATAAAATTATGGAAAAAAGATTTATTCGGGTACCTCCTATGGACGTAATGTTATTTTTCTCGTCTGTCCCATGGCCTTTCAAAAATATTACGGGTCTGCTCAAACTATTTTTCGTTTCAGAGACACGTTTGCGTAAAATTAAGCTTCAAATTGCAAATTTTTGTTAGAGTCAAGTGCCCCCCTCCCCCTCCCCCTGGCAGCGAAATGGTTGCTTTTGACTTCATGACAAAATTCACGGCAGTTATAGTAGGATTCGGAGTTCTGCAGGTTGGTACGGAATAACCTTATTAATACGTCTACCAATACAGCACGCTGTATTGGTAGACGTATTAATAAGGTTATTCTCCCACTCACCCCGCCTGTTGGCTGTGGGTGAGTGGGAGTCGGGTCTCTGGCTTCAGGCACTACCGTCGCCTAACATAGGCACTATGCTAGGTGACACAACCTTCCGACTCGCTACATGTCTGGGATTGGGTGCTCCTTGTGAGGCTCCATATGGCTGTCAATGCGGTGAAGCAGTCGACTGCCTCGGACACCATGGTCTTTCTTGTAGTAAGAGTGCAGGTCGGATTGCGCGGCACGCTAGCATTAATGATCTCAACCGTCGTGCTTTTGCCACCGCCGGGGTGCCAGCAGTCTTAGAACCCAATGGCCTAGCACGCGTAGATGGGAAGAGACCAGCTGGTATGACCGTAATGCCATGGAAGTTGAGTAGGTCTTTGGTGTGGAATGCAACTTGCGTCGACACCTTTGCACCATCCCATCTTCCTAGCACGGTGGGCTGCGCTGGGGCGATTGCTGCAGGTGCTCAAAACCTCAAACGGCGCAAATACAACAACCTAATTGGTAATTATGTTTTTGGGCCGTTTGGGGTTGAAACACTAGGGCCATGGGGTCTGAGTGCACACCTATTATTTCGGGATATTGCCAAGCGGTTGGTCGACTCTTCACGAGACCAGAGGGCTGGCCTTTTTTTGGCCAAAGAATCAGCATTCATCCAACGTGGCAATGCTGCCAGCCTTCTGGGCACTTTTCCTGTTGACAGCGATGTGGACGAATTTTTTGACGCCCCGTAATTTTACATTTTTTATTCTTTTTATTATTAATTTAGTTCTTATATTAATAATGTACATATGTAAATTAAAATATTAAGGACTTAATTTAATTGAATTGTATCTGCCTGGAAAAAAAAGTTATACTGTTAATGTTATTGTACGAAATTAAAAGGAAAACTATCACAGTTAAGTAGTTTCTTTACAAGTTTACTAGTAATACGAGTAGTCGACCAACTTATAAAATGTACTCGGAATAGTAAAATTTTTGTACAAATGCCATAAAAAATTACTTAAATAACGCTGTTAGTTGTGTAAAACAGATAGTAAATATATGCTTATGAACCATGTAAAATACACAAAAACGAAATAACTGCACTATCTTGACGCGAAGTTTTTCATTTGTCTTCACTTTTAATATAAAATAATATATCAAAAATTTCTTACATTATTTGCCTAACTACAAGAACTGATATCATGTTATTAATATGCTTCAACTTTATACTAAGATCACTCAAAACTTAAAGTATACTCTCAAGGTGGTCTCATTATCACCAAGTTAGGATTTGATGAGGGGCTCCCTTGGAAATCGAAGGAAGTCCTCAAATTTTATAGGGCCGCTCAACTAGAGTGTTACCAAACCAGTTATAGCTGTAACATTGAATGAAACTACTGTAACATGAAAGCACTAACAAAAAACCATTGATACCACGAAAAAAAAACCAACAAACAACAAATAACAAATTCCGCCATGTTCTAAATTGAAAATTTAACTTTCATTATAATAAAACTCGGACATTTTGCGACGTGATCGTTCCAACCATAAAATGTGAGAGCAAATAAAATAATGGGCCGTTCAGTTTCCATTATTGGACCAACGTTACAATAACATATAAAAAAATGTCATAAAATCTAGCGAAATTACTGGTTTTATAGCTCCGTTGATCTGTAGGAGAGATGTGGACCAATGGAATTCTGACAGCTGTTTCATTTTTTGCGTTAATTGTTTGAGAGTGTGATGTTGTTTCATTAAGGGGCTGTATTCCCGATGGGACCAGTAGTGTTCTACATCCGTTGGTTGCAGATTCAATTAAATTCAAGGATTGTGCTATGAGGCGGCTTACGGAGTTTTTGTTTAAAAGAAGAAAGGAAAGAGTATTTAAGTGTCACAAAACGACAAACAATATTAGAACAGAAGTATTCCTGTTTGAGCACCTATTTTTAGAGCACCTATGCTTTGAGCACCAAGCCATTATATTGATTGGTGCTCAAAGCATAGGTGCTCAAAAAATATGTGCTCAAACGGCAATACTTCTTAGAACATGCTTATGCTACAATTAGTAGTACTTAAATTAAGTTAGTAAAGACGAGTAATAAATCAAACAATAATAACATAAACTACCTCCATTTTGTTTATAACAGAAAAGAAATAGGGTGAAAAAGATGCCAGGCAGATGCATATCATGATTGTGGCAAGCAGGCTTCTACTCAGCATAATGCTGTTTGCGCTGATTTTCAGTAGTCGCTCAGGACGTGACGTACGGAAACCAAATCTTTTGTGTATATTTAAATAGATACAAAGAACATAAAATAAATACAATAAGATAAATATAAATGTTTCTTGTGTTTTTGTAAACTGTGCCTAGGTACGTCACCTACTGTTCCAAATTATATTCTAATCCACATACTCCCTTTAACTCAAAATTTGATATACTTACAGAGCAGCTATACCCAAAAATATTTAAGAAAACCGTTAAGTTCGCACTGTCTCTAAACTGGGCAGTATGGAATTGAAAAGTTAATAAACACTTCTGGATCGAATCTAAGATCAGATTCAAGACTTTATACAAAATGTTGTATATATCAACATCATCATGCTGTGCCAGCCTCATCCAGGTTTTACCCGGCAACAATATCGTCTACCCGTATCGCCGCCGGACGACTTATATTTCTACTTCCAGTCCTTAGACGCCACTCGGTCACCGTCTTACTACACTTATCATAAAATGTTGTATTGCTGACAGCCCACTCGGTGGTGCCCGCTTTGTCAAGACGGAGAAGGGGAGGCTCATTAGCTGTGGCTTGATCAATGGTGAAACAAAGAGGACACGAGTAGGGGCCGCTAGTCAGGGCTTTTGCCGATTAAGTCGGCGATGTAGCGGCCAAAACGTAAGTGGCGGACATCGCAACTGAGGCCGACCGCGATGTTGTATGGGGCCTCCTATACGATATCACGGCTGAGAGTTTGGGGCCGTGGCGGGAGAGGAGTGCCGGTATTGCGGTGCGCCGCTTTGCCTGCCTTTCGCGGCCTAGATGGGGTCGCCACCGTCTGTTGGAGGACGCGGTTGGGCCGCAGGGGAGGAGGAGTGTCGGTATAGCGTTGGCCACTCTCCCTATCTCCGGCGGCCGAAAAATGGTAGGTGATGGGGCCACTGACCTGACCCGTCACAGGGGGACCAAGGGTGGCCATACACGGGTTCGTCTGCTGCGCCCATATGCTGGCATGGTCCCTGGGCTGGTCACCTAGTACAATTTGTAATTTGTTCTGGTGCATCGGAGATGGGGGGTACTCCCCGACGAGGGTCCCGTGACGGACAGCCGCGGCAGGTTCGCGGTGAGTGCTAACGCGTACCCGTGTTTCCGCCATAAGTGGCACAGGAGGACACCGTGGAGTTTTAGTGGGTTGGAATCACACATAACTAGTCTATCTTACCGTGGTAGAGCAGTATAATTATTCCATTTATTTATTATATTTACATATTTTTACATTTTAAATATTATTCTATAAAATTAAATAAAAAAATACAAAAAAAGCTTTTTAATTAAAATCAAACCAACCAAAAGAATATTTCATGACGATTCCAATAAGCCCAAATATAACTAGGATACATTGGTTTTATTTCGGAGTTCCAGTGGCCATTGTGGTCTTCTTAATCAGTTTCACTTCACCAAATGATACTTTCTGAGTGCAAATGATTGCATTAGTGAAGAAAATACCAAAATCGCTATTATGCCTATAACATTTGAGGAGTTCTCTCGATTTCTCTAGGAATCCATCATCAGATCCTGGTTTCCTTATCATGGTACCACTCTTGGGATATCTCCTTTCCAATAAAAAAATCATCAAAATCGGTTCATAATCGACGAAGTTATCCGCGAACACACATAACAAAAAAATATGTACAGTCGAATTGAGAAACTTCCTCCATTTTGGGAAGTCGTTTAAAAATAGTAGCCCACCGTTATCGGGAACAGGGTCCAAGCTACCGGTGGTTATTATTATTATTATAATGAGCCTGTTATATCCCACTGCAGGTCAAAGGCCTCTCTTCCGTCTTTCCATTTTTGCCTGGATCTTTTTTTGGTACAGTGTTTTTGTTGGTACACTTCTTCCATGCCGTCACGCTATCACTGACTCCCTTTTCTTTCATATCATTCCATGATTCCAGACACAGTCCATCCATATTTCCTTTTGCCCTCCCCTCCCTCTCCATGCATCCACATTTATATTAATAACTGGATAAAAGGAAGTACGAACTAACTGCTGTTGCTGTCGACTTAAAGTCCTGCGTCACTGCCGATATCAACATTTGTGCCTCATGTTAAATTTAGTTTTGATATACGGTTTTCTTTTTACTACCTTTGTATAGATTCTTTTACCGATTGTTTTGTGAATGTGTGAACATTGTAGGCCTTCTAGATTTCTAGATATGCTTGTTAACATTTGTTAACTTTTCATCTTGTTTTACAATCTTTTATTTACTTTGTTTAGTTTTTACGACTTATTGTCGGGCCTACGTTGTCCCCCCATATCTAAGTACTAATGCTGTAACATGGAAATATTGTAAAACCAAACCATTTTAAAAGAGTAACCATGGAGTTTCTTGCCGGTTCTTCTCCATAGGAAACGACCAACCCGAACCGTGCACCTTTTGCCGACGTTTTATAAGTGCCCATGTAGGCCTATGTGAAATAAAAAAATTTTGAATTGAATTTTTGAAAAAAAAAAACAGAACTATAAAAATCCTTTTTTTTTTTCCTCAACTTTGCAGCACTGTCACCTCTGATGGAAACGCAAACAATTTTCATAGTTTCATGGGCAGATGTCAAAGTTTTCTCTCTCAATGGCGGGCGCTCGTTGGAAAATTTTCCAACTTGCTCCTTGAATTTAAACGCGCCACGAACTCTGACGTCGCTGCCATACTTTGTCGGCGCGATATAATTAAAAGTATCAAATACTGTTTAGTGATTTTGGTGATGGCCATGGGATAGCTACAAGGTTGGAAAATAATTTTGTTAGCTCCTGTATGAATTTTACACAAATATAATGCCAGAAGAACGATATAGTCAATGTGTTACATATAAATTCATGCAATCGATTACAAACTCGTTCATTTGAAACGCTACGCTGTCAAGTAGATTTTTTTTTAAACCTATGAAGTAAGTATCTTCTGCCCGTGGCTTCGCCCGCTTGAATAGTTTTATTATCCCTAGACAACCGGGATAAAAAGTAGCCTTTGTGATATTCCTGACTTTAATCTGTTTCTGTGCCAAAAATTCTTCCAGATCCATTCAGCCGTTCTGGCGTGATTGAATAATAAACATACATGCATCCATAGTTTCGCATATAGAATATTAGGTATAGAGGAATAGGATGGATTAGGCACTCCTTTCAGTTGTGATACATATTGTAATTTAGTGTATTACGGTGCGAGTATCCTTCGGTGCCACTTCTCTACTGCTCATACAACAAAAATGAAAGTTCAACAAGAAGCAGTTTAATAGCAAAAAAACTTCCCCAACATTCTTTATCTTAAAATCTAGGTCGGTCTTATAAAACAGTGTTTAATCTTTTACGATCTTACACAATGGGTGTAGCTAACAAACTTCGAGTAAAAAGAGTCGCGTGTAAGAGCACAAAACGGTCCAATTACTGCTGAGGTTACGTGCCATGTTTAGAATAGCGACATCTACTGGCAAGTAGGTGAACTCGTTAGTAGTTCATGATGAGTATTTCTGCGAATGAGCGGAGTCTGAATCGCGCTAATGATATTTTCGCAGAAGTTGTTAATATTTTTCCGTTTAGTTTTGAGCTGAAGTAGTTTTCATTTTATTCTCCGTGTTATGTTAAGAAGACTAAAAAGTCTTAAGTTATTCATCTAGTAGTTATCTTACTAATATTATAAATGTGAAAGTTTGGATGGATGAATGGATGGATATAGGATGTAGGTTTACTACTTAACACGCTAAAACGGCTGCACGGATCTGGATGCATTTTGGCACAGATATAGATCATAGTCTGGAATAGCACTTAGGATAGGTACTTTTCCCCGGTATATTGTTCCCTTGGGATGATAAAACACTTTTTACGCGGGCGAAGCCGCTGGCAGAAGCTAGTAAGGAATAAGAACTAGTACTTATTCCTTACTACTACGTACTTATATAGTTTACTAATTTCTAGTTATTGTAATACGCCGAAGAAAATATATCTTTAGTTTTTAATGTGCCCATGTACCTACCTAAGTGAGCATTTCTGGGCATAAAGATTATCTCTAACTTATATCCTACTTTTATATAATAATTCCAAAGTTTAGCTGGATGGATGATTGTTACTCAGTCACGCCAGAACGACTGAACAGAACAGGATGAAAATTGATAGTCTGGAATTATATAGCTCATAGGCTATTACCATTTTTATCCCGTTAGTATGTTCCCTTGGGATAAGAAAAGACTTTCCGCGCGGGCGAAGCCGCTAGCAGAAGCTAGTTTTAATTAATAGTCGTTTCCTATGGTAAATATTTCTGCATCTTTATTAAAATAATCTGATATAAAACCAGTCCATCATGTTCCCAGTGTATACCCAGTAAATTTCTAAAACAACAAACAAATGGAAGCCGTCATGTGTGAAGCACAGGCGGCTGGTACGCGGCGTGAACGCAGCGAAGCGTGGGCGAGTGCGTGAAGCACCACGCTCTATAATTTGTGACACTATATGTTTACTCGTCTCACAGCGTTTGTGGTTATAACTAGTCAATGTGTAGTGTGTTATGTTGTGTATGTGTTGTGTGGGTGTTTTATGTATGAATAACAAACTTAAGTTCTTTCTGGAGGCTTTCTTTGATTGTCTTTCAATTATCTAACGAGACTACGAGAGTTATCTTCTGCAGGTTTAGGGGAGTCCGCTTACATTTTTATTATTATTTGTTTGCATCCCCAATCCAATCACCAAGCGTGGTTTTATATTTTATGGTCATCATTAAATGATAGCTAGAAGAATATATATATTTTTTCAAACTTAACTAAATGTTCTGACTAGCTTATCTAAGTGTTTTACCCGCTATATAGCGGCTGCCTGCCAGCCTGTCTGAATTTCACAACCCAGTAACTGGGTCAACAACCACGATATCTCTTGACAAGACTGGTGTCTGAATTTATAGCTTCTGACTACCGTAAATACTGTCAAAGATCTACAAATACCAGCCGGGCTCAAAGGCTTAACGTGTTTTCCGAGGCATGGAGGTCAACGCTTGTCAAAGTTTGTCCGTGGACAGTACAGTGTAATATTTTTTTTCCTACTTCTCAGTTATTCTTTTCTGATTAATTTCGTTGCGGGATCCAATACAGTTAAATTCATTATCCGGGACTTCGACGAGCTTCATTGCCTCGGTGCTTTCCTGGTGGTCGTCACTGTTGATTCTGGTTTTCAAGAGTTGCAGTGATTTGGGAATAGTGTGGTGGGATTGTCCCAAAATAAAAGTGTAACGGATGAACACCCATCCTCGGAACGTCCTTGGCAAACGTTGCTTAACCTTGAAAATCGACTCATACGGCTGTTATTATGTAGCCTCGAGCCTACCTATATAATTATAAGTATTTTTTTTCTGGTTCTTGAAGAAATTCCAAAGAATGGAAGGTAACATTGCAACCCGTAGTATTTAATAATTCCCAGTACGATAAACGTACTGGGAATTATTAAATATCGTTCGTTCCACTCAAGTAACAGGTAATAAAGTCTCAAAGTTTCAGAATCGTTCGTCATGACGTCTTGAAACTGAGTCAGTTTTGTGCATGAACTTGTATTCTCTCTAATTTATCGTCAAAGCATTTTGGTACGGTAACTATGTCTCAAAGACTAGTTTGAAATTAGTCGTAGAGTGGATTAGTTTTATTTTTACCTATTGAAACTGAACTGCCTCGTTGGTCTAGTGAACGCAAAGAATTATTCCCCGATACGCCCGTCCCGGAAGACCCCGAATATTATAAACATTATTAAATTTCTTCATTGTTCTTTTGTTGCTACTCTACAAAAAATATTTTCTGAAAGTGAGACGGTTTTTGCGTATTTTTCAAATTATGTTAATGTTCAATGTAGAGCAGGTATTATGATTTTCTTTATTCAAAAAGGAGCTATTATAATAATAATTAAAACCTGTGATTGCTCTAGGAGACTCTAAATTGCATTCTCTAATAATAATATAATATTTACCTTAATCAAGTAACTTTATAATTTTTTTCCTGATCTTCTATGTTAAGTATTATAATTTGAGTAAGTATTAAAATTTTATTTAACACATCATCTGCTAACGGTACGTTTAAGCTAAACTGACTTTTAATTAAGTTTATCAAGATAAAAATTAAAACGGAAACCTTCCGGAACGGGGGCCTCAGTGATTGGGTTACTCAGGTAATAACCCAACACAAGCGCTACTGTTGAACATGAGGTCCTGGGTTCGATTCCCGGGGAGGGCTAAGTGTTGTTGGTTTTTTCCATCTGTAATTTCTCAATAGCAGCCCGGAGCTGGTATTACTGACCGGCAAATAGAGGTGTGAGGTCAGGGGTTTCCTGCACAAAGACACGTGAAAATGTCACGTGATCCATCCCTTACATTTTAGCATTTCCACCATCGCCATCGCTGACATCTATCTAATGGCACATGTCTAGTCGCTCTTCAAATCTATCCCTATACAAATACTCTTTGACATCATATCATGACATATGCTACAGGTTCTTACTGCTTTGAGTTAGCATCGAACGAGTGCCGAACGCTTTTGATACAGTTTAATTTATCGGAGCCAAATCGGAGCTATCGATGTCAAACGTACTGAAAATAACGACTTCACGAGTGATAGTTCAAACATGAATATTGGTGTTCGTCAGAGTACGACTAAAACGAATTCACAAAGAGTACGGTTTTTTTTTATAAAACTGGCCTGTCATAATTTATTTTATTCTTTTATCGAATACTTTAAGTACACAAACGAACAGAGGCATTTTTTGTGTTTTGTTAGTTATATGTGTTTTTTTATTAGTTGTTTATCCGAGTACTGGAACTTGCAGCAATTACACCAGTGGAGCACAAATTTATAGTAACTATTAGTTAAGGTTTCCTCACGATGTCTTCCTTCAGCCTTTTCAGCGATGTCCAAGATAATCTTAGAAAGTAAATAAATGTATTGACAAAATCACATCGGTACTTGCCCGGATTTGAACCCACGACCTCAAGTACGAGAGGCGAGATCTTAGACTAGGTTCTTAACTAGGTTGCCACGACATTGCATTCGTATAATTATGAAGATGATGCATAATAAACCGTCTAATTGTTTTTAACCGACTTCCCGAAACGGGATGCAGTTCTATGTTTGATTGTATATCTTTTACAAGTGATAGGCTCCCGTTTAACCAGTATATCACCTGATGGTAAGCAGTGGTGCGGTCGACGGTGGAATATGCTAGCCTAGAAGCAACGTTTTCACTCTTGACTTAAATACCTCCAGATTCTAGCTTTAAGAAAACACAGTATCCGGCAAGGATCCCTAAATCATTGTACCATGTACCGATGGTGCAATATCGTACGTCGGGTTGTCTTGATGATTATGGAAAGTAAAATGTTTCTTCTTGATCATAGAATCCATGCATTATCATCATTCCGCTCATGGTTGTGGGGAGAGCCGTTTGGGTCTATTATCGAGAAATGAAATGAGGTAAAATGATTACAAAAAAATAAAGTCAAAAACAAACATAAACGTAAGGGGCGTAATTTAAACGGATAAAATGATTCTTCGCCTATACCTTTCATTTGAGACAAAAAATAACAAAATATCTCCATAAACAAAAATGATAATATTCAAGTTACGTAATTATATTTATTGTTCAATGATAACTTGATAAGGCACTAGGTACAAGTCGGCTCATTGATTTTTATTTTTTTGTTATCTGGCGGAGACTTTAGTTAACTATTATATATTCCGCGTTACTTGTCTGTCGAAGGTACGCCCGGTATTTGGAATCACCATACACTGCTCAGGGCTCCGCTAGCATGTCCAGAACTTGAAATGCTTGAGAGCCCTAAGTGCCAATATACCAGCAGTTTTGACGTTGCTATTAACAAGGCCACTTGCTGGACCGAATCTATATAAAAAGTTACCCACCGACTCAAAAAAATAATATTTAGATTAATTGGGAACCTCCTTCTTTTTTTAAAGTAGGTAGATTACAAGAAGAAGAACATCATGCTTGCCCAGTCGGGTTGACGATTACATTAGCTCAAAAGAAAGACATGCTTTTACAAAGGATTGTCTCAAAAGCTTCGAATAGTTACTAGTCGTGTCACTTTTTGATCATGGCATATAACCATCTCGTAAACTCAACGGTATGCATGTGATCCAAAGATTTTAAATGAAATGGTGTGGAACAATTCCACAGCGATTTCAATGGAATTCCTTATGGTTAAATGTCATACGTAGTTGTGGAAAACCGACGCTATAATTCGTTCTCATTCAAATTACGTATGGCATACTATGTACTTATAGCCCAATAGAGAGACATTTTTATTTATTTTTGATAAGCTTGGGCTTGACCACTATCTTATTAGACTTATAGTTGTTTTAGGATGGCAATAGCGGTCATTGAACCACGTCCATTAAGAACGACCTTTTGGGGGCTGAGTCACCCGCGTCCGTAGGAGCTACAACTTTTGTTGCTACCCTACAGGTAGTCCTCGGGTGCTGCAAATCACACTAACTGGTGGTAGGTTTCGGCCGAAGGCTTGTGACCACCCACTGGACAAAGATGTACCGCCAATCGGCCTTCCCGTGTTCCGGTTACGATGTAGCCAACTAGAAGAGTTCGGTCGGGATAGCTGTTCCAATGCAGGCAGATCAGCCTGACACGTGCTGTTTAGGGCGTATCGAGAGACTAGTCGCGGAGGGTAGCGGGATCCGAGGCACGGTGCGCTGCTTACCCAGGGTTTACCCTTTTTTTTCGTTGATAAATGCTCATGCATACTCACTGCACTACCAAGGGGAGAATAGAATAGAATAGAAATATTTATTACGCAGGTGCATGTATGTACGATGATGAAAAATAACAAATAATTGTATGTACTTAAAGACATTTTTGCCACTTGTCATGGCATGCGAATATTTTATCAATTAGGTATTAATTATAATAGGCTATAATTATATTTTATATTACATTATAAAATATAATTAGATGTATGATAACAAAAAATTACTTGAAATTAAATGATTTTGTCATCGAGAAATTCCTTAACATTATAGTAGGCTCTCTGTACCAGAAACAATTTAAGCCGACGTTTCAAGTCTTCGATACTTAGTTCTTTCCAGGTTTTAGGCACTTTGTCATACAGAACGGGTGCCATACAAAATATACTTCTTGGACATTGGACATTTTCAACGCCTTAGTGTTTCTCAAATACTGAACTTTGTAGTCTTTTTTACCGACTTTCCAAAAAGGAAGAGGTTCTATGTTCGATTTTATTATTTTTCTTTCGGTTTCAGAAAACGAAGAAAACAGGAATACTGACTTCCAAAAAAGAAGTTATTTTTCACATTGAAGTGTTTTTATTTAGAAGTTGGTTGTATTTTTTTGTAAAAACGTTTTTTATTACTGTTGTTAACCGTTTTCCCAAAAAGAAGGACGTTCTATGTTTGACTGTATGTTTTTTTTTTATGTATGTTCACCGATTACTCTGACAATTATGGACCGATTTTGAAAATTCTTGTGTTGTTTGGAAGTGTATACTCTCGAGGTAATCCCATTGTCACCGAGTCAGGATATGGTGAAGGGTTCCCATGGAAATCGTGGGTGCTCCTAATATTATTATAGGCATATGTAATATAGTTATTTTAATGCTTAAATGCTTTAATGACTTACTGTTAATTAATTTACCTAATACAAAGACAAAAAGAGATCGCAACTGCTTCATTCGCAAGGAATACGTAACAATTGTTGAGAAATATCAAGCCCAACGCCCGCCTAACAATCGATTTTTCAATCTATTTTTTCTGTAATATCGCAATGGAAAGTGTGTTAGACAGCCTTTGGGTGCTAATAAAATTGGCAGTATCCCACGAGAAATAGCAACATTTCTTGAACTTCCAGAAACCCGTGTTGTACACGGGTCATTGTTTCCGACCAACTTCAGCCACACTTGTGGCCGATTCAGGAGCTGATCTCCTGTCCCTTAAGCGCCAAGGAGGCTGGAAGTCCAATGCGGTTGTAGAGAGATACATAGAGGATTCCATCCAAAATAAGTCAAAAATATGTAAAGGCATCGTAGGAGCTATTACACTGAAAGAGCCTCAGTCAGATCCTTGGACTGGCCCTTCTAAATAAAAAATGAGTCGTTACGAAACACCTAACTATCGCCCTCTCTTGCCAACATTTACGCCAAGGGAATCCTATGTATCGGTACAACTATTAAGTATGACAGATAGTTCATCGACAAACAGTACAAAAGTCACTTACACATTACAGTACCTAACAAAAATATAACACTCAACTTAAGTAACTGTAGCAACGTTACTTCTATTTTTTCTTAATTATACCTAAATATTATCTATATATATAAAAGCGAAAGGCAACTCACTCATCTAAACTGCTCACTCACGAAAAACTGCTTGACGTATAAAGATGAAATTTGGCGGGGAGGTAGTTTATGGTTGGTAGACGTCCGCTAAGAACGGATATTACGACAGGGCCGGATTAAGGATGTCTAAGGGCTCTCGCAAGCTTGTTCGAAACTCCTTCATGTTTTTTGCTACAAACTTTAAATTTGACAGGAAGTTATTTAATAGTAATTAGACATTCGCTAAGAACGGATTTTATGTCAGGGCCGGATTATAGAGGTCAAAGCACTCTCGTATGTTTGTATGAAACTTCGGATTATTTTTTTGTACTTCCGTTCTGAAATGTAGCAAGTTTATGAGTAGGAGACATAAGCTTAGTTGCTTATTCTGTGATACTCTATATTTTTTTCTAATTATTGCCTTAAAAATGTTGCTAAGTGTCATAGGCATTTTCTGTTGACTGAAATATAAAAATAGTTTGTTTTAAACATCATTAAACTTTATAACTTCATAACCACGCGGTCGAAGTCGCGGGCAACAGCTAGTTTGTTATAATATAAATATTATTCTGTGATATTTGCCTATTATAATGTAGCAGTTAATACCTAAACTGAAAGTATCTTGTGATTGTATTTTTTTTTTTTTGCATTTACTTTTTCCTCGCTGAGGTGGGATGAAAAGTTACGTGTTGCACTCGAGTGCAAAGATTTTTCACGCGGATAAAAAGTCTTTGCACTCTTGTATAACAAATAACTATTATTTCGGAAGTTGGTGTCAAAAACGAAATAATTAGATACCAAAGGCTCCGACTTCCGTTAAGACAGTTATTTTTCGCTTTGTTATGTTTTGTTTTGGAAGTCGGTTTAAGTTTTTTTTAATATTAGAGAAAACAAAAATGTTAATAGTGCTGTAGCGTTGTGAGGGTCTCAACTGAAAATAGTCGACTGATTCTAAAATATCACTATTAGTAAGTACAAGGCAACATCACTAAAAACGCGGTACAACACTGCTTTTCGGGGGTCGCTGTCATTCGGTCATTTCGTCTCCGCTTGCCTAGCTGATGAAAGCGATCCTCTGACCCTCAGGACTATATGAGCCCCGACACAGGGGTTCACCGTAAGGGCTACCTACGCACACTGCCCAGGTCTTGGCCTGCGTACTCGCGGCCTACCACCGCGCGACCCGGCCTACCCGCGTACTACCGCCACGCGAGCCGGTGCGCTACCCGAAGACGTAGCAGCCTGCGCAGCCTACCCTGCGCACCCCTAGCCGCTACAGTTCCTGCGGCCTATTGCTGAGCCTGTGCTGACAGGTCCCCGCGTCTGCCACATGCTGCCAAGGGACGGTACTCTTCTTACCGCACATACTGCGTGATAGTGCTCGGAACAGAACATAACAGTGACTTTACATACCCGCGACCTAGGTGTGGAACTTTATTTACTTAAATATATGTATTAACTTGTCCAGCTGTTTCACTTACCATCTACCTAACGACCTACCTTACCTACCCTGCGCAGACCTAGCCGTTATAGTGCCTTCATCAAAAACAAACTAATTCAATAAAAGTACGAGCACAATCCGTTCCCAGTAATGGCCGTTAACCACCCAGAAACCGAGTAGCTTCTCATGTTTACTTCACAAATACATTCGAGTTAAGCAGTGTGTTTGGCAAGCCGTTTGTTTGATTTGCCTTCGTCCGAGGTAGATATTAATTAAAAATAATATTTTCACATGCACGTGTGCAAAGTTTCAAGCTTCTCTCACGTGCAAAGGGAAATTATGTGGGGCGAAAGCACTCGTGTAATTAGAGATGTTTTGATGGAGGGGAAAATGGACCACTTTTACCCGACTGCAAGGAAAGGATTATTAGCAATAGGTTTTTTGAAGGAACCGATAAGGGTATAGATGAATCTAGTAAGATTGAGGATGATCTCCAAGTCCTTACTTTCTGCAATATGCAATTGTCAAGATTTTTTAGGCTTTTAAACTTTTCAAATCTTTTATGTTTAGTTTATGGCAGGCCACTTATGTTTGTCTTGGTGGCCTAGTGGCTGAGACTTCGTTTGTCATGCTTGAGGTCGTGAGTACAAACCCGGGCAAGTATCGATGTGGCTCTTTTAATTCATATGTACTTTCTAAGTTTATTTTGGACATCGCTGACAACGGGAAAGAAAACATCCTGAGGAAACCTGAACCTCTAGTTAATATAAGCTTAAAATTTCCAACCAGTCTTGAGCAAGCGGGATGATCAATGCTTGCTTAGGCTCTATATACGAAGAGTCTTTTCTCTGCAGCGGGTTAGTTACAGACATTATCATTTTTCAGTATTGTTACCGTGTTTAATTTTAGATAATATGCGTTTTGTATGTACGTAATAAAAAAATATCTCTCTAGAAGGGTTTTACTACACTGTTACTTGGACACTTCATCTCAGGGTGTTTCACACAATGGCACTACAAATTCTGTTCTACCCAATTTAAGGCGCCTGTTCTTGTACGTCACGGGAATAGTTATAAAGTACTTCAAAGCGGTTTAAAACAGTGTTTATTACTACGAAACCACTGAAGATAATTAGGAGTAATTAGCTTACTTCTTTTACGACTCTCGAGGGAGAAATTGGAGTAACCTCCACTTAGTCGGAACCAAGAGGCAAAATATCGTATAGAGTCGACTGGCCAGGATTTAAGTAATACCATTTGTACATGCTTTTTAGAAATGGTGTTGTCGGCGTCTACTTCGTATACTATGGACTGCCATGAGAACGAATCGGTCCATCCTGGAGGATTTCACTAAAATACTTGCCAGCCAAGCGTGGTTCGCGTTATTTTTATTGTGACAGAAATAAGCAGACGAAATGTTTGTACGGTACTTTTTCAATCTTTTAGATAAGAAATATAAAAATTACAGATATGAAGGTACCTTTTCCCGGGGTTCCGATAAAAAACACTACAAAGCGAAAAATAACTTTCTTTTCCGAAGTCGGTGTTGAATAACGAAAAATAATGGGCACAAAAGACACCGACTTCGGAAAAGAGAGTTCTTTTTCGCTTTGTGTTGTTTTGTTTTACAATTCGGTTTGATTTTTATAATATTAGTTTAGATGGCATGAACTTGCACCCCACGTATTTCGTTGACTAAGCTGTGTGTCTACAACATAATGTTCCATATAACTAAACGTATGATCACACTAAAACGGATTAGGAGAAACTGAACACGACGGGCACAAGTACCTACTAATAACTTGAGTGCAGGCCTCGGCTACTGCCTGCTAGTAGCCTTAGTAAGGTATCAACAGACGATCTAACACTACAGTAGCGTATTCTCTAAAAATATCACCGTGGGGTGATGTAGGTGAAGTGAACTCGAAGTGAGCTGTCAATCCCTAGCACTGGATGGAATGATAGCTCACTTCATCTAAGGGCTGAAACTGTGGTAAGCGGTCGCGTGCATACGCGCGTAAACACGGATTATTTTATGTACGCAGTGTTGTTAGTTAAATTTTAACGGTGTGCATATAAAGTCGTATCCCACTTCACGTCGTATCACTTAATATAATTATTATTACGGTAGCAAAACGAGGATTAGCAAAAAACTGCAGCTGTTGCGACTGGCGGAAACCGCGCGTGCTCCGCGTCGTGTGCCCGCGCGGGACCTCGCGACGTTGCATTTTTGTATAAAACCGCGCGGGCGCCCGTTAACGCAGTTTCATACGTAATTACGGATGAGTACAGAATGGACCGGCAGTGCCAATAGACAACGTGATGTTCTATCACTATCACAGTGTTAAATGTTTGACATTGACAAGCGCTACCAAGATATCAAGTGTTTAATCTGAAACACTTTGGCATTTCGACCACTGCTTTAGCCTAGAAAGTCACTTTGTCTTTTTACTCTGGTATAGGTCTGGAAAATGTATGGTCTAGTAAAAGGTTTGACTGTGCCATATGACTTATATCCAACTAATAATTGCATTAATAATGTCAATGTGAAAGATTGTGAGTGCAGATTGATATTTAATACTCTTTCACGCAAAACTGCTAAACGGATTTTAATGAAAATTAACAGTACCTAATATAGCTTAAATATCAGAATAACATTCAGGCTACAATTCATAAAGATATTGTATAGAACTACTAATACCATGCGGGCGGAACCGTGGGCGTCAGCTAGTTTAAATGTAAAGGTAGTTCAAATGCATAACCATTTGTTTCCTTGTGTTATTACTTTTCTTGCCTTGATTATATTCCAGGAACATGTTACCCGTAGTTGCAGGAAACAAAGAACTTTCTTCTGACGTTTCGTTAACTAGATCTGTAACTACAGGCGGGCGTCAAATTAAGTTTTTCATCTATCAGTCTAGTTGTGGGATTATGTGCAAACGGAGGAGTAAAGAATAATTATCGTTTTTCTAAGAAAGGGAAGAAAGAACCAATTTATTTTGCTACGATTCATACTTTTCGTTTGTAAGAAAAGGCATGTACTAGAATTAAAACATAGAAGACATGTAACATATACCAACACGCACTGGGCCCGCGTGATAGATGATGCCCATTCCGTCTCACAGAGAGGAGGCCTGTGTCTGAGCAGTGGGAATATTAAAAGATTGGTTAACAAAAGACTGATTGTTAAGAAACCGCTGTATCGATTTCTTAATGATCTTTGCATAACGAACCCAAAGTTCTTAATAATATTTATTTCCTTTAAGAGCTGGTTACTATTAACAGTTTGACAGCATTTGTATGAAAAATAAAATAATGCCACATTGTCATATTTATTTTGATATTTGGACAAAAGTTATCTGACTATTGAAATGACGTTAATCTACACTCACAACGTAATGTTCCAAATGTGAATTCAAAAATTATTGTGTGTAAACACGTACTTTATATTCGTGGATAGGAAAAAATAAAAAAAAAACAACATTAAAATGCAACATTTGCCTTCGATTTTCAAACAACTGCATCATAAAATAACTTTTTAATTTTTATAGCACACTTTTACTTTTTAATTTACTGGCGCTTATGGGCTCATTGAATTAATGTAGAAAAGTAGTTTCATTGTCTAAGGAGGCACGCGCTGCGTAGTCATGCGCAATGAGAATCTAAATTGTCCGACATACCACATATTTTTCCGTTTTCACTTTTGTTTTATTTTCAACTATATGAGTGAAGATGAAATAGTATATGCAACGGAGTATAATTAGGTATTAAAACACTCGCGTTTTATTATTATCATAACCCCTATTATATGACCATTGCATAAACTACTATTATATGTTTACCAATCCTACTACAATATTATAAATATCAAAGTCTTTATATTTATGTTTAAATCACGCAAAAACGGCTGTAGGGATTTTGGATGACATTTTGCTGACAGACATCTACTACCTGCCTATAAAAGGCTTGAACGATGATGATAAAACATTTTAATACTCATGCCGCGTTTTATATATTTGCAATTTGTTTGGCCAGGGTGTGTGGGATGTTCATTTTCGCTCGTGGTCGTGGAGTCTATTTTAATGCACCCGTTCACCGTACTACTTAGTAACCTCTATTATCACATAGAATACCTCATCTCAATAAACTTGGAATCATTATTCCTTGAGATATTAAACCAGTTTTCACGCGGTTGAAGCCACGTGCAGAAGCTAGTCTAATAATTTTATAATACCCGTCGCAGCGCAGCGTGTGTTCAGTCTGGCAAGCATCTTACGCGGGGTCGGAACCGTTTTGATTAGAACGTATAGTGAAATTCAATCTAATAACGTACGCCGTGAAGTGCACTAATTCTATGTGCTTAAATGTTGGATCAGTAATACTGGATTATGTCTTTATTGATATCTCATGTGTTCTACTCAGTAAGGTTGTGGAGTAAATGGTACGATGCAAATAGTACTAATAAATATTATCATAGCTTCTTGTTGATTTTACGAATTTATTTTATGTTTGGTGTTTTTAACCGACATCCTTAATAGGTGGAGGTTTTATGTTCGTTTTTTTAATTATGTTCACCGATTTCTCCGTTTCTTGAAAACAGATTTAGAAAAATTTAGTAAATTTTTGTTTGTTTGTACTTTCCCGAGGTGTTCCCATATAGATTTGGTGAACTTCTGATGAAGGAATTTGGGGACATAAAACATAACTCTTCAATAAATGGCGTTAAATCCCTCGTCGTGCCGTGTCGTGCTTTTGCCAAGTACAAAAACTTTTTACTATCATCTGCGTTCATCGATCACGAGAGAATAGTTCTATTGAGCAAGTAATAGTATATACAAAGAATTTTATTTATGTTGTTGGAAACATGAGTGTATTTACAAATAACGTTTTCATAGAAATTGGTTGAAGCGTACTATATCCTACGATCATTTTCAATTCACAAAAAAATAAAGGTTGTCGCATTGCCGCATCTGTCACCGGGACTCTTAATACGCAAACACCAACACTGACAGGCATAAAAAGGCTATAAAAGAGTTTAGGAGTGGCAAAACTTTTAGCGCATCCAAATTGCCCCACACTAGGAATTTCTCCTGTATTGTGTGGTATTCTGCAGTACAGATCCACATCTTTTAGTCTACTTACGTTTTATAATACTATACAAACCACACCTTTTTATCTTTTGAAATTGTATCAACTCATGTGACTCACTTTTATGTATTCTTTGATACTGTTAGCACCTGAAAATCTTACTTTTCGTAATCTTTTATTGTTTTAACATTCCACAACTTATTTAGATCGCTAATTTGTAAAATCTAAGTATATTTTTTACTCTGATATTTTCATCTGAATTGACATCTGTATGTCCAATTTATTTTTCTTAAGCCACAGACATAACATACCATGGACTAGACATTCTTTAAGCTGGTTCTACATTATAGTTTTAATTATAAGGGCATTGGCCCCGCTGTAAACCGTTTTTTATCCTTTCTGATTACTTATAATTTAGATTTGAATTTAAAATTGAGAAGATATGACAGAGCGAGAAAAAAACGGGCGTTTTTTTTTGAGTTAGATTCTGGCAGTGATCGCCGAAAGTCTGTTGACTACTAGTACCACCAATTATACTATTTCATCTGAAAATCTCTTTAAACTGTAATATATTATATAAATATATATATATAATATATATATAATTTATTGAGTTTGGTTTTGGTTGCGAAATTTGATGGACATATTTTAGCCTTGAATTACAAATATATTCTTATCCACAAAGTACTAATAAAATTGTAATGAATTCAGTTTGTGAGTGAGTGATATAATTACATGAAGACTATAAATAAATATCAAGTATACTCTCAAGTGAACTTTTACAGTTATAATAACAAGTTGCGCCAGTCTGGCACGTGGTGTATGAACTGCAGCAGACAGGGCCTCAGCGGCGCGGTGGTTTGCGCGCTAAGGACGCGCATCCCCTCTAGCAGTACGCGCAGGTTGCACACGCTGAACACGAGGGCCCACATCTCGCGGTAGCGCTCCACCAGCCACCCCATCACACCGTATCACGCCGCCCTGGTCTGCGGTTGCCCCTTCGCCAACTTGGAAGAGGCGGGTGGCAACGGCGCCGTAGCTGATCCCTCAGTCTGTGGTTTAGCTCGGGCGGCACATCGTTTGAAGCCGGCCCTTATTTTTAACTTTTCTACTAACGTGGCTTACTATTGTGGGTGCTTTTCAAAACATTTAAACTCGCATACACAAACACCCAGATCCGAAACAACTATTGCCAACAAAAATATTTGTTTCGTGCGAGAAACTAACCCTTAACACGCAGTGCAGCAGCCGATCACTCAACCACTGCGCCAACCGTGCCGTTAAAGTGAGTCAGTCCCTCAGCAACCTTGCTGTCAGGAAAAATCTTCTTAATTCAGCTTGACCTAGTACCACTCGTGTCGAACAACCGACACGAGAGCGTATTGAAATATAATCCACTTTCCACATCGTTTTATAAATGTCAAGCCGGCGAGATTCGTATTTCAATCTGTAATGCCGGGTACAGACAAAGCGTCAGCTCACACTAGACGCGACGCGAAGTAGTTCAAGAGTAAGATACAGAATGTACAGGGTGTGAATATATTTTAAAACTGCTTGTGTCCATGTATATGACCAACTTTTTCCAAGGCAGTCGATAAGCAATTCTCAAAATGGTATCTCCCATAAAAATTTTGGTCAGCTAACGACAACTTTGTATGGTTATCCATTTTTCTCCTTTTTGTTACACCCAGTATAGATTTTTTGTCGATCGATCGTACCTATACTCTTACAATTATATAATTTAACAGTATTCATTGCGTGTTTGGCGCCGTCGAGTAGACATACACAAGCAATGGATTAGTATCTGATAGGAAATTGCGATTGATGAAATGCGATTTACTGTATTATTAAATTGCAGCAGTTGTTCACGTGAAACCGATCTTGAGGACGTAAGGGTTTAGCAGCGTCACGTCTATGAGCTATGAGCGAACGAAAGCTAAAGTTCTACGTTCACTCATTCATCTTTTCACACTCATTACCATTCTTTTGTTTGCCGTCGCCGCGTCGGTGTCTTGGTCATTACTACACAGTCAAAATCAGCGAGCACTCGAGTGGGGTCGCTTGATGCACGAAATGCATAGATATTTTGCCCGTGTAGTAGGTACCTACGATCGAACTTTCGATGTCAGCAATTCCCATACGTGAGCATTTGCTCGCTCGTACACCGGCTCTTGAGAAGTGTCATTCGATTTTAACTATGGCGCTGGTCGAATTGCCAAAATGTAAGATATTGATCACGTGACATTTGACGCCTCCGGTGTGTACCCGGCACAACTCTTCTCACGGTTGGGTGGATCATGGCAGACTCCTGAGCCCCTTTTCATGCACGTATTCATTTGAGCTTCGAAGAGGTTGTTCTGTTCTCTCGATATGTGAGATTATAATTCGAGTTTTATCAACAAGGAAGCTGTATTGCCCTTTGATTTCGACTTTTGATTTGAGAAATCCAATTTCAATCGAAAATCTGTTTCATGAGGCAGTTTTCGTTTGAAGTTTTCCTCCTTGTTATTAACATGAATGATACTACCGTTACAAAATACAGGATTATATTACAAAGTACGTAACCAGCGGTGCGCATATTATGGTGGTGTCAACTGGTATGATTTAATATTGAAAGAGGTGAAAAAGTAGTTTATGCAATGGTCATATAATAGGGATTATTAAAACACGAGCGTGGGTTTATCACATGAGGCGAAGCCGAACGCTCGTGTTTTAATACCTAATTATACGCCGTTGCATACACTACTTTATCTTCACTCATACAGTTGAAATAAAACAAAAGTGGAAACGGAAAAATATGTGGTATGGCGGACAATTTAGATTCTCATTGCGCATGACTGCGCAGCGCGCACATCTATAGACAATGAAACTACTTTTCTACGTTAAGTCAATGAACCCATACGCGCCAGTAAATTAAAAAGTAAAACTGTGCTATAAAAATAAAAAGTTATTTTATGATGCAGTTGTTTGAAAATGGAAGGAAAATATCGCACTGTAATGACTTTTTTTTTAAATTTTACCTATCCACGAATATAAAGTACGTGTTAATACAATATTTTTTGAATTCATATTTGGAACATTACGTTGTGAGTGTAGAGAAAACAATTTTTGAAATACTAAGCATACCATTTGAAGCCTTTCTTACTGTTTCTGCATCATCCCTCTGCTGGGCAAAAGCTTTTCCCCGTGACGATTGCCATCATGATTCTGCTGTGGGAGAGAGTCTATACATGAGTCGCCAAATAGCACTATTTCTTTCTCATAACGTAATCGTGCTGGCTTTGAATCGCCAAGGAGAGATTTAAGGAAGGTGATCTGGTTTCGTAAATTATGTAGAAATGTTTTTTGTCCAGAAAAAATGATTAATCTATGTGGAACAGGCCATGGCAGCAAATCCGCGGGCAAAAGTCTACTTCCTACTAATATTAAGGAAGCGAAATTTCGGATGGATGTTTGTTACTCAATCCCGCCAGAACGGCTTAACGGATCTGGATGTTTGGCACAGAGATAGATAATAATTTGGAACAGCACATAGGACATTTTTTTAATCTTTAAAACGGTATAATTATCTCTTGGGATTGTAAAAAAAACACTCAGACGAAGCCGTGGGCAGAAGCAATTATAAGTAAAGAAACAAGCTTTCTTTTATGGCATCTTCTGTCCTCAGAAGTACTTACCTTTTCTCCCATATACTCTGTAGCCAGGGACATACTCAATATTATTAGCTGCCCCAAAATTACTAACTTTTCCCATGAGGTTTCCCTTATGGCGTGTTTCCGGGTCCGCCTGAAACATTTGTCATATAAACTGCTCGCCTGGGAAAACAAGATATTCACACGACTTATGACAATTGCCCTTGCATGTGATGTATGTACTCTTGTGAAAGCCCAAACATTTCGTTAAAGAAAACAACCAGAGACCCTAGACAAATGACATTATATCATCGAGTGCGTCGCCAAAGCGATTAGAAAAAATAAATACTAAAAAATAAAAAATTTAATAATACAATTATTCATATTTTTTTTAAGCTTGCTTTTTTGTATTCTTTTCAGGAAAACCTTTCATTTGATACCTTTTGGGCCGCCCGCCATATCGGATTCAGAATGAAACTTAGCTAACCATACAATTATCATAGAAACTAAACGTGTATGCAAAATTTCATCTTAATTGGTGGAGGATTACTGCTTTGAAATTCAGTTTGCAAGGTTTGACCCGAACACATTTACATACAAACATACATACATTGCAAGTAAAATAAAAGTAAAAAAATATATGGGAATACGAATGTATGCACTACACATTTTCATACATTACTGACTTTTTGAAATGTCACGTGATCGCGAGATTCTGCTAATGTGGTTTTAGGCGCTGCGCAAACGTAGACACGTTTAGTTTCCAATTACCGACACCGAACACTTTTGGATCGGCATGAGTATGTGTTAAACGGAAGCAACTGGACCTAAAAAATGTTTAAGTATGCGTAGGGATTGGATGATTTCAAGAAATAAAATATTCATCGATAGCTTGTATTTGACGCAAGTCACAAAAATGTCCACGTTTGCGCCCTGCCCAAACCGTGCTATTCGCATCACGTTTTTGTAGGACTGTGCAGTCGTGTTGAAGGCTATTTTCTTCTGCCTCACGTCATTTGCCTTGCGCTGCCGAGCGTCGATCCATGTTACCTATGCTTTGAGTTTAACCGCGTCGGCGCTGTTACACTCGGTACCAAAACATGGTGGACATTACATATTGTTATGTCAAAAAATGGGTTATAGTACTCCATCCGGTGATGCAACACATCCGTCACATCGCATGACTATGGATAAAGCAAGCAAGAGGGCTGCTAAGTATAGCACGAACCCTTACATTTTGGCATTTCGACGCTTCCCATTGCTGACATCGAATTAAACTTGTCTAGAGACTCTGAAGAAGTCTGTACCTAAAGTGTTGTATCGATCAATCTGCCTATCGATTTCCCAACTATATTGGATTGCATTCAAACTGGATGCACCTGCATACCAGGGGCTCTAGACAAGTCCTTAACATTCTATAAAAGTTAACATCGCGACACCGACTGGAAAACTGTCAAAAATGTATGCGAATGTTAAGCGTTGGTATTTCGGCCATCGCTGGTAGAATGACTATTTGTCTGGAGCCTCAATACCTATTTTCATCTTGGACTGCCGATCTGATCTTTACCACCCAGTAACTAGGTACCACAATGCCCTTTAACTAGACTGATGTACCTATAATCACACATGCAATAAAAAAACTTGAACTTGTGTTGAAGCACTGACACCCGCCGAGCAACAATGGCTATGATATCTCGTTTCTTCTGTGTATGTGAGGTGGCCAGAGCTCAACTGTAGGTCAAATGGGTTGGTAAAGTATAGAATAATATTTCTTAAGAGTTATTAATCTTGAAAATATGTATACCTACTATGCTGATCCTGGTCCCGACTCGGGCTAAGTGTTATTGAGTATTTCTATCTAGAATTTCTCTGTAGCAAATCGAAGTCTGGATTAATGCCCGGTTGAAGACAAAAATAAAAAAAATCCTCTCCCCTCTATTACATAGGACTTTACCGGTTGTATGCTGTAATTACCGAAACAATTAAAAAAACATGTATCTCGCGTGGATCCACGTTTCGGTCACTCAAAAATATATTGCTACTACTTTTAAACATGATCGTTTCCTTTTAAATCCAGCCATCCAGATAAAAAGGAACGTGACAAGGGTTAAACATAACTGAAGAAATGTGGTGCACCATTGCAGAACCCTTTGGAGAATCATAAGTTTGTTTGTTACGCTTTCACGCAAAAACTACTGAACCGATCATCATGAAACTTTGTACATATATTCTTGGAGGTATTAGAAGTACCTAACATAGGATACTTTAAAAAAAAAAAAAAAAAAAAAAATGGCTTCACTGCGAGCAAAGCCGCGGGTTAAAGCTAGTACATCATAAAATGACGTTTGTATTCACCGTTGAGTGTTTACTCTACCTACCTTCGTCGTGGCCGTTCTTTGGTCTCCCTTTAAGATTGACAAGAGCCACTAAAAACTTAGTTTTCTCTGAAATATGTACGGATACCTTTTCATATATACGTTGTATGTTCATTGGTGGTTCGTGACTTGCAAACAGTTACAAGTATATGTGTAGAATTTGACACAAAGACCGGCAAAGAGCTTTGAGCCGAACATAGCGCACGCTTAATAATATACTGACCTAACTAAAAAAAACTGTTTTTTTGGAAAATCGCATAAAACGTTTTGGCAATTATGACTTTTCTTACATAATGGCTTATAACTTAGTGAAAAAGCATAATAATAATTAAATATTGTGTTGTAGGAATAATTGTTGAACTGATTATTGATAGAGAAGTGATATTTAGAAGAAATTTTGTTTTTTGGACCTGAACCGTAATCGTTCAGTTTCTAATTAAGCGTGCGATAGGAGCAGTTCAGGCGTAACTGTGGACGTAGGTAAACACATATCCGAAAAATTGATGTGTTCCGTTGTTGTTGAATTAGATAAATTACCTATGTTTGCAATATTTGTGTGTATGTGAGAACCATGTGTATATTTATCAAATTAATGAATTTACCTTTTAGTGCTTGTAATACTATAAACCTATACGTAGTATAGTAGTTATTCTGGGTGTATCGTCCTCACGAATATGAATTAATGTATCTATGTTAATATTATAAAACACTTTTTTTTGAAAGAGTAATTGTGAGGTTTCTTGTCCGTTCTTCTGCATAACAAGCTACTTTGCCGAATGGGTAATAGAATAATAAAAAACAATTATTATTACATGTAAATTTACATTTTTGACGTTACCTACTTAAAATACACCCAGTCAAATAAACACGAAGGCAATCGCAGCAAATTCTACTTTAAACTGTTGCATCTACTGGGTAACGTTGTACTATTTATTTATCGCCCGCTCTACAATTGTTACGCTGTTAAACCTAATAATACAAGCAGTATGATGCAAGCATAGTGTACAATATGATGCGATAGATACAGCATGCCACTATGATTTCCTTAGAGAAAATGTTGATTTAAATAGACAGAAGCAGTTTCTAAATTATGATCACAACTTTCCGTTACACTATTTATACTATAACAAATGATGTTCAACTGAAACTGCATACAGCATGGAACACTGAAACACCTCGGTAGCCTCTGCTACAAAACTTCTTATCCAAACCAAGCGTGTCAGAGAATGTCACCATTTTGTGTAGACTTTGTCGGCCTGTGAGAGTTCTGTCTACGAAGGTGCGATAGAAAACTGTTCGTAAAACGAATACTCGTATAGCTGAACTTTTTGTTACATAGAATTTTGTTTAAATCAAATCGTTTCGCATCCCAATAGTTTCGATTTGCGGAAGCTTGTCACTGGCAGTGTGCGGGACGCGTGCGAACCGAAGTGTAGTCGTGCGACTCATCTCGTTCAACCGTGACATATGTCCCACTTCGCTGTGTCATTCTAAAAATGTTGTCGGATATATTGTTGCCTGTAACCAGTGTAATACATATGTGTGATAGACTTGGAAACAAGCGCTCTAAGGGCAAGTTTATCTCCATTGTGCGTAGAAGGCAGATGTATACAAGTCATGTAGATCGGCCCCTTACAAACACTGGAAATTAGCTTGGTTTAAGAGCTTGTGGTAGCCCCACTGGACCTCCTATCAAGTACATACGACGTTATGAGTTTCAACTATTGTCTTATATAGAAAGAGCATGGCGAACCGCGCGCTTTTATGACTACACAATCTTATTATACTAGACTGGAGCAAACCAGGTCATCAGTCCACCTAATGGTAGACCTCAAAACGCTTCGTCATCTGGTAAGCGGTTGCCGCTCCAGAGGCATCTAGATAGACATTCTATCACGATTGGAAAAATGTATGGGAATGCCAAACGCTATCGAAAAGTCATATGATCAATCCTTAACATTTTGGCATTTCAACCAACGCCATCGCTCACATCGAACACTTATCCAGAGCTTCAGAACTTTTCGGTCCCATCGAACATCCGTAAGACAACGTATCGGTTGAATAATTAGGAGAAATGTCAAAATAATTAATGCAGTGATCACTACGGTAGTTAACCTTTAAAACAATGGCGTGCGTCTCAGGTGGTAGTCGGGGATAGCGTGTCGACCAGGCGTGCAATCACTTTTATATTGTTAATTAATAATTTTAAACTAATATTTTGCTTAAAAATATAGGGGTTTTAGGCTATACGAGATTGGGTTAACAAATAACAAGAGGAACTGATGGCTAAATAAAATAGCCCCACGGGTTGATCTTCAAGGTTAAGTAACGCTTGCCGAGGTCGGTCTGTGGATGGGTGACCGACCATCCATTACATAGCGAGATTCCTCGGTCAGACGGTTAACATTGACCGCTTGGTGAGACTGATGCATCTCACCTAGCGGTCGCTTGTCTAGGGCCTTAGATAGGGGCTCACTCTATCTAAAGTACTGTTATTCAGTTGTGTTTAGTTCTGGAAGCAGATCTCAAACTACATGGGAAAAGTTTAGGCAGATGGATAGTTTTCTAACAATCTATACTAATATTATAAAGCTGAAGAGTTTGTTTGTTTGTTTGAACGCGCTCATCTCAGGAACTACTGGTTGGAATTGAAAAAATCTTTTTGTGTTGGATAGCCCATTTATTGAGAAAGGTTATAGGTCATATAACATCACGCTACGACCAATACGAGCGGAGCATAAATGAAAAATGTAGCATAAACGGGCAAAAATATTCCTTTTTGAGAGTTTCCGTTGCGTGCTCTGCGTAAACGGTTTAGATGGGTAGGTAGATAGCCAGTTGACGGGAGCGAAGCCGCGTGGGAAAGCTAGTCGTAAATATAATGACACCAAAATGACCTCGATCTATGTAGGTTTTTAATATAAAATACATGTATAGTCAGGACATAGTTTTGCTTAGCAAACTGGTATAGGTCAACTGGAATCTCGTGGCATAGTGTTTGTTTTTTAAATTGGGATTTTCATATGGCTATGTCAATTGTCACCTGTCAAATCAAATAACGAGATTTATTAACCGCTGCTGAGATTTTGAAATATCTTCTCGACAATTTATTGTTTTGTGAAAATGTCGAAAAAGCTACTTCAATCTCAAGCGAGACATATTGTTTTCCATGTGTATCGTAAAATAAGAGAAGAAGTAGGCGTAAATCAAACTCAACCTTTGATTTTAAAGCGCGTCGTACAGTGGGCCGGTAAGTTGGACTGAGTTGTTTTGATACTTTTAGTTTATTTTATATTTTTCTAACTTAATTGTTGCTTCTTTATAGGGGTTTCCAGTACTACTACTATACGGTGAATCGTAGGTGGGCACATCGAATGAAGCTTGGAAGGAAATGCCAACATTAATGAAACTGTTACAAATTCATTGACAAGTTATTGATTTCAACCGAGATAGAATCTTTGTGATAAGATAAATATTAAGTAATAATCTGTGCCCTGCAGTGGGACGTATATACTGATGATGATGATGATGCACGACTAAGCTATTGTTTGAGTAACATGATAAATTTTATTATTTGTACAGACTTATACATCAGGAGATTGGTTTTAAATATGTTAAATGCCAACCAATAAGAACTATTTTGATGGAGAGAGATGACATAAAACTACAAAGTTTTTGAAATGCAAATGAAGTTCTTGGCATCTTTTTATAGTTCTGAATGAGGTGATAAGTTATTAGAATGATTTAAATGATATATAAAAAAATGACATAAATTAATACACGACATTTATTTTATTATTTATATTTCATGACATATTTTCCTATGATAAGAACCCGATGTATAACAACATTATCATACACGTACCTATAATACTCACAACGGATCTTTTGGAGATGAAGATATCATTGTATAACTGTCACTTTCACTAGCTTAAGTATGTCGCATCGTCCTATCTCGCTTACTCTATGCAGTGTACTCGATGACAAACTGTTTCTTGCGTAATGTTTGATAGAGCCAACTTCAGAGACATAAAGATCCGCTGTGACTACTATAATATAAATACTTCATGATAATTAATACTAAAGACATAAATCAAAATGAAACAGTATCAAGATCGTTTAATCCAATTTTTACAGTATAGCACACAACAAAATTTTACTGCCCCATTTGCCATGAGATTCCGTTAGACCTATAATAATCTTATTTTAATGATATCGGTGAATCCCAACTGTTATTCTTTATCAGTCATATATTTTTTTTCGTGGTGATTCAACTCAAAGGTTGCACGACCACAATGTGGCAATCTGAGGCTTTGAATGAATGATGATGTGTCGAAAGCGAGTGAAAAAAAAGCAGAATTGTATGGAATTGACAAGCGATATCGATGATGATCAATCCCTAACATTTTGATATTACTAAAGCTTACTGAAGTCTTGGAAGGTACAGGCAGTTATGCATGCTGGGCAAAAAGGACTGGAAAGAAAGTGGCGCATATCTTATGAAGGGGCTCTATACTGGACCCGCGTCTGGAATAAGTCAAGGATACTCCAATTTATCAGGTTGTCATTAAAGCACATTTTTAGATTGGCCACAGCAGTTCATGTCCAGGTGGAAGATGCCTCTCTCTCTGATTAGTCATATGAGGCATAACTCTCACGACTTTTGTTGGTTGTTAACCTGTCACACAATACTTTCTTGGCTGTAAGTACACATACTTAAACTAAAGCCTTTACGTTTATACATCTAGTCATACATGGTCTCCGTGTATGAGTACTGCGAACCAGGACTTTCTGAAGAACATCACCAATAAGACCCGTGTATGTCCTTTTAAAGCGTCCCCTCCGCGTGCAGAGATCGGCAGTGTAAAATAAAATTGATGTAGGTACTAAGACAGACATTATCCTGTCAAATCTTCTGAATTCATACAAAAACCATAAGAAAGGGCAATATCAGTATTTGCCCGATTTTTTAAATGTTCTGCTTATTCAAACCCTATTCAGAATAGTTTAGTTTAGGCGGGCTGCAACTATAGTGTTATAGTGCTAAAAAAGTTACAAACACAATAGTGTTTGTAACTTTTTTAGCAATGTAGGTAAAAACCTAGCGGATAAAATCTTATCGCAAACCAATACATCCTTAACTTTCGATGGCAGTCCTACCTCTATGACCGGAAAAAATCCCCGTTTACCGCCATCCACCTCTCTCGTTTTGCTTGAGGTAGATGAGACTGAAGTTGAGTCCCTTATACTCCAACTACGCGATGATTGTGCGATTGGATGGGACGGAATATCACCCAAAATATTGAAACAATCTCGATCTATATTAGTCCCACCTTTAACGCATATCATTAATATATGTCTCCAAAAGGGTATTTTTCCGGATGCACTGAAGAGAGCCTTAGTCCATCCAATTCACAAGGGGGGGAACAGAAACTGTGTCAACAACTACAGACCCATCTCTGTATTAACTGCACTTTCGAAAGTCTTTGAGAGGGTTCTTTACAATCGACTGAGGAAATTCTTGGATAGATACCATATTATTGCAGACAATCAATACGGTTTTCGTTCGGGTGTATCAACGGAAGATGCAGTATTAGATCTGACGCAGGTAGTAGCTGAGAATCTTGATAGTAAAACCAAATGTCTAGGTATATTCTTGGACCTTTCTAAGGCATTTGACACAGTTTCTGTTCCGATACTCATTTCAAAGTTGGAGCTGGTGGGGATCCGTGGTATAACCTTGGAAATTTTTAAAAATTACCTACAGAACCGTACCCAACGAGTAAAAGTTGAGGAGCACCTAAGTGATGAGGAACCAGTATATTACGGCGTTCCCCAGGGAAGCATCTTGGGCCCAATTTTATTTCAAATTTATGTAAATGACCTCTGTAGTATGACCCTCACCAACGCCAAGATTTACGCCTACGCCGACGACACGGCAATTATTGTTAACGGACCTAGTTGGGATAGTGTTAAAAATAGCGCAGAGTTAGCATCAGCTAAGATAACAAAATGGTTGAATTCAAATCTATTAACCATAAATCTTAAAAAAACCTGCTACATTCCTTTCGCTTTACGGAAAAACAATCTGCCAGATCACACTTTTTCAATTATAGCTCATACATGCCCACAACTATCAACTTCTTGCCCTTGCTCGAAGCTTACGAGATCTGAGGATGTGAGGTATCTGGGTGTACAAATTGATGCAGGCTTGCGATGGGACAAACAAATTGATGTACTTATTACCAGGACTTTGAGGCTCATCCACACTTTTAAATCCCTTAGAAGCGCCGCTGACCTAGATACATTAAGGATGGTTTATTTCGCCTTGTGCCAATCGATCCTCAGCTACTGCATTGCTGTTTGGGGAGGTGCAGCAAAAACCAACTTCCTGAGAATTGAAAGAGCTCAGCGAGCCATCCTCAAGGTAATGACTCGTAAGCCATACCGCTATCCTACTTCTCAACTTTATTTGGGCTGTAGGGTTCTAACAGTTCGGCAACTTTATGTGCTTCAATCCATTCTCAGAAGACATCGTTCTGTCCCCCGTTCTAATCCTAACAAGCGCACCAATGTTCCACTGGGCACCAGTCACAAAACAGTCTTTGCTGAACACCAGTATTATATTCTAAGTACATACATCTACAAGAAAATTCATAAAATACTAAACATAATAGACCTTAATAAGAATGAACTTAAATCGAAATTAACAAACTGGCTTCTTCAACAGGATTATTCAAAAACAGAATCTTTGCTTACATTCATCACATAAATTTCACCTTAAATCTCCCAAAATACCTAAATGCACAAACACACGCACTCGCATACACACGTCCAAATATACTACTAACAAACACACACACACACACACACATACACACACCCACACACACACATACACATACACACACACATACACACACAAACGCTTACTGCATGGCTACAATTTTTTCTTTTACATACTAATTCATTAAACCAGTTTTACCCTGTAAGCATCTATAAACTTAAAGGTAGATCGACACACTCTGCTTGTTGTAAAATTAAAATGTAATAATCTTTAGCCGAACACTGTCTCTTAAAATACAGGATACCCTAGTTTAAGAGGCAGGGTTTATCAGTTTTGTATACAGATTTTTCCAACCTACGCAAGCCCTACCAATTCACCAATAGTTTATAAGATTACTCTGTAATTCCTCTACGTAATGGTTATATATCTGTAATTCTTGAAGCAATAAATTTATTATTATTTTATTATTATTTTAACTCCACGTCAAAGCACGTATTTTGCGTACGTTACGAACATTCTCAAGTGATGCACTTACACACACGCAACAGCATTTTTTCGTATTAATATAGATTACTATTCTTCGTCATATACCTTTATATTTATCAGCTACAAACCGCGCTATTGTTGCATCATTGTCGCAGCGAGCGACAATAGCTCAGGGTGCGGATATCCCCCGGAAGGGCGCGGGTTCGAGTCAGATCCATTCAGCTATTGAAACCTTTCATCACAATCATGTTAATGCAAAACTAATGGATATTTATTACTGATTTTATGTTTTCAGGTTTAGTAACAGTACACAGCAATAGTACAGTTTGATATGAGTTTAAAAAAATATCTGTTATGGCATCACTGCTGAAATTAACGTGTTTTTAATTGTTTTGTTAAAATATTGGATATGTCATGGACTAAGTGATTAATCAGTGCACTACGTAAATAGCCCGGGCATTATGAATCAAGTCAAGTCAAATCGGGCAATGTATTATTTAATATATATTAATAATATTGATTTAACCTCTTTTGTTTATCACATTGTCTGATCATCTAAATATATAAAAGAAGAAACTGATTGAATGACTGATCGATCAACGCACAGCCAAAACCGCTAGGCGTAGAAGCGTTGAATGTTGGCAGAAAGGTTACACTAAGAAAGGATTTTTAGAAATTAAAAAGGAAAAAGGGGGTTGAAAGTTCGTATGTAATTTCTACAGTTCGTAAGTTGGACACGTGAAATTTTAAATTTACGCTCTTGGTTTATAAAAAAAATTAATGAATTTTTATTGGTTTTTGAAAATTCGATCCCTAAGGGGGAAAAAAGGGGGTAGAAAGTTTGTATGTCATTTCTACAGTTTGTAAGTTGAACACGTTGAAAGTTTGTATGCAATTTTTAGCAATAGTCAGCTTGTAAATTGGACACATGAACTTTTACATTTACGCTTTTGGTTGATAAAGACAACTCATGTATTTATTGGTGTTTGGAAACTCCCCCTAAGGGGGTAAAAAGGGGGTAGAAAGTTTGTATGTCATTTCTACAGTTTGTAAGTTGAACACGTGGAATTTTATGCTTAAGCTCTTGGTTGGTATTTTCCTATGTATGTATTGGTTTTTAAAAATGCCACCCAAAGGGGGTAAAAAGGGGGTTGACATTTTGTATGTGATTTAAACGATTTGTGAGTTGGATACGTGGAATTTTGGATTTACGTTCTTGGTTGATAAAAAGAGTTCATGTATGTATCGGTTTTTGGTAATTCTGCCCCTAAGGGGATAAAATAGAAGTAAAAACTTTAAATGAAATTTCTTCGGTTTGGAAGATAAGACATCTGAAATCGTAGCTTAACGCTCTTGATTAATTAAAAAAAATAATGAGTTTATTGATATCCGGAAATTCTACCGCTAAGGGAATTAAAGGTGGCAATTTGTTGGGCTTATATATTTGAAACTTGGCATAAAAACTAACAGTAAATAGTAAAGGTTGTCATTATAATTTTTCAAAACTGCTCCTGAAATGTGCTTTAGGGGATGTTAAAGATTTTTGAAAATTTCTACTGTACAAGGCTTCTTTTTATAATGTATTGGAGCAAACGAGATATATTTGTTTGAATGAAAAGTTCCCCAAGTCTGGAAATCCTATTTATTGGGTAAATGAACTTGAAATTAGGCACAAATTCGAATTATCCTTGGGCAAAATAATAAAAGTTATATTAGTTTTCCCATAAGACGATTTAAGGTATGTTAAAGTTTGTATGGGCAATCTTATTTCTTGGGATAATAAACTTGAAACTTGGCACAAGTACTAACTAAATAAATAATATAGGATGTCATTATTAGTTTTTCGAAACTACTCCTAAAATATGATTTGGGGGGTGTTGAAGATCTTGGGTTAATAAATATGAAATTTGGCACAAATACTAACCTTAATAAATATTATTTTGGGGGTGATCAAGATTATTTAAGTATTTCACTGCACATAGCTTCTTTTTATGATGTAGGGGAGCACTAAGGAGGTATTTTTGGAAATTCCATCTTTAAAGAGGTTAAAAGGGAGACATTTACTTGTATGAAAAATCTTATTCCTTGGGCAAATAATAAATTGCCATCAAGATTTTTACAGAATTACCCCCTAAAGATGATTTCAGAGTGTCAACGGTTTTTTGAAGAATCTTACGGCACTAAGACGACCTCTACCTCGATTTGGATCTACCGAACTAGACCGTTTGTTTCAGGACAAACAAACAAAAACAAAACACAATAAAAAGTGTAAGGCCAAACAAACGTAGGTAATTTTATGAGTTTTGAGTGACGTTTTAGTGTCACGTAATTTACGCAGCATTCGTTTTCATACTAAAGTAATTTTTGCTGCACCCGAAATTATGCGACCCAAAAGTCGCGACCTGTCTTCTGCCCTTCGGATTCAGCAGACTTGCGGCCAGGACATCAGTCCAACTTATGCGAGGCCTTGCAATGTTGCATCTTCCAGTAACGACCTCGCTACTCCAGAACCTTTCAGTCCCATAGGTCATCTGTTCAGCGAACTATCTGGTCTACTTAATGCAACCAATTTTGGTCAGTCTTGGGGCTGTCGGTTACCTCAGTTTTCCTGTCCGTGTTTCCGAGCCGGATTCAATGAATACCTTCTGTAAAGACACCAATTTTCATGAGAATGGGTGCTACATGGGTATTTAAAATGACCTTAGTTGTATCCATATTTATCACAAGACTTAGGTGCGAAAGCTCCATTACACTGTCTTCTTCATAGTATTAAATGGTGAGTCGTGCACTCGCTATGGATCTTATTATAAAGCCTTATGAATGAGGTTTTGATCGAATGACCGGTGTGACTATTATTTACCCACGAGCTCTTTATTTGTCTAAAACTTATCGGACACGTCATTAAAGTTTCGTAAATCCTAACTTAAACCGTAAATATGTACGATACCCTATTTATCATTGATTTAACAATAGCTTAGTTTTGGTCGCCTTCACTAACTGCACATAATAAAGTGTGACTTAGTTGAATAAAATACGAAATCATGCGAACGAAGTCGCGGGCGGAGTGCTTGTTATAAATATTATGGCGCACGGTTGGCGCAGTGGTTGAGCTATTGAATTGTTGTGCGGGAATCAATCCCGCGACACGCAACGCAGCAGTCAATTGCTCTCAACGCATCTCCTTCATGTTAGGTTACTTTAGATCCTGCAGAGGGAAATAGGAGCCCCGCCACGGGGCTCCTTTGGCTTTGTTGTTAAAAACTATTTAAGCAACAAAGCAAACTATTTAAGTACATTATTTTTTATAGTAACACACATATTTTTTATTACCCGCCCAATACGTGATGGGCATTACTACGAGTAAGAAAGCCCGGTCAATTCAATTATTTAAATAGTTTTTATCATATTGTCTACTCACATTGGGCATTTTATTTGGCTGGGCATTATTAACAATGCCATATTAATCAATTGGTCCATAACAGATGTACCTAGTCAGCGATAAATTTCAATAAACACTTAACATCGAAAGCGTAGCGATAGCGATTCGAAAAAATTCTAAAATGTATGGAAATGTCAAACGCTATCAAGAATTACACGTGATTATATGTATCCAAATTTGGCCAATCCAAATGCCTATTAGGTTAAACATAGTGATCCTGACATTAGAATGTGATCTTATTATATTGTACTTATGTTTTTACATTTCGACAATCGCCATCTTTGACATCGAATGACACTTGTCTAGAGTCAAATGGCCGCCGCCGCACATAGATCGTTTTTCAGGATTTAGGCGGCCAAAATTATTTTATGTGATATTTATATTACAAAATAGTTACATAAAAAGAATTCTGTGTTTGGAATAACTTATCGAAATTATTTGTTGGTGCACGGTGGTTAGGCGCACCTACTTGTAATTTTTTATCAAAAAATATTTTATTCGAGATCGTAGTTGATTTCAAAGTGTTTTTTAATATTATATTGAAAATACATATGACATACTCACGGCTTTCCCCAAGGAGGGACAGCTGTCTACGTTTTAGTAATACTTTCAGGTATGTATTATTAAATAAAACAAAGTTTATTTTGTTCTAATAAGTAAGTAAATATATTAGGATCTTTATCGTTATACAATATTAAAGTTACATAAGCTAAATAGATAATCACTAAAAATAATCAATCATACATTGGAGACTTATTCATCTACATTTAAATTTTCGCCGCTTTCATTTATTTCCTTTGGTCGGTTTGACTCAGCAGGAATTAATAGCTGCATTGTCTCAGGCAAAAATAATTTTGAAGCGGTTTTTTTGGTCTTTCTCATGGAACTAATAAATGGGTCGGATGTTAATAGTAACCTATGATAAATATCTAAGTTGCATTCTTCCCTCGAAAACTTGCGAGCAAAGTTTAGGCGATAAGACCTAAAATGTTTATTGCGGGCCTCAGCAGCTTCTTCCGAAAGTTGCCCTATCGGCAACAACGAATTTTCTATTATTGAAGCTCCATGAATTACCTTATATTAAGACCACCTCTTTATCAAATCACATTTAAAATACGAAAACTTCTTTTTTATCACATTTTTTTTGTTCTTCTGTGTCCCCGTAACACAGGAGTAAATAATTTTCTAAATATTTAATTTTTTCATTTATCGATAATGAATGTTGCTCGTTCATTTTATCGAAGAGGTATTTACGAGTCAACATTTTCACCCCCGAGCAGCCAGGTGAACCTATAACAATAAAAAAATAATATTAACACAAAAACATAAAATCCGATTTTTTCCTATTTTTGTCAAAAAAATTTCAAACTCGTTTATTTTTAAAACTAGCAAAAACTAGCAGCTGATTTTAAGCTGTTTTCTTTATAAGACTTTATACTATATAATGAAATCAAAAATGTAACTCGGAAAGGTGCGGAAGTAAAGTTTTTTTTCGATTGAAATTGAAAAATAAAGAAAAAACATTTCTAAAAAAGGGTATTATTGACGGCTCATTAAGTCATTTATTGACAATATATTTAATACAATTTCATATTAATTTAATAAAGGCTTACCTGTATTATTGGTATCCATCACTTAAACAAGCAAATATGACACGACACATAAAATATTCACCGAAGAAAATGATATACGAAAAGGGCGTCAAGAACTTTCACGTGCAGTAAGTGCGACAATCAAGTTTCGACTAGTAATGCAGCGCGCTCGCGCAGTCTAGGGATGTGGGTGGGGTTGGCTATTGTTCGTCAGGTAGTCTACTATTCCAGGAAAAAAATTGTTTGTCATTAGTCGATTATTGGAATTTCGACTTATGGCCGCCTAATTCCTAGAAATCTACGTATGTGCGCCGGTGTCTGATTTAAGTAGTTGCGGTTAAGGACGAGTTGAGTATTTGTCAAACTATACTTCAGCCTCAAAAACGGTCAAAATTTTGAACTTTTGACATAATTAAATCAGAAACCGGCCGTAAGTTGTCCAAATCCGAATTTTATAAAAAAAAGTATTCTGAATATCGGAATTAAAATCGCATAATATTTTAAAAATATCAGTGATAAAATGGACTTTCGATACTGACCATACCTTATAACCGTAATTACCATCGACCATACAGCCGGAGGGGCTTTGTGGTCAATGGTATTTACAGAACACTGTTAACCTGATGTAAAAGCTGTAAAGATTCATCAAAATCCGTTCTGTATTTTTTGCGTGAAAGAGTAAAAAACATCCACAAAAACTTTCACATTTATAATACTAGCATCCACCCGCGGCATCCTCCGTGTGAAAAGTGTTTTATTATCCTAAGGTAAGATTATTTATCGTTTATCGGGCTAAAAAGTCTATGTGCTATTCCAAATAATGTATCTCTATGCAAAATTTCATCCAGATCCGTTCAGCCGTTCTGGCGTGATTAATAAACAAATACTCATCCATTCAAACCTTCGCATTTGAAATATATAGATATAGATTAGATATAGTTTTACGCTACTTAACAAAACACCATAACCCTGTCCACTTCAAACATGTGACTATCAACCTTCACACTAATTTCTCATGAAATACCCTCTAGGAGCGGTCCTGCGCTACGCACGCTGGCCACGCCAACCGGTGACAAAGTGCAGCCACTCGCAATTTATGTGCTCCCAAGACATGAGGCTTGCCATGCCCCTAACTGAGGCCATTAATTTTGGACCAATTCTAGGCCTGATGTGTTTTATGGGGGCTTAATGCATCTGGAATGACAGTTTTGAATGGAAAATAAAATACTTCTTATTTGAATTTCGTCTGTGATTTTAGGCTTAGCCCCTTTCCTGATGGCGCGATGGAATTCGATTTTTATCATACGGATGAGCGATTTTCACTAAAAGAAATTGCAAGTATGCATCGCATCGATATTCGACAGATACGCACTTGAATTTAGCTAAGAAAATACGTGCACTATATCTTCTATCGACGCAATTTAATTTGCGTCGCGCCGTCATTAAAGACTCTTTTATTTATTAATTCCTGAAGTTCTAGACTAGGTGCCAGTCTATCATTGAATGTGTTCGCTGAAATGGCAAATTGTAAGGGACGTGTCAAGTGACTTGTCAGTTGTGCTCAATCTTACTAATATTATAAATGCAAAAGTTTGGATGGATGGATGGATGTTTGTTTGTTACTCAATCACGGCAGAACCACTGAACGGATCTGGATAAAGTTTGGCACAGAGATAGATTATAGTTTGCAATAGCGCATTGGCTACTTTTTATCTCGGTATAATGTTCCTTTGGGATGATAAAATTGCACGCGTGCAAAACCGCTGGCAGAGGCTAGTCCCATATATATTTGACTTTTCAACAATCGGTGTCGCAGATATAGGTACTGTCACTCTGTCTAGAAGCTCAGGATTTCTCAGGTTTTTTTCATCACCGATGTCAGGAATGTGCAAGATAAACTTACAAAGTACATATACATTGAAAAGTTACATTGCTACTTACCCGGATTTGAACCCACGCCACGCCAGCACGAGAGGTTAGCCCCCTAACTGCGTAAATGAACATGTTTAAACAGAACGACTCACACTCCTTCCCTTTCATTTTGATAATTCAGCAGTATTCATTGCGAGTTTAAGCTGTCGAGTTGACGGATTTTTAAACATAATAATAATATGTAGCAATGAATGCAAGGAAAGCATACCTTGCGCTACTCTTTGAACTTACACAATTAGGATGCAGATCTTAAACACTGGGCCGCAAAGCTTTAAAAAGAGAACAGTTAGCAAAGATTTAAAACGCTGAGATTTTCTTACAGATAACATACCTACCAGATCCGACTTGTACCTAAAAACAAGACACATACTCCATTACATCGTGCGATAATAAATTGTTAAGTTTGCCAAGGAACGGACAATAATTCATAAATGCTTTTGAGAATCTTGCCAAGAGAGCTCTTTCTTTTTCAGTACTGAAGACTTGGCTGCGTACCTACCTGCATAGTGCCAAGGTCCTGGATCATTTATTTATTGGTAGAGCTGAAATCATAAAATGTTTAGTATTAAATTAATGAAGATTGTATCAAGTGCAAGTTCGGTCATCATCATCATCATTTCATCTGAAATACATCTACTGCTGGACATAGGCATCCCCCAGGCGTCGTAATTGACCTATCCCGTGAATCTCACATCCAGCGCCTTCCCGCAACCTTAACCAGGTCATCGGTCCACCTAGTGGGAGAACCTCAAACGTGTCGCCTTCCGGTTCGCGGTCGCCATTCCAGAACCTTTCGGCTCCATCGGCCATCCGTACTGCGAGCAATGTTCCCAACCCACTGCTACTTAAGTTTGGCAATTCTTCGGGCTATGTCGCTAACTTTGGTTCGCCTGCCGATATCCTCATTTCTGAAGTAATCACGCAAGGACCGTTCGATTCGGTTCGGTTCGGTTCCGAAAGTTCGGTCATGTTTGCAGTAATTTGTATCATTATTTTAAGTTCTTCAAGATTTTGAAAATCAGCTAACCCAATTTAAAAACAGTGAGCAGTAATTGGAAACAATTTTAATGTTTCTAAATAGGATTGATCGTAGAAGGTAGACAGGCATTACGACTTACTTGACTAAATGTCTTTTGTCCCCTGGATAGGGCAGAGAGAGTCCACAGCAGTCCTCACGATCGGTCTTCAGCTTCACGCTTCAACTTGGTTGACGACACGGTTGGCGTAGTGGTTGAGCGATCGGCTGCTGCGCTGCGTGTCGCGCTCGCGGGTTCGATACCCACACGGAACATATATTTGTATAAAAATAAATAACTCATAAATAAATGATTTATTTCGGATCAAAAACTTTTACACATTCAATTATGCCCACCAAACTGCGAAACAGTTTCTCGGCGGGATAAGAGCTCGTATTAAATCTTAGTTATATACAATTTTGATCTAAAATTAACTGATAATAAGAATAATTCATTTATTTTCTGATAATTTCACCCATTGCATTGAAAATCATACAAATCCCCTAAATAAATCACATGCAAAACAAACTAAATATTAATATTAAATTAAATCATTCAAATATAATGTCAATACAATAAAATAAAATACATAATCAGTTAAAATTTAACATTAAAATCAAATAAGATAAAAACATTAATATCAAATAAAATAAAATCACTAAAATCAGACAAAATAAAACCACTAAAATCAGACAATATAAAATTACTAAAATAAAAACAAACAGTACCAAACAAGTTCCTATCATCCATGTTTAGAATACATTTAAAACAAAAATAAAATAGATATGCTTTCAATTTTAAGTGTCTATATATCATGGTTTTTCACAGTAAGCGGCTATTTCCTTGAGCAATACATTTTTCAATTTATTCTTTAGCATTCTTTTAGTCGTATTAGCATTTTCTGTTAGTATGCAATCCAGGTCATTGAAAATTGTAGGGGTCAGATACTTGTTAGTTCTCTTACCATAGTAATTTTGGTGCTCGCACGAACTTACGTTCTCTCACGCTTCTGTTATTGTTAGTATTTTGCATAAGTACCTTATATTGGCCGATATAAAACCTGACCCTGATCCAGGCTGCTGTTCATGTCTTCGGAAAACTGTATCAACGCTGACATGGTACTACGGCCACGCCTAAATCCGTGTTGCTCATCTGCCAGTATATTATTTTGTTAAAGGAATTCGCTAACCAAATGGCCTACAGATAGTTGTGCCGGATCTGGGTGTCTTGTGTACGTGAGTTTAAATGTTTGTAAATGCATCCACGACACAGGCAGAAATTCCTAGTGTGGGACAAAGAATAAAAAATAAAATAAAAGTTATAGTGACGCGCGCCGTCTGCCAACACGGTGCGACGCCAGCACCTGTAGCCAAGTTGACAATCTACAATCGCAAACGCTAATAAAAAACGAATAAATGTATGGGAATGACTCATCTGAACGTTGAGTCACGTGGTCAGATCTAACAAATAGAAGGCGTTAACGATTGCAGAAAGATTTTCGATAAGAAACCGTAATAACTTAGCTAGTGTGGCTGGTTTGACGGTGACGATGCTTAATTTTGCCTTGGGGATTCTAATCCAACGTTTGATAGGGATCTAACCTAAGCATTCAACTCAATAAAACGAACTATAAACTACTATAACTAGTATATATTTTACTATAACTTTATATAACTCAACTCAACATTGTCTACGTCTTGACGTCTTTATTCTTATGCCGTTTTCTAAGCTACAAGCTGGTTCTCAACCAAACCCGTATCCCTCGTCATCATGATTGTCTAAAACATCTTTAACTCCTTTTCTTTTCACAATTTTTCGCTTCAAAAACAACTAGCTTCTGCTCGCGTTAAAAGTGTTTAGTCATCTCAAGTGAGACACCAGGATAAATTCTATGTCCTTCCCAAGGTCTCAAACTATCTTCATACAAAAATATTGCAAAGTAAAAATCGCTTATCAATCTGTCCAATGAGCCCAAACACATCGAGTTGCGGAATTGTCACGTTCCAGCTCCATCATGAGATCCATAGAGCCTTATCCAACGTTACAGAATTACGCTAAGTTTCAGCTTAATCGGATGCCATGAAGTACTTGAAAAATCGATTACTGATTGCCGGACACATACGAAAGCAAGGCTTGACAAACAAACAGTTACTTTCGTATTTATAATATTATTATGAACGGATTTCTATCACAACAAAACCCTACTCAACTCAGGACGATCAACAATTCCTGTACCCACGCCATCGACTCAACTAAACCGTCGTTTCGCCGACAGTTGTCCCAAATTAGCTCGATGAATCAGTTTAGCCGTGAGCGCGGACCGAATACCAATACTTGAATGAAGCGATGTAAAGCGATGAACGCTATTATATAGTGGTCGGAAGCTTTAACGCTGTGAAGTTAAGCTAACACTACCGCTGAATATTAAGATCTTTCTCTGATTTCGGTACGTAAAATTACTGTGGATAAAACTTTTAAAGTGAAACAGTTGGGTGCATCTGAGAAGGAGCCAAAGGAAGTAGGCGAGTATCTTCTTTTTTAAATGTTTCGTCGTTTTATCGAATCCTTATAGTTTCAGTCAGTATACGAGGCAACCCAAAGTTCATTGGGCAGTATAAACTGACACACTTTGTTGAGAGTGGCGCACATTAACAAAAATAGTTTTCAACTTTAAGGAATAATGTGGCCTTTCATTGGATATATTTATTTGATTAAAAACGATGGTGAAAAATGTACCAAATCGTAAAAAAAATGGTTTGAAGTCCAAACGGTTTCAGAGGTTTTTCTTTCTCGTCTGTATATTTTGTTAAAAACGAGGTATTTACTTAGGCTTGCCGTACGTCATTACTACCCAGAATTTGATCCTTAATAGTGATACTATCAGATCATGTAATAATACAGCATGTGTATTTTTATCAAAAATCGAATCCTAGGGTACGAAGCATCTGAGAAGGAGCCAAAGGAAGTAGGCGAGTATCTTCTTTTTTAAATGTTTCGTCGTTTTATCGAATCCTTATAGTTTCAGTCAGTATACGAGGCAACCCAAAGTTCATTGGGCAGTATAAACTGACACACTTTGTTGAGAGTGGCGCACATTAACAAAAATAGTTTTCAACTTTAAGGAATAATGTGGCCTTTCATTGGATATATTTATTTGATTAAAAACGATGGTGAAAAATGTACCAAATCGTAAAAAAAATGGTTTGAAGTCCAAACGGTTTCAGAGGTTTTTCTTTCTCGTCTGTATATTTTGTTAAAAACGAGGTATTTACTTAGGCTTGCCGTACGTCATTACTACCCAGAATTTGATCCTTAATAGTGATACTATCAGATCATGTAATAATACAGCATGTGTATTTTTATCAAAAATCGAATCCTAGGGTACTGGTACTACGGTCCTGAAGTACTAGAAATTTGCCAGCAATTTGGTTGAATACCAAATTGCTGGCTAAGAATTGCCAACAAACAAAACAAATAAATAAATCTGTAACTTTCTTCCTCCAACCCTATAGGCTCATAACTCTTTCACTGTTAAAAAACTATCAGATTTCAAATGGATCCAAGCTCCAAAGTTAAAAAAAAGGTTTTATTAGCGCCAGGCACAACGCATATCATAAAAAAAAAAGGAATGACTTAAATACAAACACAAAGTATAAGTCACAACCACGTAAAGCGGTCATCGGTCAATTTAGTACAAAACCCTACATCTTCCCAAAAAACGAATGGCTCGGCTGTAAAATGTTTGTTACATTCTATCAACGAAAATAGGAATTTGATAAAAAAAATAATAATGTCTATGGCATTGTCAAGCGTAATCAAAATGTCAATTGATCAATCTCTTACATTTTGACGTGATTTCACGCATTTTTGGATTTCGACCATTGCCATCGCTGACATCGAATGTCACTTTTCTAGAGTCTATCTTTAATATTGTGCTAAGCGCAGTGGCCGCCGAGGCGTCATGGTGATAAATTAGAAGAAAAATAAGTCGAAACACACATTTACACACAAATCACACTAAAACGCAATAGTCTGAGCGTTTCAATTGATGCAGAGTTCATTACTTAGGCACTTGCTTTGCTGCGACGAATCGCATCGACTTGTCAACTACGAGTATTTTGTTAACACTACACATGCTCCTAGTACTAGGGGTTCTCATCAATGCAAAAGATGGGTTTGGTTTTGTTAGAGACGTTTTTATGAACCGGATATTAATCAATAGCAACGGTAGAAATATAGTTGTAAATTAAAGATATGCTGGGACCCGCAAAAAAAAAAATTCTTTATTAATCACTGTCGTGGTGGCCCTGTGGCTAAAATCTCGCCTCTCGTGCTTGAGGTCGTGGGTTCAAATCCGGGCAAGTACCAATGTGACCATATCAAATTCACAAACATGTACTTTCTAAGTTTATCTTACACATCACAGACAACAGCGAAGGAAAACATCGTGAGGAAACCTGGACTTACAGTTAATGTAAGTCTGAAATCGGCAACTTGCATTGAGCAAGCAATACTCGTTCCTTCTCTGGATGAGAAGAGGCCTTCGCTCTGCAGTAGGACAGTAACAGGCTGATATTATTATTATCAATCACCAAAATTTTCCTGCGGGTTCTCTACCGTGGCGTATTCCACAGGAACAGTGTATTTTTTTCGGGATACAATAGTACTCAACGATAGCCATCTATTTATTACTTTACCCAGTCAAAATATCTGTGCATTTGGCGCTGTCACGTTACTCTGATGTTCGACACACGCTATTAGCGCACGAAGCGAACTCGGAGCATCGCGCGGGTAGGCGGGAGTGGGGTCGATGACAGCCGATGTGCACAGTTATTTTGACCGTATTGAAACTCACAGGGACTTGGTTGGACTTGGATGTTAAGTAATATTTACAATTTTCTTTAATATGAATTATGACAGATCCCGTATAAACCACAATCAATTAATTTAGCTTATAAATGCACATATAAAACATGTTTACAACCACCAATCCCACTTCTGCTAATTCAAAGCTCGAATGCATACTATACTATTAAATATAACCGGAGGGATTTGAACAAACCGTCCGGTTCAACAGAAGTGATTGTGATATCTACTGGAATTCCAATATTTGTTCAGATATTACCGGACTCTAGCCGGACGGTGCCGTGTACTCACTGTTCTCGGTAAATGTCTGCAGCTATTAATACTTAAGCTTAAAATGGTTTTAACACCGGATTAGGTTCGAGAGTTGTGGGTTTAAAGTATCTTATGTGTCGCTTCGTTTTCAAAATCAAAGATGTTGTGATTTTTACTAGTTGCATTGCTTTTTTGTCTCATAAGCGTATGTACAGTCAACTTGGTAGTTCATTGACCAATTCAGTCGATATAATTAGTTTGAAAACTACAAAATATTAAAAATTTCTTGTTACACCGCTCATGGTGCACTTAAGACGTTTCAAATAATTTAAAAACTGTCAATTCGGTCATAGGGTAATGCAATTTTGACCATTGTGTTCCTCACGATCATACATCATGTCCAGCATTATTTGCTTATAGAAAGAAGTACAGAACATTAATTGATTTCAAAAACATTATACGAATATACGAACGTGTGCGAACGAAAAATTCCAAATGATAAACCATAAACTTTATTATGGGTAATATTGGTACTGCCTTATTAAATCGATAAAAAGTTTGTTGCTAAGGAAATATATATTTGACCTAATTGTATCAGATTATCTGTCGAAGAATTAGCTTATAGTGCGTTAGGTTTCAATCTTGTTCATTGTACCTAATTGTTAGTTTACATACAGTAAACTCAGATTTCACTGATTTAAACTGAATCGTTAAACTTTCAATTCCGATCTCTTCAATTAGATATATTGCATGACCTCAATTCCAATATAATTCTTAGTTTGCTTTTTGTCTTCATTTTTTGTCTTTTGTTTTTAATCCCAATTACATATAGCTCGTTAGAAACAGTTGCTAGTAATGCCAAAAATCATGTTGGTACGTTTCAAGACAAGAATTTGAAATCTATTGTATACCACTATAAGCCTATTGTATAGCTTCTGCCCAAGGCAACGCCAGCCTGAAATGTGTTTTATCGTTCCAAGGGAACATTATATCGGGATTTAAAGTAGATATAATATGTCCTAATCCAGGTCATCTGTAGACTGTAGTAGTGAAGACGTAATAGACGGACATACTTTATCATTAATTAAGAATAAAAGTATAGTATAAAATCTCAGAGAGGGAGAAAAAATAGGTCGTGGTTTAATATAAACACCCACACGGATCGAACTTCGAGAAAAAACCGAGACTCCTCCGTGCCTCGGAAAGCACTTTAAGCCGTTGGGTCTCGGCTGTCATTTGAAGATCTTTGCAAGACGTTACGGGTAGTCAGAAGCCTGAAATCTGACACCAGTCGGATAGGCATTCGCTCCATTTAAAACGCTGATATCCAGCTGAATCCGATTAGACTGGAAGCTGACCTTAATATAGTTTGGAAAAGGCTAGGCCGAATATAGATTGAAAATCTGTACAGTAAAAAAACTCAGTGTAACTAAAGAACACCAAAAATAACTTACACATTAACTCACCACGAATAACAAACGAAAACAAACAGTAGCAAGCTCTAACTCACTTTAAAGGCAGCGGGGTCAACAATAAATCCACCATGTGCAATTTACCTGCAATGTGTATACTTTAGATTTATAAGAGCATTGCTCATGCAAATGCATTGGGAGTCCCCAAATGAATGTATGTTTCATTAAAACTTTGTCTGGGTGACTGCGGACAAGGCGCAAATTTGGACCTTGTTAACGTGCATTAGGAGAATAAGTGTTTAATCCTGGGATTTCGAAGTCTTTGTCTGTCCTTTGAGAATGTTGCATTAACATTGTGTCCGGAGTATTCGTTGCCGTCGTGTCCTTCAGAGATGTATGTTTTATAAGCTGCGTATGTCATTAACTTCGTCTTTGTGTTTTTAGAAATAATTATGATTAGCGTTTGATATTCTATAGGAAGAAAGTTTGTGGGGATATATGAATGGATGTTTATCTATACTTAATTTACATATATACAATTGAATATTCTAAAATAAAAACAAACTTATATACAAATACAAAAGGGAGACGGTAAAGAGCTCATTGTGCATCAAAAAATTCGTCCACATCGATGTCAATGGGAAACGTGCCCAGAACGCTGGCAGCATTGCCACGTTGGATGGCAATGCTGATTCTCTGGCCGAAGAAAATGCCAGCCCTCTGGTCACGTGAAGAGTCGACGAGCTTTGTGCTAATTTCTCGAAAAACTCGATGCGCACTCGGACCCCATGGACCTAATGTTTCAACCCCAAACGGCTCAAACATGTAACTTCCAATAAGGTTGTTATATTTGCGCCGTTTGAGGTTTTCTGCACCGGCAGCAGCCGCCCCAGCACAGCCCGCCGTGCTAAGAAGATGGGATGGCGCAAGGGTGTCGACACATGTTGCATCCCACACCAAAGGCCTACCCACCTTCCAAGGCATTATGGTCATCCCGTCTGGTCTCTTCCCATCGTCGCGGGCCAAGCCATTGGGTTCTAAAACAGCTGGCACCCCGGCGGTAACAAGAGCCCGACGTATGATGTCATTAATGCTGGCGTGCCGTGCTATCCGGCCAGCGCTCCTACTGCAGGATAGGCCATGATGACCGAGGCGGTCGACTGCTTCACCACATTGACAACGATGTGGAGCTCCGCTAGGAGCACCCAAACGCAGACATGTAGCGATCCGGAAGGTGTTGTCACTCAACATAGTACCTATGTTGAGTGACGGTAGTGCCTGTAGCCAGAGACCCGACTCCCACTCTCCCACAGCCAGCAGGCGGGCACGCTCAGCAGTATTGGTGGACGTATTTATAAGTTTATTCCGTACCAACCTGCAGAGCGGCTCATCCCACTGTCTCTGGGAAGATGGGTTCTCGGGCAACGCCGTATTCGGGCAAGCCACTTTCCAGGCGCACACTGCGTCGGTCGAGCACGGCACTTCAAAGTTAACCAGTGAAAGGGATAAAATTTTTGTGGTTAAAAATTGTAATTAATTTGTGACGTTGTACGGAGTAATCTCTGGATCTACTGAACCGATTTTAAAAATTCTTTCACCAGTAGAAAGGTACAATTTTTCCTGAGTGTCATATAGGCTTTAATTAATTTTCAAAAACATTGGAGATCCATCGCAAAATTACAATAATGTAACCAAAAGTACCAAAATGTTGCCTAAAATTCATTCTTTAGCGTGCGCTGAGAAAACTATTGTTGACACATAAAAATTATGTACGACATGATTAAAGTACTCATTATTACCTACAAACAAATCAGCGAGAGAATATATCTAACTATCATAGTTTAGTCTCAATAGCAGCTTTTATGTTATAAATTTGAATTAGATCGCCGGTAGAAACAAAAGTTGGTTGGTTAGTATAATTCTTATTCAAATAAATAGATTAACAAATTGGTAGATATAAGGGGAAGGTAGGGTAGGGTAAGGTAGGTAGGGTAGGTAAGGTAGATAGGGTAGGTAGGTGGGTGGTAGGCAGCCAGTTGACGGTAGCGAAGCCGCGAGGGTCAGCAAGTTACTTATAAAAGCCAAAACAAGTGAACAGGTCTTGATGAAACTTTACTTTAATATAGCTTATACATTATTTGAAGGTTTGGATACTGACAGTAACTTTACTACGCGTTTGTTAATAATGAAGAGAGGGTTTACGTGGAGTAATATAGTCATTGGATCAAAACGCTGACAATTGGCTCAAGCACCTGAAACAGCGCAGACCCTATCGGATACCAATGGGCCTCGAGCTGCTAAGTCACCGTCGTCGTAGGGATAGCAATCACTGGACTCACGACGACCGCAAGGTAGAACGACGAACCTGTAGATAATAGGAGTGTGACTTAGACGGGCAGATATGCATCTGATATAATTTTCCATTTTATTAATATGTACCATTGTAATTATCTTCTACGTAGAGTATTTCGTTCGGAGTCCATTTCAAATAGATTACTGTTCTCCAGTTAACAAGTAATAGGAAATAGTTTCAGTTGATTTAGTCTGAGGTACCAAGCTTATGCAAACGTTTGAGCGACAATTGGGAGATCGAGTATCCAGCAAATTGCCGGGCTGTTACAGTAACATGAGTTTAATCTGCTTGGTATCAGCGGATAGCTTCGTATGTGTTCGCTGTTACAATGTTCATACATTCGAACATGCCCAATGCCAATTAACTTGTCGTCTAACTTTTGTTAACGTTATCTCTTTAAAATAATTAGAAGAGACGGTAATAAGGGACTTTACTGATGGCACGATGCAATAGGGTAGTTTACTGAAACTATTGTTTTTTCTACTGTTTTGTTTTGTCAGTCAGGTAGATCAATAAAAAATATTAGAAACGTATTTTTTCTTTTAACTCGTAAACATAAAGTGACGACTATATAATGCATTGAAATATCGGGTGACGTCACGCCGTTGGTACACTTTAAGCTGCCTTAGTGATGTCACAAGCACCCTCACAACTCCTGAACTTTGATGCGCTTTAACTTTGTCAATTTCATTAATTTGGTAAAGCAAAAAATACGTGTCCAATATTATTTGATAATCTCACTGACGGAATAAATAGAATTATCATTTTTCTACCCATTGAACATTAAATAGGGATTTAAATGGTCTCGATAGTCAATATTGTAATTGCATCGCATTGTGTACATATGAACGTACTTTCAATTTAGCTCAGTAAAAATTGCTTATATAAAATGAATCACGTTGAATCATCAAGAAGATAGCTAAGAGTATGAGTAGTGAATGAGTGATTTGTTATATCGAGCAGTATACTGATTGTGTTTATACTAGATATTTCGAGACCCTGGAGACCAGGAGCTTTAAGAAGGCGTACGAGAGGCTGAAGTTATTATTACTATTATCCTATGTACCCACAGAAAAGTAAAGGCTTTCCTACTCCCCGTAGTAAGGATGAGAAACAAAAACAAAATACAAAAAAAGCCAGCTCAACTTTAAATAAATCTGATTAATATGAATAACCATATTTACTCATAAAAAGTTAAGTACAGACTCTTAAAACGTTTTCCTATTGCTGCAACAGCTAAGGTATCCGAACTTAATGTTCCGTCGAAAAGATCTCCCTGTCTCTCTAAGTCCTTACTCAAATGACGTCACGCTATTTCAAAGCACAGCCCAGAGTTCACCAATTTGTAAAGATATTACGTGCAGCAGAAAGCCTGTAATAAATTAGAACTCGCTACACTTAATGCATGAACCCGACCTGTGAGTTATGCTCCATGTTATAATTGCTGTCGCAGTATGCAGCGGCTAATGTATCAGGTGGAACCGTGAAGGCAGCATGTGTGCTTTAGGTGTTGGTTTTTAAAGAAAATACTTAATTGTAACATCACGACTGTATGCCCAGATAGGTAGACAGAGGCGACTTATAGTACCCCCAGATTTCGACAGCTATCTATACTCCGGGCAAATATCCAAAGATTAGACCAATTTGTAACAGGACATTCATACATAATTATTTAGATGCGGTGTAATTTTTAACTCGCTTGTGAATTCAATCTCTTTATTTTTAACCGATTTGAAAAAGTCACAATTCTTCTGTATTTTTTTAATGTGTTTCACCTTTATACTTTTTACTAGGTGAACCGATTTTGCTGATTTTTATTTTATTGGAAAGCTGGTGCTTCGCATATGGTCCTATTTTTAATAATTATTGTTACTGATTTGGCGAAGATATGATGAAGAACTTTCGGCGATTTTCAACAGAGCTCTTGAATAAACAACGGAAATTCTCTCGGGATTGCTGCATTTGCAAGTTTGCTTATTACGCCATTTCATAACATAACGTCACGCCCGTACGCTCTAAAGGGAAACAGAAGATGTGTACAGTTCACCCTAGTACACTCTCATTTCACCGGTTATGTTCAAGTTTTATGTTATTCTGGTAATCTTTTCTTGCATAACTTTGTGCATTATAGGTACATTATTAAAGTACTTGCTCATTATGCACCACAACTAAAAAGTGAAAATAATAATAAATCAATCAAGTATTGTTCTAAATATCTATTATCTTCTAGTATCTTCATGGATAAGCAACGTTTGCCAAAGTCGGCCCACGGATGGGTTACCATCTTTACATATCTATCATTATCATGTTATTATCATTGGTTCAATTCAATTGTTTCCATTGAAACTTTCTAACATATTGACCTTTTTTTTAATTCTATTATTAGGTGCAGTGGTAACCGCCGTGACTAATATGTTGTAAGCTAAAAAAGGTTACTAGGTTCAAACCCAGGTAGGCGCTTTTATTTGTCTAAGTTATTTCATTGCCACTGCTCTCAAAATTGGTGAAGGAAAATACGAAGAAACCGGCATGTCGTAGAAATAAAAACTTGAAAACATGTGACAACCACCAAGCCGCATTGGGTCCACGTGGTGAATACGGTTTACGGCACACATTCTCATAGAGAGGAGATATATGTCCCAGCAGTGGGAATATTATAAGTTGATTCTGCGATGCTTTGCCATTATTAGATTCAGATATTTCTTTAGTGTAATGTCTACGAACAAATTCAAGATGCTACCCATTTCCCAGCACTTGATACATGGAATAATTGCATGCTCCCGTCACTGACGTTAGGGGGCAAATATGGCGTGAAATGCACCACGCGTTCGCGACCTCAGAACTTTTCCAATATACCGAGGTACGTCGATGTCGCAGATCATAGAATATATACTGAGACTTTTCAAAGCAAGGTTATGTAGGAGGACTATGCACAAAATGTGCCTACATAACAAGATAACCAGTGCAGCAGTGCAGTGCAGTGCAGCGCGTGTTCCGTGTGCGTGTGTGCAGTGTGCAGTGAGTCAAGCAATTGGGACTGAATAGCGTGTCTCTACGTTTGTATATATTTTCTTGCTCTTTTGCAGAATTCCAGAGGGTGACACTTAGTATATTGTCCACTGTATAAATTGTACTTCTACCCAGGCCCGTTACTTAGTACTGGTCAACTGGCAATATATATTTTGGTACAATCAAACTATAAAAACGTACATAAAAATACTAAAGTAGAAAATAGTCACAAACCGAGAAAACCCTTTTACTTGTAAGTCGCTGCTAACACCATCTATAGCCGTGGAACGGAACCGAACGCGATCGATCTACTTACAATAATAATCAGTATAAGCATACGAAAAATGCTAGTTACATCGGCACAGTTTCTTTGTATGGTATGAGGCATCTGTGTGCTAGTATTATAATATCTGTGGCGTGGGTTTTATCTGTAGAAATAAATGTACGTGTTTGGCATTTGGTGAAACTTACGTCCATATTTTTGATTTGCATAATCAGCCTATACCGTTCCCACTACTTCCCACTGCTGGGACTCATTAATCTTTTCGGTCAAAGGGAGTGGGCCGTGATCGACTACCCAGACATTGGGCCCGCGTACTCATTTGCTCACGATGTTTTCCTGTACCGTTTTGAGAGCAGTGTCATAGTCAAAATTATTTATTTCAATTAGGCTAATAAGCGGCACTTTTGAACTTCAAAAATTAAAATATACAAGTAATACCTAATATTTGATTCTACCTTCCATTCGGCAAATTAGCTTGTTATGGAGAAGAACGGACAAGAAACAACTCAGTGGTGATGAAAACCCCACTACAAAAAAATCACGCTCTGAAGAGTATGAAACAATATAATATTCTTAAAAATGCGGTGCCCATACGTGGATATCACTTAGTCACACCTGGAGAAGTAGTGGCCCATTGGTAACAGCCGGGATTTACAAGTTGTAGGTCGTGAGTTCGAACCTAGATAGGTGCTTCATTTTTACCCGACTACGGCGAAGGTAAAGGATATGATTTTGGCGCAGATATGATTTTGTCCTGGTTTGTATGTATGTTTATCTGTTCCCTTATAACTTCTAAACTGTTTATCAGCAATCTTTATGGTTAGATGGCATACGGCACGACAATGGTCCATTTAAGGGACTAAGTGTGGAAACCAAACCTATAACAAAACATTACATGGCATACGGCCACGCGGCTATCCTCTAAGAATGTTTTCTTGTACTTACATACTTTTCAGAGAACCATTTTCGTAGTCAGATTTTAGTTTTTTTTTTTATAACACGTCCACCATTTCTACTATCCATGTTTTGAATGTAATGCAATATTGCGGCCGCCAAACTATTACAGGCCCCGCGAGAGCTGAATATTTTCAGCAGCGAATTGACTGGATGTCTGTCGGATTGTTCACAATTGCTAGAAAGCCGTCCAATGAGATTTGTTGTTTTGAAAGGATTGAAAAGGTATGGGAAAAAGGCTGTTGCTTTAAAAACTAAAGTTGTTATATTTTTATGTTTCGATTTTCGAATAACTTTTTAGAAGAAAACATTACCACTCTAAAGTTTTGCTTGCTTTCTTTGAGTCAGTATGAACGGAACTACCTCCCTAGCAATGTCCCAACTATGTTGAGGTTGACTTCAATTTTAACCGGATGCAGCTGACCATTAGAATTTTACCTAGAGCGACTATCTGGCCTGGCTTCTTCTTCTTCTCGTATCGATAAACTCAAATTTTGTCTCAACTATTCTCAAATTTTGTCTGTCCAGTATGTAGCTACCTGGACAGCTCTGTCATTCGCCACGTTCAGATACCTGAAAGGTGCAGGTGGATGGGCCAAAGTGCAGACAAGAAGGTGGTGCATATCCTGCTACCTACACTGATACTGTATTTGACATGGGTCTATAAGACTCCATTTGGCCAGTGTTTTCTTACAACAACCAACCTGAGCCTGCAATCGGTTTAGGGATTTCCAGATTGGCCACTGCAAATCACATCCAGGTGCCAGATGGGCAAGGTGTGTGTTTTTACGCAGCTTACATCTCTCGCCAGATGCGCTGGCTTTCGAGGCAATTGTATGTCTCAGGAAACTTTTGGCAAGTTTTAAGGCTTGCAAGTTCGAGTTGAAGTTCAAATAGGGGGTGGCGACTGTCTCGTTCTTGTAGCCCCTTCTCGACGCGGCTGGCCTTCTAGCTATTCGTAACGACTGTCTTAGATGTACAAATGCCAACTGGTAATATAAATATAGTTAGGAAAAGGCTTGGTAGATTGATTGTGAGTCCAGTGCAGTTTAGTTAACTAAGCCTAGTAATAAGAAAGAAAAAAATAAATAAATGGTAGGTATGTTATTGTAATTTTAACACACTGGAATGTTGCCATCTGCCTATCCTTTTTCACAATTATTGTTGGGGTTGGCTTCCAGTCTTATCGGATTCAGCTGAGTACCAGTTTTTACATGGAGCGACTGCCTATCTGACCTCCACAACCCAGTAACTGGGTAAAACGATACTCCTTTGCTAGATTGGTGTCAGATATCAGGCTTCTGACTATCCGTAACGACTGTCAAAGATCTTCAAATGACAGCCGGGACCAACGGCTTAACGTGCTTTCCGAGGCATGGAAGAAACTCGGTATGTTGAAAATGGTCACCCAATTTTGGACCGACCTCGTCAAGCGTTGTTTAACGTTGAAGATCGACCAGTGTGGCTGTTATTGTTTAATGATGCATTCGGTAATTGGACTAGCTGACGGCAATTTAGCTGGTAAAATGCTAGGCTGATGATAATACATAATCTGCCTATATCGTACCTAATAATAAAACAGGCCTCTTTTCTGTGAGAGAGACAATAGGCTAAAATTTTCCCCTTGCTCCATTTGCTCCTCTTAAATCCGGCTTTGGCCCGAAGATACTTGTGACTGATGATATACCCTAAGGCTCTAGATAAAGTGCCAATCTATCAGCTATGGCGATTCACGTAATGCCAAAATTTAAGGGATTGAAAACGAGACTTTTCGATAGCGTTTGACAATCTCATACATTTTTGACGTTTTTCCAATCGCTATCGCGCCTCTGACGTCTTTTCCATTGGGACAGGCAGAAATATTACTATGTATATAGCTAGTTCAACTCATCTTTGCGTGAGGAGCAATGTGTGCGTGAGCTGTGCGTACGCTTGTAAATACACAACTTTAATTTGTATGTCAGTGACACGGCAGTGCACTCAACCCACACACACACATTTTTACCCACACATAGCGCCGCGTGCAATGATGACTTAAACTATCTATACAATTATACTTTTTGCGTTAAACTATGATTTACTTAACTCTGATAGGCAATCTTCTCGTTGGTCTAGGGATCGCAAGTGCTAATTCAGAGCCTGGCGGTCCTGGATTCGATTCCTCAGTTGGAATTTCTCAGTGGCAGCCCGGAATGGGAATCAGTGCTCATAAGCATGTGGCAATAAGCTCGCCCCATCTGTGTCCTGCAGCACCTTTTGCATATTTTACTGTGATCTACAGCGTTTTGATTTTTTCTTTTTTAAATCTTGTACACTTAGCACTTTTTCTCTTTTGACCTCACACGCAATAAATAAAGTTACCTTTTTAAGTATTTAAACAAAGTGGGAGTCCCACCCACTGTACACAAAATGACGTATGCAAGAAGAACCATGGTATGAAGAATGAAAGTACGAGAAGCATGAAAGAGGAATGGAATGAAAGAATTTGCCCAGATTTGGCGCTAACGTCGTTAACGGGATTAGTATTACGAAAAAAAAAATAAGCTCGCTCCCTATATGGATTTGTACTCAATACAGGTAACACCATTGCCGAAGCCTTCACGGAGTACAAGAGTTTTGTTATGCAACAGAAAATAAAATTTAATATTTTAGTAAATCCGAAACAATCTAAAAAACATTTTCTCCGCATTAAAATATTTCGTCGAATCATTTCAAATTCTATCTCGGCCTTGTTCAAATGAATAAATAATGATGTTTTTAAAAGAAAACAAAAAAGGTAAAACAGAGATTTTTGTTCCACTTAAAGCGAAGCGAATTTTAAGATAAACTTGAATAATTTAAATTGTAATGGAACATGTAAAATTATGTTAAGTTAGTGTAAAACGTGTGTTTCATAAAATCTAAAAATAAAAGCTTTTTTCAATTTATAAACAAATTTAGTTTCAAGTTGGGATTTTTAAACAGATGATATATTTAGTGCTCAAAGAGGGGACGTAGAAAGGGATATCCACTTAAAAGCACATAAGAGTCCATCATGAAAAATAGATTTACCATTTTCTTATAGCTCTGGAAAGTTCGACTGGCAATTGTCTGCTTAATTGACGTCCACAGGAACCTAGGCAAAGTGTTCACATCAGACGGTCCTCGTATCCAATCGACTCTCGAAATCTAAACCGGGTCATCGTCATCCTTCCAACGCTGCGCCTGCCGGTACTCGGGCACTTCTCCAAAATTCAGCCACCTAGACTCCCAGTTTCGAAGAGGCCGAAGAAAAACTGACGGAAGCTTTGGAAATGCTCATAAAATGCTATTGTGAAAATGCTCTAAGGCCAAACCCGTCTAAAACCCAATCCTGTCATTTGTCCTGGAAACCATCATTCAGATAGGACCCTTAAAATCTCGAGGCAAGGCGTTGCCATAGAGCACTGCACTCAACTCCGCTACCTGTGCATCATCTTGGATAGGTCCCTGCCGTAAAAACAAAACTAAGCAAAAAGTCGGGACTAGGAATAATGTCCTTCGCCGCTTAACATCCTCTACTTGGGGAGCATCGACACAAGTTCTACGTACATCTGGCTTATGTCTGTCTTTCTCTGCTAGCGAGTTCGCCTAACCATTGTGGATCGACCCGCTATCGTTCAAGAAGTCGACCTAGCGCTAAATGATACCAACCAACTCCACTTGTGATTTTGTACCTACTGGCGGGTATAGCTCCACCAGAAGTTCGTCGCGAAGTAGCCAACCACATCGAGAAGGACAAACAGGAACGCGACAGTCCCTTTATGAGCATCAACTCCAACCTGCACGCCTGAAGAATCGTAAGAGCTTCTTGAGATATACGACCTCCTCGAAAGCCAGCGCAACTGACGAGTGATGTGAATTATGGAAACAACACACCCTACTCCTCCACACTTCAACACTGCAGCATCTCCCCCCTGGAAATGAACTGCAGTGGCCAATCTGGAAATCCCTAAAGCGATTGCGGACCCAGGTTGGCTTCTGTAGAAACAATTATCTAATAGTACATACTCGTATACACAGTGCCAGTGTGGGGCCCCTTCGCAAGATATGGCCCACCTCCTTGTCTGCATTTCATGTCCAACCGTCTGAACCATATGGGATTTGAACGTGGCGAATGACAGAGCTGTACGAGTAGCTACATACTGGTCCGACAAAATCTGATTGGTTGAGACTATAGTTACGAGTTAATCGACACGGAAGAAGAAGATTATAGAATAGAATAGAATTTCTCTTTATTCGAGTATCCATGACTCAAAAATTGGTTAGTAAAACTTACAACTATGTTAGTAACACAGATATTAACAAATTGACACTACAAAACAAAACAACAAATAACAGTGGATCACCGTTGCGACAAACCATGTGAGATGGCACAACAGCGACCCACGAAAACACAGTCTAGGCGACTTGAGATCATACTTAGGATACTGTTGGAGCTGCCCCACACTCTGCGTACCATGGATGCACACCTTTTGCGCATGGTTGTGTAGAAACAATCCACATGCGCATCAGCAAACATCCCCGATGCACTACAGAAGCGAGGCAGCCCCACCAGCATCCTAAACGCATTATTGAACTGAACACGGAGAGCGCTGTACGATTTTTGCGTATATCTAGCCCACAGGCTGCTCGTGTAAAGGGATGTACAGTAAGCTCGAAAGAGCGTTACTTTGACCGAAATTGAGCATCGTGCAAACCTGCGAGCCAGCATGTTCGCTCTAACCGACAACGATCTCCGCTCCCGTTCAATGTCGTCATCATCTTTGAGATTGGGGGTTAATATATGACCTAGATATTTAAACGTATGGACTCTTTTTAAAGGCGTGCCATAGAGTAAAACAGGTGGCACCTTATTAGGGCTCTTACCCCCAGCCTCAAAAACCATGATCTCAGACTTCTTAATGTTATATGCCAGGCCATGTAACTTAGCATATGCCTCACACTGGGCAACCAGTTTTCTCAACCCACAGATTGACGCACTCAGCAGCACCATGTCGTCCGCGTAACTGATATTATTAACGCAGATACCGTCTACGTAACATCCAACCCTGGTACTGCTGAGCTCGGCAATGAGTTCATTCACATACAGGTTGAAGAGCGTAGGTGAGCTCAACCCACCCTGCCTCACCCCACACTCCAACCCGTACGGATGAGACAACGCACCAGCCCATCGTACAGTGTTGATCTGGCTCCCATACCAAAACTTAAAAATGTTTATGAGTTCTGTGGGTAAATAAACCCGCTCTAACTTACTCCATAACACATCATAAGAAACCAGATCAAAAGCCTTAGATAGGTCGAGGAAGCAGGCATAAACAGACGTCTCACGCTTCGCATAGTATGTGACAGCATGCTTAAGACACAACACTGCACTCTCAGTTGACAATCCAGCCCTGAAACCAAACTGGTTGTCATGTATGGTTGTTCTTTTATTCAATTGTGCATTAAGCATGCTGTCGAAAACCTTCGATATCACAGTAGCTAGGGAAATGGGCCTATAGTTACTGCTGTCGGCGAGGTCACCAGTTTTGTTTTTAGCGACTGGTACAACAATTGTTCGCATCATCTCACTAGGCATGTAACCATGACCCATACAGAAGCTATACAGCATAGCAAGTACCCTAGGTAAGTGAGGGCCAGCATATCGGAGGTGCTCGATGCTAAGCCCGTCATGGCCGGGGGACTTACCCCTTGACATACATCTAATCGTTCGAGTAATTTCTGCGGCCTTAAATTTAACCCCTATTTCCATCCCGGGCATAACATCGGGCACCGACCGCGATGGACCCAGAGGAGATTTGACAAAGAACGCCTCTTTAAAAAGATTTGCAATGTCCTCCGGCTCACTCATGCCACCGACGCTCACAGGGATGCCCGGCCTGGCCTTCAATTTATTTGTGTGTTTCCAGAAACTACGAAAATCATTCTTTGCGTGGTGTGAGGCTAGAATATCCATTTTAACTTGGTCTTCATGGTCTTGGCACCACTTTAACCTTGACTTGAAGACTTTTCTAGCCTCACACATTTCGTTATAAATTAACCCACAAGTTGGTTTACCAAATGACGCCCACACCAAAAAATTTTTCCTAGCTAGCCTGTGAGCTCCGGCAACATGCTTGTTCCAGCCTACTACTCGCCGCTTTGAGCGCCTATCGCCGCTTCCCCGACCCACCAAAGCAGCCGCACTCAAGGCGTGTGTAATGTCTGAATACAGCTTATCAATAACAATTCTGTGATTAGATTCATTACACATACTATCACAACATTCACCAAGTTCATGTGGGAAATCAATTAGCTTCAATCTTTCATGACATTCACGCTGATAATCTTCTATCTGATGTTGACTTCTCTCCCCCCACACAACCTTGTTCATACATACAACATTGGCACATTTCTTTGGCAGAATCACATTCAAATCACATTCGACAACCAGTGGCAGATGGTCAGACCAAAATACATCATAAATTACATACACATTCCTGACGGAGGACACAGCTGCCTCTGTCACTACACAGTGATCGAGCCACCTCTTTGAGCCATGCGCCTCACTCAAGAATGTGTATGTGCTCGAACGTAATCCTAACATTTCTGTATCGATACATGTCCATGTTTGGTCACTACAAAAACCGGCGAGTTCGAAATAAAAACTTTCAGATGGGTGCGCATTAAAATCCCCTAACATGTACACATAATCTATATTACAGTTATCAATAATCGCACTCACCGTGCTCAAGATATCCGTAAAATCCATTAAATTCGACACCGTGTCCGTGGGCATGTAAACACTAAACACTAAAAAGGATTTATCCTTTACCACAATTTTCACAGCACAAATACGTGGATTACCGCACTCCACAACAACCACATTCTGGAACAGACTTTTTCTCCACAATAGGGCGACACCACCGTAGGGTCTACCGCGTAGAATGCCTGCTAACGTATCCACCGCCGATACTCCGGTACAGCTGAATTCATCGCTTATTGAGTCAAGAAACGTAATTTCCTCAGGCAGTAACCACGTTTCCTGTAGCGCAATTAAATCAGACTGCTTACATAAGTCACGGATACTTTGAATGGAGCGCTTGACATTTTTGCAATTAAATGTCAACATTTTGCAGACACTGTCATTATCCATCATTATCCATCATTAATAGTTTCTTCTTTTTACTTTGTTATCATAATTTTGTCCACCATAAACATGACCAAAGTTTCAAGTATTAGACTAAGAGCTACTTAGGTTATTTCTATGAAAATTCACGGTCGTAACTGGAGCACAGATTTTAAAACCAGAATGATCCCGTGTTTACATAACAGTAGGTAATTTTCAATGAAGAAAAGAGAAAATACTGGGTGTAACGAAAAGGCGGGATCATATTATGAAAACTGCTTCTCCCCATCCAACTCTTCATATAAACATCTTTTCCCAAATCCCAAAAAAGTTGTCGTCAAGTACCCAAAATTTGTAGGGACACATAGACACGTTATTTTTTTGAGGGTTTGCTATGAATTCTATGGAGGAAGTTGTTCATATACATGAGAAGAAGCAGTCTTGAACCAATGATCGAACCTTTTTATTACACCCTATAAACAAAAATATAAAAGGTAAAGCTACCACTACTGAGCAGCCCATAAAAGTTTAACGGCAAATTAATTAAATATTTTTCCATACTTTTAGCATCCACAAAGGCACTTAACCTCGTTATTTCAAAGGTAAATTACCCGTGACCGCGAACCAATTGAAACATTTAACGCAATGATCCATTAAATTAGTAAATAATCAATTACGGTAAGCTGTACGGTATGTTGGATTGTTCAATTTACATCAGAAATTTATATTTTTGATTGAAATGTACACCAATGACGAAATGAATTTTGATAGTTATGTCATTTTGACACCGGCTGGAAATTGGTTACAGAGTAAAATTTACCAAAAAAGATTTGGGCCATACTGAAGCTCTAGAAAAAGTGTCATTCTAATAGCTATAGCGTATACAAAAACCATTTTTACAAAAAAATACAACCGACGTCCAAAAAAAAAACACTACAAAGTGAAAAATAACTTTGTACGAGGCAGGCATGCCTTTTAAGTTCCATCGTTTCCATATTTCCCGGCAATTTTGAATTTGGAACTGTTCTATATTCGAATGTGTTTAAATTTTGAATCTCAAAACAGTTGAAAATATTAGGATTAATGCTATTGTTTAGTCCCAGCGTTGATTGGAATCTGTCAGGTTACGTACGAAAATGAATCTTTCTAAGGAAATGTTCGTGCAATCATTTTGTACAACTTTAGAAGAGGCCTGACACGGCTTCAGTGTTTTGAAGAGCTAACATTTGTTTTGTTGTGATGAAGCCCCAAGTCTGCGGACTGTCGAACGCGGGTGTTTAGAATTCTAGCGTGGATATACTAGTGTTAGTGACAAATCTCGCGAAGGACGCCCAAAGTGTTGTCGTGGTCAAAGGTTCCAGTCCGGTGAAGAAGCAGTTGAAGCTTTCAAGTCAGCCATTTTGAACGGGATGCCTTCTTTTCGCATAATGTTCTTTATCCTAATATACTTCGGCATAACGATTTTGGCACAATTTGTTTTGGCATAATAATACTTCGGCATAATTTTTTTAGGCATACATTTTATGTTGGTATAATCATCTTAAAGACTAATTTGTTTTGGCATAAATTTGATTCGCATAACGTTAGTAGGCCTAATGATAGCATAATAATATTTAGGCATACAATTAATATACAATTAACATTATGTAACTTAAACGATTTTTCAATCGCGAGATAACTTTTATCTGAAGAATATATTAGATGTTTTGACAGATTTTGTATAAAAAAAATATGTCAATCAGTTAACTTCTATTATGAGAAATAAATATGGCGGTTATTCCTCAGATAGAAGTTAACTGATTGAAACAGTGGTCCTTAATTATGTATAATTATTTATTTTAGGTGTATATTTTTAGCAATTGCTTGTAAATATGCTAGTTTAGAAGTATACTCATCTTTTTTACTAATATTTTTTTCAATTCTTTTGGTTTTGTCCGTGTATTTTTCTTTTTTTTTGGTATAAGTGATGTTCCGACATCCAGTTTATCTATTTCAATGGTTTGATCTTTTATTTCTTGAACGATATTTTTAGCCAAAAAATAAAATCCAGGATGGTGTTTTCCCACAAAATGTGCAATTTTATTGTGCCTAGGTCTGTGTATTTTGTGTCCTAGGTCTATTTTCCTTTTCTAGTAGATACGTAATCCAGACTTTGGGTGGTAATGTTGGTGGTGAACTTGTAGTGCCCCAAACATAATTCTGATCAAACCAATTTGCTATAGTTTCTGTAACAATTAAATAATATTGTTGGTTAAAAATGTAATATGATGTGCAACAAAAGTTAGTGACAGAACCGAATTGCTGCAAAACCGACTCTACGTAGTATTGTTTGTCCTACCCGTAGAGAGTAATTTAAAATCGCGTAGGCGCGTAAGGGCGAGGCGGCCCACGGGCTGAGGAGCAGGCGGCTGCGAGCGAGGCGTCGCGGCTGAGGCTGGCCGGCGAAGCCGGCCAACAAGCCGAAGCTGCGGTGGTGAGCGAAAGCCGTCTGCGACGATTAGCACGCGTGGGGCCGCCGGAAGCCCGCAGCGCCGGAGCCGAGACAGAAACCCTGCCTGCTGCATGTTGCCTGCTCGCTTGAATGCTGCATGCTTGCTTGCATGCTGCATGCTTGCTTGTTTGCTGCATGCTTGCTTGCATGCTTGCTTGCATGCTGTATGCTTGCTTGCATGCTGTATGCTTGCTTGCATGCTGTATGCTTGCTTGCATGCTGTATGTGTCAGTAAATTTATGCTTTAGGATATTATGCTTAAAAAAGTTATGCTTTAGAACTTTATGCTTAATAAATTTATGCTTTAGAATATTCTGCTTAATCATAATTATGATTAGAGAAATTGTGCTTAAAAAAATTATGCGTAAGCTGTTATGCGTAATTATATTATGCGAAAATATAATTATGCCAAACAAAATTATGCTAAGATATATTAGGTCTTAAAATTTTATGCAAATGGATAGGGAACCATTTTGAACACCCCCACTTTAGAGTGGAATAAATGTTATAATAACTGGTTTAAGCGAATGGAAAAGTGATGGATGCTAAATGCTACGTGGTGAATACTTTGAGAAACAATAATAAGTACTATAAGGTTCTCGTTGTGTTTTTTTCTTCAAACGACGTAACTTAAAAGGCATGCCTCGTAATAATAACAATTGCGGAACTCGGTGTTCCTGTTTTAGTTTCTTCGTTTATGACACTGACAGCCAAAATTGAAGTAATTTTTCCTTTGTAGTGTTTTTTTTGGAATTCCGTGGTATTTTATTGAAAAACCGTTTTAATATTTAACTTTTTAGTTATTGTACATAATGAACAAGTTCTAAAGTAGGTACCTATAATGGCGAAAGTTATGCCTGAATTGGTTACCTGAATAACATACAACTTGAACATATGACATAACCAGTGAAATGAGAGTGTACCTGGGTGAACTATATAGTTCACCCTGCATATATACATTTGCGTACCCCTTTGGATCGTACCGGCGTGATGTTATGTTATGAAGTGGCGTAAACAATAAACTGACATGCGATTGAAGAAATCTCGAGAGATTCGCCGTTGTTTATTGAAGAGTTCTGTTATAGTTGTATATCTCCGAAGTTCTTCATCAGATTTTCACCAAGTCACCTTAAAATAAAAAATAGTATTTATACAGTCGAATTGAGAACCTCCTCCTTTTTTTGAAGTCGGTAAAAAATAAGGGATTGAACACGTAATATTTCGGTAGCGCATGTAAATGCATTTCTCATTTGGCACGCATAATACAATACTATAACACACACACAACTCCTCTTGCACATTTCATACGAGTTTTCAAATATTAGGTATAAGTAAGCTTCTTTTTACATTCTACCCTAAACAATATTACAATTTCAAGAACTTTGTTAATCTTATTATATAGTCTGCTTGCTCTGAAATTGAAGAAATTCTGGGCAAAAGATGTTCTTATCGGAGTTGTTTCACAGACTTCATAGAATCGCCTAGTATTAACCATCTGTTTAGCTGTGGCCACAGACATACATTAAAATAGATACCGCAAGTCCCTCCATCTGTATGAAAACCAAGCGTGCCACTTTTTCACAAACAATGTAAAAACAAATTTAATACCAATGAAAGAAAACATTTCCAATGCCTCGGTCAACTTTTTCTATACATTCTTTACAGCTCAATATGGCATAAAAGGCATTTTTCTAGATTTCGGTGGATTTCCGGTGCTGATAATGCTAAATGAAAAGCTCAGATTACGATCATTTGTCGTAAGTTTAGTCCGTTTTTTGGCACGCGAAGTACATACATTCGCGTCATCTATTTAGATTAATGTCTGTGGCTATAGCTGTAGGACCGTCTATAGAGGAGTGCTTTTTTTACAACTGTTAGCAGTATATGAAGCTGCCTGACTGTTAATACATTTGCTTCGTTATAGAGTGCGTGTGTAGAGTTGTAGCGTATAAACGTGGTTTGAAGAGAGAAACTTTTAGAAGGAGTCGTTGAGCTCTTTCAACATTTAAGATATTCGTTTTGAACGCGCCGCCTCAGGTGGAAATACCAAACGACAGTATTGATTGGCAAAGAGATTCATACACAGTTTTAACCAGTTTCCAACTCGCTAGATGCCTAAGATGTTTAAAAACATGAACGAGTTTTCTTGTTTTCTGGACCAGATGTGAAATAAGTTTTCATCGATTATTATGCCTAAGTATCCTAATGATTCTGTTTTTGATATCATTGGACACATGATACAGTTTGTGTATAAAGGATTATATGTGTGTGCATAATTATTGAAATTATTGGTGTGTGTTGAAGATGAAGAAGGGCTTGTAGATGGAAACACGTTTTGATCACAGCAAGTTTTAATGACGATTGTTTTTTGCACAACTGACAAACGTTTTGACAAAAGAATATAATAAAAAGGAAACAATTACGTTTTCACAAAAGGTTTGTTGCTTGTCGCCAACAGTGTGTGATGGTACATTGTGTACTGTAAACTCTATATATTTAGTTTTACTGGCATTTAAGGTCAGTTTGTTAAGTGCAAGCCAATAATTCACTATATCAAAGCCTTCCTGAGCCGCAACAAAAGTTTCGTCCCATGAGTTACCATAAAACGTTAAGATAGTGTCGTCTGCATAAGACATTACATGACAGTCATTTATGTAGCAAAAGAAGACGGAGGGCCTAAGATACTGCCTTATCGGATTGGATTCCAATATTCATCGGTCTTTCTTCACTCAGCGTATTGCCTACACGAACTGACTAATTTCGATCTTGTGAATAGTTCTGGAATAGTTTTAATTGCGTGTTACTTATTCCCTTATGTTCTAGTTTGGAAATTAATATACGTGGACACAAAGTACCAAAATCTTTCTCTTTTGTTATTGCATGTAAATGCATTTCATTTTGACTTTTCAAGAATCATTATCGCTGATATACTGTCACCACAGACATAAATCTAACTAGATAATGCAAGTCCCTCCATCTGTATGAAAACCAAGCGTGCCACTTTTTCACAAACAAATTTACTTGCCAATGAAACAAAACATTGCCAATGCCTCGGCCAATTCTATCTATACATTCTTTACAGCTCAATATGGCAAGAAAAGGCATTTTACTTGATTTCGCTGGATTTCCAGTGGCGATAATGCTAAACGAAAAGCTCAGATTACGATCATTGATCGTAACTTTGCTCCGTTTTTTGGCACACGAAGTACATACAATCGCGTCATCTAGTTAGATTTAAATCTGTGACTGTGACTTATTCTAGAGAATCTGGTCTATTCTTACTTTGATACCAACTGTTGACTTCAGATTCAGAAAACGCTCCTTCAATTGTTACGAAACAAATAATGCCAAGAACGCTTAGTATATTTTTATAGTAATCATGTGAGAAACACCAAGAAATATAAAAATGTTTTCAATTTAATTGCTTTAAGCTTGCAAAAGAATGTATACTGTAAAGCAACTCCCATTTAAAACTGTCGACTGTCCAACCGAAGTATACCTTTTAAAACTGACAAAACTGCTTACCCGGCAACCCTTACAACGACGTCACCGATAAACCCAGTTCCAACGCATCAACTAGATTCCAAGTGAATGGACGTCGATAACTTGGTTTCAGTGTCCGAGAAAATATCGATACAAAAACGATGGATTGTGTGCGACCAGCTCACGATTCAATTCAAGATTCGATTTTATTCGATTATTCGGCTCGCAGAAAAACCGTTTTCTGTAATTGCGATTTAATGTTTTGAATTCATTGGGTAGATTTTGTGTGTAGCGAATGAACTTATTTTATCGAAATTTGATACCGTCGGTTAGGATATTTAATCATTGGTTGAGTTAACTACTGATCAAAAAACTGGGCGTTGAGCTCATGAAATAATTAAATAATTGATTATTATTTTACTTTGCTTTTAATTATATTGTAAATCATTTTCTTCACTCAAATCAATCAAATTGACAGTTTCAGTTTGTTATTTACAAAACTTAGAATATAGGCCTATTTGTTTCAACATTTAGACTGGATCGTCGCTAAACTACGAAAAAAAAAATTTGTTAATTAGAAAAATTAGTTGTAATATATTTTTATACCATTCCCTCTATAAAAAGCTTATTTTATTCACTGAAAACAGTGAATAAAAAGCACTTTTAATCACTGTTTTGGTGTTTGAATTTAGAACATACATATTCTACCTCCACCTCAATGCTATACAACCTCCTTGCGCATAAAATACTCGATGCAAACTTCTTGTACAAAGAATATTCGATTTACAAACTCCTTCGTCGATTTAATTTTGACTTTGTTTATATTTAGGATTTTAATAATGATGTTGATTTTGGTCTAGGATATTTAGTGAATACTTATTTGGATTGTAATTCTAATATTAATTGCGTGGGTGCTTAATTAATTATAATTATTTAATGTAACGGAGGTGGTCAATGGCGTCTGAAATACACCTAGCTCAGCTTAAATTTACAAAAAATGTGGAATCCTGAGGTTTCTAATTTTTTGTAATTTTTTAAGGTAATTAACCATTTATCCTTTGTGCCTTTTTGCTTAAATCTTTCTTTTTCTCGTAGTCATGGTATAAAATATAATATGCAACTCTTGAATAAAACGGATTTATATCGAGGACCATGAATCACTCGCGTCGCTCAGGATTCAATCATCATGAATCACTCCCTACGGTCGTGATTCAGTTTTTAGAATCCTTCACTTGTTCGTGGTTCATCAATGGCCCTCGCTTTAAATCCGTCCTTTATTCACTAGTTGCATAATATACTATTGTTAAGCTGTTACAGATTTTAAATATGTCTCTATATCTAAAGCCCTATATCATTATTATTAGGGTTGGATCTCCTTGTCATGGTTCTCTATTGTGTCACCTAACTTTTCATCCAAAATTTAAAGTGCCATATTTTTTTTTGTCCTAATCATCATTTGTCCGAATGATAACTTACCCGAACTTAACATCACATAATATCACAAGCCATAAAATTGAAATCCCTAAATATAATATGTCCTAAATCCGTTTGTTATAAATATTACAATCAATAATATACAAAAGACATAAAACCATTTTCAATAAAAGATATAAATCCTATTTTTTTTGTAAGCAAGCAAGCTACAGCATGCAAGCAAGCACGCAGCATGCAAGCAAGCACGCAGCATGCAAGCAAGCACGCAGGATGCAAGCAAGCACGCAGCATGCAAGCAAGCACGCAGCATGCAAGCAAGCACGCAGCATGTAAGCAAGCACGCAGCATGCAAGCAAGCATGCAACATGCAGCAGGCATGGATTCCACAACAAAAACCTGCTCCTCAACTCGCGGGCCGCCTCGCCCCTCCGCGCCTTTAAATTCCTTTCTTCTGCGCGATTTTAAATTACACTCTAGGCCCTAGAGTGTCTCTTGTCTGCTCTCCCCCTACATTCGTATCCGGATTTACAGCGATTCGTTTCCGTCACTAAAACCTAATTTTTAGCAAATGTTTTAGGACTAAAAAATTTATCATAAATGAACATTCGGAATAATACACAATATTTAACACAATACTTAGGACATATGACTTAAGGTCATGTAAAATTAGGAGATTCAATTATTATAGTACTCGATATTATGACAGAATACTTTTAAAACTAAAGATAATTATGTTAAACAAAATTTCGGGATTATGAATATTATGGTTACTGAAGTTTATAGCAAACGATATCTATTTCATTTGAGTTCCGAACACCGTGACCCGTTAGATGCTGCTTTGAAAAGCCTCTTACTGGGTGGACCGATAACCTGGTTAAAGCTTCAGGAACCCACTGGATTGGACAGGACCAGTCGATGTGGCGACATTTGAGGGAGGCCTTTGATCAGCAGTAGACCTGTTTCTGCTGAAATGATGATGATGATGATGACTATTGCAAATGTGAAAGTTTGGATGTATGTTTGTAACTCAATCACGCTAGAACGGTTGCTCGGATCTGGATGAAATTTGACACAGAGATAGATCATAGTCTGGAATAGCAGATAGGCTTCTACTTTTCATCCCGGTATAATGCTCCCTTGGGATGATTAAACACTTCTCATGCGGGCGAGGTCTTTTAAAAGTTGCCAGCCCTGACTCTTGAGTGTGTGTCATTAAACACAGTTAAATTCCGTGTATGGCCAAACACTACAAGTTCGTCTGTAAGCCATTCTAACATTCTAACTCGAGTATCGGGCGGTCACTCGGTTCAGAAACTACAACACCAAAGAGAAACAATCGCTAAGATTTTGTACCCAGCGGTCATAGAGTATGTAGCACATGGAGTGATAATGTAAGCGAGATGCAGTTGTATTATACTCTGGCTATCGAATCATATTGTAGACTATGCCTGTATCATATTGCTAATGTTATTAAATTAAACAGTGTAACCAAAGTAGATTGGCCAATAAATGAAAATAAAAATAAATGATGCTAAAAATAGCGCTTTATAAGAGTTACAAGAATTGGCTGGATGCTAATGAAGAGATCCGTTTCGCCCCGTGGCATTTTAAAACAGCTTTGTCCGTGCCTTCACTCTCGAGGTTTAATTTTAAAAAAAACAGTGCATTTTCGATTATATCGAGTAGTTCCAGGATAATGTATTTTCTACTTTATGCACATAAATAAATGCATGGAGAAGTAGTACTTCCCGTGCTTCAATTAACATTGCAGCGGAATGTAATGGAAGCGTAACGTACAAACTAAATATGTGCCAAAAAAGAGGTCGTACGTCTTCCTCGCACATTCTCAAAAATACCCGGAAGTATTGGCTCGCATTTAGTTTCTAGGTTACACAATTGGCATAAAGTTCATTATGCTATGAACAATTCCTGTTGCAAAAATTCGCTGACATTCCATTCCCCGGCTCTACTCTTTATAATATTAGTTTATATGATGAATCATAAATAAAAATAAAATGAAAATAGCTTCTTAGGCTTTTCTGATATAAATACAATATTTTTCTGCATGCCTTACAACCAGTAACTTGAACACAGAATTGTGCTTCTCCAGAAAAAAATCCCACCAAATACAAATTACCAAACACTTTCACTGACGTTTGGAGCATTTTACAATTTTCAATTTGGTAGATTACAACTCAATATCAAACTGAAATAATTAATTTCAATTAGACCATTTTCAAGTACCTACTTTTAAATTATCAAGACGTCGGTCATTCCAAAACATTAAACTAGTTGCAAGAAATCTTTCTTAATCATGAGTTATCCATTTACTACGTCCTCCCTTGAATCAACGAGCTCGCAATGCAAACTTGATTTTACAGAACACTAAGTTCGCCGATACTGCATTATGTAAGCCGAGACTTAGCTGCAGGTTATGATACGCAAACAATACTGTCAGATATACCTAGTAAACGAGGTTTACGCTGCTTGAGTATCTTAATCATTTCTATCATAATGTACTACGCGAACGTATTATGTGAAATGTTCGACAGTCAATGATCGCCACAACGGCTGAATAGACATGGTTCATGGGTAGATCATGATCTGGGTCCTGGATTAGGACACAGGATACTTTTTATCCCACTACCTTCCTTTGGGATAATTTCCCACATTTATTCTAGTGAAATCGCGGCTTGAAGCAAGGTTATTTTAAAATATTGGCTTAGCATAAAGTTTTCACTCGACTTTTTCATGTGTAACAAAATATGTTTGCAAGTAAAATAACATAAGATATTCGTTCACGTTTTAATATTTTTGGACGAAATATTGTCGAAATAGTATCCTCTTTTTGCTAAAATTCTGGCACCCTAAAATAAATATTTATTCAGTGTATACATATTTGTGGCTGGTCTAGACGGTTCGTGTATAACGACACTATACTTTCCGAATTCTATTCTAGAAAAATCCAACAGTTACGAGTTTATTTATTTTTATTCTTCGTAGTTTTTGTACGACTTTAGTTTCTGTAAGTCTCGCAAAAATATCCGGTTTTGTTAGCCGATGGCAGTTTTTATTAAAGTAAATAAATACTGCCAATCTAAAGACTACATTTTATCGTACAAGTCTGTAGATAAGTATCTTACAAAAATAATATTTGTTGTACTTTTTAAGTTTATCTAATACATTGCTGTGAACGGTGAAGGAAAACAACGTGAGGAAACCTGGACTTAAAGTTGGTTTAAGTGTCCAACCGAAACTGGTTTTTACAGTTTCGGTTGGACACTTAAACCAACTTTAAGTCCAGGTTTCCTCACGTTGTTTTTCCTCACGTTGTTGTAACCGAAATCAAATTTCGGCAACAGTCTTAGTTTCGGCCGAAACCGAAACCGAAACGTCCTTACACGGATCTTATTTTGAGGGAAAAATAAAGAAAAAAATTTATAATCAGTCAGTCTTTATTTTTTTTATCTTTAAATCACATAGGCATGCAGTCTTCGACATTTTCACTTATTGAATTATTAAATGAATTATTTTGATGTTTACTACCTATTCTCATGCTATATAACGTAGTAAACTTTACCAAATTCAAAATCAATCACACGAAAACTCATAATAATCAAAACGAATATTTCGTTGTGCGTACAGCTAAGGAGTGAAATTCCCTGCCGTCTTTGTTTCCTGATAGCTATAACCTAGGGGTCTTCAAGTCAAGAGTGAATAGGTTACTTCTAGGCAAGCGTGTTTCACCTTCGACCACATCAACGCTTAACATCAGGCGAGATAGTGGTCAAACGCGAGCCAATAACAAATAATAAAAAAAAAAACGAACTGCAAGTCACAACATGATTAGGCACGTGGTCGCGGCAAAATGTCTTCGTCGCTTACTCGCTTGGATGGAATTTAACACGTCGAACAAGACCGATCACAGCGCGAAAAATCCCGAATGCAGTTTCGGTTTCGGTCGTAGTTTAGACAGTTTTGCCGCCGAAACCGAAACAAAACCGGAATTCGTTTTTTTTTCCGAAGCTCGACCGAAGCCGACCGAAACAGAACTTTCGGTCAGACACTAGTTGGTTAATTACAAGTCTCCCCTCGATTGGTGTAATTTCTGCAAGGCTTTCTAGTGCGAGGATTAACGAATAAATAAATGATCTAAAGATTACACTAGCTGTTACACACGATTTCGCGATCGTTTCGCGATCGAGGCCATAACATAAACCACGCCTATGTGAATAAATATAAACCACGATTTTTTCGAAGATTTATAAGTAGTATAGATTTATGAGTGAAGTAATTATTATTTCACGAGGTTGTCTCCTACAAACCAACACGTGTGTGAAGTTGGCATCTCAAATGTTCTCAGTTCCTATTAACATTTTTTTTGGATTTTTAATAAAGAATTCCGAAAAAAATCTTTATTTTTGCTAACCTAAATCTTCAAACATGCTGTGCTCATACTTGAGTGAGAGTTCTTGCTTTCTTAAGTTTACTTTTTTAAAGTCCATTTATAGTTTTATTGAAAACCGAGGTGATCCTGGCCTAATCATTCAAATGTTTTATACGAACTAGAACTCCCAGTTATACCTCACCATCTCACCCCTTTATGAATTTTATTATATAACAATGATTTATAATGTGGATGTTTTAAACACTAAAACTGTTTCGGGATTTGTGTGAGGGACCTAGACTATCATTCATATTCAAATGCTTTATACGACCCAGAACTGCCAGTTATACATCAGCATCTCACTACTGTACGGATATTTCGTTATTTTTGTGATTTCAATTAGATTCAACTGAATAGGTTTAGGATGCAGAACTCTTTTGCTTCCAACTCCAACAAGGTAAATTTTGAAAAATTCGATAAGATGCTGTAGAACTATGTGGGATGCCATTATAGGCGGCATTTATTTGTGAGATGCTAATTTCACACACGTCAAACTAACAAACAATTTTATCTCTTTAACATAATAGTTTAGATTTTCGCTGACCTATTAATATAATATATTATCAAGATAAAACAATGTTTCCATAACTTTCAAACTTTCGCGTTTCATTATTGAAAAATAATATATCACGGGTATTTAACGCGATGATTTCGATTGTTTATTTACCTATTTCACCCGAGGTTTCGGCCGTGTTGCAACGACCTTATGCAAAAATACCTACCTTTGCCCACTTTTCCTGCTACAAAAAATCAGCAAATTAAATTAAAGTTGTGTTCTCCGCACCTCTTGAAACTATTCAGGGAGACTCTTAAAGTTGTTTACATTTTACAGCTTGAAAGCAATCATTTAAACTCAACAACTTTTCGTTGGTTGTCTAATGAAATATTTTTATTTGCCAGTTGAGATGTTGACTTTACTTATTAATTGATTGTTGATCGACTTTATTTGTTATTAAGGAAATCTATTTAATGAAACAATTTTATGTTTGTTTTAGTAAGTTAAGGGTTCAAGAATGTAAGTGATTGATTGGTTTTGGTTCAATTTTAAGCTTGGAGATATTTATTATCAATGTTCAGCATAAGAGTCACTAGATCGACCGGCCTGTGACTTTGCAAAATGACGTCTTTAGCGACATCTACTAGAATATCTAGAAGCAATTTTGGTGCTCCAGAGTTACACAGAGATTGGGTTATGCATATTATTTTTCAATGTTAATTAAGCATATATAAATAATTATCAAAGGGATTTAAATTCCGCCAATTTTAAAGGTAAACAATAATTTATACTTAGAAACATAATAATGTCATAGACTAGAGATGACAGTGATTTGCGAAATCTGTTTTTGTCTGTGGTTAGATCTTTCTCGACGGTCAAAACTTCGATAGAGAAGAAGCAAGGTTCTTTTTTGTTCCTGCGACTGTTGGAGGAAAGAGAGGGTTTTCTGCCCGACCCTGTTGATATTCCAACGCGAGGATGGAGATATAACAGGTATGCTATTTGAGAGGCATTAGTTCTGTGAGGATCGGACTGTGTCTGAATCTTTCGATGGGTTTTACATGAGTAATGTTGTTTCAGTTGAAGCTGAACCTGTCTGGCTGTTTAGCTAGCCTAATCTAACACGCCCGTGGAAGGACTTAACGCTCTGGTGTAGTCATGTGGTCTGACGTAATCGAAGTTGTTCACGAGTTCAGGGAGATTTGAGGTTAGACCCGACAAGCGTGCTGACTGATCCTGGTTTTGGCGGCTCAGAGGTTTGGCCCGACGAGTTGACAGTGTGGCCATCTTTTCTATTGGAAGGCACCACAATCCAGAAAACTCGTGGAGAAAAGACGTCGCCGGCTCCAGGTAACGATAGCGCCGGCGTTTACATTTACGGAGTGTGCCCGTAGGCCGCGTGTTCGTGTGAACTGCAGAGATCTTGTCTGTAGTTTGATGCCAAGGATTCTTTGTTCCGCCAACTGCGTTTCCAACTGATATTTCAACTTCGTTTCCAACTGACATTAAAACAGCGAGAGATCAATTTCAACTGAGCGTTAACCACGTTAAGTGTAGCACCCATAACCTTGAAAGAGTGATACCATGTGACCGTAGTTCTACTGAACATTTTGATAAGGTAATTTCAGTGTAATAAAACCAGTTGTTATAGATTTAAAGTCTGGGTTGTGTCTCTGAGTGCTTTGCACAAGTGTTATGTTTCTTTTATGAGCATAACCATAGAAGGTCTGTTATTATTCGATCGAGCTAGAAATTATTAAGCGTTCATCTCACGAACCCTAACAAGCGTCTCTGAGCTTGTTGTATACGTTATCTCATCTCTGTATTCTCTAATACACCTTGTTACGGAGACGAGGTGTGTTAGAGTCAATACTAATATTTAATAAAGATTTGGAAAGATCTAGATGTTAAATGGTTCGCCACCATTTAGGTATATGTACCTGTATTATTGTATATTACAAAAAACCTTGTAATGTTTAATTAAATATTTGTTTAATTGGATCTTCCTCTAGTAAAATATACCCTTTAAATTTAATATAGGCACGATTGATTTGTTAAATGTTTACCGGGCTTACAGGCCCTATGGTTCTAACATACAGCGGATGGCTGTGACCTTCACCAGATCATAGGTCCACATTGTGGGATGCCTTCCAACGCTACGTCTTCTGGAATGCGGAGTCCTATCCTAGGTCTTCATAATCCATAACCAGGTTGCAGGTTGCAGATTAAACCTCGCCAATCGTATTTTTTTTTATGTCCATGCATACGGCACTACCACGAAGAGATGTGAGATGTGAGACTCCAATCCACTAAATCTCCAGCGTAGACCGTAAAAACCACAAGCATGGTAATTAATGCCTTCTCTTTATGAGGCATTGACCCTACACTGGGACAGTAGCAAGCTGTTATTATTAATCCAAAGCCCAACAAAAGAAATAGACCTCAAACTTCACGCGTGCATTCACGACGAAAGGCGTATTAAGGGACAACCGTTTGCCGGAATCCATTGCGAAACACCCGCCGGCAGGGTTTGCATAACTCCTAACTCAAAGGCATAAAGACGAGACAAAGTTTTCAAGGTCCATTATAAAAAGTTATTTGAACATTCCTTTGACGATACGCCTAAAGGAACCGTGAAAAAGATTCTACGTGATATTAAGCTGAAAAGGTTAGCCTTGAAAAGGAATGTACGCTAACTTTCTGGACGTGTTAAGGAAGTGGGCCTATAAATATGTAACTACTGCCCATTTTATAGTTTTGGTATGTGGGTTAGGTTGGGATGGATCGGTATGAAAATTCGGTATTACGATTTATTAGATCACTAACTGCGCCGCGTGGCAGCTCTGCCTGCGTAGATTTAGTACTTCTCCCAATATCTTTGTAAATTATAGAAGATATGTTATTTTAATGTATAAGCTATGTTAATGTAAAATTTCATCAAAATAAGTTCTGTAGTTTTCGCGTAAAAGCCTAACAAACCTCCATACTCACAAACTTTCACATTTATTAGTAGAATACATAAGGTGGAATCTAAGATTGGGTATAATCCACAACGCGAAAGTATGTGCCCTGTCAAAAGCAGACGATATAAAAGTGCAACCCTAAGTCACCACTAAACTTAACTCAAAGTATTTATTTCAATTACACTATTTACAGGCACTTTTAAGATGTGAAGGATTCGGTCAATCAAACAAAAGAAGTTTTTTTGTCAGCATCGTTTCGAAGGCAGATTTCCAATGCCAAAGAAGTCCAAGTATAAAACCGACATCACCGGACTCAATCACGCTTTAAGACTTCAAAGGAACTATTAACGAAATTCGATCAAGACAAGGAGAAAAAAACCCATTCTGAAGAGAGGGTGAAACAAAATCAGCGACAAATACCGTCTAGGGCAAACAGGGGACAACAGGGTGGCGAGGCGGAAACGATCCGCTTCGGAATCTATAGTATTCATCACTTTGATGTTTATTTTTTTGTTTTTACTGAGTAATGTTGTAATAGACTCACTGATATTTGTATCCAAACTTATGTTAGAGAAAGGTGAAATTGTTAGTATGATTAAAGGAGGTAATCTCTTCATGATTCTTTCTTCGAGATTGAGAGACGACATTGCTGCCATCGCGGGGAGAACCTGGATAAGGATGGTACAGGAGTGTTGGGATTGTTACATGAAAAGAGAGGTCTTCGCCATGCAGTTTGCGATGTCGGGGTATGGATGATGATGATGATGAATCTCTTCATAATTCCGATTATGAAAATTATTTTCCTGATGGAAAGGTTCGAGCAGCTGGTGAATAATACAAAAGTGAATTCACTGGAAAAAGCTATTCAGGTAGTAACTTGTTGAAATAAGTTTACTGATCTTTCTTTCAGTCAGTAGAAGCTTATTCCAGAAAGGCAAGGTCCAAAGTGTGCTGTTGCAAAAAGTAGAAGTAAACACTTGAAAATAAAACAGGAGATTGATGACGTGGTTGAACATGACCATGATATTAATCTTGTTTTATTATTCAAGCAGCTGCGACTTATGATGAATGATTTTGATTCGAAAATTGAACAAATCGGTTTTTATATAACTGTAAAATCCAACCCGTGCAAAATAGGTAGTTTCATAAACCAACAGATTTTTCCCTTGGGGGTAGGCAAAAACTACAGAACCCGACCTGCTCTGATCCTTACATACTCCTTACAACGGAGGTATATGTTTGTTAAAAGCCATGGCCAATATCTGTATTATAAACACAGCGATAGCCATTCACTGCGAACGTTGGAATAGTTCCAACGTGCTTCCGTTCAAACAACATTCTGTATAGCTCCTTGCTCGTTCAACTCGATCACAAGCTGCCATTCGGAAGACACTAGTGCTTATAAGATGTCCATATTATCTCATTGATTAGTTTGCCATTCCGTTTTATTGGTGTGAGAGCTATTTTTACATCCAATATGTGACTAGCTTTGATAAGGCGGGTATGTTATGTTTATTTCCCAACTATAAGCCAAAAGGAAGTGTAATGTTTTTCCGGTTTGTGATATAGTTTGTTTAATCGTTTTTATGTACTACTTAACCGACCGATAGGTTTCTAGGCAAGCGTGCTTCACCGTCGACCACATCATCGCTTACCATCAGGTGAGATAGTGGACAAACGTAACATTATGATTTAAAACAAAAACGAAAAAAAAAACCCTATCTACTAATGATTGTGATAATGAGGTAAATTCTTCTTCTTAGCGTATCGATGGCATTATAAATGAAGTTAGTCCAGAATTCGGTTACAATTTTTCACAATCAGTAGCTTCCGTCAGTTTCACTAACGACACGCAGGACACGATATAAGTTAAAAGCTATTCAAACATCTATACTAATGTCATTCTGAATGTCTTTGCCCAATTATGTTGGGGACGGCTTACAGTCTAAGTAAATGCAGCTATTACATAGTGCAACTGCTTATCTGATCTCCACATCCAAATAATAGTATCCCAGACCGAATGTCGGGTACGGGCGGCCAATCTCAGTGAAGACTAGCCGTCTACGCGGGAGCACAATGTGTGCTCAAACACAAGTGCATTCTCTTTTCCCTTACTCTCAAAGTCCGACAGGCAGCAATCCGACACGATTGGAGAGAGATTAGGCGTAGAACTAATGCCTCGATGTACTTTAACAATCCAATATCTGTCCATGAACCGGTGCTCTGTTGCGCTGATGTCAGCTTTTCATGCTTCTGACTACGGGTGTAACGAATGTTAAAGATCTTTAAATAATAGCCGGGACCAATGGTTTAACCTTAGAATCACGTACTTTTCTGTATGTAATTGTCACCCATCCATGAACTGGCTTCGGCAACCATCGTTTAACCTTGAAGATAGACTTATGTGGCTTTTATTATTTATCCTGATATCATCATCATCATGCCTTTTAATGTTCCAGGACACAGATCTCCTCTCTGTTAGAGAATGGGTCGCAATCCACCACGCGGATCCAGTGCGGGTTGGTGAATGTCACAGTCTTCGAATTTTTGGTTCTAGGATTTGCCAGTTTCCTCACGATGAAATCGACCCGTGCAGCTATTATTATTCAAACATAACTCTAAACACTTCAAAGCAACCAAAAATCCCACAGCTATAAACACATTCGGTGACAAAGTTTTAAGCGAAAAAACCTCTTGATTGCGAAGTTTTTCAAAGTGCAGGCTCCTAACTTCGTAACTCTAATGAGGTGACTATTTTTCGCAGCGCATCTTTGAAGGTAATTTGGCCTGTTTGTTCGTGAAATGATAAGTTTACGGGCTTTTTTGCTCTCTTTCAAACAAACTTTTGCTAATGAGGACAGTAGGGATTGCTGGGGAGCGATGGTTCTTTTTTTTAGGGCAAATAGTATGAGGAAGTTGCTGAGGCCCACTTGCGTCACCTTGGGTTAACTTACTAACTCTGAGTTAGTAGTTAACACGGCTTCTAATTATTCGTAACGATTGACAAAGATGACCATTTTAAGATGGGCACCCATCCAAGGACTGACCTCGGCAAGCGTTGCTTAGCTTGAAGATGCGGGTAGAAGACCCCTGCGGCTGTTATTATTTATTCACGAGTTCCAAAGTTATTCCTAAAGTAAAGCAACAAAATAAAAATCTCGAAACAAACGTAGGTTTTTACAGTTGTTTATTTAAAAACATTGCTACAACTTGTCATGTAGAAAATGTAAACAGTATTCATGAACGAAAGTTGTCCAACAAAGCTAGTTTTACTCCGAAAAGTGTAAGTACGCAATAAAATGTTGTTACTACGAGTTTGTATTACATTTTTATTTTCCTGATTGTTCTTTATACATATTTGAATTTGAAAAGTTTTGAATGCATTTTAGAGTTGAATAACTAGGTTGGTAAATCTGAAAAATCTCAGGAGACATGCTTTTTCAATTTTCCCTTGAATGTAACAGGCATTGCACAGAAGAGGTTTCGGGGCTGTCTTTTAAGAGGACACGTGCTTCTACGTACTGATAGTGATCATCAGGTTGTTTTAGTGATGTAAAACTTCCCCAATAGTAAAAGCACCTTTTGAAGGTTTGTTCCCATGACGAAGAAAAGGTTTTTTAATATAGCAAAGTAGAAGCAATGCTGTTACTGAATTCCATTTTTATTACCATGCTTACCAAACGACCCTCCTGATGGCTTGATGCGATTCCATTTATATCACACCAATAAGCGATTATTACTTATCAAAATTGCAATTCGATCGATCGATTTACTTTTAAAATTGTCTCAGAAAATACGTACGCGATATTATACTACTAGAACGCAATTTAAATATCTTCGCGCCTACAGGCAGGTCCCTAATATTAATGGGACATTAGGATTTATTTGTCTCCCAGTTTCATAGAAATTATTGACGTGTCACAAATTAAACGCAAGTCAAGCGACGAGCTGTTGATAGATCATTCAACCAATAACAGCTTACGCGCATTTGATAATTCAGCATATTAATTTTGCGACCGTATTTTCGAACAGAAAATTCACACCACAGAAATGAAGATGTTACATTGGAAAGGTGGACTTTCCAAAATGGATAAAATGAAATAAAGTCGAATACAACTGTGGTATTTTCAAAGTCACTAAGATACCCGAGAGGTTAAGTTAAAACCGCTTGAGGAAAAGTACGGACATGTGATGAGGCGAGAGGTTGACGATATAACTAAATGAATTATGAATATGGAAGACGGAAACAGAAGTCATAGTCGACCACCAATGACCTGGCTACGAATAATCACACTAATATTATAAAGGTGTAAGCTTGTGAGTATCTTTGTCTGTGTATGTTTGTTATTTCTTCACGCTCAACCGGCTGGACGGATATGGATAAAATTTGACACAGAGATAGATCATAGTCAGAAATAGTACATATATTTCGTTACTGGTGTACCTATAAAATAAATTACTTCTTAATCCATTTTCGTCACAAACCTTTTAAGATTGCAGCCCGTTTTATGCATAATTTTCGAATTAATTTATATTCTCAGCTTTAACACTTTACATACCAGCGACTCTTTTTGGTGAAACTAATAGAACGATGAAGACTTTTAGATACTGTAAATTAACTGATAATATTTTTGACAATCTCTTGATCTTATCCTAATTTATTTGGGGTCAGCACTATGTATACAGACAAACATAAACCCACGCCTTTTTTTCCTTTAGGGTAGGCAAAAACTACAGAACGCCACCGGCTACGGTCCTTACATACTTCTTTTGCTTTACCCATCTTCATTTATCTATTTGAACACGCTATGTATCATGTACGTACATTTTCATCCGGCTCTATGAATCCATGCTATAAAATAAGGACTCACTTCCAAACCGTAAATAACATATATTAATGTATTGCACAAATCTCAAGAAGGCTTTTAATAAGGCTATATAGAGCACTGGTTTATTAATATTCGGCATCCACACATCCTTGATCTTCTAACTAAAATGTATGCATCAAATCTGCATCACATTGATAAATCTTTGACCATGGCTGGTCTCAAATAATAATAAAACGTCCTCAGTCGTGTTTCTTTGATTAATTAGTATTTTTTGTAATATACTTTTGTTTCTACCTTGACATAACATCAGTTTTAAGGTTTCATTTTCTTTTCTATATTACTCAAAACTTTCTGCAAAATAATATAAAAAACATGAAACCTTTTTTCCTATTGTAAATATACTGAAAAAACTCTTACATTTATAATATGATCCAGAAATACCTAGTGGTTCTCGCAGTGGCAATCTCGTGCGGTAGCGCCGACGTCTCGCACCTAGAGAGTCAAGCACCCATAATCAGGTCAGACTTCGACAGCAGCCCTGATGGTGTCTTCAATTTCCAATATGAGACTGGCAATGGAATCTACGGCTAAGCTGCTGATGTCGTCAAGAACCAAAACTTGGGAAGACATTTTGCTAAGTTTCAACTAACTTTACGATTACATCCTTTTCCATCAGTGTTGTGCTAATTTCCTAGAAAGCCATTCAAGGTGTTTTATCATCTTCTCCTCGGTCCGCCGCGTTCCCGTCTAGATGTTTCAGGACTTCCTTTAAGTGATGTTACAAAACTCGGCCTGGATGAGGTAACATCAAATGTCACCACATTTGGTAAAATTCGATTAGTGAAGTTATACCTAGGAGGTAACTTAAATATCTTAAATATGCTCTAAGCTGCAAAATTTCATCATCCAAAGAAAAAGTAATTGACACCTAAATTGAGATGCATTTATTTCCAATTCCATTTTTTTCACAACGCCACTACATTATTTATATGGTGGATTGCGGCCTAGACCATATCCCAGAGAGGAGGCTTGTGTGTAGGGAAACGGTGGTATTGATAACTGTAAATGACATAAAATATAACCTGGTTAGACATAGATCTAAATTAAATTGGTTCCCTATCCATTTGCATAAAATTTTAAGACCTAATATATCTTAGCATAATTTTGTTTGGCATAATTATATTTTCGCATAATATAATTACGCATAACAGGTTACGCATAATTTTTTTAAGCATAATTTCTCTAACCATAATAATGATTAAGCAGAATATTCTAAAGCATAAATTTATTAAGCATTAAGTTCTAAAGCATAACTTTTTTAAGCATAACATCCTAAAGCATAAATTTATTTACATATGCAGCATGCAAGCAAGCATACAGCATGCAAGCAAGCATGCAGCAAACAAGCAAGCATGCAGCATGCAAGCAAGCATGCAGCATTCAAGCGAGCAGGCAACATGCAGCAGGTAGGGCTTCTGTCTCGGCTCCGGCGCTGCGGGCTTCCGGCGGCCCCACACGTGCTAATCGTCGCAGACGGCTTTCGCTCACCACCGCAGCTTCGGTTTGTTGGCCGGCTTCGCCGGCCACCCTCAACCGCGGCGCCTCGCTCGCAGCCGCCAGCTCCTCAGCCCGTGGGCCGCCTCGCCCCTACGCGCCTACGCGATTTTAAATTACACTCTAGGGGTAGGACAAACAAGACTACGTAGAGTCGGTTTTGCAGCAATTCGGTTCTATCACTAACTTTTGTTGCACATCATATTAAATTTTTAACCAACAATATTATTTAATTGTTACAGAAACTGTAGCAAATTGGTTTGATCAGAATTATGTATGGGGCACTACAAGTTCACCACCACCATATCCACCCAAAGTCTGGAGTACGTATTTACTAGAAAAGGAAAATAGACCTAGGACACAAAATCATGCAGAGGCATGGCACAATAGAATTGCACATTTTGTGGGAAAACACCATCCTGGATGTTATTTTTTGGCAAAAAAGATCGTTCAAGAAATAAAACATCAAACCATTGAAATAGATAAACTGGATGTCGGAACATCACTTATACCAAAAAAAAGAAAAAATACACGGACAAAACCAAAAGAATTGAAAAAAATATTAGTAAAAAAGATGAGTATACTTCTAAAGTAGCATATTTACAAGCAATTGCTAAAAATATACACCTAAAATAAATAATTATACATAATTAAGGACCACTGTTTCAATCAGTTAACTTCTATCTGAGGAATAACCGCCATATTTATTTCTCATAATAGAAGTTAACTGATTGACATATTTTTTATATAAAAACTGTCAAAACATCTAATATATTCTTCAGATAAAAGTTATCTCGCGATTGGAAAATCGTTTAAGTTACATAATGTTATGTATAATAAATCATTTGCATGAAAATTGTTTTTGTTATTTATATTAATTGTATGCCTAAATATTATTATGCTATCATTAGGCCTACTAACGTTATGCTAATAGTCTTTAGTCCTACTAACGTTATGCGAATCGAATTTTGTGCTAAAACAAATTAGTCTTTGAGATGATTATGCCAACATAAAATGTATGCCTAAAAAAATTATGCCGAAGTATTATTATGGCAAAACAAATTGTGCCAAAATCATTATGCCGAAGTATATTAGGATAAATAACATTATGCGAAAAGAAGGGATCCCAATTAAATTAACTGACTTGCCCGACCAAATATTGAATTGATTGACCAAAAATATTTAATCATTGTAATATTTAACCTTGGTATGTATATTGTAAATAAAGATTAAAAGACTCCCAAAACCTTCTGTGGCTCAACAAGAAGCATCATAATGTCACTGTTTGTTAGTTAATTTTCATCGGTAAAAAAAAAAGTGCCGACTTGTTATTTCACCGATAAGGATTACATTAATTTAAAATTTTATACTTTTTACGACAGTGAATCCAAACAGGCATATATTTATAACCAGTTACAATAAGCATGTTGTTACCACTGTAACTAATCAGTACGTAGATGTAAACAAAATCATCAACACTAATGTTAATGACGGCAGCAAAGGTAGTATTAACAATAATTTGTAAAGACGTTAGAAGTTCATTGCCTCAACCTTGTAAGTGAAGGGTTTGTTACGTTGCCTTTGGTGGACCCGTCTAGACAAAGTCATCATTTGAAGTTTGGTCAAGATTGATGGAAACTTGTTTTATATCACGTTCTAACCACGTGTGATCGTAGATGGCACTATGTTGGAATTAAATGGTTAAATATTAACTTATTGTCTGTTCTATACAAATTCTAAAAACAAGGAAGGGAGTGATTAATTAAGTTTTTAATTCTAATTGTATATTTAATATAATTGTAATTGTATATTATTTTTAATCTTAATTGTCAATAGATTGATTGGAAAACAAAAGGTCAAGAATCAAGTATAAGTTGAACTCTCAAAAATTCTAGGCAAATATTCTTTATATCTATCATCATCATCCTATCTGCCGAAAGACGTCCAATGCTGGACAAAGGCCTCCCCAAGCGTCATCTATAAATAAAATTGAAGTGTCTGTTTGTAATTTCAAATTTACGAGTATGACGCGGTCGATGTCACGGGCAACGCTAAGCTAGAAGCTAGTTTTATCATACAAATAAGGGTTCCCTATCCACTTGCATAAAATTTTAAGACCTAATATATCTTAGTTTAATTTTGTTTGGCATAATTACATTTTCGCATAATATAATTACGCATAACAGCTTACGCATAATTTTTTTAGGCATAATTTCTCTTACCATAATAATGATTAAGCATAATATTCTAAAGCATAAATTTATTAAGCATAAAGTTCTAAAGCATAACTTTTTTAAGCATAATATCCTAAAGCATACATTTATTTACACATATAGCATGCAAGCAAGCATACAGCATGCAAGCAAGCATGCTGCATGCAAGCAAGCATGCAGCATGCAGCATTCAAGCGAGCAGGCAACATGCAGCAGGCAGGGTTTCTGTCTCGGCTCCGGCGCTGCGGGCCTCCGGCGGCCCCACGCGTGCTCGTCGCAGACGGCTTTCGCTCACCACCGCAGCTTCGGCTTGTTGGCCGGCTTCGCCGGCTACCCTCAACCGCCGCGCCTCGCTCGCAGCCGCCTGCTCCTCAGCCCGTGGGCCGCCTCGCCCCTACGCGCCTACGCGATTTTAAATTACACTCTAGGGGTAGGACAAACAAGACTACGTAGAGTTGGTTTTGCAGCAATTCGGTTCTGTCGCTAACTTTTGTTGCACATCATATTAAATTTTTACCCAACAATATTATTTAATTGTTACAGAAACTATAGCAAATTGGTTTGATCAAAATTAAGTATGGGGCGCTACAAGTTCACCACCACCATTTCCACCCAAAGTCTGGAGTACGTATCTACTAGAAAAGGAAAATAGACCTAGGACACAAAATCATGCAGAGGCATGGCACAATAGATTTGCACATTTTGTGGGAAAACACCATCCTGGATTTTATTTTTTGGCAAAAAAGGTCGTTCAAGAAATAAAACATCAAACCATTTAAATAGATAAACTGGATGTCGGAACATCACTTATACCAAAAAAAAAGAAAAAATACACGGACAAAACCAAAAGAATTGAAAAAATTATTAGTAAAAAAGATGAGTATACTTCTAAACTAGCATATTTACAAGCAATTGCTAAAAATATACACCTAAAATAAATAATTATACATAATTAAGGACCACTGTTTCAATCGGTTAACTTCTATCTGAGGAATAACCGCCATATTTATTTCGCATAATAGAAGTTAACTGATTGACATATTTTTTTATACAAAAACTGTCAAAACATCAAAATCAAAATCAAAAACGTTCTAAGAATTTTACGGGAGGGTAGGCGCCAGTGCTACTGTTTACATTGTTCTCCGTATTATATTACATTATAAAAAAACAAATTAAGTACGGATACTTCGTGAAATGAAGAAAAGTGTTAAAAGACCCAAAGCTGTATAACATACATTGTGGACACTGATCTTTAACAAGTGAATGGTGCTAAATTGTGAAAATAATACGAGCGAAAGATCGCACAGAGTGCTACCTCGCTATCAACCTGAAACATAATTTACCGTGTGAAGCCGTGAAAAAAGTGTGGACTAGTCTTGAATAACATTTGTGGAAGCTAAAACAAAATTTAAATATTGTTTTAATATTCTAATCCGATACCTACATGACTGCAAGACGTCAGCTTTGCGTTCCTAGCGCCATCTCTTCAAAACTGCAAGTACTACTGCAATAAACACCGACCCGCAATCACCTATCGATCAAGACTTCCATTTGGTCTATGAGTACGGAGGCTCGTCAATAGAGGACACTACTAGTACCAAAACAAACCTGTGATATTTCAAAGCCCACTTTAATATTGTTGAATCACTTAAAATCGACAAGAAACAAGAAAGAAAAAAAAATGGAAGTCGAATTGGCAGTATATGCGAAGTGCTAGTATTCGGCTCGTTATAGCCGCAATTACATTCCAGCCTACCTGTTCTGGCTAGCATGGATGGCAGGATCTATCTTAGAGAAACGGTTTCTGCAGTTTGCAGCCACGAGAGCGCTTCGCTTAGCTTTGGTTCTTTTTAATGTGTTGGCAATATTTTTATGTATGATATTTTTGTTTGTTGTTTTTTCTTGGAGACAACCTATTGTTTTCATTAGGTTGAATTATTTAAGAAATCTAGAAGTGCCTACATCTTTACATTAACGACGTTTATTGTTTGATACGGTTATATCTATTGTTTTATCCTTTTTATCCGACCTCTGTAATAATACTGTACATGACATACCTTATCTAATAATTATTGAATAATTTGACATTAAATAATAATGATCAAAAATATTTTAACTTTTTACATTTATAACTAGAACTAATATTCAAATTTTATTATTGTCAGAGCTTTATGTGATATTGGTTGTAGCCAGATGTAAATCTTAGTATTTGTTGCTAACGAGAATATTGTATGTTTATATGGTGTATATGAATGAGTGCTCTGTCCGCAATGTTTTCTTGTCCTCACTGTCCTGGGTCTTCACGTGCGTTTAGCTCGCATGGGCTCAAAGTCCATGTGGGCCGTATGCACAGGAGTGCGCGTCAGCCTGTTGCCGCTCCTCGGACTGCGTCTGCTGTCACCGATTCCCTGCCAGTGAGTCAGGTGCCACCGGTTTTACACCTTTGCCCCCTGGAGAGGCTCTCGGCCTTGAAGGTGAATACGCCAATACTTAGGCACGTTCCTAAGGGTGCGCGGAACCAGGCGGCGGCCAAGCTGTGCGACATTATTGATAAGTGTGTTGCCGATAACGGTGTGGAAGACTGGGGCGCGCTTCTCACTTTTGCGTATGGTGGACTGAGAGTTCCTTCGAGGGACGCTCCTGGAAACATGACGGCAAAGGTGAAGGCGAACATCGAGTTAGTCAGCGCTGGCCAGCTTGTGGATGAGTCGGATTGTGTGGCAGGATTTTCTAAGTCGCGTGGGATTCGAAAAGCCATCGAGTCTAAGGTGTTCGAGGGGGACCTCCGAGGGGCGGTTCGGTTGCTGGTTTCGGAGGACTCGTTCGCGCATCGCGACCCTGACACTCTAAGCGCCCTTGCGGCCAAGCATCCAGGCCCATCCCGTCCGCTAAATTTTCCATCGGCGCCGGACTCGTCATTTCCGAGTGCTACAGCGTCAGAGGAGGACGTCGCGCTGGCCCTGAGCTCTTTTTATAGTGGTTCTGCGGCAGGCATGGATGGAATTTGTCCTGGGCATTTGAAAGAGCTAATATCTGGTTCGGCGGGTGAATGTGGGCGGCGTTTGCTGGGGTGTTTGACAAGGCTCGCAAACTTCTTAATGAGTGGTCAGCTCAACCCGATAGTTTGTCCTTATTTGTATGGTGCCTCTCTTTGCGCACTCAAGAAAAAAGACGGAGGGCTGAGACCAATAGCCATAGGCAGTGTGTTTAGGAGATTGACGGCCAAGCTGGCGTGCCGGTCTGTAAGGGTAGCTATGTCCGAATACTTGCAGCCGCATCAACTAGGGTTCGGGACGCGTCGGGGGTGCGAGGCCGCAATCCACGCGACGCGTGCATTCGTCATGGACCCTGCCAACTCGGACTGCGTGGTGCTGAAACTCGATATTAGCAATGCTTTTAACACCCTAGAAAGAGACGTCCTTCTGAGTGAGGTCATGGATAAAATTCCTTCTCTATACCCCTTTCTTTATCAGGTATATTATTCTCCTTCTAATCTATTCTTTAGTGATACTCTCATTTCGTCTCAAGTGGGAGCGCAGCAGGGGGACCCATTGGGACCACTTGTTTTCAGTTTAGCAATCCACAAAGTCATCTCTGGATTGAAATCGTCTCTGAACCTGTGGTACCTAGATGATGGTATTATTGGTGGATCACCGGCAGAGGTTTGCCGGGACCTGGAGGTTCTTGATCCTCAATTCAAGGAGCTGGGTCTGGAAGTGAATCCCTCCAAATGTGAATTTTTCCCCTGTGGTGTTGGAGCTCGTACACATTTCTCACGCTTCGGTTCTCATTTACCTGGCCTCAAGGAACTTTCTCCCCTTTCTTTTTCCCTTTTGGGATCTCCCATTTTCTTGACGGAGTGCCAGAGGCCATTTCCTCCCGTAAGCAGCTTCTCCTTGCTGCACGGGAGCGTCTCAAGGATCTCTCCGCGCACGTTGCGATTTTGTTGTTGCGTATGTGTTTTGCCTTACCCAAGGTAACGTATCTCTTACGGACCGCCCCTACCTGGCTATGTCCTGAGGAAGTATGTTCTTATGATTGTGCTCTGAAATCAACGGTTGAGTCGATCCTGAATGTCTCCTTTAATGATGTGCAGTGGGAGCAGGCGACTCTTCCTGTCCGGTACGGGGGTCTTGGGGTGCGGTGCGTACGGGATGTGGGCCTGCCGGCTTTCTTGGCGTCGACACATGGGGTGGCTGACCTCGTCTCTGTAATTTTAGATTTCAATGGTGACAGGGCAAAAATTCCGTTTATGTTGGATGCCGGGTCCGCTTGGTCTGTTCTCAGCATGGGGGCAGCGGGTCCTGAAGCAACACATGTTCAGCGCGCGTGGGATGACGTCACGTCTAGGCTGATCCAGGATCGGATGTTGGTGGGTTCCTCGGGAGCTGATTTAGCCAGACTCAGGGCCGTGTCGCAGCCGGAATCGGGGGCATGGTTGCACGCGCTTCCTTCGCCTCACCTGGGCACGTTGCTTGATGACGACTCTTTGCGGGTGGCGGTGGCCCTTCGCCTGGGCTGCAAGGTGTGTGAACCCCACAGATGCACCTGCGGTTCCATGGTGGAGGCCGATGGCCATCACGCTTTAAGTTGTCGTCGTTGCTCGGGGAGGTTCCCGCGTCACCATGCGCTCAACGATATTGTGCGGAGGGCATTGGTTTCGGCAGATGTCCCCTGCGTGCTGGAACCTCCGGGTCTGTGTAGGACTGACGGCAGAAGGCCGGATGGACTGACCCTGGTGCCTTGGAAAAACGGCAAGTGCTTAATATGGGACGCAACTTGCGTCAGCACTGTTGCCGCCAGCCACCTTGGTCGCACCGTCCTCTCGCCGTCAGCAGCGGCGGAGGACGCCGCTGAGAAGAAGAGGGTGAAGTACGCACCGTTGGAGGGCCGGTACCATTTTGTGCCCATTGCTGTTGAGACAATGGGTGGTTGGGGCACTGAGGCCAAGAGGCTCATTCGTGAGATAGGGCACAAACTCCGTGACAAAACGGGTGACACCCGCTCCGGCTCGTTCTTGGTGCAAAGGTTAGCCATTGCCATCCAACGTGGCAATGCAGCAAGCGTTATGGGCACCTTTGCGCCGGGAACAGTGAGGGGCGGGTTATTAGACTAGTTTTAAGAAAATGCTGTATGACGTGTCGTTGTGACTTTGACAATTTTATTTTACGAATATCGTTTATCACAATAGACCAATTACAGGCACTTTTGAATTGTCAAAATGTCGGTCAGTCAAACAAACAAGTGAAGCTAAGTTGCACGTTCCAAGGAGTAGATCTCTATGGAGAAGAACGTGCAAGAAACTCCATGGACACTCTTTTAAATCATATGTGTTTCATATAATGTTTGGTTACATATTTCTTGTTGCTTCTATTATGTGAGCACAATGTAGATAATAATAAAAAAAATAATAAAAGATAGGAACTGAATTAAGCCACTGGCAGCTAAGAGATGACCAGTCTCATCTGACGGCACCCGTTCACGAGCATGACGCGTGCATCAACCCCACTCAGCTCAACCATTTTGAAGGGAACCGAATGACCCAATAACACGCGCCACCAACAGCGAGACATTTGAGTGAGCATGACAAACTCTAAACTGCCATGCTCGCAATGTCAAAATAAAAAAATAAAAAAAAGTTGTAACCTAATAAAAATGCTCCATGGTACTTCACATTCACAAATTTGAAAAAAAAAGTGCTTCTACATTATACAATGCTAATATTTCTGAATATAACATGTAAAGAATCCTAAGTCCTATTGAAATAAACAAATGAAATAAAAATAAAACACTGAAAACAACAATACGAAAAGGGCAGCAGCATCTCTTCCAATATAAACTAATTTGTAGCTACAAATGTATGTGGCTGTGGAGCAGGACCGGCATTTAGCCAAGCATTTTTATCAAGGAGATAATCTTCCAATTTATAATATGCTTTGTCTACATAGTGTGCGTTTAATGCATGTTTTAAATTTTGACTCGTTTAATTGGAGAATTTCTAGTGGAATTTCATTATAAAATTTTACACAGTACCCCATAAAAGAGCTAGCTACTTTAGCTACCCTGAATCGAGGTTGATTTAACTTGTTCTTATTTCTAGTATTAAAATTGTGCCTATCACTTATTTTAGTAAAAAGATGAATATTTTTCCGGACATACATTATATTTTCATAAATGTATTGACAAGGTACCGTCATGATGTTGATATCTTTAAATAATTCCCTAAGAGAATCGCGCCTGCGAAGATTGTATATGGCTCTGATAGCTCTTTTCTGCAGAATAAAAATAGACTCTATGTCTGCAGCCCGTCCCCATAGCAAAATACCGTGAAATGTAAATACTATGAAAGTAACTAAAATAGACCAGCCTTGCGGTATGTACATCAGTAAATTGACGGATTTTTCTGACAGATGCTGCTGAACTAAGCCGTCCTGCCAGAGATGTTAAATGAGGACCCCATTGTAGCCTCGAGTCGAGCGTGATTCCCAGGAAAACCGCGTTTTCGACGATTTCTAGTTTCTCCTTGTTCAATATTATTTCCAAGTCATTACTTTTAACATTCGGTAACGCAAATCTTATGCACTTCGTTTTTTTTTCCATTTAGTACTAAATTATTAACAGTAAACCAGTTTTGGACCTGCTGTAGAGCGTTGTTTACGTCATCAATACGTGTGGAACGTCTATTGATCTTAAATATTAAGGACGTATCGTCAGCAAACAATACTATATGTGGTTGTTTTTTCAATAAATGCGGTAGATCATTTATATACACCAGAAAGAGGAAAGGACCCAATATAGAGCCCTGTGGTACCCCCATTTTTATTTTTAAGTCCCGTGAATTTACACCATTTATCTGAACTTGCTGTTGCCTGTCATTTAAATAAAATTTCACTAGGCTTAGTGCAAGTTTACCTAATCCGTAATGTTCCAGCTTTAAAAGTAAGGTTTCATGATTAACACAATCAAAAGCCTTTGAGAGGTCACAGAAGATTCCAATAGCATCTTGGGCTTCCTCCCACGCTGCAAATATGTGTTTTAATAAGGAGACACCAGCATCAGTTGTACAACGTCCTTTAGTGAAACCATACTGCTGTTCGTGTAAGATTTTATTAGTGTTAAAATGAATAAGCATTTGATTAAGCATAACTTTTTCAAAGACCTTACTGAAAACCGGCAACACGGAAACAGGTCTATAATTATTGGTGTCATTATGGTCGCCGGATTTAAAAAGAGGTATAACTTTACTGAATTTCATTACATCTGGAAAGACTCCTTGGTCCACACACAAATTAAAAATTAAAGCCAAGTATGGTGCTACGGTCTCGATTATAGATGTACAAACTTTAACAGACATTCCCCATAGGTCCTCGGTTAATTTTATTTTTATTTGCCGGAAAGCCTTAAGGACTGTCATAGGGTTTATATGTTTGAATTGAAATTCAGCCGAACAGCCTGGCACGTTTTCTTTCAATAAAGCAATTGAGGCCTTCGGCGAGGAATTTAAAGCTGCCGATGTTTTAAGAGGTATGTTGGTGAAAAAATTCACAAACTCTTGGGCTACTTCTATGTTAGAATTTATGGGACCATGTGAAGTCTCCAATAAAAAATCCGTGTTTCGTACCTTATTTCTACCCGTTTCACTATTAATAACTTTCCAAACGGTCTTTATTTTATTGTCTGCCGATTTGATTTTTGTGCTAATGAAAAGGGCCTTCGCTACTTTGCAAATTTTTCTAAAGAGTTTAGAATATTTATTTTCATACTTGTTAAAGCATTCAGAGTTAAAAAATGGTTTAAGGCCATATAGTTCATATAGTTTTTCCCTACTTATCCTTATACCTTTAGTCGCCCAGTCACTAAATACAAACTTAGGGAAAACACTTTTTGACTTCTTTTCAAAACTTTTATTAAATTCATTGAGTATTACTGAAAAGAAATTATTATAAAATTTATTGGCATCATCAATACTATGGCCCAGAACATTTAACTTATTTTGTATGTTACTATTAAATTTTGTTAATTTGCTAAGTGTAATTGGCCTAAATTGAATTTCAGCTTTTTCCAAAATTGCTTTAGACTTAAAAGACACCGTTTGTCCACTATGATCAGACGGAAGATAATTTACTATGGCTTTATCTAAATAATCACAATCACAGAAAATATTATCAATACAAGTTGCAGAGGTTGGAGTTACTCTAGTTGGTTCTGTAAAAACATTAGACAGATTAAATGATTTAAAAAGGCTTAAAAATCTGCAGCTATTTGAATTATTTTCTAAAATATTGATATTAAAATCCCCACAAATAATTATGGATTTGTTACTGCCTGCAAGTTTTGTTAGAATATCCTCCATTGTTGCTTCAAATAAACTTAAGTTTTGAGGGTCAGGGGGTCTGTACATGCACACTACAACATGCTCATCTAGCTCAACACAGGACAGTTCAATGCAATGTTCATTTGACAAGCTAACTATATCATTACGTTGTTTAAATTTTAAGCATTTTTTTATTAAGATCAGGGAACCACCCCGCAGCATAGATTTACGGTTAAAACAACTGCCTACACTATAATTTTCATAACTAGGTAGCATTTGGTAATCTTTCAACCAATGTTCAGTAAAACATACGACATCAAACATTGTTTTTTCTAAAAACATTTCAATTTCTAATAATTTGGAAGAGATACCCTGAATATTTTGATGAAATAACTTCAAGACATGCTGCTGAGCCCCTTTTTGGCTTTTAACTTTTTGAAAGCAAGAAAATACCTCGTTATTACTTGGTATAACTATGGTGTTACTGGTACTCTCTGTTGTCCTATGAATTAGTTTAAACTACTATCTGGAGTTACAAAAGAATTTTCCATAGTGATACATGGAACCTCCTTCGTACAGTTCACAAAAGAATTAATAGCAATTAAGCTATGGTCAATTTGGCTGTCCACATTTAGTATTAATACTAAACATTGTGGTTTTAACTAAACATGACTTTGACATACTACTTATGTCTGTGTTAATAAAATAAACTAATAGCTTAGCTATTGTGTGTCTTATACTAGTTGGCAGATACGCTGTACCTCTAGTCGACCTTAAATGACCAACAAAAATGTTGGTGTCAAAAAACATAAACTTGTCACTATAGTGACTTGTTAAGAAATGCATATGTTGATTAAGCATATGAATATCTAATATATTCTTCAGATAAAAGTTATAAATATCATAACATTATGTAACTTAAATAAAAATCGTTTAAGTTACATAATGTTATGTACAATAAATCATTTGCATGAAAATTGTATTTGTTATTTATATTAATTGTATGCCTAAATATTATTATGCTAATAGTCATTAGGCCTACTAACGTTATGCGAATCAAATTTATGCCAAAACAAATTAGTCTTTAAGATGATTATTAAATGCCAACATAAAATGTATGCCTAAAAAAATTATGCCGAAGTATTATTATGCCAAAACAAATTGTGCCAATATCGTTATCCCGAAGTATATTAGGACAAAGAACATTATGCGAAAAGAAGGGATCCCACCAATCAGATATTTATTTTCTTACCTCCCCTTCAGCTCGCCTTTGGTGACGACACATGATGGTGCCTCATTACGACTCTGTGCAGACCTGTAGACAAAAATTCATTGTATTATATGCATCACTCTTATTTCTTCCTCACCCATATCTTCCATTGACATTATTTTCTGTATTTTCCAGGAATACCCATTCCTGAAAGTGAACGGTGCTTACAAATACTTCGCCACTGACGGTACACCCGTTGAACTGAGCTACGTTATTAACAAAAACGTATTCCAGCCCGTGGTATGTTTAAACTTCATATCTTTGTTATTTGGTCTTTTGGATTTAGTAAATAGGTATATTTTTATTTACAAATAATATTTACAATTGAATGTTTCAGACATTTCTTTCTAAGGCGTGAACTTGGATTGCTCTCGTGTCGGCTGTCATTATCTTATGGCTGTCAACGCCCATTATCTATGACTATAATAAATATTTAGCTATTTAAACTATTACAATTATGAACCTCCTCTGATTTTAAGTCAATTAATCAACTAATGTACAGAGTCAACATCACATTTGAATGTTAATTCTCAAATTTGCGCTCGTTTCTTGCTACTACATTATCACCCATGAAGTACTCTGTGACGCTTCTAAATACATCATTTTGCATTCCACAGGGAAGCCACATCCCCGTGCCTCCTCCCACCCCTGAACACATTCTCCGCGTTCTGACTTACCTCGCTGCTTATCCTCCATGACCTGAGGCTGCTGTACCCAAACCTAACTACGGCTAAGAAGAATAAGTCAACAGAGCAACATAGTACAAACTCTACTGGCGAATTGCCATTTTATAGTCAATAAAGTAATTATTGCTTGAGTATTAGTGTTGTTTTTTTGACATTATTTTTTCATCATCATCAGTGTTGCATTAGTGGTTAGTGGTGGACCACTGATGAACATAAGTCTGAACCTTTGCAATTGTTGGCCATTGTATTCAGCCCACACATGCTAAGAATAATGAGATCTTAGAAACAGTCTAACCAAAGTTTGGTGAGCAATAATAGATTACGCAGACCTCCTGGGGTGTGACCATAAGCTCTTAGAGTAAGGTTATTTTGATATCGCGTAAGTGACAGATGTATACAAGTCATATAAATCTGTCCCTTACACATACTCAAAATAACCTCACTCTAAGAGCTCATGGTCACCCCCCTGAACATTAACTTCTAACCCATTATCAATACAAAACCGAAAGTGAATGAAATTTGTAAGTAAACCCAATAAAGAAGAAGAAATAAATTAATAGTAAAAATCCATTTAAAAAACGTGCAAAAGGAATACTCACTGTTCTATCCGTGAACACGTACGAAAGCAAGGTCACAGGTATAAAAGCAGAAACAAGCGTCGATACTTCGATGGTAATGAAATATTCTTGATAAAACCAGCTTGATTATTCATAATGACTAGCTCGCTTTTGTGGACATGAAACTATCTCAACTTTGCCTTTGGGTTTTACGAAACGATTCGATGGTAGGTACCTACTTGTACATTTTTATCTTCTTTGGTGAAACGTGTTCTGTTTTGTGTCGAAAGTAAACTGTATTAGTTTGCTACTTTTAGTTTAGGGTTTTCTCTTAGACTAAGTCGTTTATTACAGTACTTAAAAAAAAATACATTCATACTGAACTCTTACATCTAAATAATTTCCCAGAAAAATATTTTTGCAGTTTATCTGTGGGAATAGATCATACAAATAATTTCAAAAGAGACTTCTGGCATATCCGAAATGAATGAATTCTTGCTGAGTTAGGCTTATTCAACCAATGGTGAAAAATTTGGAGAGTTAAATTATTTGACCATTTGTTAGACTAACAATAGATACATAAACATGTAGTACCACAATTTGAAACCATTGATTAACGGTGCGGCACCTACAAAAGCGTAAGTCAGTCTTTCTCACTATCTTAAGCAATAACTAACCAAAAAATTCGGTTTCTATAAATAGCACCAGTAAAAGAACGCGATCTACTCATTTTCCTCATATTTCAAGCACCTTTTATTTGGACAGCGTTATGGAACAATGCGCAACGTATCAAGCACCTATACCAAAAATAAAGTTTTTGATTCAGTTTGGTTAGTAGATAAGATTTAATTTACGCATCTTCAAAAGTTTGAATAAAAAGTACAGATCGCGCAACGCAATTAAAATTGCATCAATAGGCGATATCAGTTGTCTATTGTAAAAAGGTATTTTCTTAGCAAAAGTTAGGAAAATTGCAAGTGTAAATCGGTGAAATTGCATCGCATTAAGTCTATGTGATCGTGCTTGCAATTTAAATCGCCTATCGGTAAGATTGAAATCAATGCAATACGACCGATTTGTACTTGAAATTAACTTATAAAATACATGACTATACGCGATATTCGATCAATATCACTTATTGATGCAATTTAATTTAGTTGTTAGCGTGCAGGAAGAATCCATCGCAGAATTTGAAAAACATCAACACAGTTTCAAAACATAGAAATCGATTCTTTTATTTTCATAAAACTGTCGCTTGTATTATTGTTCCATGACGCAGTCCATTTATTCAATGAAGTAAGACAAGTTAATTATTTTGTTTGCACTTACTCGCGGCATGCATATGAATTACGTGCAGGCAATATAAATTAAGAGTACATAATGTATGCATATTTGTATTTTGGAGCCGCGATATTTGTAAAGGTCATCTGAGGATTGGTAATGTTAGCATTTAACACTAAGTTATAACATATTTAATTTTTTAATGTTAATGTAAGTGGTTGGCTTTTATGTCTAACACTAGCTTCTGCCAGCGGCTTCGCTCGCTTAAATGTCGAATATTATCCCAAGGGATCATATTCCCGAGATAAAAAGTATTCTACGAGCTATTGCAGACTATAATCTATCTCTGTGCCAAATATCATCAAGATCCAGTCAGTAGTTTTTGCGTGAAAGAGTAACAAACATTTAAACACACACACTTTCGCCTTTATAATATTAGGGTGCGTGGGTGTATGTGTTTAACAATGATATATATAGAGTGATCGAAATTAAACACGGTTAGAACAATTGTGTGGACGTTTTTTATATACACTAAGAATAATAGGAGAGCCAAAATTGAGCCTTGGGGCATACGGTAATTTATAATTTTGGATTTACTCTGAGTGTCACCAATCTTAACAACTTGGTATCGATTTGAAAAGTTAGATTCTAAAAAAATAATGGAAGTCCATTTATGCCTATATCCATGAGTTTCAGCCTTTAAATGTTCCAATTGTTGGAACATAGGCCTCCTCTCTGTAAGAGAGAATGGAATCGAATCCACCACGCGACCCCACTGCGGGTTGGTTGATGTCACATGTCTTCGTCCATGAGTGTGTTTAGCAATAATTCATGACTGACTTTGTCAAACGCCTTTTTTTGTCATTAAAGCCATCTAGAGCGATCTTTTGCTATCAATATTAAGTTTTATAGTTGTCACAAGGTCTATTGGAACCATAGATTGGAACTGAGAGTAAATTTGATTTCGGTCTAAAACCATATTGTGTTTCGTATATTAAGAGACATAAGGTAATTTTCGAGGCGATTGAACAGGAACTGAGATGAGACGGTAGTTACCTGGCTCTGATTTAACTCCAGTCTTATGAATTGGCGTAACTTTTGCAACCTTAAGTCTATCGGGAAAGTTCCTGATTCCATATATTTGTTAATACAACTAGTGAGTTCATCAAGAACTAACTTTGCAACACATTTCAGTGATTTGTGGTGACCTGGCTACGAACAATAAAGAATTACAAGATAAGTGAACAATGCCACAAAATAGACAACCCACGATCTTACGGTGCCCACACCTAAAGGTAAGGTCGTAGGTTTGTCTCTCAGAAGTCCAAGGAGGGCTGACCCCAAATCATCATCTGCCTGCCTTGTCCCATGTTACTTGAAGTCGGCGCTCTCATCATCATTCCATCTCATCATTTTTCTATCATTTCTTTCGACATTCTCCTTCTTCTGGGATTGACCCCAAATAAGCTAGGATAACAGCCAGTAGAAAGAAGAAGACCATTATGTCGATTCAGGAACTGGGCCTGAATCGACTTCCTGGTTTGAAAGAGGCAGATGTGTTATTAAGTGAATACTTATCAACACCTGGGACGACAGACTTTCGCAAAGAATAAAAGAAAATTAAATTGGAAAACAAAATAACCTATTTAGATGTTTAGGTATTACTGTAAAAACTCTTAGCCATTTCCGCTGATTGGAATTGTGCCCAATTCACATATTGCATGGGAGCATGTGCCAACATTGGCAATAGCTCAGCTAGCCAATAAATGCCTAGTCTAAAGTATCTTCAAACAAACAACTTCTAACATTATTAGTACAGTCTCGACTATTGAAATTCTTTTAGCCTAAGATCTGACCACAGAAATCTGGGTTTTTGATTAAACTTAATTTTCATTAATGCTACTTTAAAGTATAATAAATTGCTGCAAGGTTGTCTGGAAATATCTAGCCACAATTAACTTAAACATTTTAACCCCAAATATTTTTTAAGTTTTTCAAGTGAGACCAAGGTTATTTGAAATAAAGTGGAAAAATAAGATTGGCAGCTCTGAGTTAACCGCAACATCTGTATAGAAAGGCCAAGTGCGAGTCGAACTCACGTTCTGTGTTTTCCGTATAAACAGCCACATTCACCAAAATAATTACGTAACATTACTGACTTCATAAACAATTAAAGCGCCGAGCATTGTTCTAATGAAATGACAAAATTAACTTTCCCGTTCGTAAACTGTAAAGCCAATGCATCAATATAGGTCGCGGTGAGTTTACCAACTGCGTGTAAGTTAATAATCTTTATTTTTTTGATGTAGGTACAAATTTACAGTTTTCAGATTTTTCCTTTACTTGTGCTGCTGTACATTGCTTCTTGCCAAATTTCATGATTCTAGATCAACTGGAAGTAATCTTTAGGTTTTGATTTCCTTAAGATTCCTCAAATATGTGTCATAAACGGCTATATCTTTTGATCGAATTGATTTTGAAGTTTAATTTTTTCACAGCTGCTAGGGATTGCAGACCTTGTAACGTTACGTTTGACTCCGACGAGCCTAAACGTAAGTCACGTTAATAGAAAAGTTAAAAAAAAGAAAAAGGTAAAATAAGGCCGGCTTCATATGACGGGGCCAGCTTGACACGACGACGTGCCGCCCGCGTCTTCTTCTTTGGCGAAGGGGCAACCGTAGTCTAGGGCGGCGTGATACGGTGCGATGGGGCGGCTGGAAGAGCGCTACCGCGAGTTGTGGGCGCTCGTGTTCAGCGTGCGCAAGCTGCGTGTACTGCTGGCGGGCGTGCTGTAGCTGCGGGCACCATCTTACTGCTGCGGCTCATGCACCGCGTCCGGTTGCTAGGTATTCGGTAGACAGGAAAGGCAGGCAGCAAGCAGTGTCGAGGAATCGGGCTGTGGCGTTTCACGCTGTAGATACGAACCCTCCTACAGAGGTAGGCAAGGCACCGGACAAATGAAACACAGTAATTCAAACACAATATTTTAACTGGTGCACTTCAGGAAGTAATACACTTATACCAGCTGGCTATTCACAGTTTTGAGAGTTTTTCAGATACAATAGTACACTTGGTAGTATTATAGTACTAGTACTAAGTAGTCAACCGACTTTCGCCGTTTCCTGCCCGAATCTGACTCTAAAAAAAGCTGACGCCCGTTTTTTCCTCGTTCTGTCATATTTTCTAAATTTTAAATTCAAATTCCCAATTATATTACCAGATCAAATAAAAAAACGTTTTACAGAGCCGGCAGTCTACCGCTGCCCTTACTATAATGTACAACTAGCTTAAGGAAAATCTAGTCCATGGTATATTATGTCTATGGCTTAAGAAAAATAAATTGGAGAGACAGATGTGAATTCAGATAAACATGTCAGAGTATAAAAAATTACAAGATTTTACAAATTAGCGATATAAATAAGTTATGGAATATTAAAACAATCAAAGATAACTAAAACTATGCTTTTCAGGTGTTAACAGTAACAAAGAATACAAATGAGCCATGAGTTGATACAAAATCAAAAGATATAAAGGTATGTTTTGTAAAGTATTTATTAAAATGTAAATAAACTTAAAAACGTGTAGGTCTGCACAGCAGAACATCACAACCTATGTGTATAATATTAATTTCAGTTTGATATCTCCGAGCGTTTTAGAGAAAAAGGTCTTGACACACGGTAAGACAGACAACGAAGTGATCCTATAAGGATTCCTATTTTCCTTTTGAGGAACGGAATCCTAAAAAAATCAACTATTGAATCCGACTCGGCTGGGCGGCGTTCGGCAAGTTGCGTGGTATCTTCTCGTCCAATTTACCGCAGTGTCTCAAGATAAAAGTCTATGACCAGTGTGTGTTGCCAGTGATCACCTATGGGACCGAATCGTGGACGCACACAATGGGCCTTATCAGGAAGCTTAAAGTTACCCAAGGGGCACTGAGAGACCATGTACTAGCTGAGTCTTACTCTCTCATGGGCATTTTACCGCCCTTACTTACGCCTTACGGGTTGGGTACACGTGAATGAGCGCCAAATTAGACCAGCTAGCGACTAGTTGGAGAGGGCTATGCTCGGAGTTTCTTTGTGTGATCGCATCAGAAATGAGGATATCCGCAGGAGAACTAAAGTTACCGACATAGCCGAAGGATTGCGAAACTTAAATGGCAGTGGGTAGGGCACATTGCTCGCAGAACGGATGGCCGATGGGCCGAAAAGTTCTGGAATTATGACCGCAAACCGGTAGGTGATGCGTTGGAAGGCTTCCCACTAGGTGGACCGATGACCTGGTTAAAATTGCGAGAATGCGCTGAATGCGAGACGTACGGGTTCGGTCAATGTTGCGACGACTGGGGGAGGCCTACGTCCAGCAGTGAACGTCTCTCGCCTGTACATACTATTTGGCTATGCCTTGAGGCGAAATGACAACTCCATAGAGTGCCTTGTGGTGCAGGGCAGAGTGGACGCGGGAAGTCACCGATGAGGTGGACCGATCAGATTAAATCTGCGGTTGGAGTCTCTATTAATGACTGCGCTAGCCTATGAACCCACAGAATTGGATGGAGAAAGATCGTGAGACAAGTAACAATAAGTATTAAGTTTTTTTTAAACAAGTTTTTTCAACTGAAAGGTACTAGCACTTGTCAATACACATCCAATGAGCCCAAACACGATGGCGCTTTCTTGTCTGTTTGAGGAGTTGCTATGGCCACCTTAGGGCTCCATCATGAAACCAGCTCCATAGTACAATATTGTGTGCTTGAAAAATGGATTTTTAGTTGCTGGACAGGACACTTTTACATAAGCCAAGGTAATATTAAGGTTGTAATAATAATAAAAACACCGGTGATTCGAAAAATTATATCGTAATCACTCTGTCACGAGCGAAGCACAGAAGAAGAAAGTATCTCAAAGTTAAATCCACGTCGAAAACATTAGTCAAAATATTTATCCAAATTAATGCACAAGTAAATCTGTTTGAATATTGAATTAAATTTAACTCTTTAATCCTTTTGTATTCATAACTGTAAATTTAAACAGAAATTAGACATTTATTTGATATCTCATACATACGTGGACCATTTTAACTTGTAATAACGAGTACTTTGAATAATTATATGTAAACGATTCCCTTCCATTACTTTTAGGGTTCACGGTGGATATACGGGAATAAAAAGCTTGCGGTTATGATGCGAAACGCTGACGAAAGTCTCTGACCTGTTAGAATCACCATTCCGCCTTTGCACCGGATAAGTTTAGTAACTTTAAATTTAAGCAAGCTTTAGTTATTAAAATATAAACTTTAATAAAGTAATAAAAAACTAATTAGCGAATAGCAGAACTCTGCAATTATTGCAAATAAAACATATAGGTAGTGGTCAAGCGAGAACCTACAGAACATAAAAACAAAATAGTTCGAAACACCTGTTTCTTTCGTACCCAACAACCAAATCCTCAGTAAATGTAAACACAAATTTCTTTCAGTCTAGTAAAAAGAAATGGTGGTAGGTGACGGTATGGTCACATTATGAGACGAGAAGATAACTACACCATGAAAACTATAGGGCAGAACATCAGGGGGGGACACTGTCGAGAGAGACCAGCGGCTCTAGACAAGTCATACAATGTCAGCGATGGTGATGCGTTCAGGTAATAATGTACTACGTACGATGGTCGAAATGCCAAATATAAGGGATTGATCAACATTTTGATAGCGTTTGACAATCATACATTTTTGTAATTTTTTTAATCGCATTTGCGACACCTTTGATGATAGAAAGTCACATCATTAGGACCTCTGAAGGAGCAAAACATTACACCGTCGACAACCCAGGATAGACTATCCTGGCGTAGACACACAATGAGGCCGGACCGCAAATATATCGGGACTAGGTGAGGAAGAAAAAGAAGATTTCAAGATCTCAACTTTCGCAACCGATCCGTCAAAAAAATCACTCCTTATATCGTCCGAAAAACTCCTTTTACAAATTCAGTGCGCGAGTCGAATTAATACCCACCACCTTAATCGAATGAATTGAATAATTCAAGCCCCGTCTCTAAAGGATTTGTCTTTCACAAAGCGAGCTTCTTTAATTTTGCATCCCTCAACTTCGACGTTTTCATAATAATATCTATTGTTTATTTTTAGTATTACAAAAGGTCCTGTCTTGATTTCCAAATGAGTTTCCAAGTGGTGTTTTTGTTAAAGATTGATATTAAATTGTTTTTGTGTTAAATGATTTTATTTCACTAATAGGTGCTTCGCATATTTCAGAAGGGAGAAAGAGAATATAAATTTATCTTACTTCCTACTAAAATTATAAACGCGAAAATTGCAGGAATGGAAGTTTGTTAGTCAATTACGCCAGAACGGCTGAACGGAGCTCAATGAAATTTGGAACAGCTCAAAGATATGTCAAATTCTGATTAACTTCGGTATAATGATATCTTGGGATAGTAAAATACATTTAGGTATTTATTAAAACTTCATGCACAATGGTACAATGGTGGACTTAATGCAAAGCCGCAGGCAGAAGCTAGTGTCCTATTATTCAAGTGATTCAGTAAAAATGTCTTTACCTACTCATTTTTAGGAGGGCATTTCGTTTATCAAAGTGTCTAGTGGTTAAGTTGTGGAGCATTTTTTAATCGTAGTCTTGTATCCTTCGCTTTGATTGCCTTCGTTCGTGGAGAGTCGGAACGGTATGCGGTTAAGCCCCCAGTGAGTCGGGGTGATGATACCCCAGTGAGTCGGGATAATGTTGCTGGCTCCAGTGGATCGGAGCGGTGATTATGTCCTAGTGAGTCAGCACAGTTCTGCTGGCTCCAGTGGGTCGGAGCGGTGCTAAGCGGCGTGCTGGCGTCGACCAGGAGAGCATCTTCATGGCTCTGCTTGTTGACCGACCGAAGGTGCAGTCGCTGATGTAGTTGAGGGTGATGACAGAAGCTGAGGGTGATAACCAGGAATGCGCGTCCGCTACAAGCTGGTGGTAGGCCAGTACCCACGGCATCTAAGGGGGTATCCTGCCCCTTAGATGCCGTGGGTACTGGTACGCGTTGGTGGTAAAAAGTAAAAAAAAAGGATACGCAAAAATCTAACTTTACGTTATATTTTAAGTTCTGTTCGTTAAGGCACTTTGCTGACATGTTCCACAAATAAGCACCGAACAAAATAAATTTTCAGCCCTAGCTCCTAAATAAAAACAATTAAAAACTACCTCTTCAAGAACGTTCCTATCTTGCGAACGCGTTAAAGAATTTCATCCATTGCTTAAGGCTTCGTTGAGTCCGGTAAACGTTTTAGTATCGATTGTGGAATTTACACGAACGAGTACAAATGTGAGCTAGAACTATTGAATCTATATGGGGATTCGAAGAGCTTTCGTTTGCTCGTGTTTGTTGAAAGAGATCGTTTGTAGGAGATGCGGGAATGTGAGTAGACTTCTTTTATATTTACGGTTAGTACTGGTAAATGTTGGTAAGCGATAGTATAAAAATACCAGCCTATAACTGTCCCTGTATGAAAAACCGGCCGAGTGCGAGTCGGACTCGCGCACCGAGAGTTCCGTATAAACCTCAGCTTAGAGGTATTATAGACCTGAGTATTTGATGTGAATTTCAATTGAATACCTCTACGCGTTCATGGGGCAAGGGGCAGTAAATTTAAAATTATTAAAAATATTTTTGATGTAACAAAAAATTTACGATTTTCGCAATTATTATTATTTCTGAGCTATGAGACGTTGCGTTCACGGGAAGTACCCAAGTATGCAAGTACCTTGGTTTTGATTCCCTTGCGAGTGTCAAAAATTTGCGGCATAAACGGCTGTATCTTTTGATTGCGTTGGCTTAGAAGTTTGATTTTTTCACAGCTTTAAGGGACAGTAGATTTGAGTATTTGATATAAAATTCAGCTTGATACATCCACTCGTTCTTGAGAAAAAGGGTCTTGACAGACAGACAGATGGACGGACGGACGGACAACAAAGTGATCCTATAAGGGTTCGGTTTTTCCCTTTCGATGTACGGAACCCTAAAAAGCTTCTTCTCATCTGTATGCAAGCGTGGTGATAAAGTATAAATGCTCAAGACGGATTGACGATTTCAGACCTATATTATTACATAAGGCAGACTGGGGTGACTTGGTTTTACGGGATACTTGGTGCATGACAATTATAAAGCCCCTAAACATCTTCGGTTGATTTAACAAAATCAAATTTAACTCTCTTATTAGTTCTACTTCTCCGGCTTTATTACTTAAGTAGACTTGGAATAACCACTATAAAACAGTTTGAGATACTAAGTAGCTTTATTATTTTATGAACCAAGTCTTCCGTAGGATTCAATTTCCCCAGTCTCCCATGTACTTATAAGTAATAAGTAAATAATAATAAGACAATTACGCAATATACTATTTTGTTATCAAATATAAACTAATATTATAAAAGAAAATTGTATATTTTATTTTGTAAGACGTAATCTCTGCAGGAAATACTGATCTGTGGCCTTTGACAAGTGACAAACATCGAAACCGTGTGGCGTTAGCGACTGGCAACTTATCAAAAATGTATGGAAATGTCAAACCCTATCGAATTGTCACGTGATCAATCTCTTACATTAAACTCTTGTCTTTCCGACCATCATCATCGCAGATATCGAATCACATTTGTCTTAAATTTTAAATAATGATTAAATTATACAATAATAGTCTCGAAACCTTCAGTAACTCCATCAGAATGGAGTTTGGTGTGGATAAATGTGCAGTCATGCATGTAAAGCAAGGGGAGATTATGGAATCCGAGGGAATTCAACTCTCTGATTCCATACACCTTAGACACCTGTCCTCAACTGAAACTTACAAGTATTTGGGTATGTCGGAAGCGTTGGACATCAACAGTACTAACATGAAGCAACTGCTGAAGGAGCGTTTCTTTGGCCGCCTGAAAAAGGTATTAAATAGCCTTTTGACAGGCGGAAATAAGGTGCGCGCCTTCAACAGTTGGGTCATGCCGGTTTTGATGTACTCTTTCGGCATACTCAAATGGACTCAGACCGAGCTCGACGCCCTCGACAGGAGAGTCCGGACACTGCTGACCGCAAACTGGATGCATCACCCACGATCATCGGTGATGAGACTGTACATTCCGCGGATATGTGGGGGTCGAGGCTTTTTAAACGCCAAGACTCTTCACAACCGCGAAGTGTACAGCATCAGAGAATACTTTTTAAAAGCTGAAGTGGGTATGCACCGGGACGTGGTCGCAGTGGACAAGGGACTCACCCCGTTGTCCATGGCTAAAGAGAACTGGCGCAAACCTGTAATACTAACTACTGATGAACGCAAAGAGGTATGGCAAGGCAAGGAGCTACACGGGCGCTTCTATCGGGCTCTCCATGGGCCTGATGTAGATTTCCCAGCGTCTGTATCCTGGCTACGTTTCGGCGACCTTTTCGGAGAAACTGAAGGTCTTGTCTGTGCAATTATGGATGAAGTTATCCTGACGAATAACTATCGGAGACATATATTGAAGGACGGGACGGTTGACATGTGTCGGGCATTCCACCGTCCGGGTGAATCCATCAGACATATTATCTCTGGTTGTTCTCGTCTGGCTAACGGCGAGTACTTACACAGGCATAACCAAGTGGCCAGGATTATTCACCAGTAACTTGCTTTGAAGTACAATCTAGTGGATTTTGAGGTACCGTATTACAAGTATGTGCCCGACCCAGTTCTCGAAAACAGTCATGTCACGTTGTACTGGGATCGGTCTATCATCACTGATAGGACTATTGTTGCCAATAAGCCGGATATAGTGGTGATAGACCGATTAGCGCGCCGCACAATGATAATCGATGTCACCATCCCGCATGACGAGAACCTCGTGAAAGCTGAGAAAGAGAAACAAATCAAGTATCTCGACTTAGCACACGAGGTTGTCGACATGTGTAATGTGGACTCGGCGATGATTGTGCCGATTGTTGTTACGGCCAACGGCCTGATGGCCAAGAGCCTCGACGACCATCTGTTGAGGCTGTCAATACCCGGTTGGATCAAGGGCCTGATACAGAAGGCAGTACTCCTCGATACGGCTCGCATTGTGAAGAGGTTCCTGTCTCTGGAGTCCTAACCACCGGTAGCTTGGACCCTGCTCCCGACACCGGTGGACCACCATTATTTTTTATATTTTTAATGTTTTTTTTATGATTTGTTTTTATAAAGAAATATTTAAAAATGTAAATAGTAGATGTGTATAAAATTGAATAAACGAAATAATAATAATATATTTATTTATTTATATTTTTAAATGTTTTTGTTTTTAATTTATTTTATAAAAATATTTAAAAATGTAATTTATAAGAAATGTAATTAATAAATAACATAATAATATTAATAATTTGTATTTTTAAATGTTTTTTTTGTATTTTTAAATGTTTTTTTGTATTTTATTTTTTATAGAATAATATTTAAAAATGTAAAAATATGTACATAAAATGAATAAATGAAAAATAAATAAAATTCAGTCTGACGGTAGACGCCAAACCTTCCGCGCGCGCGCATCTATCGCTACTCCGCCAACGGACCACGGACAGCATTTCTCAAACTTTTCAAACTTCTAAATCAGTCTAAATAAAAATGTTTAAGTGCAAACGTTGCGGGGATGAATCATTGGACGGTGTCACTTGCTCCGTATGTGAAGTGCAATTCGACTTTCCTTGTTCGGGTATATCTGAACGCGGATATAGCAGGCTAGGTGAACGCAAGCTTACATGGAAATGTGCCAGCTGCAAAGCACCAGCGATAGCCAGTCCCGGCATAAAACTCACATCACCAGTAACAGCGGACTACGAGGCCATTCTACTGGAGTTGAAGCGGATGTCGGCCCAAATGGAGTCGCTGCCAGCATTAGTTGAGACTGTGAAGGCCATTCAGAATGAGCTTGAGTATCTGAAGGCTATAAGGGCCGAATTCTCAGAAGTGAAGCACTCCTTTGAACTTGCCTGCGATGAAATCAAAGCGTTGGCTGGTAGGGTTTCAACATTGGAGAAGGAAGCCGAGTCGATGAAAAAGACCAAAAAAGAGCTATTCACTTTACAAGATCGCATTATTAAGTTAGAAGAGCAGCAGCGTGACAATGAGCAAAGGTCCCGTATAAATAACATCGAGATTAAAGGTGTGCCGATGTCAAACGATGAAAATCTGTTTACTGTAGTGGCTAAGATCGGGGAAACCATCAACTCTCATATTCCTAGGGAGCACATCAATTACATAGCGAGGGTCCCATCGCGTAACGATAAGCAAAATAAAAATATCATTTGTTCCGTGCACAGTTCTTGCATGAAAAATGATTTTGTGGCTGCCGCAAGAAAACACATAAACCTAAACACCGGAAATCTGGGGCTTCGAGGAGACAGCAAGATCTTTGTCAACGACCATCTTACACTTGAGAACAAAAGTCTCCTAAATAAAACTAAAGCACTAGCCAATAAGCGTGGTTTTGAATTTGTGTGGGTTACTAGTTGCAAAATATTTTTACGTAAAAATGTCACTTCTCCAAATCATCACATCAACACAGAGCAAGATATCAAAAAGTTTTTATGTTAACATTGTCGTCGAGGCTTCCTGGTATTTTGTTTACGTATAACGATTCGCTAAGTTTGAGTAACACAGGTAAATGTTTTTTGTACGCATTCCTTCCTCTCCTGCCTTTTGTTCGCTGTTCGCTTGGTGACAACCGGTTTGTAAAAATTTGCTATTATGATTTTATGCTTTATTTTCTGTCTGCTACCGTTGCGTTTTGCTATTTGGTTGAAATTTGCTTATCTCCTATTATTTTAAAGTCATTTCTTTGCGCCAGCTTTTTTTGCAACTGTGTTTACGTATTTTATTACCGTAGTTTGAATGTGCCTTATATATTTTTATCTAATCAATTAAATAATAAACCTTTCAACGATTACTATGGCACCTATTAATATTTATTATCAGAACGTACGAGGACTACGGACAAAGACAGCTCTTTTCTTTAGGAATGTGTGCAGTAATGGTTTTGATGTTATTTGTTTGACTGAGACGTGGCTGATGGATGGCATTTCTGACTCGGAACTGTTTGATGACCGTTATCTTGTGTGGAGACGTGACCGAGACTACACTCATACTGGCCAGATCAGGGGAGGAGGGGTATTGATTGCAGTTAAGCGTGAACTTGCCGCTGACACCTGCAGTGAATGGTGCTCTTCCGCGGAGGATTTGTGGGTTACGTTGACGCTGCATCATAAGAAACCCCGAGTAGTTTACAAAATGCACATTTGTGTTGTATATATTTGCAGTCAGAACTACGGAAATTCTTTGGCGATGCAACTGAGCAACTTTTCGAACAACGTACTTGAAATTACCTTCAATCGTCCGTCGGATAAGTTTGTTGTTTTGGGAGATTTCAACCAACCCAATATTGTGTGGCGGCGGGCTGGCGTCGGACTTTCATTAAACCCTACAAATGTTCATGGTAATGTTCAGACTAGTTTAATTGATAATCTTAATACGAGTAATTTAATGCAATATAATAGTCAGTCGAATATAAATGGTAGAATCATCGATTTAGTTTTTTCTTATGATGAAGTGATCGTCAGCTGCTGTGTTGATGCACTAGTGCCTCATCACAGAGCCTTATGTGTGACCGCGGAATTCGTTGAACTGCATCGACTGCCAGTTCGGTCCTACGTAAAATTTTTATATAAGTCTGCCGATTACGACAATATTAAGCGCGAGTTGAATCGTGTAGACTGGCAAACGGAGTTTAGTAGAAAGTCGATGGATGAAGCGGTAGCATACTTTTATAGTGTATTAGGCAGGCTACATGCTACGTATATACCGACTAAAAAGGTCGTCCCTAAATCAAAATACCCTCTCTGGTACAAAAGTCCGTTGATAAAAATCTTAAAGGAAAAAGCTAAATTTCACACTAAATTTAAGAAGTATAGGAACATTTCTGACCATCAATCTTTCATCGTACTCCGTCAACGGGCTAAAGACCTGGAGCAGGACTTGTTTGACAATTACATAGCTAAAATTGAATCTGACATTCGCGACAATCCACGGGCCTTTTGGAGGTCCGTCAAGTCTAAGCAAAAATCTTGTTCTTACCCATCAGTGATGCAATTTGGCCTGGTAACGTCCACTGATGGTGACGTAATTTGCGACATGTTCGGAGATTGTTTTTACGCTAACTTCCTGACAACACTCGTAATGCCAACAGTCAATCTTCGGTTAATGCTACGGTCGAAGGTGCCAATTACAACACGCAAGACATAAGTCAAGTAGAAATACGGCTAAGCGAGGTTTGTAGGCTGCTAAAGCAAGTAAATTCAAATAAGTCAGCGGGTCCTGATGACATCTCGCCCATATTCATCGTCAACTGTGCCAAAGATCTTTCAGTGCCTCTGTCCATCCTTTTTGAGAAATCTCTTGCCACTGGCGTGGTACCTAAGATATGGAAGTCGGCATATATAACACCAATACATAAAAAAGGGTCAAAGACATTGGTCGAGAATTACCGGCCTATATCGAAGCTGTGTGTGTTTGCTAAAATACTGGAGAATATTGTGCACGCGCAGGTTTCTTCGGCACTCAAGCACATCTTAAGTGAAAGCCAGCACGGCTTCGTGGGGGGTCGGTCGACCACGTCTAATCTTGTTGTCTGTAGCGACTACCTCTCCGAGTGTATGTCGCAAAGGTCCCAAGTCGATGTTGTATATACCAACTTCAGTAAGTGTTTCGATCGGATAGATCATGTGATCCTGTTGCGTAAACTTTTATTGGTGGGCATCAGGGCCGATCTTTACCGGTGGTTCAAGTCCTATGTGGAGAACAGATGTCAGACTGTAGTTCTGAATGGATACTGCTCTACACCTATGAACGTCCCATCGGGGGTTCCCCAAGGATCCTTGCTTGGGCCATTGTTATTTAATATATTTATCAACGATATCTCTTCTTCATTCCGGTACTCAAAGTTGTTACTCTACGCTGATGACATAAAGATAATGAGACAAATAAATACCCTGGCGGATGCTCATCTATTACAGGCGGACCTTAATAGTTTTCAAGGCTATTGTACAAATAATAAGATGGATCTGAATGTCTCCAAGTGTTATGTTTGCACCTTTACACGGAAACCTACCCAGATCGTCTATAACTACATGCTGTTGGATACAACACTAAAAAGGGTCCACACCATCAGAGATCTGGGAGTTACCTTTGATGCTAAGCTCCTCTTTGATGCGCATATAGATAATGTAGTCAAGAAAGCATCAAAAGCACTGGTTTTATTCTTCGGGTGTCCTCCGAGTTCAAAAATATTTAAACTATTAAAATACTATACTGTTCCTTTGTCCGTAGTCATTTGGAGTATGCCTCTCAGGTCTGGAACCCCAATTATAATGTCTACATAAATCGTATTGAGAGCATACAGAAAAGGTTTTTGAGGCACATTCAGTATCGGTCTAAAACGTTTATATCGAATACCTTTTTTTTTTTTGGGTGGGAAATCATCCAATGACTTCTCCCGCTCTGGGTGAAGCGGAAGGGCGTGTCAGACTTTTACTGACTAAAACCCACCCGTGTTCCTTCGGTTGCTCGTGCCTGGGCCGCGGTAACTCTCTTTCAAATTTATCCGCGACCCAGACAAGCATCGTCCCTAGCGGACCCCGTCAGTTTTGCTGACATCTCTTTGAGGCGCGCGTGGAACACTACGCGCCGTCGACTCGGGCCTGGTCCTTATCGGACGGCGAGCTACCCATTACTCGCCGTCCGCAAGCCCGCGCCTACGGTGGCCGGGAGTCGGCTTGCGACTCCCGACGCCCGGGGCGTCTCCTGCGTGGCTAGGGGCGTGAGGGCGTATCCGTTGCGCCTCCCTCACGCGTTCTGCCTCCTCCTTTGCGAGCATTACTGCTTCGCTGAAGGAGGTGACAGCTTCCCATGCCCTCTCGCTCCGTACCATGGCCTGAACCAAGGCCGGACGCGAGAGGTCGCCACCGCTGATCGCCTCCATGAGGACACGGCGGTGCTCGGCCCAAGCGGGGCAGACCTCCACCGTATGCTCTACCGTGTCCTCCGGGCGATCTACACAATGGTGACACCCGGGCGTTTCCTCCCGCCTTATCCTGTACAGGAACCTCCCGAAATAGCCGTGTCCGGTGAGGACCTGCGTCAGGCGGAAGGTGAGGACGCCGTGGCGCCTCTCAAGCCACTCCTCAAAGAGGGGCCTTATCGCCGCAATTGTGGCGTGCCCAGCACTGGGTTGCAACAGTCGCTCTCCCCATGTCGCCATGAGATCCTGCCGGAGTTCTGTCCGCCAAGCCGCGATTTGTCTTGGCAGTGGGGTTTCGCCCCGGCGTTTCGCCTCCCCTCGCCACTCCCAAATTTGTGCGAGGACTTTTGCTTCTAGATCCCATGGCGGCAATCCGGCAAGGAGGCTCGCCGCTTCACTGGAGACCGTGCGGTATCCCCGGACCAGCCGGATGGCCATGACCCTTTGGGACGCGTTCAACCAGCGAGCTGGTCGCCGCCTCAGGGAACGCGCCCACACCGGTGCACCGTAAAGGGCCATGGACCGCACGACCCCCGCGTAGAGCCTCCGGCAGGAGGCGTTTGGACCCCCTAGATTGGGCAGGAGTCGCTTGAAGGCAGCCCCGGCCCGCTCCAGTCTGGGTGCCAAACGTCGGAAATGTTCCACGAAATTCCACCGGCTGTCGAGGACGAGTCCTAGGTACTTCATCGTGTGAACCCCTCCTACCATTATTTGGGACCCCGGTGGTGGCGCGTTCCGAGGACCATGAAAACACATGGCCTCAGACTTGTGCAAGGCCACCTCGAGTCCCAATTGCCGGATCCTCTCGACGACTGTCGCAACCCCGCGTGTCGCTAATTCCACCGCCGCCTGGTGCGACCTCCCCTGCGCCAGGACTAGCGTGTCGTCAGCGTAGCAAATTACGCTGACGCCGTTAGGGAGGTCAGCGCGCAGCACCCAATCGTACCCGATGTCCCACAGATGCGGCCCCAAGACCGATCCCTGTGGGATACCGCACGACATCTCTCGCCGATTCCACTCTCCCTGGTGACCGGGGTAGATGACGGCCCTGTCCGTCAAATAGGCCTCGACCACGCGACAGAGGTAGGGCGGCATCCGGTGATACCGGAGTGCTTCCCTGATGCAACTCCAGGGCAGGGTGTTGAAGGCATTGGCGATGTCTAAAGATACCGCCAAGACGACCCCACCCCGGGCCACTGCATCCCCTGTCGTGAGGGCTCGCACGCGCATGATGGCGTCCACCGTAGAGCGCCCTCTGCGGAAGCCAAACTAGCTCTCCGCCAGATCCGGCCCCACCCGCACCAGCTGCCCAACAAGGCGGTCTGCAATAACTCTTTCAAAGAGTTTGCCCACCTCATCAAGCAGCACAATAGGCCGGTAAGCGGACGGAGAGTCCGCTGGGCGCCCCGGCTTCTTAATGAGGACCAATTTCCCCGTCTTCCAGCAACGTGGGAACTGGCCCCTCTCCAAGCTTGCGCTAAGGAGCCCCCTTAGTCGAGACCCGAGAGCCTCCAAGGCCAGGACCCAGGCTTTCCCAGGTAAGCCGTCGGGTCCTGGGGCGGTATTTTTGGCATTCAGCCTACGTACCGCCACTCTCAGTTCTACCTCGGTCACCTCCGGAGCATCGTTGTCGTCGGTGGTGTGGTCCGAATCGGGCACCGCAAGAGGTGGAGCCATGGGCGGGGGAGTATGTTCCCCTTGCGAAGGGAACAGAGTGCTCACCACACCCTCCACGAGCTGAGGCCGGAGACTCTGCGTCAGCGGGAGCGCCCATGGGCGGAGTTTATCCCGCACCATTTTGTAGGGGCGCCCCCACGGATCCCTGTTCAAAATCCCCAGCGACTCCTCGCGGGCCAAGCCCTTGGCCCGCTTGATCTCCGCTCGGAGGGTGGTCCTCGCCGCTCTGTACCCCTCGTAAAGCTCCACCTCAATGGCTTCCGTATCCGGAGGACGGATGCGGAGCCTGCGGTGCCTGGTGTACCGGCGTCGCGCAGCAACGCACGCCTGGCGCAGAGCCGTAAGCTCCGGCGTCCACCAGTACACCTGGCGCCGGGCACGTCCTGGCTGGACCCGGGGCATTGCCACGTCACATATCTTGGACATGGCCTCCTGGAACCACTCCGCCTCGTCGTTGATGTCAGCAGGCCTATCCGGTGATGACACCCAGGCCTGCACGATCGAGGCTTCCAGGAGGAGCTCCCGGTCCAGCTGTTTCAGCGCCCACCGCGGACCACTCGGGGTCTGTCGGACCGGCGCGCTCGAGGTCTGGGTGGAGACATCAAACCGGATATACCGGTGGTCGGAATAGGTCTCCACCTCCTCCATGACGCGCCAGTCAACGACACGCGGTGACAGAGCAGGGCTGGCAAACGAAATATCCACCACCGATTCGCCCTGCATCCGCACACACGTGGAGACTGAACCCCGGTTGAGGACGACCAGGCCTGTCTCCAGAGCCCAGTCCTCCACCATCCTGCCCCGTGTGTCCGTATACCGGGAACCCCAAGCCACATTCTTGGCATTGAAGTCCCCGAGGACGAGCACAGGGAGGCAGCGGTATCCGACGACGACGGTTTTCAAATCCGCAAGGGAGTTGTGGAACTCGGCGAGAGTTCGGTTCGGGGAGAAGAACCACGGCGATGTTAATCGACCACTGCGCCATGCTCTGGAGCAATAGATCTTGAGCAGCGGCGCAGTGGTTGATGTTCGCCTGGAGGAGGCGTAATGGGGCCATTATTGGCACTCCATTTCAGCCTCCTCCCGAACCCCCTGTGTGGGTCCTGCCGCGGTGGTTTCGGCAGCGGCGACGGCTGTGTAGGCGGCAGCGGCGGTGGCAGTAACGGTGGCTGCGGCGATGACGGCGGTGGTGGCGGCTGTGGCGGTGACGGCGGTGGTGGCGGCTGTGGCGGTGACGGCGGTGGTGGCGGCTGTGGCGGTGACGGTGGTGGTGGTGTGCTTGCCCCTGCGGCTGGCCTTGGCGGGTGGAACGCAGGTCTTGCTCCCGGCCCGGTGATCGGCCGGTTTGCCAGCTGCCGCACAGACGACGCAGTGTGGCGTGGCATTGCACGTGCCGGCCTTGTGACCGGGCTGACCACAGCGGAAGCAATGGTCGCTGCGGTCCACCTCCGAGGTGCATTGAGCTCCCACGTGGTTGCCTACATGGCAGCGGAAGCACCTCAGAAGTCTGGGTTCCAGCAGTTTCACCTGCGCGGAAACCCAGCCCACCAAGACTCCAAGAGCCTTCGGCCCTCCCCGGCTATTTTTTGGGCTGCCGAGACGGGACAGCTCACCGTAACGGCTCGCATCCCCGTGGTGTCAGGACGTATGATGCCTGCCCTGACTTGCTCGGCAGAGCAACCCCCAGTCTTGGCGACGGCGGCCACCACCTCCACCTCCGTCACAGAATCGTCCAGGCCTAGAATACGCATGTCAGCGCACTTGGTGGGCCTGTACACTCGGGCCTCGTCAGCATTTAGGGACACCCTGAGCCTTTCGGCCAGAGCGTCGGCGGTCGGGCCGCTGGCCGCTCCGGGGACTTCCAGCATCCGGGCTCCAGTCGCAGTGACCCTAACCCGTATGCCCTCGGTGATGCCGAGCTCCTCCAGTTTCACCGCCGCCCTCGCTTTGGCGAGCACTTCGCGGTAGGACACGCCCTTCTTTTCCGCTTCCGGCTGAAGTGTTATCACTACAGCTGCGGACTTCGGGGCGCGGAGCCTAGCCGCGACGCTTCGCTCCTTGCGCCGCTTTCGCCTCTCCTTCCTTTTGGCCGCCCTTGCTGCCTTGCTCGCCTTCTTCTTCTGCCCGGCCACTTGCCATTCGGCGTCGACCGCAGGAGTTTCAGGAGGCGGAAGAGATTGGGGCGCCTGACCCGCTGCCCGGGCTGGGGTCTTCGCTGTCTGAGAAGCCGCTCCTCCCCCTTTGGGTGCCGAATTGCCCGGTTTCGCTGGGGCCGACCTCGCGGGTTCTGGCATGGCCTCGCGATTGGCTTGTTCCGATGAGCCCGGTTTGGCCACGGCAGCCGCGGCGGTAGCAAACGAGGCCGCTTTTCGCTGGCTTAGGGCCGCCTGGCTCGCAGCTAGCGGGGGACGCAGGACGATGGCCTCCAGAGCAGAAAACCGACTCTGGAAGGCAGCCAGCTCCTGCCGCACCAGGTTCAGAACCCGGTCTTCTGCAGGAACGGGCTGAACTTGCCTATGCTGCGCCCCCCCCTGCGGCATCTCCCGGGGACCGGCTCCTCAGAGCCCGGCCAGGTCCGCTCGGAGCTTCTCGTTCTCCTTTTGGAGAAGCTCCATGTCGGCTTTCAAGCGGGCGACCTCCGCCCGCATTTCGGATATTCCATCCGACGGAGGCCCCACAAGATTTGCCTCCGCTGCCGCAATAATGGAGGCCGTGGCCGCGGATATGGCCTTGTCTTTAGATGACTTGTTCCTCTTCAAGGCCACATCTCGGATTGCGGCTCCCACGACCTCTGCGAACCTGACCGCTCGTTCCGAATCTAAATCCATCTCTGAATCCAGTTCACAGCCGGAAGACCCCGAGAGGACAGCCCTGCAGCTGGTTGATCCGGGGTGGCGCCCCTCTGCAGCAAGCCTCTCGGCTCGCTGGGCAGCCTCCTGGGCTGTAAGTCCCCTCCCCACTCCTCTATCTCGGCCACCACCCCGCCTACTGGTGGGGATCTTCCGGGCTTATATCGAATACCTACCGTTGCAAAAAAAAAAAAAAAAAACAAAAAAAAAAAAAAAAATATCATATCCTTTCACTCTACGAAAGGCGAAAAATATCAGATCTTGTGTTTCTTTTCAAGATAGCCAATGAAACAACTGGTGTTACCGAGTTGCTTCACAAAGTCGGGCTGCGAGTGCCGTCTGTGTTCTTGCGTAGACCTCATTTATTGTACACCCCAGTGGTAACCACTACGTACAGATGGAACTCGTACATGATGAGAGCGAGTCGTATGTACAACACAACCTGCCGGGAAGCTCCGATCGACATTTTCCATACTAGTTTTAATAAATTGAAGAAAATTTTATGTGATTGCTTCTTCGAGTGTAAATAGTAATTTTACTGTTTGGTGTTAAATACCTACACATATTATCTATTATAAATTTTCAGTTTCATTTATATTCTATTTACTATACGTGGAAACTTGTAATTGGCCATATTTTGTATAAACTATTACTAAATGTCTGCTTAGCTGTAAGTTTTCCTAAAAATAAATAAATAAAAAATCGTGTCAGCCAATGGCTTAATAGCCAACAGCCACGAGCCTCGACCAACACCTTAGGAGGCTCTCGTTAGGCGGCTGGGTCAAGGGCCTGATCCAGAAAGCAGTACTGCTGGTCAAGGCTCGTATTGTTAAGAGATTCCTATCTCTGGAGCCCTGACAGCCGGTAGCATGTACCCTGCTCCTAAAACCGGTGGGCCTCTATTTTTTATATTTTTAAACGTTTTTGTTTTGTAATTTATTTTATAATAATATTTAAAAATGAAAATTATAAGAAACGAAATGAATAAAGGACAAATTAAATAAATAATCCTTACTAAAATTACAGTTGCGAAAGTAACACTGTCTGTCTGTCCGCTGTCCGCTTAACCGATTTGGATGAAATTTGGTATGGAGATAGTTTGAGATCCTGGGAAGGACATACTACCGTTAATCATCCTTTAGGGAATGGACTGGGGGATAGAAGTTTGTATTGTGAACTAATAATTTCTCAAATAAGGCAGCCCCCACACCTATCATATTATAGTGCGATATAAAAATGGGATATTCAAACGAAGATTCTATGCAGACGAAGTCACGGGCAATAACTAGTTATTCATAACTTTCTTTTACTAAAGGGAAGTTACACTGTTGCCAAGCGCAGTAAGCAACTTTTTCTCCCGAAAACATGCACTGATCCTGTGGAATAGGCCAAAAACTATAGGATTTAATAGAAAGGTTAAAGTCGCCGAAATTTATGTTTTCATTAAAACTTTTCCAAAAAAAAGTTTCTTGCCAGCACCGTAAACACAAATACGATTAAAAAATGCACTTTCATTAATTTGATTCATTTATATTATAATAGCTATGCCCACGGCTTCGCTTCGGTTATCTACCCTACCTATCTACCGATTTTTTCCTGGAGTGTCGACCGTGAACTGGAAGACGCTACGTTGGACTAGGTAGACTGATGACCTGGTCCAGGTTGCGGGAATCCGCCGGATGCGAGACAAATGGGAAGGCAAATGTTCAGCAGTATTCAGTCTTTCGGCTAAAATGATGATGAAGATGATCACTAGAACAAAATCCATTAAAAAAGTCATTGTACTAGTGTCACATTATTGCGTTGAACTTACCACTGGCCTGAGCTTTCTACAAAACACAAATGACACACTCTGGGGCTCACCTGGTAATTTATGATTAATTTAGATATCTATCTTCTATGTGGAGTATAAGCTTCTTAATCCAAAGCTTATACATGGACTGCTTACTTAAATAAAAGTTACGCATGGTAAAAGCACTAATTGGAAACATTCACACCTGATTCAGTTCCCAAGACACATAGAACCTTTAAGCTCTCGAGTATAGCCGTTTAAAGCGACAGAAAAGTTTGAAAATCTCACTAAAACTTCATTCGGAGCGTTTCGCTAGCTTGTCGCGTTAGTTAAAAATTCTGCACAACTTCCACTCAGTCTTACAATTTGATTGAAAAGTTAAGTAAGATATGGAAGACACGACAGCCTTTCAAGACTTGTTTACTTGAAAATTTCATGGAAGTTCATGGTTGATCAAAATGTTTCTGCTTGTCTTTTAAAGTAGCCTTTTGGTTTTAAAAAGTGTGATGACGTAACATAAAGCTTGTATCCCTGAAGGCTTGTTCAGAGGTCCGCTTATAGTAAACCCAAATTTCGCCAAATATGAGAGCGAGCCTATTTCATCATCCGGGAACAAATCTAGACCTCGAGCAGATATTGACAATTCCAATGAAAAAACCCAATAATACTTTAACCGACTCGATAGCAAACCTAGGACCTCATGTTCAGCAGCAGCGTTTGCGAGCACTAGACCAATAAGCGTAATAAAGTCAGCGTTTTGATATTCCTAATACTGGGACTCAGTAGAGAATCTACCGTGGATCCTAGTGTAGGTTTGGTGTCAATTTCAAAACAGGAAAAAGAATAACATTTATCTTTTTTTGTATAATGGTGTGATGCGTGTTACCTAGTCACTGGAATAGCGTATTATATAGTTGGGATGTGGAGCTTAGATAGGCAGTCAGTCCTTGCAAAATACGGGCATTCAGTGCATGCGGTTACAGTGGAAGCCGAACCCAACTACATTGGGAAAGGACTAGTCAGATTGGTCAAAATTGGTAAACTCAACATTATTAAATGGTTAAGCTAAAACATTATTAAACGGGTAAGCTAAAACATTATTGAATGGGTAAGATAAAATACTATTAAAAAACCCACAGGCCTAACTGTCGTGGTATGCACTAGTAATATTAGATTGGTAATTGTAACCCGCACTGGAGCTGCGTGGTGGGTTAAGGTCCATTCCCTCTCTCACAGAGAGGAGGCCTATTTCCCAGCAATGGGAACATTGATAGGCTGGTGATGTTAACATTCTAGTCTAAGCAACCATGTTTTCTAAAACAATATCCGTTTCTTTTTAATAACGATAGACTCGTCCCTGACACTATCTCGCCTGATGGTAAGTGATGATGTGGTCAACACGTCTGCCTAGAAGTAACCTATTCAGTCTTGACTTAAATACACCTAGGTTTAAGCTACCAGGCAAAAAAATCTTAAAAGCAAATGCCGTGAGAGATACATACATACATGTTATTGTGTAATAAAATTTACAGCCTATAATTTTGGGAATTTACTAGCTCCGTGATATGAATACTAACACTCGAGATGCGTATTTGCTTTTTTTATTTATTGGACCTTCGATTTTTGGTTGCCTTGCTAAGCTATTTTAACACTGGCTTGGAATAATGGAGATATCATTATTTATATTTTAAAATACAAATAAAAAATAATCATAGGAGCATGCAGGATTATAATAAAAGTAAAGGTTCAAACATGTTTGCCATTTAATACGGCAAACATCCATAACATAATGCTTACATGCCTTAGATTTTAGACAGAGCATTAAATATCCATTGAAGCTCACGACTCCAAATATGACAAAGATTGGCGGGTAACAAGACGTAACAATGCTGTAATAATGATCCCACCAAAAATAAAAATGTGAAAAGGCACCAAAGTCGACAAAAACATAAATGTGCATGCAGGATTATAATGAAAGAAAAGGTTCAAACATCTTTGCCATTCAATATGGCGTGCAAATTTTGAATTGATGAATACAATAATACTTCTATTACTGCCTTACTAATAGAGCGTCCCCGCCCGGCATTTCCAATCATATTTAACTTAAACAGGAGAGGTAGTCGAATAAACTGTGTACAACATTATTCTGCAACACGCTTCAGTGTTTCTATTATACCTACAGGTTTTACATCTAGTTTTTTGTCCAAAAAGAACAGTTAAATTGTCGCACTGTGCGATAGTGTGACGTTGATGTTCGCAAAGCTATCATTCCGCGTCAGTTGCTGTTACTTTGACGTGTAACTCGATGGGTGCGTGAATTGGACTGACGCTGATTTGTTTTATTTTGAAGCGGTTTTAGGTTTGTTGAATACTGGTTTGGAAATGTTGTATACAGGTCTATGTAGAGCAGATTTTCTGAATATTCTTTTTAATTGATACTCTCCAGACTTTTTTCGTTTCTGTGCCACTGTACAGCATAGACCTCCACTTAGTCTTGAAATTCTGAACTTAACCCTCATGGTATGCTTTCAAATTTTCTTCTTCTCTTTCTGAGTAGGCCCCGATGGCGCTTTCCATCGTCAGGAATTTTATCAATCATAAATCAATGGTTAATGGTTTCATCAGCCTGTATCATAATATTGCGGGGACTGCTAGGTGTTTCGGTTTGATACAGGTCCAGTGTGGACCATTGATTCTTAACAATGGTTAGATAAACACACCACTCACCACCTTCTGCGTGGATTAATGATTTCAAAGAAAATTTTAGAAATTAAATAATGATATGAAATCTCTCGCACTTGCTGGGTTTTTTTTTACTCGCAATATTGTGTCTGTGCTTGTTTAGTAAACATACACATACACACATATACTTGTGCCATCTACTACGAGCTTTTCTTATATATTTAGTGGTGAGAGTAGCTGTCTATATATATTAGAACTGCAAGTTATACAAATATATGGGTACCTGACATTTACTTGGGCAACGAAAGGTATGTCTAAAACTTGCATTTTATTTTAGCACGTAAGTTTTGTAGTTACGACTTGCAAAAGTCGTTTGAAGTGTCTCCGGCGGACTTTCCGATAGATGTATCTAGAAATTTATAAAACTCTAATAGCTTCCAGTTGAAAAGATAGGATTGTTCCAAATAATTAGAGACTTTGGGACGTCGTATTAAAGTCTGATTTTCATTGAATCTAGAGATTTCGTCTGATAGTTTTCTTTTATTTTTTTTCTATCAACTTATTGGCTTAGATAAGTCACGAATCACCATATATACTGAGAAAAATGGGAAGCATAGCTTAATGTCGCAGATCAATCGCGGTGATGGTGTATTTAGTTATTATTTAGCAGACTGCTAAATAAATTACACAAAGTAATGCGCCTGCCTGGGTTCGAACCCACGACCTACGAATCGTAAGTTGGGCCGTTTAATGATTTAAATTTTGTACTCAAATGAAGCATTCAATATACTTGTCTGCATGACAATAATAATAATAATATACATATACAATCATACACACTAAAACTGACGTCTTTTTTTTTCCATGGGGGACTACAGAAAGCCACCTGCTAAGATCCTTGCATACTCTTTTTGCATCATCTGTGTTCATACATCTAGTCATACAAGAACGTCGGTTATGAGTTGTGCGCACCTGGACTAACTGAAGAACATCGCCAATAAGATCCAAGTTTCTACATAATAATATTCAGAGCTGTTTTCTTTTTTATTATTTTACCAATTATCTCTAGAGTGCCGGTTACGAGCAAAAGATTAAAGCCCGGCGAAAGGTTAATTTGTGTTTTAATAAACTACGAATCGGTGCGATAAAGTTGGGCTCTGAGGCGAGCAGTGTATTTACTATGATATCTTTTGCGGTTAGGCCCACTTGCGCCAAAAACTTAACTCAGTGTTAGTCGCTATCACGAGTTTAAATAACAAATATGTCATACATAAATGGCCGGGTTAATATAATTACGAATTAGATTCACTTAATCATATATGTGTTATATATTTTTGTAATCACCTCTTAAAATCCATTATTTGATGATTATTTGACACGATGGGATTGGAAGAAAAAAATATTGGTCTCCCACAATATGGTGCCCAAAATCCGTCATTTTTCTATTTTCCAATTTTAATGTAGGCAGTGACACACGCAGGGTTAAGACGAATCGATTGACGTTAGAATCTTCAAAATCGTCCAAAGCGTTTGGTCTCTAGAACGCCATATAGGAACAAACAAACATACATACATAGACTGATAATCACATTACCCTCCTTCGGCAGTCGGGTAAAAAGTTATACCTAAATCATCTGGTTTTGGTCAGCCAGCTCGCCAATATGTATCCTCCGACTGCACAGCATGATTTGCTTCTTATTTACGTCTTTTTAGTTTGCTTGTTAAGCAGTCGGGTTATTTTGATATTTTTTTAATTAACTTTTTAAACGAATGATTATAAATCTTCATATTGCTGTTTTCTTTACATTACTTTCACTAACTCAATCAATCTGCCTAGCCTTTTTCTAACTATACTGGGGTCAGCTTAGAGTCTAACCGGTTTCAGCTGAGTACGAGTATTCTGCATGGAGGGACTGCCTATATCTCACCGCCACAACCCAGTAACTGGGTAACACGATACCCTTTTGCAAGACTAGTGTCAGATACCCTGGTTTTTGACTATCCATAACTACTGTCAAAGATGATAGGTACTAACTAAATACCATGAGTACTTTCACTATGTAAAGAATATATTTTGAATCGAAATTAATCACCTACCATCACTAAACCAAAATCTTCAAGCAATATTTCCCCGCTATCGCTCTCTGAGCAAGGCATTACTCTAAAAATAAACCCGTAACAGCCGCAACCCGTACTTATCTATCACAGCTGATAAGAGAACTGCTAAAATTTCCAAGACCCCTGTTATCAGGGCCAAGTTTCGCACAATTTTATCTTGTTAAATTCGTTTGTAGACTGAGGTTGGAGATCGGCGGGATTTTTCAAATTTGAAGGGATTTTGGCATTATAATTATTGAAATTTTAAAATAGGTAAGGTTGATTTTTACAAAAGTATATAAACGAACTGACGTCAAAAAAAATTGTTAAACGGTTAAACGGACTTCCAAAACATAACAATACAAAGCGAAAAATAACTTTCTTATCCGAAGTCGGTGTTGTCGGCTATTGTTTTCCGTTTTTCGACACCGACTTCGGAAAAGAAAGTGATTTTTCGCTTTCTAGTGTTATGTTTTCTCAAGTCGGTTGTTTTTTTTGTATTTTTATTTATTTATCTCGTTTTAGTTTTAGTAGGTACCTCCAATTAACATGAAAATCATTTATATCCAGAGTATATCTTATGTTTATTCCAATAAGCCCAAACACGACTAGGATACATTATTTCATTTCGGAGCTCCAGTGCCTACCTTCCGGCTTTATCATCTGATCAGTTCGATGGTACCATTTTTATCAGTAGGTTTACTTAGAAGTATTTGCTTCATCATAGTCGGTTAACTACTGAGATATCTTATACCCTGACATACTAAGCATTAAGGAGTTTCAGTGGCCATCTTTGGTCTTTTTAATCAGTACCGCTTCACCAAATGATACTTTCTGTGTGCAAATGATTGCATTGTTGATTAAAATACCAAAATCGCTATATTTATGCCTATAATATTTGAAGAGCTCCCTCGATTTCTGCAGGATCCCATAATCAGATCCTGATCTGATGACCATAGGATGACTTGGGAAGTATACCTTTTCAAGCAAAATAAGAATTTTCCAAATCGGTCCAGGCATTTTTGAGTAATCGGGGAACAAACATGAAAAAATAAAGAAATATGCCGACGAATTGAGAACCTCTTCCTTTTTACGGAGTCGGTTAAAAATGAATTGGTTTGAAATCAATATTGGGTATTACACTATCAAATATCTTAGGATCACAGATCTGTGAGTCATATTTATGAGAGTGAGTGAGTGATAAAAATATATAAATCATTAGGTCTTTGACAAAATATTGTTTGTTAAATAGGAATACGGAACAAATATTTTTCTTTGTGATATATTGAATATTATATTTATTTTTATAATTTACTTGTGACCATTTTATTGACGTAATAAAGTAAGTATTTTGTGTTTGGAAATTTTTGTGTAACTTCACAAAATTTTTAGTGATATTCCTTAATTAGTTTTGGCAACAATGCTGTACTCACTAAAAAAAAACAAAATGCTGCCAGACGGCCGGGAGTTCATTGCAACTAAATATGACAAAAATTTAATCAAAGAACTATTACAATATAATTGGCAGGTATGATTTGTATATTTAGGATAAGAGATAGGATCATACATAATCATGCATAAGATTATTTTATAGATGAGACAAAACATCAGAGACGAAATGATTCATATGTTTAGAAATATTACATTTTAAACACATACATTAAATCTGTAAAAAACCCGTTCTAGTACTTCGAAAATAATTCCAAAAAAAATAGCCAGGTGTTAAAGGACCCATTTCTAGATTTTTTGTTAATAGAACCCATTGCCAGCATTTTTGTCTGTTTTTATGTTTAGTTGTGAACGCATTGTGTAAAATGTACGAAACCAATGTAAATAACTTTTATACACGAAATTGTGCATAACTTTAAGTTTTCCTTAACTTTTGTTTCATAGCAAACGTTTTACTCTGTCAAAAGTTAGATAAATTTAAAATGTTCAGGCAGTGAAAAAACACACAATGCAGATAATTATCTGAATGTGTTCAACTGGCCAATTTGACAAAAAGAAATAAAAATATGAATTCTTTTTATCAATCAAGAGAGTAAATGTAAATTTTCACGTGTCCAATTTCAAACTGTAGAAATTTCATACAAACTTTCACAACATTTCGTCAACTTCCTTTTACCCCCTTAGGGATGGAAATGCCAAAAATACTTTCATAATGCGCACTTACGTCACTTGAGGAACCTCCCTGCGAAATTTCATCTTCATAGGTCAAGCGGTTTTTGATATTTCGTGGTGAGTGAGTCAGTGAGCTTTCGCTTTTGCGATATAGATACGCATATTTGTCTTTCAGCTACTCACCTTTTTAAAAGTTAGGCAAAAATATTACCAAATACAAATTTTATATTTGAAGAATGTGTCCGTCTATAGTTATGTTCAATAATTCAAGAAATACTAATTGAATAGATTCTAAATGGAAAGCAAAACAATATATTATCCTCTACGCAGGATTTGAACTCGCATCTTGTTCGTCTCAGCTTTATACACAAACCACGAGACCAGAACTACTTAAAAATAATAATTAAAATAAGCTATTAGTAGCAATGACAATAATAATATTACAATACTCTGATAAACTTGTAGTCTTACAAAATTAAAATCAAAATCGCATAACAAATAGTCACGCTAACGTTTTAAAGACCAAAATTGCTTATCCGAATTATAATTGTATTTTTTTATAGATTAGCACTAATTTGATAAACTCTTACAATTTAAATAATCCTTAATGTTACAGGCAGAGGTTTTAAATACGTTTGTTTTTAGGGGGAGACGGGTAACAGCTATTACCGACTGTACATATTCCACAACACATCAAAATGATCTTTTATAGATACAAAGGTAGTTTTTGAAGCAAGGTCTAACTAGTATGTAACTTTAGACCTTTAACCTATTAAACACATAGAAACAGTTTTTCTTCACTTTTGTGTTTATATAATACTTTTACGCATTAAGTCGACGGCAAAATATATGGACAAATTAATATTTTTATAGGCTTAATAAATTCATACTTAAGTACTTATAACATAACAAAACGTTATAAACTTTTAACGTGGTATTATAATAGCTATCTGAAATTACCATTTGAATGTTAATACAGCAGCCAAATAGATTTGAAGCATTGTAGGATTAAATATGATTTAATCTCGGTTTTCTGTGATAAAATATTCAATTTAGATCCTAGAATATTTAAATACTTAACCAAAGTTCATTGGCACTACCAATGGAGACGAAACAATGGATTTATGACTTGAATATATAAATCTACTTTAAAAACTTTTTTACTACATAGACTAAAATCTTTTCTATTCATTTTCAATATTTTATGCCAGTTCATCCGTTTGTTTGAAGCCATTTTGAGTTTAGAAAATTTAGTTAGTCCAAACTTGTTCAGAATTAAAAAGTTTCTGAATGTTTTCGTAGAAATCAATTTAGTTTCTGTGATATGTCGTTGCGAATAAAACATGTCTTGTGTATCAGGCGTAGTTGGACCAATAAGTTGGTGGAATTAAATTACAGGCAGGGTTATGTTGGGGACAAACTTTCAAGAATGTTGGTGGCACCGCCCAGACTTTGTGGTTGTTGGGCATTGAACTTTGTGGTATTACAAAGTCTTTTATAATTTATTTGAAGTTGGCATCTAGCCGCGGCTTCACTTGATTCAATTATTTTTTGTCTTTATAAATCTGAGCACACTTTGACTGGTAAAGCTCATAATTCCATGTAGTTCTAAGGAGTGTTCACCTGTTTCTGCCTGACGATTGGATGTCCTAGAACACATCTAAGGGACCTGCCTGATGGCGCGAGGCAATACAAATTGCGTCGATAGGGATACCACCTATGTATTTTCTACGAAAATTTCAAATATAACCAGTTGAATTGCACCGCATTGCGTCCATGTGAACGTACTTGCTATTTCACTTGGTAAAAATCTCTTATCGGTGTGATATAACGAATCGCGTCAAGCCACCAGGAAAAGGGCTAAAATAATACTAGGAATAGCATTCCCTGTCTTCTAATAAACACATGTAACCAATACCAAAGAATACTATTTATTACTACGTAAGGAAGCGACACTCACCTCACCCCGCCAATTTATCGTCGGCTGCGATGAGGCAGTCAACCAGGCAGTAAAGCCGTGCTGCACGCACACATTTGCACGTGTACAAACATTATGCGTTATAAGTGGTAGTAGAAGGCTATTTCGCGGGTACGGTTGTATGGAGTGACGGGAGCCTTCCCATAGACTAATATATGTAGCAGGGGTTCCCAAACTGTGCGTCTCGACGCCCCGGGTCGTCGTAGTGTTCTCTCATGTGCGTCGTAAACGAGAAGGAACAGCTGTGGAACTATAAGATACACGTTGGTTAAAAATACTACTCGATGAATACAATGTAATTCAATTTTAGAGTAATGTATCCCAAGATTATCCAAACTTGGGTACTAAGATTCCTAGTACCGCTTGTTAGTGGCGCGAAACTCGCTATTCTGCAGTTGCAGTAATTAAGTCGTAGTACACAATACAAGCCAGCAGTGGACTGTTATAGGCTGATGATGATGATGACAGATTACCTATATGAATTGAGAAAATGAAACGAGGGTAACTTTTTCAGTAACTTTAGCTCTGATTTGAAAAGCTCAGAAAAGAAAGCTCATTGATTACTGCTTTGCCTAATAATCAATATTTTTTCAAGCACCTAGCAAAGTTAAAATTCAATACTAAGGAACAAGGGCGTCATAAAAAAATACACTGTGTAAAGGGAGTCACAGTATAAAAAAGATTGGGAAGCTCTGATATATAGAATGACTTGCCAATACTATAGTGAAACATACATAGCTAGCAGGCTGTTCTTTTCCATTCTAGGCTGCCTGGAAGAGATCGCAGAACGCGATAAGGCCGCCTGTTTACATGTTTGCTTTAACTTAAGGTTTCTTTATGTATTGTTTTATCTTGGTATGCAATAAAATATATAATATATAATGATAGCAAAAAAATATTGTGACGGTCATTTTACTTTCTATCAAAACTAAACGGCCCGGAATATTCCGGAAGAGAATTTCAATAACTGCCGAATATTATTTCAGTTTCCTTAATTGGATCGGGAAACGACAAAAGTCCTTAGTCGGGAATGTTCTAGAACAAACTGGAATGATTAAAGTAAGGGGGCTTAACACAATTGTTGGAGAATGGACTCGAATAATTAAATCTGTTGAGCCTATTGGGGCCTCCATCTTGGAATCGAAGTATTTAAAGATGGCGTTTTTATTATTATTTTTCTCTGTGATAAATATTAATGTTTCTAATTTCGAAGTAATGTAACGTGTTGGAAAACTTGTCGTATTTAACTCTAGAGATATATATGTTTTCCGTGCGGGAATCTAACTTGCGACACGCAGCGCAGCAGCCGATCGTTCAACCACTGCGCCAACCGTGTCGTCGACGTAACAATTACGCATTTGACTATTCGACCATTAGTTTCCCTATCATACCTTAGATTAAGCCATAAAACAGAGCAAATAAATCCGTAAAATCCCGTCCTATTTCGTCCAGCCAAACATCGCCATTTTGATAGAACGAGCACCTGACAAAGTACTCTCCTTTAATACTTACACCATAGGAAATGCCGGCAAAATACCCAACTATTAAACTAAGAAATTACATGTACACAATCAATCACCCTGGCGAAGCCGCACTTTCTTTACCACACTATGATCGATCTATACTGAACTCAATTGCTAAATTTGATTCCGTTCCGGGAAGGGAAAATACTTAGGAAAGTAGGGAGTTAGGTTGGGGTTAGATTTTCTAGCTGGAGCTCGTGCCAGCTGGTCATAGGAGTAACATCTGATCTGAAGGCCGCTTCTATGTGAAGAAAAAGTATATCACCAGCAACCGTAAATTACTGTTACATGTAAATATGAATAAAAAAAAAACTTTCCCCGCAAATTCGATTGCGTAGCATTAGTACTTAAAATGCTTGAGAAGTATTGATTCAACATACTAAGAACGATTTTCGGGATATATATAAAACATATAGGTACTATGTTTATTTTAAGAAACTGATTATTAAATTATTTTTAACCGACTTACCAAAAAGGAGGAGGTTCTATGTTTGACTTCTTGTATGTTTTTTTTTTTTTTTGTGTTTGTTCACCGATATCTCCGTCAATTGTGGACCGATTTTGAAAATTCTTTTTTGTTTGTTAGAGTATGTTTCGAAATTGGTCCCATTTTAATTTGGTGAAGATCTGATGAAGAACTTCGGAGATATACAGCAGAACTCTTCAATAAATGACGGCAAATCTCTCGGGATTGCTGCAACCGCATGTCTTTTTATTGTTTATACCATTTCATAACATAACATCACGCCAGTACGCTCTAAAGGGGTACGCGGATGTGTACAGTTCACCTTGATACACTCTCATTTCACCAGTTATGATCAAGTATCATGGCATTCGGATAATCTATTCTGACATTATAAGTACCTACCTCACTAAAGGCAAGTTGCTTAATACTCGTAGGTACAACTAAAAAGTGAAAATAAAAAATCTTTTTTACAAAAAAAATACTACCGACTTCCAACCAAAAACACTACAAAGTGAAAAATAACTTTCTTTTTCGAAGTCGGTGTCCATAACGAAAAAAATTGGTACCTACCAAAGACACCGACTTCGAAAAAGAAAGTTATTTTTCACTTTGTAGTGTTTTTAGTTGGAAGTCGGTAGTATTTTTTTTGTAAAAAGATTTTTTATTCGCTTTGTAGTGTTTTGTTTTGGAAGTTGGTTTGATTTTTTTATTGTTATTTGTTTATTGTAAAGTTTTTTATTGTTTAATTAATTGTTGCCAAGTTTTAAACAATGCTCCTACCGTTTAATTAATTGTTGTCTCTTCACCACCCTTGATTTACTAGCAGAGACATTAAGTCCGCCATTGTACCTTTGTTAATAAAAATCTTGAATAGCCTATCTGTCCTTCTCACCGTCTCAAACTATAACGGTATGGAGTTAATTCAGAGTTAGCGCTTAAAGGGCCTTCCACCTCTTTAGTGTCGTAAAACGGTTACTTTCTAAAGCATACTCCTTAGTAACGGCTAGGCTAAGGTTTGAAAAAAAAAACTAATGATTCATGTATTTGTGAAACATGGTATTTTCTTGCACCTAACAGTTTATATTTTTCGCTACTTTTGGATACTCCTCCAAAGTGACTTGAATGTTTAAAAATATTTTACACAGAAAAATCGATGTCTAGAATTTCTTCATAACTGAAATGTAAATCAAAGAATATTTTGCAAACAGTACTGTCCGAAAGGAGGTTCAATATTGATATCCTGTCTCCGAGCAGGCGCACGGCCAGTACTGCGTTAGGCTCAGCGCGCACCAAGAGCAGAGCAGAGCGTTTTCTGAGGCTACTGAAAATATAATCTTATGACAATTCAATACATTGCAAAATTAAATATACTTCCAAACTTGATGCTCGACCATGCCCAAGCTTGCAAGATGCGTGTTTGAGTATGCGCTTATTTTATATACATATTCTTCATGTTCGTCTTCCTCTGTCAAAAAGGCGATAATTACTAAGTCCCAATCAATCATATTGAGTACGTCTGCCAATATCTGTTTTAGGCATCAAACCGATCATGCACGCCCACCTGGAAGCCAGAGCATTTTCAACGGAGCTTGCTCACGGAGGGGCGAGCATGCCGCCTGCATGGCCGAGGGGTCAAAATTTTGCTCAACCATACGCGAGAATTTTGCAGTTCGGTGTGCTCTGACCCTTACTTTGGGGAATATAATTATGCGCCTTAAGTACAATTTCCAACAACCGGGCCACGCCAGAGCGCAGTGCAGCGCGTTGCAGCGGATGCGCGAGCACGTGCCTGTAGCTGACCGCGTCCGCCCGACGGCTACAATCTGCTGGAACACGGGTGCATGCGCGCGGGTGCTCGCGTATCCACTACCTTGCTCGAAGCGACTAGTGATGCTTTCGTGTCGCAGTCAGATTCTACTTGCAGTATTGACGTGACTGCAATTTTGTGAAATAATGATGCACTGGGATGTGGTATTGCTGGCGGTTGCATTGGAAGAAGATGAAAATAGTCATAGAAAAAAGGGGAAAGCTTGGGCTGATTATTTATGGCCGAGCGGAGCCGACCGGACGCGACGAGAGCCGAGCCCCGCCGTCCACGTACGTGAGAAGCCGACTGGCTGACGCGACATACGCGCGGATCTAACCGGGTTCCAAGCAGTATAAATTCCATGAAATCATCAAACTTAACTTTTATTTAGAATTCTGAATTTCCTTTGGCACAGTGTAAAATATGATCCGGCGCGCCCCGTCGCGGTCCCGTTTATGGAAATCGTACGTTAAGCGTGAAAAGGTAACAGACAGACAAACAGAATAACTTTCGCATTTGTAATATTAGTATGGATGTATATTTAATGTATATAATTAAAATATGAGCATTTTGAAAAAAAAATCAACAACTTCAAGCTCCTCATCATCACCAACATTTCAGCCAAAAGACGTCCACTGCTGGACATAAAAAAATCTTCCCCAAGCGTCGCCGCACTGATCGGTCCTGTGCGTTTCGCATCCAGCGGACTCCCGCAGCCTTGACCGACCAGGTCGCTCCACCTAGTGGGAGATCGCCACTCCAGAACACAAGCTCCTGCATCAATCTTATCCAGAGGCCCGAGACAAAGTGTCAGTCTATCAGCGAAGGCGATGGTTGAAATGTCATCCACATGACATTTCGCTTAATTATTTATATTTCACTAATCAAAATCGCATTGCTTTTGTTAAAAGAATGTCACTGTCTCTAGACAGTGATAATGATAGACATTAATGATGTACATTTCATTACTAATTTCTACCATAGGCTAGAGCTAAAAAAAAAACTAAAACAAGCTTTCAATGTCTTAAAAAGTACGAAATTTAATATCGCTTCTAAATCCAATAAGCCCAAACACGATGGTGCACCTTTTACTACATTCTAATGCTAGTCTAATGTTTTTGTGATGCAATTAACATCTTTATTATAAATAATATTGTTAGTATAAAGCTTCTCTTATGCGATTGGCAACTTCATTGACCTTAATAATGCTAAAGTAATGCGCCTGTAATGCAATTAAAAAACTATTGTGAACCTATTTAGGATCTCAAGCCTTATAATCATTTTCCTTTTTTATATTATCTGGGTTTACGCTTGACCACCTTTATATGAGATATCTGTATGATGGTAAATGATGATGTGGTCGACGGTGAAACACGCTTGCCTAGAAATGACCTATTTATTCTTGACTTAAAGACCCCAGATTATAGCTGTCGGGAAACACAGACTCCAACAGGGAATTCCACTCCTTAGCTGTACGCATAATAAAAGTGTTCCCAAAATGTTTTATGTTTATGGGCGGGTTGTCCATCATGTATCGAAGTCGTGCGTTTGGTACTCCGTTGATGGAACGGGCTATGTGGAATTAGATAGTGCAAGTCCATCGCACACTCCCCGAAATGTAACCGATAAAAAACCGACAAGCTGGCAACTCGGCGACGATGTTCAAGACTCTGGTGCTTTGACTTGACTAGCGCCTCATTGCCGATGAGCCTCTTGGCCTGCTTTTCGATTGATTCTAGGGCATCAATGTGGTATGAAACGATACAGAACTGTTGTAAGTCGGCCGTTATACTGCTTTGATGTGTTACTTGGGTGCTATCATATCTGTTTGAAGAGTTGCTATAGCCACTTTCCGGCTCTTTCATTAGACTAACTGCATCAGCACCATATTATCTCAATATTTGCAAAATTACTAAAGTACGTCAAGTTTTTTTTTTTGTCTATTGGCCCGCGCTTGACCACTATCTCAGATGGTAAGCGATGATGTGGTCGACGGTGAAGCACGCTTGCCTAGAAGTAACCAATTCACTCTTGACTTAAAAACCCCTTTTCGCATAATGGATGCTATGCGCCTCAAAAATCGATTACTAGTTGCCGGACACACAAACAAAAGCAAGGTAACATAAAGCTTGTAAAATTTTAATGGCAAGCGCGTGTCTAGTCTACTCCTTATACGTGAATTTATTCCCAGTAACATTTCAAAATATAATGACTCTAATGCACGGGCACACGGTAACTCGGGCTTAGTACAATTTGGTGCGCATTGGTTTATTAAACGAAAATAAAGAACTCTAAGCTTTTTTTTTTTGCTCACCATTTACTGTCCCACTGCTGGGCGAAACTCTAAGCTTAACTAATATTATTAAGAGAGCGCCGGCATTTTCTGAATTTGTTCCTACGGTAAGGTTATCTCTAGAATCACTCCACCTATTTGAATAAATCTTTCACAATTTAAAAGGTACGTTATTCCAGTTGGTGCTATAATTTATTATGACCTAGGAAAAACTGGGGCGGGCTACTAGTAATTAAAATAAATAGTAACAAGTTTGTTTAAACAAGTAATTTCACAACCATTTTCAACAATTACACACAAATAATGTCAAATTGAAAAAAATTAAAGTAAAATCAAACGGGTCTATGAGTCTTTGGTAGGCTGGACCCGCTAGTTACTGGACCCAAGAGTCCACTTTACCACATTCGCAATTTTCAAAATAACGTTAGTAGGTACGCATGTGTTTTTGTCACAGTCGACAGGGAAGCCTTCATTGGGCAAATTGTTTACCGCTCCCGGAACGTGGCGTGTAAACAAATTTGGCAATAATGGTCCTGGAATTTGAATATTATAATGACGTTTCCATAATGTTTAGTTAAGCTTTGCTTATATTTATGTCCCAATGAGGGCTTCCGTTTTTGTGCTCACCAATTGGCGCCACTTACGAGTAAGGTTTTTAAATGTATTTGTTAAACGTTGTTATTACGCGCACGGAAGCAAATTTTGAATTATGGTTCCCCTAGTCGACGGCTCGAACTCTTATGTGCGCGAGATTAAAATGTATGCTGTCTTATCCAACAACACGAGCGAAAGAGACAGATGCTGTGATGAGCAGTAAGAAGCTAGTTCGAGTACGAATTAGCACTTTTGCAAATTTTTATCGAAATGGATGATGATTTAGGACGGAAACGAGCGCGCGAAATTGTATAAACAGGCCTTTGGGAGTCTAGATATCATGAAAAAATTACTAAATGCATATTTTCAAAATAAAATTATTTGCATTGTTGAATTACTAGTCTATCCCTATATGGAGGCCGTTTTGCAATTTTCCTTCTTCTTATGGTATTTATTTCCGCACAAAGATGCGTTAAAATTAGTGTTCAAATATGGAACTTTCGACGCTCTTAACTTTCAAACATTTTTATACTACACCTGCTCGGAAAGTATCTTGATACTTTATCAAATTTACGGTAGAAAGTACGTCATTGCATATCGAAAAAATATGCGGTGAGAAAACGCATCTGAGCGGGAGAGAAAAGTGTATGATAATCCATTTCTTACGTGGTTTTTCTTTTTTAATTTTGGGTAAGACTATGCGCTGGTAACCTAAATATCAAAAGCCAAAAAGTTTTTACAGTGAGTTTTTATCTCCAAGTTCGCAAAATGACACTGGCCACTAGCTGTGTGTTGGATGGTGTCAAACAATTTGAAAAAAGAACATGTGAAAATTGCAGACGCCATTGGCGCCATTTTCAATTTGTGTGTTGTTTGAGGATTCAGTTTTCGTAGAAAAGTAAAATAAAACTATCAAAATGATAAGTAGTGATAGTGATGATGAAGATTTTTTAACTCCGCCGCAGTTGAAGGAAACAGCAAAAATACTGATTGATAACCTTTTACCACAGAAATCAATTAAAAAATATAATAAAACTTATGACGATTTTTTGCAATGGAAAAGTGAAAAAAATGCGGCATCTTTTTCTGAAACTGTTTTGCTAGCTTATTTCAGTGAAAAAGCGCAAAAATACAAACCAAGTACGTTATGGTCTGTGTACTCAATGTTGAAAAGTACTAAGTATATTGACAAGAAACGACATAAATATTCAAGAATACAAAAAACTTACAGCATTTCTGAAAAGAAAGTCGGAGGGATTCCGTAGTAAGAAATCAAAAGTGCTTACTACAAAGGATGTTTATTCCTTTTTGCAGAATGCTCCAGATGACAAATATTTGTTGATGAAGGTAAGTTTATGAACAAAATGCACTGGTTTATGATTTATTACGTACCTATTTATGAGTAGAAATCTACTAGGTTTTCATGTTTGATATTTTTGTTTACAGGTTATTTTGATTTTAGGAGTAAATGGGGCCTGTCGTTCGCAAGAACTTGTGGATATGACAACAGACGATATCGAAATCCTCGAAAATGGAATAATCGTCAATATTCCTAAAACAAAAACCAAAATTCAGCGATCATTTGTTATATCGGGCTTATTTTATGAGATAGTGAAGAAATATAACGAAATTCGCCCCAGTGACCCCAAAACCAATCGGTTTTTACTACAATATAAAAACAAAAAATGTACGAAACAAGTAATTGGGAAAAACAAAATAAGTACTGTGCCAAGAGAAATAGCTTCCTACCTTAATTTACTCAATCCACTAGAATACACTGGCCACTGCTTTCGCAGAACTTCAGCGACTATTCTTGCCGATACTGGTGCTGATTTAACCACAATAAAACGTCACGGTGGTTGGAAGTCGTCCGCTGTTGCAGAAAGCTACATAGAGAATTCCGTAGAAAACAAAACACGAATAAATAACCAAATATCGGGATCGATTAATGTGCATCAAGACTCATCTCCTCAACCATCAACGAGCGCGGCGATGCCAGATGCCCCTCAGCAGCCAGTTGCCCCTTTGGCACCACAGCCTTCTACGAGCGCAGTGCCAACAGCACAGCCAGTTATTCCTCCTACATTGTCGCAAACATCTCAAACAAACATTAATGGAAAAAGTGTTACATTAAGCTTCACTAACTGCAACAATTTCAATATAAATTTCAATTAGTAAAGATTTAGTTTTTTATTTTCCTCGTAGGTGTAGTATAAAGCACTATGTATCACTCGAGAGAAAGTGCGATTCCCGATCTCGGGTGTTTTAAAGCCCTCGCCTACGGCTCGGGCTTCAAACGACACCCTCGACGGTAATCGGTCACTTTCTCCTCTCGGTGAACAATGTACTATTTTTTACTTTTTTATTTCCATACAGGGCTAGATAATGATGAGACAAATTGTTATAATTTTTTTTTTAATTTGATCGTACATCGTCAAACAGTGGTGTATTCGCCAGACTACGTTTGTATGGCAGAATGATCAACTAGTCTAACTTTAAAATCATTTCTAATGCCGCAGAAGTGCGATTAAATATAAAATCGAGTATGCTGCACTTTTGCGCAACCCCTTTTTATCGACAAAAAGGAGGATAAAATATTCAGCAACATAAAACTCGTAAAACCCGGAACTAACTTAATCTGCCATATTTGGAAAATATTCACAACGATAAACGGTCTGCTGGAAGAAATTTCTTTAGAAATAAGCAGCACCTTTGTGCTTCCTATCTTTATATTATTTTCTCTTTTAAGTGTTTTGTGTGTACATAAATAAATAAATAAAATGGTGGCAAATAAACTTAAAGCCAAAAAACTATGATATTCGACATTTTGAAGACCTCACTCTAGAGACACCAGCGTCCTTAGCGATAAATTCATTGCCTATTGACCCTGTAGAATTATTCAAGTTTTTGTTATAGGTTCTGTAAAACTCCTCCTAAAGCTATTAAAGCAGCCAGTAATGAATAAATTGAATTGTAGTTGTTCTGCATTAAAGTTTTCTTGATCGAACCTTGTTACATCGCGTTGTTTGTTTTTAACTACTTTTCTGAAGTTTGCCCGACGATTCAGTGGAAAATAAATTAAGAAAAGGGTCAAATGGTAAGTTTTTAACCGACTTATTAAATGAGGGGGTTCTCAATTCGATTGTATTATTTTATTTGTCTGTTGTGTGTTACCTCAGAACTTTTTACTAGGTGAACCGACTTTGATGATTATTTTTTTATTTGAAAGCTGGTGCTTCTCATTGCCCCATTTGAATTTGATCAAGATCTGATGAAGAGCTTCAGAGATAAACAACAGAACTCTTCAACAAATCTCTCGGGATTGCTGCAATCACATGACTGTTTATTGTTAATACCATTTCATAACATAACATCACGCCAGCAGACTCTAAAGAGGTACGCAGATGTGTACAGTTCACCCTGCTACACTCTAATTTTTCACCGGTTGTGTTCAAGTTTCATGTTATTCGGATAATCTATTCTGGCATAACTGCGGGCATTACAAATATGTATCACAACTAAAAACTGAAAAATTAAAACTTTTTACGTAAAAATATTAGTATATATTAATTTCTACAAAGTGAAAAATAACTTCTATTTCGGCAGTCGGTGTTCTTGATTTTGTGTATTCATTTTCTGAAACCGACTGCCGAAATTGAAGTTATTTTTCACATTGCAGAAATTTTATTTAGAAGTTGGTTGCATTTTTTGTAAAAAGGTATTTACCTGAAGTTTGCAGGACGATTGAGTAGAAAATATCTATCGAATACCTTGAAAAGAGCAATTCTTGTATATATATATAATCTGAATCTCGGACACGGTTCCAACGATTTTCATGAAATTTAGTATGCAGGTCGTTTCGGGGGCGATAAATCGATCTAGCTAGGTTGCATTTTTAGAAAACGTCGATTTTTCTATTTTCACCCCAGCAACTCGGTCGCTCAGGTTCTATTTTATTAAGATAAGTGTTAAATGGTGTGTACCTATGTGCACCTATGCCATGTACCCATGTATCTCCTGTAGACTGTAGACTGTTCTCTGCTGTGAAATGTTACACTCATGCTTCGTGTTATATTATTTCCAGCAACATGTTTCCGAAAATATAAAACACTAGCAGCCCGTCCCGGCTTCGCACGGGGTAGACAATTATTTACGGCTCTATGGCGGTTTTGTTTACTGTTTGAATTTTTTAATTCGTAATATTTTTTGAATGGAAAGTCCAATTTAAAAACTATTTTATAGGTAAATAATTTATTTGGATAAGGATTAATATAAACACATAAATAGCATGGTTTGAATTTGGTTAGCATTTTCATTAATGTTTAAAATGAAAAAAGTTGTTGTAGTGACATAACTACAATAGTTGGACATATGCTACCGCGGAGTTTTTTGTAGACATTATGATGTTCTTCAATATTGTTGAACATTATTTTGTTCTATCGCTAATAGTTTCGGCAGCGCATTCGACGAAAGACATTTTAAGACTCATTTTTCTACACCTTCGGTTACATTGTTCAAATTTTACCAAGGATCCCTAATTTTTTTCAAAATGAAATGTAGCCGATGTCAAATTGGAAGAATGTAGCATTCTATTGGTGAAAGAATTTTTTAAATCGGCCCAGTACTTTTTGAGCCTATTCATTACAAACATACAAACATACAAAAATAGGTACAAATCTTTCCTCTTTATTATATTAGTGTAGATAGCTTCTGGCAGCGGCTTCGCCCACGTACAAAATATTTTCTTATCCCAAGGGAATATTATACCATGATGAAATGTAGTCTTTTTGGCTTTTCAAACTATAATCTATCACTGTGCTAAATTTCATCGAGATCCATTCAGCCGTTCTGGCGTGATTGAGTAACAAACTTACATCCATCCAAACTTTCGCATTTATAATACTAGTAAGATGTTTGACAATGATTACTATTACACCTTTTGGAATAATGTTAGTTATTTTTTTGTGAAATCGTCCAATGACTTATCTCGCTCTGGGTGCAGCGGGAGGGCGTGTCAGACTTTTACTGACTAAAACACACCCGTGTGCCTTCAGTTGCTAGTGCCAGGGTCGCGGTAAACATTAGACAATCCAACAACCTTTTGATTTTCTTATTAGTGCATAAAAAATTCATTACTACTCTATAAAAAAAACAGTTTTTGACATTTGACATTCCTGTCATCCGGTAACAAAATTTAAATAATATTATGTATTTATATCTGAATCTGTCGCATGATCCTTGCGCGCTTGTTTACCTAAGCTTATGTATCTGTTTGCCTAGCTTCGTCTTGTGCTTGCGTATTATTTATCTGTGCTACTTCTTGTGTTGACTCTCTCCTTCTATTCTTCAAACATATGTACGTGTGTGGACTAAAATAAACCAAACAAGTGAATCCACTTCTTTTATTCATCTCCCGTACGTACCTACTTCACTGGAAAAAAGGATAAATAAAAAGCATAAATAAAAAAATTGACACAAAAATTAGTTGAACGGGCTGTACAAAGACATTATTTAAATGTTTAATGTTATTTCTAATGGAGTGTAGTGTTGTAAATAAGGAGTAAAATTAAACAAGGGTACCTGTTCCCAAAACTCTTTAAAAACACGATCATCACAATTTTTTTATTCCCACTGCGGCTCTGTCTCGCACTCGAGTCCCAGCATTTTGCTGAGCGCTGGCCGCTTTGCTTTTGACGCATACTTTCCGTTTTTGCAATTAAGTTTTTCAGTTAAATTATAAACTAGCTGTTGCCCACGACTTCGTCTGCGTAGCATTAGTACTTTGAACAGCGTATTTTTTATATCTTGCCATAATATTACAAGTGTGTGGGCCGCCTTACAAACTTTTACCCCCTGTTCACCCCCAAAAGGATGATTGCCGGGATAAAAAATATCCTATGTCGTTTCCAGGGTATTAAACTATACCAAATTTCATCTAAATCGATTCTGCGGTTTAAGCTTGAAAATGTAACAGAAAGACAGACAGAAAGAGTTACTTTCGCATTTATAATATTAGTATGGATTTTAATGACATAATACGTCATGCCTTGCGCAATCAGTCTGCCTAGCCTTTTCCTAGCTATATTGGGATTGGCTTCCAGTTTAATACGGATTCAGCTGAGTACTAGTGTTTTACATGGAGCGACTGCCTATCTGACCTCCACAACCCAGTAACTGGGTAACACGATACCCCTTGACAAGACTGGTGTCAGATCTCAAGTTTCTAACTACCAGAAACAACTGTCAAAGATCTTTAAATGACAAGCGGGACCAACGGCTTAACGTGCTTTCCGAACCGCAAATAAAGGAAAAACTTTCTCATTTTTCCAAAGTCCAATTTAACCCAAGCATTAAAATGCAATCAAGCAGAAACCGCGTAGGAATTACATTCCGTCATAACTTAGGCTCCTCTATTCAGCGCATATTAAAATAATTACTTTGTAGTCTCAGCGTGCAAGTTCTTGCCTACGACTTGTATGGCAGCCTTTATATTCCCTCAAAATGTTGGGCCAACACGACCACATGCAAGCCAACGCCGATTATTAAGAGATTTCATATTGGCTTGTTAGCTGCAGACGCCAATATCGCCAAATTAATGTGGTATGGGCCAGATGGAACAAAGCGTTTGTTCGGTCAGGAAACAAGAACAATATGGTTAAAGGTTCATACTGACACATCAGTCAGGTAACCATCAATTTCCCAAACGTGATGTGACTGACGTCAACGTTACTGACGTAACTGAAGGTACGTGAAATACTGAGACGCGTTTGTCCTGACATGGCTGACGTATGTAGTCTGTCAGGTCATTTCAGCCAAAATACGTCCACCTTTGAACATAGGCCTACTGCAAATGTCACCACATCGATCAGTCCCGTGCGTCTCACATCCACAGGATTGCCAAGAACTCTGTAAAACAAATAATATTGATGCATTTCTATCAATAGGCGCTAATTACCGTAGGCACTGATTTCAGAAACTGGAACGCAAATAATAAGAACTTAAAATATTTCGCATTCAATTCATGTTGGCCGAACATTTGCCATTGGTTCATTAGAGCCAACGTTTGGCCAACTATTACAGACAGCATTAATGATAAGCATGGAAGTCTGCTGCGAACATTTTCTTTCAGCCGTCGCCCCCAAAGTGGCATATTCATTAAGACCACGTGGATGGTAATTAAAAATTCTGAAGTACTGAAGTATTGTGGGGCTTATTTCCCTTGCGGTGGGGGAGAATTAATCGAGTGTGAAAAATCGAGCTTAGGAGATAGGGTACTCTTCAGGGTATTAACTTTATGGTAGTTGGAGTCTTTTTTCTTATATTTCTTTGCAATATTAGCACGATTCTGATAAACTTGAATGGTCTGCTGAAATCACAGGTGATTAGACCTTCACTAAATAAATTGCTTGATTAAATTAATGGTAATTTTCATTGAAATTCTACTTTCTACTAAAATATGACATATATGTGGGAAGGGTTTGTGTTTGTTAATCAATCACGCTTCGACCGATGATTAGATTTGGTTGAAATCAACACATTATCATTACGGCCTGGTTGACTACGCTTCTAACAAAAAGAATTATCTCCTTTTGCACGTGCGTAACTATGGCCCGCCTTTTTGATAGAGACTAATATTTTTAAGGCCCGTTTTCACGCAAAACTTAACACCAAATTAGGTGCTAATAAGAGTAACTAACTCTGAGTTAAGTTATTGTGCAAGTAAACCTAAGCTAGTGAATTAATAATAATGATTTCATACTTCGCTACGCAATAACGCACATGAATGATTGTTTCCATTGTGTGACAGTCCTTCATCACAATATCGGTAATCGAAAAACAATTCTACCTTTTATAAACAACATAACGAACCACAATTGGCTGCCGATTGAAATACACGCGAAACAAAACACTGCATCGACAGCGAACATTCACGAATCACACAGGATCGGATCACCGACCATGGAGTTTTGAATCGCGACGGCATTTTCGATCTACAGTTACTTTAATCGGAATTTTATGTTTGGATTTAAGTCCTTTTTTGTTATTAAGTAATTATTTATAGATGGGCTCGCATTTGATCCTATCTCACCTGATGGTAAGCGATTATATGATCGACAATGAAGCACGCTTGGCCAGAATTATCTTTTCACTCTTGACTTAAAAAGCTCCAGTTTATAACGATCAGAAATTAGAGATTCCAGCACTGAATTCCACTCCTTAGCCGTACTCATAATAAAAGTATTTCCAAAACGTTTAATGCAAATGGGTGGGAAGTTTATGAGATGCGGTGATGCACAGAATAAACCAGTGCATGTTAGAATTTTTTCAGACTGTGCTGAATTTTGTGTTATGCTTCTCCTAAGTTCCCAAGTTCAGATAACCCTCACCAAAGACTAAAACCTCACCTCTTGTGTTTGAGATCAAGAGGCCAAATCCGTGCAAGTACGAATTTGACTTTTTCAATTCATATTTAAATACTTTCTTAGTTTGTCTTGGACATAGCTGACATCAGTGAAAGAAAACATCGTGAAGAAACCTGGACATACAGTTAACATAAGTGTTAAATCGTTAACTCATCTTGAGCAAACGTGGTAAATGATACATGATTTTATTTCTGTAAGTTGGTTTGTACAAACGCTATATGTCGATCATATTTTATAAAACTAGATTAGGCCAGCGTTTCCTACTTGACTACTCTGACAAGAAAGGCCGAAATAAACTCAGACGTCACAGTCTCTTTTAAAGTCTAGACAAAATATTGGTTAGATTATGTGAAGACCAGAGATTATTTATATATATCATAGATGTCTGAAATCTTCTTTTGAGGAAAGAACCTGCCAGATTGAGTGGATCAGTCCAGTCAGTGCACACGTGCACACATTTGTCAATAACCGTGCTGCTCAACATAGAATTTAAGGAGATCAACGATTCGACGAAAAATACCAAAGAAATTACATTCGGGTGGGCCGCATAAGCTACTCAAATTGCCAGACCATGATTAAAAACTAACTGAGATAAATTCAGATTTAAAACAAAAAAAAAAATGATCCACATAGTCTTCACATTCACAATAATTAAAATAAAATAATATAATACTTTAAAAAGAAAATATTCTTGTCATTGCAAGAAAACCAAAAAAAAAATCTGTTAATTTGTCCTTATACTTTGTGAATTAGTGATCTTATTTAGAGACTTGATAATTGAAAAGGTTTATGAAAATAAAACGCAGGTTGTTCAAAACTGTGGCAGTAGACAAGAGAGATATTCGGCAAACCTTAGACGATACAAAAACGACGTTACCATAGACTATAATTATTATAAAGCAGAATTGCGATTATCAAATTTTAACAAAAACGAAATTGAGGATGCAAATAATAATTAATTGGAACAGTTCAATCCCAAGACTTTTTTAGTAATAAATGCTCGTGCCTTCTCTGTTTGAGAAGAGCTCTTTGCCCTACAGTGGGACAGTAACAGGCTGTTATTATTATAATCACAAGTTGCGCCATTACAATTATATTAACAATCTCTATATTAAGCTCCATATCAATTACCGCTATAGCCTCTGTATCAGGCACAGGGCTGACTGACGGCTTAACTTGCTTTTTCGAAGCACGAGGGCACCTCGTCGCCATCTTTCAAACTCTGAGCTGAGGCTTTGGACAAGTGACATTCTATCAACGAATGCGTCGCGATACCGATTTGAAAAAAGTAAAAAGTGTTGAGAATGCCAAGCTCTATCGAAATGTCATGTGATAATTCCCTTACATTTATGTATTTTTTTAACGTTTCCCCACTGTAAATATTTCTCCTATATCGTGGGTGTAATTACAAACATATAAAGTCACACACAAAAAAGTGTTTTTTTGATATCCCATAATTCTAGGGACCATTGAGACCATATCAAAGAATTAACTGGCATATCAGTTATTTTTCAATTACCATTTTGTTTTACGTTTTTCATACAAAACAATTCGATAAAGTCACGATCATTAATGTAAAACACCCTTACGTGAAATATGACAACGTCGCATTTTCGTAGGTTTAAATATGAATGATTGGTTGGAATGAAAATGAATTACTCGTATTTATCAATGGAACTTAGATACTCACACACATTGAGTACTGTGAAGTTTGGCAACGTTGCAAAAATAAAGATTCGCCATACGGGTGAAAATTTTTGACCTAAATTAATTATGATTGATGATAATAATCTTCGAAACTATTAATTTTTGGACAACATATTGAAGGACTTTTTGTATTATTTTTCCTTATAGATTAAAAAAAGCACCCTAGGTTGGAAAGAACCTAAATCGGGCAGGTAAAACATATAAAATCTTGTTTATCTTGCAGTGTTAATAAATATTTTAGTTATGTTTACGCACTATTTATACCATTATTTTAGAAACCATACAATTGCACCTAGTCTACATTTTTGTGAACGTTCTTGCTTTTAAATAAGTTATTCTTATTCTTATCTATCTGTTGGCCTCATAAATATTTGTTCCGAGCGGAAATCCGCGGCAATCCGCGAGAGGCAGCGCAGCAGCTGATCGTTCAATCACTGCGCCAAACGTGTCGTCAAAATTTCGACCATCGCCTTCGATAGAGTGACACTTTTTCCTTAGGACAAAAAACAGTGTCGTTATGCAATTAATGCCAAACATATTCATCATCTGCGTGTGTTAAATACAAACAAAAACTATTTGTCAGTAAACTCCAACACAACTTAATAGTAAACAACGACAATAATAATGGCCCAAAAATAAAATACCAGGTAAATCGAACCTGATATTTTTCAGTTCTGACTCCTGCAAACTCCCAATACAAACAAGTTAAGCTTTAAAACCAGCCAGTAATTCACGGAACGGATCATTTGTGTTTCGATGTATGAACGTGGCCAGTTAACTGTTATCTGTGAGAATTAACGACTGCTGTAAGTGGCGATTCACACTGTATCGCTGCAACGATAGTGTTCTCCTTTGTTGCGTTCGCGCGTCAGTGGGCACGCTATGTTAAGGTTACACTAGTCGATCATTCTTCCATACAAACGTAGTCTGGCGATAACTCCACTGTTTTACGATGTACGTTCAAAATAAAAAAATAAAATCAATTTGTCTCATCATTATCTAGCACTGAATGGAAACAAAAAAGTGAAAAAGAAAAGCGTCGTAAGTTCCATATTTCAATACTAATTTTAACGCATCTTTCGGCGAAAATAAATACCATAAGAAAAATTGCAAAACGGTCTCCATACAGTGATAGATTAGTAGTTCAACAATGCAAATAATTTTATTTTGAAAATATACATCTAGTCGTTTTATCATGATATCTAGACTCCCAAAGATCTGTTTATAAAATTTCGCGAGCTCGTTTTCGTCCTAAATCATCATCCATTTCGCTACAAACTTGCAAAAGTGCTAATTCGTACGCGAACTAGCTTCTTACTGCTCAGCACAGCATCTATCTCTTTCGCACGTGTTGTCGGATGAGATAGCATGCATTTTAACCTCGCGCACAAAATAGTTCGTGCCGTCGACTAAGTTAAGGTTCCCCTTAACGCTGGTTTGGTAGAAGAATATCCTTGCTTGACTGCCTCGTTCCTCGTTTAGAGTTTCCTTGCGTGATCGAATCTGTAATGAAGATATCCGATGAAGAAACAGAGTTACTAACATAGACCGAAAAATTACCAAACTTAAGTGGGCAGATCACAATGGGCAATTAAGTCAAGAGAAAGGTGGGAGCTCTGTTCCCCGTCATTGTTCACTCCGACCGGCCAATAAAGGCAAGCTGGAGATGAGGGACAAGACTTCTTCCTGGAGATCAGGTCTGTGGGGTCACCACTGCCCATAAGCTCGGCACAAAGCTGCCCGGCGATAAGTATATTTTACCTATTATTATTTTTTTAGTTATTTCGTTTATTAAATTATTATTCTAAGTTACTCTAAGGCTTTGCAGTTGGTGATTGAGAATTAGCACTATTTGAATGACAAAATTTACAAAAGACAGTCACACAAAACGCCCAATCGCCCATCCGTCACAATTTTTCAATATTATTATATCTAGCCTGAACTATCCCACGCCTATGCAAAGTCCTCCCACTATTATTGTCATCACAACCAATTCCTATGGTTACGAGCAGGTATCTCAATTTTACCCTAAGTACCTGAAAAATAGCGAATCAACTCCAAATAACCTTTCAAACTTAGTTTCCATTACAGTTTTCCCCTCAAACACGTGCTGAGCATGAAAAAGAAAAAGACAGAGTTACAGAAAGTCGTCAGACGGACGATTTGAGGCCGGCTCACGGTGTTGAATGAAATATTGAAGCACTCTCTCAACTGTGACCGTGGTCCTTTGATGAATTGAAAACAAGTTTTTCGGAGGGGTCAAGTTATGAGCAGGTCCGTTAAATGATTGGCTTTTTCAAAAGATTATCAGGATACTTTTTTGGTTTCGTAAGTATTTTTAATCGCCTAACAGCCCTTGCATACCCAATATTTGGAGATTTTAACGAAGACTATCTTCGTACCGGCAGTACTACAGTATTCAAATTATTATAAAGTGACGCTGGTTATTAATCTTTTTTACAAACGCTTGCCTCTACACGCGGTGGTATTCAAATTGTAAGATAATATTTTTTTGATTTTATAACTCCTTTTTCATATATGTGCCCGTTTTTAGACGTGAGCCGCTGAAACGAGTTTCAATGTTCATGTAAAAAACCCTCTTCTTAGTCCGCATCATTGTGCAACAACGGAACCCTATTACTGCGCGTAGCCCGACACGCATTTGCCTGTTTTTTTTTAATTATTATTGATAGGATCGCGTCTTACCTCTATCTCACCTGATGATACGCGATGATGTGGTCGACGATGAGGCACGCTTGGCTAAAACAACACTGTCTTTCAAAATAACATAACCATCACGCCTAATTTCCCGAAGGGTGACGTAGAGGTGCATAGTTTGGAAGAAGGCATGCCAGCCATCTAGCAACAAGATGGGCAGATGACATTGCTGCTTTCGCTTAGAACCTGGATATGATGCACAACAGCGTGGGGATAGGCACAAGAAAAGGGAGTCCTATTCCCAGCTGTGGGCGAAGACATGTTGCAGATGATGATGATAGGCTGGTGTAGGTGCCTTATAGTAGTACCAGATCTCAACAGTTATCTTCCAAATGTTATGCAAGAGGACGAGTCAATTGCCACCAATCGGGCACAAACAACTAACTCCGAACTTGCATTGGGTATTGACACTTCTGACAAATTCCAGATAGAAAATGCATTACTGCATTAAGTCCGCCTACGTTTCACCATTGTACATGAAGTTTAAATAAATAAATACAATACAATAACACTTTACACGACCTGGAAATAAGACCTTTTTCTTCTTTTTTTGGGTGGGAAATCATCTAATGACTTCTCCCGCTCTGAGGGAAGCGGGAGGGCGTGTCAGACTTTTACTTACTAAATTCCACCCGTGTTCCTTCAGTTGCTTGTACCAGGGCTGCGGTAACTCTCATTCAAATTTATCCGCGATCCCGACGGCCTCGGACTCTAAACTCGGGCCTGGTCCTTATCGGACGGCGAGCTACCCATCACTTGCCATTCGCAAGCCTACACCTATGGTGGCGGTGGTGGTGGAAATTGGCTTGCGACTCCTGACGCCCGTTGTGGGCATCAAACTTAGGACCTCAAGTTCAGTAATAGCGCTTGCGATTACTGCATCACCGATGCGATGTTTTTGTATTACTTCTTTTTATTTAAGTCCAGTCTTCACGGAAGTAACACTAAATCTTACCTGCTTTAATATTGAATATAAAAAAATCTTGTCACTTGCGCCGAATAAAATGGAATCGCTTCGTTTTAAGTTCCGGAGTTTGGAGTGGGCTTCCTTTAACTTTCTTTCAGATGTATAAATTAAAGATACATTTGAACTTCTTCCGTGATTTGATTGTTCCTTTATTCGTGATGTCGCTATGTCTCAGTGACGACATTTTTATTATTGTTTTATTTACTTTTACTCGAATTAGGAAAGTTTTCTTTGTTTGTTATTGGAAGATGAGGATTTTAATAATATGAATAAAGTAATTATGTATTTGGTTTTAAGTCCTAAAATTTTGCGTGAATTCTGATGAAGAAATGAATATATACATAAAACATAATGATTTGATCAGTGATTTTGATGTATCTATGAACGTGAATGAAGGAATCGATCGGAGCTTATGGCATTCTGTAGTTTCTGCCTACCCCGTGGAAAAAGTCGTTAGTTTATATATGTTGTGTTTTAGTTTCTTGTATCACAATGTAAATGCTTAGTGTTAATAAAAATAAGCATTATAAATGTTATGCTTTTTAAAAATGAATGTCATAGACAACCACTTTATCTACTCCACTAAAACATTCCAAAAACCGCTAAAATCTAAAAACAAACCATTATTCAAGCTCACGCACCTGTATAACACAAAAAATATTTTATATTTTATTCATATAAATAAACATCCGCTAGGTACGGCCAATATTCGATAAAAGCAATCTTGATACCATCGGATCCGACCACTAGAGTTTATGGCCGCTACAACTTAGGACGAAAGATTTATAAGGCTGACCCTACCTGAAATAAAAAGGATTTTTTGGGTGCGAAAAAATTGGCCACACGATCTTTTTAGTGGGTGTCGGGCTGATAGTTTGCAGCGGAAAGTTTTGTGGTTAGGTTAGAAGTGGTGAAATGTTTTATAGGTACCTTAGGCATCGTTTTGTTAGCGATATGGTTTTTCTTATGCTTGAGAAAAGTTTTACGAAAATTTCGTGTTTGGTCATGGTAAGAATCTTAGGTGAGTACAACAAAACGAAACATCTTTGAGTTCCAAGGATAAAAATTAAACTATAGTTACTCTTGATTTCCAACATTAAAAATTAGTGGTTTTGCATTATATTTATTTTTGGTCAAGCTTTTGACCCTGATCTCGTCTGTTGCAAAGCTAACGTATGGATCCGAAGATGCTTTTCCACTCTATCATTGAAGCAATGTTAATTTTTTATTGGTCATTCATTCAGTCCTTTTACCTCAATCTGGATTCACATGAAGCAACGAAAGAGGTCTACGATGAGCGTACTCTAAAGATGTCACTGTCAATGCACCCGAAGGTATCAACGCCAAACATTACAACAGTATATTAGCCGCAATAGGCTTGAACTATCAACATTACAATCAAAACTTAGCTCACATACAAATTCATACCTTATCAACCTTGGCAAAACTGGTATCAGGTTTTATGATTACTGTAACTGTCAAAAATCTTCAAATATCATCCGCGACCAACGTGAACGGTTTAACGTGCTTTGCGAGACAAGTAGTATTGTTTTTTTTTTTTTTTTTTTTTTTTTTACAAGTAGTATTGATATTGCCCCCTAAGATACAGGCCTGGCCTAGTTTAGAGGACAGGGTTGAACCTATTGTACTTATCTAACTAATCTGCTAAACTGTATAAAGTGCAATGTACTTGACCTTTGTGGTAATAATAGTTGGTCATCCATCCACCGACCAACCTCGGAAAACGTCGTGTTATTACTCGTACTTAACCACGAACTCCTCAACGCCTTATCAACTACTTCATAAAATAAACTGAACAGAAACCTAAATAAACAGTCCACATTGTCTACTTAATTTCTAATACCACATTGACTTAATCACTTACCCTTTTGTCAACCCCGGTCTGTTCTAACAAAAATGTTTATGAGCCCTTGAGATAGGTACTTAAGATAGTAATTCCCGATACGGTTGGGCAAGCTACCGTTTCATCGCTGGAGAGATAGAATCAAGTTGATGGCAAACATAGAAGGTGATGGATACCTGTTTCGAATACGGTTACGGATATGAAATTATTCCGAAAGACACGTTACTTTCGGATAGTTTCAGTTTATACTTTTTGTTTTTGTTTAGATTTTTATAATACAAAAAGTATAATTAAAATATCAAAAATCCGACTGCTTAAGAAGCAAAATAAAAAGATGTTAAGAAGAAGAAAATCATGCTATGCAGTCGGAGGATACATATTTCGGGCTGGCTGACCAAAACCTTGTGTATCCTCCGACTGCATTGCATGATTTTTATCTTGTTTACACCTTTTTAGTTCGCTTCTTAAGCAGTTGGTTTTATGATTTTTTTAATTTATAACTTTTGATTTATATTTTTTCAATTAACATTTAAACATAACTATAAGTGTTATATATTTTTGTAATTACTTCTAATAAACCTTTATTTTGATACCCCACCAGTTTTTCTTTCTTTGTTTCAAAACTCGATGGTTTTGAAACAAAGAAAAACTGGGATCCCACAATATGGGGACCAAATTCACCATATTTGTTTTTTTACGTCATATTTTTAATACCTATATAACGATACCCCACTTGACTTAATTGCCCCCTTTTTTATTTTAACAATGTAACGTCTGGTGGTCGCTGTGGTGATTTTTGAGTACTGTCATGTCTTTACTCGCAAGGTTAAGGTGAATCGACTGTTGTAAGTATCATCAAAATCGGCCCAAACGTTTGGTCTCTAGTACGCCACATAGGAACAAACATACATACATTTATAGACTGATAAACACATGACCCTCCTTCGGCACTCGGGTAAAACATGCAAGTGACGCGTGCGGCTAGTTTATCGGCCAGACGGTCCACAGCATTCTGCTATAAGGCTTATTAGGCCTCCTGAGGTATTTATATTTCGATAGAATGAATATGTGACTCGTTGAACGCTCGATTAAATAAATATTAGATATTTTGGACACTCGATGTATTGATTAAACGATATATTGAATGTGAGAATTATGAACCATTCGATATAAGGAACATTCGATTTATAGTGGTCGATCAATTGATATTCGATTATTTGGCATTCGATATTTGACATAGTACAACCATCGCGATCGGTCATAAGCTTCACGCTTCATCTCGCTCCACGTCATGCCGATTTTCATCACTTCTGCCAAAAAAGGTGCGACGTCAGGTTTGACGGCGACAATCACGCACTCTTTTCCCTTGCTGATTCCAGTCCAAAGCTTGCTTGAGTATGTGATCGGGACCCGTTCGGAGCGTGTGGCTAATTCAAATAAACTTGCAACGCTTCATCTTGATTGAGAATGAGACGAAGACAGCGGTTGACGAAGACTTGGTTTTGGCGTAAGAGATTTTTATTTCGGATACTTTCGGTACCGGTTATTGAGCTCCTTTATATCCAGGCTGGGAACCGTTTTGGTCATGATCATTAGATATGCGACCAGTATGGCGAGGGACTTGATTGGATTAAGTGTATGGACATAAATATAGAGGATCGATGTTTGCTGATCTAAAATTTTAGGGCGATAGAAATTGGGGAGGTGATCGATACATCTAGTCGCATTAAAAAATAACAAACTGAAGTGGTAATTATTTTTATACAACAGGCTCACGTTCGAGCACTATATGGTAAACGATGACTGTGTTTTAACCACGCCATACAATGGACGATCTTAACGCACAGGGCAATCGCTTATAGACAACCCATTAATTCAAAATATTAATCTGCTAACTGTTTTTTATTTAGAACTACCTGCGTGGATTTAGTATTCCTCCGAATATATTTATATTCTGATGTATACGCTATGAATGTTCACCAAATTCCGTTCTGTAGTTTTTGCGTAAAAGAGTAACCAATACCCTCTCAAACTTTCGCGTTTACAATAATTATTATGTAGTATGAATCCAACCAAATTTTTCTTACCGCTTTGCCTTTATTGAAGTATCACTAAATCTGTTTTCTATCATTAATCCTTGATCAACTTTATTACATTGGCAAGCAGTACAAGCAAAAAGAACTCATACAAATAATTACTTTGTAGTTTCGCTTGTAAAAATTAAAATCACCACACATAAGCATATAAACGGAATCACCCTTCGTCCTACCTACATCCCCTGATTTTTCAAGATTTCCTTATCATTCCGTTTCGCAAAAAATCTTGGAGCACCAGGAAATAATGAGTGAGAAGCAGGCTTCATTACAACGGTCCCTCTTCGCTCCGATTACCATAGCAAAGGAGGTTTTTAGACACGAAAAGAAAAATCTAAACAATTCAAAACCTCCGGGACAAAAGGGAACGCGATCATTTCACTCTCAAGAGTGAAAAAAATTAAAAAATCTCGGTTTGAGGAAAAAATGCTAATTCTTTGCGAGATTCATATTAAGAGAAAATGTGTAAGAAAGAGATTTTTATTTTTTTTGGATTTGTTTTATTTTTCTTAACCAATGGTGTAAGCAAAATGTTTTACTACTTTACTTTTCCAGCCGCGGCTTCGCCCGCTTAGATGACAGACTTGAGACTTACTAGCAGGACAAAAATAATATAATAATCTTATGTCCTTATATATAGTGCTACTGTAAAGGTTAGAGTCTTGCAGCTAAATCAAAATTTGAAGAGATCTACCCTAGATACAATAATTTATAGAAAAAAAAAATCAACCCCAGGACTGACGTGAGTTCTCAACATCGAGTTTGCGCATGTTAATTTCAAGATCGCCGAAAGAAAACCTGTAGTTCCCAGAACGTAGGTGACTGGTGGCAGCCAGGAAGGTAGATCAGTATTCTTATAGGAGGGTAGTTCGCAAGGTTGTCCAGCCAGAGCCCTTGCAGCAGCAGCAATATAGATTGTCCGGTACGGAAGAACCCTGGAATATCCCGACATTTTAGTGAATGACAGAATTCGTACTACTGACTGCAACGTCTTGACAAACATCGAACGTGGAGTCTACGGTGGAAATAATAAAATATTCCTTGGGGGGTTTGCCACCAGTGGACCGCGAACCGGAAGACACAGCTTTGGATGGCCTTCCTCTAAGTGAACGAATGACCTTGTTATGGCTGCGGGAAACCGGTGGATGCGAGACGAACAGGACCGATCAGTGTTGCGACGCTTGGGAGGAACTATGTCCAGCAGTGGACGCCTTTTGGCTGAAACCGATGATGATGATGATAATTTCCCTATACTGGTTACGTGTGCTACGTTTCTTCCAAAATCATTCAGCCGTTGAGTCAAGATTGACTAAGGTAGACTTCCAAGCAAAGTGGATCCGACGTCACTGATACAGCGACACAGATATGGTGAAAGAGCGATAGTATTATGCAGACGAAATCACGGACAGGATTGTCCGTGATTTCGTCTGCATCAAAAGTGTTTTATAATCGCAAAGAATCACTATACTGGAATGATAGGCTTATGTGCCATTCTACACTATAATCGATCTCTGTGCCACATTAAGATTCCTTCTGCCGATGTGCCATGATTGAGTATTTCATTTTTGTAATATTAGTAGGATGAAAATGATTGGGGCGCCAGATCAGTGTCTCTTCATTTCAGTCCGGCATCGCAAATCGCAGTGTTGTGTGTTCGGCAGGCTTATTACGTAAGAAACCGCAATCAGCAATTATCACGCGATGAAACGCTTTATGTCCTAAAAGTCGAAATTACCTACAATGTAGGTATAGTAGGTCCTGTACAAGCGTTTGCTTATCGCTCGCTGTTTGTGACATGCACTTATTTATAACTAGCTTTTACCTGCGGCTTCGCTCGCATTGAAGCCATTTTGACGTGATAACGTCTTTAAAATCGTTTTAGTCGGGTGACATGTTCAGAAACTTGTGTCACACCAAAACCTCACGAGCGCGATCGCAGGTATAACGAGAGAGAGACGGACCGATCTCCCGTCTCATCTCGAGCGCTGCCAGTCATTCCGTGAAACTTGTCACGCGGAATCCTCACGAGCGGAGGCTGGCATAGCGTTCGAGTGAGTGGACCGATCTTCCGTCTCTCTCACTCTAGCGGCATACAAACGAATGGAGATTTTCTCGTGCGGTTAAGTTTTCGTTGACTGTTTTATTTAATGTATCCTATGTTACTTCTAATACCTCCAAAAAATATGTATAAAGTTTCATGATGATCGGTTCAGTAGTTTTTGCGTGAAAGCGTAACAAACAAACTTACATTCACATTTATTATATTAATAAGGATAAAACCGCCTTAAACTCTAACCCTCAGTTTCCCAGCTCAAAATTATCGCAAAATTAATGTGATGAATTGTCAAGCACGCGTTATCTGCTGTGATTGGCTGTTGAAAATTCATTCAACCAATCACAGCAGATAACGCGTGCTTGACAATTTGTCACATTAATTCTGCGATAATTTTGAGCTGGGAAACTGAGGGTAAAACTTCGGTATTGAAGAGCAATTATTGTGCAAAAATCGCTATCGTTTTGCCTGCCGATCAAGAGACAAAAGCTTTAGCAAACATCTATTGACTTCTGAATTTATAAGTTTCAGTTAGATTAGAATTTTCATCCATTATTTTTTTATTAGATTTTTTATACATTAGCGAATACTTAAATGAATGAATCTATTCAACTTAGACTGAATCTACGAATAATTAATTTAAGTTTCTGATATTAATTTAAGATAGGTAATCTCTGAAATTATTATTGTAGTAGAAAATCTAGGTTTAATATTAGGTATTTCTAAGAAATTTGGTTGCCCTAAGACCTATGAATTCGTTGTATGCTCTTTGAGTAATTTATATTCACTACAATAAATTCATGGAAGTTTCAATTGAAATAAACCGCAGACCTTAATTCAACAAGAATTTAACTTCAAGTTATTCTGTTTGAATAACTCTTTTTGAGGTCACTTAGATTTTTTTAAATACCACTTTATGCCCCAGTGTTGCAAGCTATGAATTAGTTTGTATTATATGTCACACCACCGTAGCAAATTGGTATAAATTTACCCAATTGTAAACCTTACTAGGAAACCACAGCAGACGTAGCGATGACTTATTGGTGGTGTAGCGATGGCGTGGCGTATCGACGGCGTAGCTATGGCGCAGCGATGGTGTAGCGATGGTGTAACGATAGCGTAACGATGGTTTTCCGATGGCGCAAAACTGTATTCTGGCGTAGTGTGTATCTGTGGCCCTTTTTTGGTGATGAGTGGTGACTGCCTACCGAAAGACGCAGCGCTTCACAAAATAGATTGAAGATCTTATGAGGGCTGTTAGGAGTCGCTGCACGCGAGAAGCACAGGACTGGTCACTGTGGCGAGCCTTTATCGAGTAGGGGATGTCTCTCGGCTACAATGATATATGTATGTAATTATATACAAAAAAATATTATATTAATGTAACCAACTAACAGCAAGACAATCGCTCTTGCTAGTAATTTAGCAGAAACCATTTCCACGTCGCAGTGAAGCGAGAAATGACACACGAGTGGTTTTAAAGCGTTCGTATGTACAACACATCGATGTCGGTTTCAAAAGCGGCAAACGTGCGAGTTATTCAAAGGCATCATAAATAATATTTTATGTTCAGATTTAATTTCCTATTGACTTGTAAGCCTGTTACTGATTTTTAATCTACGTTACACGATCTTCGCGAAAACCATTATTTTGTCTACCAACCATGACGCTTGCGGACGCTCGCCGCATACAAATTAGATGCCAAAAATCTTACAGAACACGGCAATTTGAACTTTGCGTTACAAGTATTAAAGTTTTATTTTCCTGTGGTGATGTTTTTCTATCTGAAGGGAGTCATCATCGTTAAAAGCAAATCGTGTACAAGTTCTCATTATGTTAAACAGTCGACGTCTTCATTAGGAAGTCGCCGCTTCGTAACCGAAAGAATTACGCACTTTTTAGGGTTCCGTACTCAAACAGGGTAACGGGGCCTTGGGTAGGCCTTGGGTAGGGTTGGCTGGCTAGGTACTAAAGACTTAGAATAATCTGCATCTGTCGTAATTTGAAATTGTGATTTTTTGGTGTCTGTTTTTAATAATACAAAAAAAATCCAGAAAGGCAACGATAAATATATTTTACAGTCAGTAATACAAAACAAATAATAAATAAAGATAAAAAGAAGAAGTGGGTACAGTTCGTATGCCAAAAAATAGCATCAGGTCAGCTGATGACTGACAACACAAGGTGCTACTGCCTAACGCTGATTTTATGCTGCAGTCCAATTCATACACTAGGTCTGCCCCGCTTGGGCCGAGCACCGCCGTGTCCTCATGGAGGCGATCAGCGGTGGCGACCTCTCGCGTCCGGCCTTGGTTCAGGCCATAGTACGGAACGAGAGGGCATGGGAAGCTGTCACCTCCTTCAGCGAAGCAGTAATGCTCGCAAAGGAGGAGGCAGAACGCGTGAGGGAGGCGCAACGGAGACGCCCTCACGCCCCTAGTCACCGCAGGAGACGTCCCGGGCGTCGGGAGTCGCAAGCCGATTCCCGGCCACCGTAGGCGCGGGCTTGCGGACGGCGAGTAATGGGTAGCTCGCCGTCCGATAAGGACCAGGCCCGAGTCGAGGCCGAGGCCGTCAGCAAAACTGACGGGGTCCGCTAGGGACGATGCTTGTCTGGGTCGCGGATAAATTTGAAAGAGAGTTACCGCGGCCCAGGCACAAGCAACTGAAGGAACACGGGTGGGTTTTAGTCAGTAAAAGTCACGGCATAAACAAATATACTTTGTATGAAATTGTATGAGATATAACGCTCTACGCTGCAGCGGAACTAGGCGAAGCGAAACTGCGCGAAAAAGTAGACCATCAACTCTGACGCGACGCGTAGTTCCGCTGCCGCTAGTGCGGTGTGGCAAACGTTGCGACACTGCAAGCTATTGCAAGTCTTACGTGTTTGGTGCGTGAAAGTTTTTTATTTGTGCAAATGGCTTTAAACAAGAAACAATTAATTATTCTTATTAGTCAATATCCAGGAATATACGAGTATGACCTACAAAATGAGGGACACGTGAATATTACCAGAAAAACAACGTTTCGAAGGAAATTGCCGAGTAATTGGGAGTTAAGGGTAAATAAATTTAGTTTTTTTTCTGTGTAAAGTTATTTATTTTTTATCAACTCATTCATAACATAGGTGCAAATAAACACTAGTAGCGTTATTCCATCTTCCTCAGAAGTTGCCGATCGACTAACGAGCAAAATTTGCTGCGTAGTGTCGCTCCAGTGCGGTTTAGCATATTTGGTCGCGTCGTGTCGTGCCGCTCCACTGACGCGTAGTTAAGCGTAGTGCGGTCTTACCTTAATCATATTGCGAGATTTTTCTGGGAAGTTTAATAGAAAATAAGCCTTATGGTGATAATTGGAATCTATCAATAAATAGAGCAAACAAATATTTTTTTTAATTAAATTGCAAAATACGTCAAATAACAATCTTTAGAAACGTTCTTTAGAAATGCAGAACCGACAAAACAACATCAGGAGACCCGCTTGTCCCTTTTTCATAATATATTTTTCTAATATATTCCCTGCTGGACCCGATCGGCCGCCCTAACGGCCAATTACCAAAGATTTTAAAAATCAAATTTTTTTTTTGGCTCGGTATGAAAATGGCCGATGTTTAACATTGTTAACGAGGGTTTTGGTCCCCAATTTAGGTTATTAGTCAACAGTTACGAATAATTCGAGCTTATTATACGGAGTAAGTCTGTTCTGGCAACTTGATTTTAGTATTAGGCTGAAATAATCTAACAATATTAAGTATAGAACGTGCAAGAAATACCACATATTATCTAATGGATTTCTTGCCGCATTTGATAATGCAACTACAGACAACAACAACTGCGCAAAAAAACAGAAAACTAATTCAACAGGGGCCTTGATCTAGCACAGGGGAACACGCTTCTTCTTCGTTTATGTCAATAAACTCAAATAATAGTCTCAACTATTCAGATTTATCCAACCAGTATATAGGTCCTTGGACAGTTTTGTCATTCGCCACGTTCAAATCCTGAAAAGTGGTCGGGCAAAAAGAGTAGACAAGGAGGCGGTGATATCCTGCGAAGGGGCTTAATACTGGCATTCAATTTTGGATACTCCATTTGGCCGGGTTATTTTTACAGCGGCCATCCTGGGTCCTCTATCGGCTTAGGTATTTCCAGATTGGCCACTGCAGTTCGTGGCCAGGGGACACACACTGTAGTACGGTAATTGTGACAAACTGAATACAACTGGCGAGGCCCATGTCCAGACACTACTGCATATAGAAGTCCACTGACTTCCATAGGCTGATAAATACGATGAAAATAAATCAGTTTGATGTGTCCTATAAATAAATTTTCTGGTTTTTACTAAACTGTGTAATGTCAACGATGGCGGCAATCCTACAAACAATAAAAGTGTGAAAATCTGTATGTTGGTTCATGAATCACGCTTCAATGATTTAACAGATTTTGTTAAAACTTGCCACAAGGATTTTTTTTCCCAGCAGTACGGTCCCTAGAGATAATTTGCAATGTACGCGCGGGCGACGCCACTGGCGAAACCTAGTAGTGCCAGAATAGATGTTTGTATTTCGAACTGATGACAAGCCGTCGTAGTACCAAACTTTATTTTGAGAAACATGAACATGATTCTTGGATCGAAATATCACGGTAGAATATTAATACGGAATAATTCATTCATAACGGGTTAACAAAGTGCCGAGAGACTTAATTTTCCACGACTGACGGAATAATTTAATTTATTTGGCTACTCTAAGGGAACTTTCTGAAGGCTCAACGCAATGTCATCATAATTTCAGGAAAAAGATGCTGTACAAAAGCCTCCCCCAAGTATCACCACATTAATCGGTCCCGTGCGTCTCGCATCTAGCAGTTTCCCGCAACTTTAACCAGGTCATCGGTCAACCCAGTCGACGCAATTTAAATTGCGTCAATAGGCAATATTTGCTAGAAAGAAAACTTTAAATGAAAACTCAATCAAATTTTATTAAATTGCGTCTACGAGTATGTGAATAAGCTTGCAATTTTGCTTAGTATTTATTTAATACTTCATGTTCAAAAGCACAGAGGCGGAATTAATTTAAATTTAATTTATTTCAAATTCAGACAATTTTGGAGTCCATTCTTTGTTAGTACAATACACCTTATAACTATTGTTATACTATAGTTTATAAATTAGTAATAAGTATATGACAAGAAAATAATTAAAAATTTAAAGTAATTAAAGGAATCCAAGGATAAATTAACTTAGAAATACCTAACATTTCAATTAAAACTGTCAAAAATAAAATTAAAAAACTAAAACGACTAAGAAAGAATTTAAAATTCAGAAATGCCTTGGGCAGTCGATCTTTAGATGCACAAACAAATTGTGGTAGGTGCATTATTGAAAATAAAGCCCAATAATTTGCTTATCGTAGAATCGAGTCTACGTATCTGGAAGGTCGTTTATAAAGAGCTGCGGAAATTGTGGCTTGTTTGCTCTTTAATTAAATGGGTGTACACATCGTAGGTATGTCGTGGTTGCTTTACAGTAAGGAACATCGGTCCCAGGAATTGCAGTGCAGTCACCATAAGATTGATATTACTTTCCCGTGGATAAATAAGGAACGCGTATTGGAATCGATACGTGAAGTATTCTTTGTAAATATGTTTTAATAACGCTATTACTGAGCACGAAGTTCTGGGTTCGGTTATTGGTTCGGGCATAGTGTAATTGAACACTTGAACACAAGCAAATAATACTAACTATTAGGTACTACGTAAAGAAGCGACACTCACCTACCCCCCACCAATCAGAAAAGAATAATGGAGCAGAAGCACGAAAAAAAATCGACAAATCTTTGACAGTCGTTACGGGTAGTCAGAAGCCTGATATCTGACACCAGTCTTGCCAAGGGGTATCGTGTTACCCAGTTACTGGGTTGTGGAGGTCAGATAAGGCAGTCGCTCCATGTAAAAACTGGTACTCAGCTGAATCCGGTAAGACTGGAAGCCGACCCCAACAATAATTGGGAAAAAGGCTAGGCAGATGATGATGATGAAGCACGAAAAAAAATATTTCCACTGCGGGATCCAAGACGGTTAAATTTATTCTCCGGGACTTCGTTTGAACTTCATTGCCTCGGCGCTTTCCTGGAGATTGCCACTGTTGATTCTGAATTTCAGGAGTTGCATTTGTTTGGGAACAGTACGGTGGGCACCCGCCAATTTATCGTCGCCTGCGACAAGGTAGTCAACCAGGCAAAAAGGCCGTGCTGCACGCACACATTTGCAGGTGTACGTATGTCGCAGCCATCTGGTTTAATTAACAAGCTAGTTGGACGCCTAGGTCGTTCATTAAGCGCCGGCATCCAATTAAATGGCTGAAGTACAACTAGCCATACCATTGAGCGCAACGTTTAACCAGATGGCTGAATGTCGTGTAGTCATTTAGTTAAATTGGATATTGATGCATTTGTAATGTTTGGTTAGGGTGACTAGACAGTATAGACTCAAATATTTCGTGAAAAATTTTGCAGAAGACATAGTGTTATTTGGAATTTCCATGTTTTCAAACTATTTTGACAATATCACACATAAATTTCACTTAAAATTGCATACAAGAACGAAAAATATCATTCGCGGTTTGCGCTGTTGACGCCATATTTGTTACGGTGAAAACTAGCGCCGCATAAAAAAAATACAAAATTTAAATAACTTGGCCGAATCTTGGTCTGTCACCTCACGGGACTGACTTTCAATACGCCAAGTTATTAAACGTTGAATGATTCTCATTCAATTAACTATCGACCTAGGCATCATGGCGTTTAATGCACAACCTAGGTGTCCAATTAGATGGCTAATTTAACCAGATGGCTGTGACACATACATTATGCGTTTTATGTAGTAGTAGGCTTTGCCGCGCGTATGGTTGTAAGTAGTGTCAGGGGCCTGCTTATGGTAATTGTTAGTGGTTACAGCCTAAAAGACCATTTTTAACAAAATTTCACGAACAAGCTTCACTACACACTCCATTAGCTTAAACCAGTCGTTAACATAAAAACTTCACGCAATCCCCATTAACTTTACTTATATTTTACACCATTTTTATCTGAAAGGCAATATAATAACAGTCAACAACATAATACGAAACAGAATTTCATTTCATTGCTGTACATTTTCTTACTGTGATTGCAAATAGCGCGCACGTGACCAAGAACCCGATGGCATAGACTTGCGACTTTACTTACTTTGAGCTGCTGTGGTGACTTCATTTGCATGCTTTGTGCAAGCTTTGACAGGGATTGCTAAAGAATTGGATAGAGAAGTTTTGTTTTAATCAAGTTTGATTTGAGTTGGTCGAGTAATCATTTTTGAAGAGCGAGTTTTCTCCGTGCCTCGGAACGTGCCCGGTTGTCATTTGAACAGTCGTTACAGGTAGTCAGAAGTCTGAGATTTGATACCATCTTGCTAAGGGGCATTCTGTTACTCAGCAGTCAGTCCCTCCATCTAAAACACTGGTACACAGCTGAAACCAGTAAGACTGAAAAAGGCTCCACAGATTGATTGAGGTATTATAGGTATACCTTTAAACCTACATCCAAGCCCTTTCAAGGAAAACAGAAGTGTTGCTTATATAAACAAGCTTTTATTGGAAATCCTGCGAGGAAATTATACCGGCATCGTGAAGTTGGGCAACTTCGCTTAACTCTCACCTGTACTTGCATGAAAGTACCTACGAACAGATAACCCGATTTATTAGTAGACGAGGCAACGATATTATATCGCCCCCTCCATCCCAAGAATCGTATAAAGTTATGAGGTGGATATTTACTAAGCAAACGTTCCGAGGTAGGTATTACTCTCTCCTCCAGACTAGATTTACAGTGTGAAATATTTACTATTAGATAGATACTCATAACCAGCGTGCGTATCCGACCAAATGTATGAGCACAAACGCAAAAAAAGTATAAGGATCGTAGCAGGCAGCGTAAGTTTCTGCCTACCACCATGGGAACAAGCCGTGAGTTTAGACAATACTTAAAAATAGATTTTTCATACTTAAGTGACAGATTATTGTAAACATAATTATAACTAGAGACCGGATTATATACATTTACATATCTCTTGCTCTGTAAGTACACCCTTACACCCCTGAATGCCGGGGTGTATGACTATCATTACAGCATAGGTTTTGGAATTTGAAAAAAGAACTGTCATACTCATACTGCACGAAGAATATTTTTAAAAAGTTAATATTTTTTTTCTCGGTATCGATTAATTACTCGAATCGGAATCTAGACAATTTATTTTATAAAGATTTCATTTTAAATATGGAACTATTTGTTTCCACATCGTATGTTAGATGGAATCGATTTAAAAATCAAACTGGCCAGCAAGATTTGACGCGCTTGCGTGCGTGAAAAAGAAAAAGGCAGTCTACTAGTAGGCGCGAAAGCATCGCGAAAATAATTAATTTTCTTGTTTGAGTTCTTTTTCAAAAGTTTTAAACATGTCTAGTGACGAAGACATAGATCTAACGCCCGATTTTATTAAAGAAAGGACAAAAACAGTTGTCGAAAATATATTACCGCCGAACTCGAAAGAAAGATATGTAAAGGCATACGACGAATTTATGAAATGGCGGTCAGAAAAAAAAGTTAAATCTCTTTCTGAAAGTGTTTTTATATCATATTTTGATGAATTATCTAAGAGGCTACAACCTTCTAGTTTATGGTGCTTTTATTCCATGCTAAAATCTACACACAAAACATGACGTGAATTTGAAAGATTTTTCTAAACTTACTGCTTTCTTGAAAAGGCAGTCTGACGGCTTTAAAAGCAAGAAATCGAAGGTATTTACTGCAGAAGAAGTACAGAAATTCTTAAATGAAGCTCCGGATGAAATTTATTTAGCAATAAAGGTACCTACGTATTTACTTGCCCTTTTTAATAAGTTACCAAAATATTTCACAAAAATACTATGCGAATTTGGTGCCTTTAATACAACTTATGTCTTTTTTACAGGTTGTTCTAATTTTTGGGATATCGGGAGCCTGCAGAACCGTGGAATTGACAAACTTGACAATAGAAAATGTAGAAAAACATAACAAATTACTACTCATAAAACTGCCTAACACGAAAACTAAAATTGACCGGTCATTTGTTGTGCATGAAGAATTTGCAAATTATGTTGAAAAATATCAAGCTCTTCGGCCTGAAAACGTGGATACAAATCGTTTTTTTCTTAATTACAGTAAAGGAAAATGCCACAGACAAGTAATAGGAAAAAACAAATTTACAGGCATGCCAAAGCAAATAGCCACATATTTAAAACTGAGTAACGTAGAGTTATACACCGGGCATTGCTTTCGCAGAACATCAGCGACTCTATTGGCTGATTCGGGAGCCAACCTCACTCTGTTAAAAAGGCACGGCGGCTGGAAGTCCAGCAAAGTGGCCGAAGGTTATATCGAAGATTCGATGGCAAACAAAAGCAAAATTACTTCTAAAATAACAGAAAATATAAACTTAAAATCACCACGTCAAAGCACATCATCTGAGCCATTTTTTAATGAAGAAAATAGTACCAGTCAACTGCCGCCATTTACGATGCAAGAACCTCAAGTCACTCAAACTCAAGTCTTATCATCACAAACTCATATTCAAACTATAAATATTCCTAAAAAGAACGTGACCATATCTCTTACAAATTGTAATAATTTTACTATTAATTTTAATTAAATACACATTTTTTTCTTCTTAATAAATGTTCATTAAAACCTGCTGTCTTGTTGTTTACTTACCTCACAATCGATATGTAAAGCAGAGTATTGATCTCGGGCGTAAGCATCAATTGCATACTCGGGTTAATTAGCACCTTCGCTTCGCTCAGGCGCCAAAAACCTCGTATGCAATTGATGTCATACATCCCTTGGTTAATAATCTACTATTGCATATGAAAATGCATATTTACCCCATTAATTTCGACATTCTCATGATGATGCATGATGATGCATATTATCGCTATGTTGCCCTATTGATAAGTGTAATAATAATAACTCCATAAACTCTCTCGGTTTATGGCAAGCTGGTAGGTAATGGCGACCCTGTTGTTGTTCAACTCCGGCTAGCTTTTATTAGCCGGTCGGTGTGAACACTGACGGGAAGACAGAGCTCCTACCTCTCTCTTGCTTTAATTGGCTGGCTTGAGTAGAGATTCGCAAGAGCAAACGTGGTCGATGATTGATGGATCATAAACGGACTGCCAGGATTGTCCTGATAGCCTCTCCACTCCTCAAGCACCTCCAGATTTGTTTGCCCCCATGGCGCTACGTCACTCAATTGCTAGCGACCCTTTATGGGGACCCATTAATTGGGTATGCAAGTCTCCTCTTGCCATTTTAGAGCCGTGTAGTTCAACAGTAGTCAGGCAGGGGCCAATAGTCATTCTATAGTTTTAGGCAATCGATCCACTAAACCTCCCAAACCCATAGCCCAATATCATAGTCACCATATTTAACAATAGTCCTGCACTTGCGTAATGCATCCAGGGATAATCATCTGTTGATGTCACATATCATGGAAAATATCTAACAAGGCGGTTTTTTATCGTTTACAAAGTTGTAACATTTTGGTATTGTAATTATTCAATTAAAATAATACAGTAAATGTATGCTGATTACAAATAAAAAATTAAAACCTACCACTTTTTTTCGTGCTGCATATTTTACAAATTTTCCTGCAAATTTTACGCATTTTTCATTCTTATGTGTATGAATATTGCAAACTCTATCACGACAACTCTATCACATGCATAGAACCTGGTCCTTCATTATAACATTCTCTAATTTAGATCCAAGGCCTTATTGATGACCTAAAATGTAACTTTAATAAAGCATTGTATTACTTCTAAATAAAACATTTTTGTCTAGCTTGATCTTGGCAGGCTTCAAGAAACAGCTTTTATAAAGAAAAAATAACTTAAGTGCCTATTACTTAGTCCTTGTATAGAAATATTAACGTAAATAAACGCTAGTGGTCTGGCGGTAACGATGTTATAAATGGCCACTGTGTACTTTGTGATATTTCGTCTAGCTACTGACATAAAACAGAAATTCATGCCTTTGTATTTAACCTTTTTTCATGAATTGCTTCCGCTCTTGAATTTCAATGGAAGTAGATGAATAACAAAACTTTTTTAATATATTTTTTTTTTATTTGTGATGGGTTTGCTATTGACTCTAGTCTAGATCAGAGATGACAGAGACAGAGTCGACGATGGAGTGAGCTTACCCAGAAGAAGCCTGTTCACTCTAACTTTGAAGAGATACAGGTTGAATGCGCTCGGAAACACAGACGCAGGCAGTGAGTTCCACTCATATATCTACTTGCAAAAATATTACATGTGACTTAAAAATAACTGGTTAAATGTGGGTATACTTAAGGTGCACCCCTGTCCAATCCTTGAGGCAACACAGGCGTGATTTTAAGTTACTTGCAAAAAGGTGAAAACAAAACCTTTTTGAACTCCAATTAAAAGAGCGTGCGTGAGCGTGAACTGTGCACACACGTGTGTTGATGGGGCTGCCGCGTTTTTGTAACGCGTCCAGCATGTTTGCCGACGCGAACATTGATAATTTTTCGACCATCATGCGTAAAAAATGCGTATCTCTGCTACGGCGTGTACGCGCCAGCGCCACCACCATTCTTAGAACTTTGGCTGATAGGTGGGAATCTCCGATCTTGGGGCCGTGGATACGACTGCACGCAGCCAAATAGACATTCCCTAGGATTGGTGTTTCACACACAGCTTAGAATAAATGTATCTAACACAACTTTATAAGTTAAAACTATCAAATATGGAAGTGATTCTGAAATAAATGTTTATTTAATTTCATTTAAAAATCATAACAGCAAACTTAAATTATATGAATGTCAAAATGAAGCTATTAAAAATAAATTAGGTCCGAGGCGTGCGTCTGAAACGATTATACATCACCGATAATGACAAGCTTCCATACAAAAATTTTGACCTATTTAGAGAGAAAATTTGCAAAAATGCTTAACTACTATAAGCTAGTCATGTGCAAAATAACATGGTTTTAGACTTATTGTTTTAAGCTGTATGTTGTATCTCAGGGAACTAATGTAATGAATATTTTTAATAGAAAATATGTTATCTCCTGGTGGTTTCTTAAAAAAAACTTTACAAGATGAACACAAATATTTCCAAACTCATTACTTGTACAAATAAAGGTGCTATGCAACACCCGATTCCGTGAACATTGAACTAAGTACATAGAAGACAACGAGGTACACAACTTTACTTTTACACAGATGCAGTGTACATCCAATCGCACACATTCAAGGAAAACAGATGTTTTCAAAGAATTTTGTGAAAACGCTTTTCGTAAAAACAAGTTTAAAGTAAAATAGATGGAGAGTCAAAATTTATAGTTTATTAAATGCCGATGACTGGAATCTGCTGGATGCGAGACGCACGGGACCGAGAGATTTTGCAAAACTTTGGGGAGGCCTATGTTCAGTAGTGGCAGTGGCAGTGTCGATAGCAGGTGGTGTTTTATCAGGCCATGTTACGGAGCGAAAGGGCATGAGAAGCTGTCTCCTCCTTCTTCGAAGCAGTAATGCTCGCAAAGGAGGAGGCGGCACGCGTGAGGGAGACGCAAAGGAGATGCCCTCACGCCCTTAGCCACCGCAGGTGCGGGGTTGCGGACGGCAAGTAATGAGTACCTCGCCGTCCGATGAGGACCAGGCTCGAGTTCACGGAGCTTAGTGTTCCACGCACGCTTCGAATAGATATCAGCATAAGTGAGGGGGCCCGCTAGGGCCGATACCTTTGTGGGTCGTGGATAAATTTGAAAGAGAGTACCGCTGCCCTGGCACAAGCAACCGAAGGAACACGGGTGGGTTTTATTTAGTAAAAGTCTGACATGCCTTCTCGCTTCACCCAGACCGGGAAAAGTCATTGGGTGATTTCTCACCCAAAAAATCGTCAGACGCAATTGAGATGGCTGTTGGAGGCAGCATATATCGAGCGGTTAACTCCAAGTTGTCTTATGCTGTCGCGATCCTCAGAAGCGAGAGACGACGTTGAAGATGCCTTCCATACCTAAAACGAGAAAGTACCGAACAGAAATAAAGCATTTGTCGTATCAAAGTAATTCGTAATATTCAGTTACGATAACCGATTCCTAGAAATCGTAGAGCACACCTCAGGAATAGTGAATATAGGATACATTCAGTTGTAATGTCACACGGGCCGCGTTCGGCCTCGTAAAATACGTTTTTACGACAAATTACCGAGGTAACGTGATTTGGAAATGCGACAGACGTTTCTCGCGACAATAATCCCGTATTCGACGTGTTTCGAGAATTTTCCTTGTATTTTTGTCTGTTTATTTCATTTTCTTAGATTGGTTTTTGATTTTATTTTGTAATACAATTATTATCAGTGTTATGTTAACTTTTTGGTCGGGGATTTTGCATATGTATTTGAGCCCTAACGTTTAAATGAATCAGACAAAAACTGATATTGGGTTATTCTATTCTTCTTCCTGTGTTTTTTTTTTATTTTTATTTATTTATAAATGGAACATGTTCACTCCGTCACTTGCCCATAAGGCTTCATTGGTTCGGCGTCTCTCAGTCGACACTGGCTACCGCTGAAAACCAGCGCTGGGGCTCTGTCTCGCACGCGAGTCCCAGCATTATCAGCATTCAGCATTAGCTGAGCTATGAACGTTTTGCGTGGTTGTGATTGTGATGCATACTTTATATTTGTATTTAAGATTTTCCTTTTATTTTTTATGGAATGCGTCGTACCTGACGCAAATAAACTTATTTTCATCCTTTCTTCTTCTCAAGTCGATGGAAAACTCTTTATACATTTTGGACTCAGTAAGTGGCCACACCGATTGAAGCGTTAATGGCAATGGTCTTCTAAAGCGCAGCCCTCCTAGCCAAGTTACAAACGTTTCGTATCGAATCTCTTTCTACAATCGTTAACGCCTTCTATTTGTATGGTCTAACCACGTGACTTAACATTCAGCTGTGTCATTCCCATACATTGATTCGTTTTCTACTAGCGTTATCGATTGTAGATTATCAACTTGGCTACAAGTGCAGGTGTAGGGGCATTTGGGACACGCCTGCATGTGAGTCTATTCTATTACTCAATAGCAACTCGAAATTTGGAAGTTGACGGTGTGACACTTTGCCTTGGAAAGCAAGCACGTTAAGCCATTCCTGATCTCTCTCTTGTCGTGTCCGATTGCCGTCATATCGCACTATGACACTGTGAGAACAGAAAGTGCACCTGCATTTGGACACACATCTGTGCACTATAATATTTGCCGCGCCGATGGCAAGACTCTACTGAGTATGGCCGCCATGCCCCAAAATTCGGCTTAGACGTGGAAATTTTTAAATGAAATCATACATGGCTCAATTTTTCCACGGCTTTACTCCCTTGACCTCCCTTACAGGAACCCTAAATTTTCCGGGAATTAATAGAAAGAAAAATAAAAGAAAGAAAGAAAAAGTATTTAATTGCAACAAAACTACATAGACACAATAGCAAAATAGTATGTATTATATTTTAATTAAACTAAACCCTTAAAGATAGCAACCCGTTAAAGGATTTTATAATTGAATGAGAAAACTGTAGTCTCCATTCCGTACCGATGTTAATATATAGCATGCGGTCATAACACTTTTTCGTGACCTGATGATCTCTACCAGGCAATTTCAATCAAAAGCCACGTTAAGGCACTTCGTTCCAAAAGTCTTTTGATTAGTTGCTAAAAATTGTCGATTTTTTTATCAAGAAGGCCGAATTGGCTTTAGTTGCTTAGCTAAGCGTCTTAAAGCATCGAGATACATCGCCACTGCCGGTCACTGTCAGAGACGGTATTGTTAAATCACTCCGTACAAACCAAGCGTGTCAGTGATCGTCACCGTTTATTCATAAAAGTTAACTACCCTTGACAGTTCTGACTAAGTATAAATATGACGACTCCGATGTACTTGCTCCGGAACTTTATTAGTCGTGGCCAGGTGCGTATTACTTATGACCACCGTGTGTGTATACCCGATGGATGAACGTAAATAATGCAAAAAAGTATGTAAGGATCGAAATATGTAGCGTTCTGTAGTTTCTGTCTACCACCAAGTGATTGTGATACTTAATATAATCTTACTAACATTATATATGTGAAATTTTGGATGTATGTGTGTGCGGATGTATGTTTGTTACTCTATCACGCCAGAACGGCTAAACGGATCTAGATGAAATTTGGCACAGAGATAGATTATAGCCAGGAATAGCACATATGATACTTTTTTATCCTGGAAATATGTTCACTCGAGATGATTTTTGACTTTCATGCGGGCAAAGCCGCTGGCAAAAGCTGGTGTGATATAAATTAGTATAAGAAAAGTATGATATAATATAAAGTGTATGAATAATGATAAACAATGTAATGTAAACTGTATAGGTAACTGTAATATTGAGTATGTATATTTTTAAAACCATTTAAATTGCAATGCCTCAAAAGGTAACTAAGTTCTAAGAATCTACCTTATGTTAACATCTTCGAGATTCTGTACACTTAGTTCCCAAAGAATTTGAATTTGAACTTGTAGTTGCTGCCGGTACGGTACGGCGATTCAGGGTTCTGTGCCATATCTTCATCTACCTGCCACCCTTTCCATCTTGTATGACAACCATAAACCTCATGGTCTTCAAAATTCGATCAAGGGATGTCGTGCATACAACCCATAAAGATAAAAATGCTGATGAATTAGGGCAGGTTAAATGATGCTTGTTGATTAATACGGACAGCCTTGCCCGTTGGTTAATGGGGCATGTATGAATAGTATCATCAGGTTGGCCGTTTAGGGTTAGTTGTTATAACAAACTCATTATTGGCGTGCATGTATGAATGGATTTGGGAAAGTAAACAAGCTGAGCCCGCGACTTCGCTCCCGTCAACTTACTGCCTACCCTACTCTACTTACCTTCCTGTCTTCACTACCTACCTACTTTCTCGTCTTAACACCGCCATTCAGAAAATAACTTCAAATGCACAAAGCTTTCTATTGAATATCGAGTTCAGCTGTCCGAGTATCTGAATTGCGTGTTGTGAATTTTAATTCTTGAACACTTTAAATTCATCTAACTTTTGATACAGTGAACCGATTGCGATGAAACAAAAACTAAGTAATACTTCAAGTTACACAATTTTTATGTATAAAAGTTATCTACATTGGTTTTGTACATTTTATGTGATGCGTGTATAAATAAAAAGACAAACCGAAAAACAGACAAAAAATTCAAAAATGCTGGAAATGGATTCTGTTGGTTATTTTTTGGAAATATTTTCGATGTACAAAAACTTCTACAGATTGTAATGATTATTTATTATTATTATTAGATATGTACTGATGAAGCAATAGGCGTATTTAATACTGATGTGAGGATTGTAGTAGGTGCCGTTCTGTAGTTTCTGCCTACACCATAGAATTAAGGCGTAATTTTATGTATGTGTTGTTATGAGATAACATCATCCCTGTATTTCCCGAAGGATTAGGCAGAGGTGTGCTTATAGTAGACCCACATTTTCAACATGTATCTTTTTGTATTGTGCCGGACTGGCGTGATTGCCGGGCAGCGTGTCGGGAAATTGTTGTTGTTGTGTGTGTCGTCCTGCACCTATAGTTCAGTTCCAGGAGTCCTGAAGTGATGATCGATGACTGTTCACTTTTGATGTGTGAGAGCTTCTTGTGTATGAAATGAAACATCAGATTCCTCATTGGAATTCAGGAAACGGTTCCATGGTCCCCACAGGTATTTAGGAAGAGAAGAGAAAAGAGACACAAGTACTTTGCCAAAGACTAAAAATGCGCACTGATGCGCTTACGACCTCCGAAACTTTACATTAGTGAGGAACTCGAAAACACCTCCGAAATTAAATTTCATTTTTTTTTTTTTTTTTTTTTTTACTTTTGATTGGTTTGCTCTTGACTCTAGTCTAAGTCAATGACAGAGACAGAGTCGACGATGGAGCGAGCTGACCCAGAAGAAGCCTGTTCACTCTAACTTTCAAGAGATTCGGGTTAAATGCGTTCGGAATGAATTTTTGGTAATGTTATTTTGTTTACCTTATTGTACCTAATCGATAAAACTCTCTTTTTTTCTGTAGGAAACATATCAAACTTTATAGGCAGACACCCCGTAAAGCAGGGATATATAAAGAGTTAATAAGTAGCATTGTTTTTATTAACTCTATAATTTTCACGCACGTACTCACCTGAAATTGACAATCTGATAAAAATATGCTACTTTACGAACATACAAATTGATTTACTCTTAAACTATTTAATCGATTTCTATCGTACAAACCTTCATACCTTCTGTGGCCTGATAGCTGCCGCAGCAGGCTATCGAGGAGCAACATCTCAACAAGTATATATATAACCTTCAGGCACATACCCCGCCTGAAAGCGATTATCTAATAAGACATTTTCACCATCCAATCGATCTTCACCGTCAGTGATGGTTTTGTAGGCCAATGGACCATCGAAAGGTAGTACTTCAAAAAGTACGTCTATAACTTTCAAGCACCTAGTGCACCTGAAAGCGGCCAACCTTACAAAATTGCGCAATCTTACGAGTTGATTTCTTCCCAAACCATCCAAGCGATCTTCACCATATAAAGATGGTTTTGGAGACATCTTTGGCATCATGCTAGCGGGCTACCGGAAGGTACTTCAGAGAGTGCATCTGTAACTTTCAGGCACCGAGTGCACCGGCCTTGAAGGACGGATCTAAAGCGAGGGCCACAGATGAATCACTAGCAAGTGAAGGATTCTAACAACTGAATCACGACCGTAGGGATTGATTGATAAATGAATCACGAGCATAGCGAGTTATTTAAGTGTTAGAATCCTGAGCGACAAATATGATTCATGGCCCTCGATATAAATACGTTTTATTCAAGAGTTTCATGCTATACTTTATACTATGAGTACGAGAAAAAGAAAGATTTAAGTGAAAAGCACAGAGAGTTTGTATGTCGAGTGTTCTTTGCACAAGAAGTTTGTATCAAGATTTTTTTGCGCAAGGTTGTTGTATAGCATTGAGATTGAGATTGAATGTATTGTTGTGCTCTAAATTCAAACTCCAAAATAGTGAGTGCTTTTTATTTACTATTTTCAGTGAATAAAATAAGCTTTTTAGAGGGGGAACGGTATAAAGGTTATTTAAAAGTGAAACTTATAAATGTTTTTGCATATTTATTCTCAAAATTCACGGCAAGCTGCATCGATTGAAAAAAGTTTTAGTTTACTAAGTGCTCGGCCAGTGCCTCAAAAATCACTGCAATAAGGTGTCGTTTTTTGGTGTCGTATTTTTCATTGTTATCCTTTTTTCGGTCTAGTCCCTCAGCCCACAAACAAATCAGAACTATGATGTGCGGTAAGGAATGCGTCCGTTCCAAAATTAAACCGACTTCCAAAACATAACACTACCTAGAAAGTGAAAAATAACTTTGAATTTTTTTTAACCGATTTCGTAAAAAGGAGGAGGTTCTCAATTCGACTGCATTTTTTTTTTATGTTTGTTACCTCAGAACTTTTCATTGGGTGAACCGATTTTGATGATTCTTTTTTTTAATTGAAAGCTGGTGCTTGTCGTGTGGTCCCATTTAATTTATATCAAGGTCTGATGAAGAACTTCGGAGAATTACATCAGAACTCTTCAATAAATGACGGCAAATCACTCGGGATAGATCTAATCTCATGTCTGTTTATTGTTTACACCATTTCATAACATAACATCACACTGGTACGCTCTAAAGGGGTACGCAGGTGTGAACAGTTCACCCTGGTATACTCTCATTGCACCGGTTTTGTATAAGTTTCATGTCTTGGGTTAATCTATTCTAGCTTCACTTTGGGCACTATACGCGTATGTACCTAGCCTATAGAACTGGTCTATTATGTACCACAACTAAAAAGTGGAAAATAAAAAACTTTTCTACAAAAATTACAACCGACTTCCAAACAAACACTACAAAGTAAAAAAATAACTTCAATTTCGGAAGTCGGTGTCAAAAAACGAAGAAACGAAAATAGAAACACCGACTTCCGAAATTGAAGTTATTTTTTACTTTGTAGTGTTTGTTTGGAAGTCGGTTGTAATTTTTGTAGAAAAGTTTTTTATGTTAAATTAAGGTGTTGCCAGTTATTTTCAGTCCCTTGTAGGCGATCGAGCCTACAACTATCAAGAATCCGAGTTGCCACTGAGAAAATACCCAATAACATTTAGGTCGACCCGGCAACCAAGCCCAGGACCTCGGTCAGCAGATGCGTTCGCGACCGCTAGACCAACGAGACAGTTAGTCGATATCTCGTCAAAGTTACAATTTTGTTCTATGTGTCACCCTTTACCAGAGGTTTTTATGGCAGAGAGAGAGAGTAGAGGACTGATATTCCATCAACGAAAGTGTCACAATAGTGATTGGAAAAATGACAAAAATGTACGTGATCATTTTGACATTTGTATCATCGCCATCGCTGACATCGAATGACACTTGTCTAAGGCCTCAGGCTTTAGTAGGGGTTAAAACAGGAGACAACTACTTAGACAAGCTGTGTAACCTCGAATAATGTTTAGGTAGTGAATACATACAAATAGACATGAGTGCGAACGTGTAAAAGCCGTGTTCTGTTCCCTACTCGATGTTGATAATGTTACAAGTTTAGGCAAAGTGACATTCTATTCAATTTATACTAATATTATAAAGAGGAAAGATTTTTTTGTTTGTTTGTACCGAATAGGCTCCGAAACTACTGGACCGATTTAAAAAAGTATTTCACCAATAGAAAGCTACATTATTCCTGAATGACATGAAAACGGGTCCTGTGGGGTGGTCCACGGGAGCGAAGCCGCGGGGAACAGCTAGTCAGTAATAAAATTAAAAAGTAAAGAACTGACCAGCCACTTATCTAGAGCCTCTTAGGTTCTAGATAAATAGCATTCGACCTTGGACCTAGTTAAGGACTATAGTGAATATCTTTAAATAACTAAAAAAGTGCTATGTAAAATACTCGTTCTATAAAAACGAAGAGGTATTTTTAGTAATAATTTATCAAGCTGAAAACATGACACTAAGCTCTACACAAGTGGCATTTGATGTCGGCGAAGGCGTTAGTCGAAATGTCAAAATGTAAGGGATTGATCACGTGATTTTTCGATATCGCTTGTCAATCCCATACAATTTTGATTTTTTGGCAATCGCTGTCGTAACGCTTTCGATGATAGAATATCTAAGGCCTATTATTACATCTTAGTCGAACTTGATTATAAAAAAAGTCAAATTGAAAACCTCCTTTTTTTAAGCGTTACAGATAACACTGAGATAACACTGTTTATTGGGAGGTAATATCCGTCTAACATAATCTGATTAAGTATTTTTTTAATTTGAGTGAAAGAACAATGTTCATTCTAATACTGATATAAATTCGTGTGCCGTAGGCTACTTTTATGTTCCGAAAAATGCGCAGTTTCTGTGAAATATGATTAGTAGTTTTTCGAAGTCTCACAAAACGCGGTCAAACGGTCTTAATTTCTAACCTATTAAATATTTAGTCTTAGGACAAATAATGATTACTCTTTATTTATATATGTGTATGATTTCAACATTGAACATCTAAATATATTTATAAAAAAATATCTAATGTTGAAAGCATGTAATGTAGTATAACAAATTAATCGGTTTTACTATGCATAATAATGACCAAAGAACATTAATTTTATCTCTTAAGTTACAATACTTATTTTTTTTAATGTTGATAGGCTTGCGCTTGACCACTGTCTCACCTGATGGTAAGCGATAATGTGGTCGACGATGAAGCACGTTTGCCTAGAAGAAACCTATTCACTCTTGATTTGAAGAATCCCAGGTTGTAGCTATCAGGAAATACAAACTCCGACATGGAATTCCACTCCTTTACTGTACGCATAATAAAAGTATTCCTGCGAATGGGTGGGATGTCCACCATGTACCGATGACGCATCGCTGTACGTCTTGTAGTCCGATGATGGAGCGGGCTAGGAGGAATTAGTTCATGCAATTCCAACGCACACTCGCCGAAATGTAACCGATAAAAAACCGACAGGCTGGTGACTCGGCGCCGATGTTCGAGGTATAGGTAATAGGCATTATGTCTCTGTCACACGATTTTGCTAGTTAGACACCTACGTTCGTCAATTCTAAACCAAACAAATACGAGATAAGATAATATTTGAATATTTTCAAATAGCCTTGGTCAAGGGACTTTCATGCGCATATTTTGAAGGTTAAAGTTTACAATTCTCCAAATCATTTTGAATTAAGGAATCAGATAGATCTTTGAGATTTTTCCCAAGTACTTTGTTCGTTAATTTACCTATAACTTCGTAATTATCAAAAATGTTAAATTTTCGTAACTTTCGTAGCACAACTTTCGTGATTGCACACCATGAAAGTTATATATCTCCATTAAATAATAACGATATTTTTTGTGACGCCGAATATGCATTAACTTGATTGTCGCGAAGCTCAAAAGAAAAGTGTTATGTATTTATACGCATTTTAATGTTTAATTTTCTTTCTTGTAAAGACTCATAGAATGTGTTTCTATTTGTATGTTTTCTTGTAGCCCTTTAACATTTTACTCCACCCCAAACAAGGCTATTTTGCCAATTGTATCTCTTTTGCTTAAAAAATCGTCGTTCGTAACTTTTGTGGGCACCAAAATTTCAAAATTAAATTACTCAGTAGTTTATGCACCGATTTACATAAAATAAAAATTATATTTATTATTTTTACAGCGTCTTACATGTGTGTCCATTTATTAAAAGAAAATTAAAAAAATCAGCCATAAAGTTAGTCTCATTTACAATATAATCAATACCACATTATTGCGATGATGTGGTCTTGACCACCATTTCACCTGTTGGTACGCATACCAACAGGTGAGATGGTGGTCAAGCGCGAGCCTATAAAACATAAAATAAAACTTTATCTTATGACAGTAATACGCTAACAGTAATACGATCATGCGGTAGTGTCATGTTTTCGGAATAATAGATTTTTGAAAATGCCTCTTCTGTTTCACCCGACTGCCGCAGGAGGGTAATGTGTTTATCAGTCTATGTATGCATGTTTGTTCCTATGTGGCGTTCTATAGACCAAAGGTTGGCCGATTTTGACGATTGTTACGTCAATCGATTCATCTTAACCCTGCGAGTGTCACTGGCTAATTAAAATTGTAAAATAGAAAAATGGCGGCATTTGGGCGCCATATTGTGGGAGCAATTTTTTTTTTCTTCTAAACTTATTGAGTGGGTTATCAAAATAAAGGGTTTTAAGAAGTGATTACAAAAATATATAACACTTATATGTTTAAATGAACTAATTTTTAAAAAAAATTACGAAAATGTTGTAAATAATAAAATTATTTGAAAATAACAAAATACCCGACTGCTTCAAAAGCGAACTAAAAAGACGTACACAAGAAGAAAATCATGCTGTGCAGTCGGAGGATACATCTGGTTTTGGTCTTCCAGCTCGCGCATATGTATCCTCCGACTGCACAGCATAATTTTTTGTTACTTTTTTTATAGTGCGAGTATTTTACATACTACTTTCTTAGTTCATTAAAGATATTGACTGTCCATAACTGGTCTCACTTAGTCTCACTTGAAAATTATTTCTCGAAATTATTTATTAAAGCTACTTTCAGTCACGCATAAATTGCAAAAACACTGAAAATAAATTAACACTGACGTTAAATAGTAGCTTGCATATTGCTTATTCATTGAGCATTTAAAACTGCGGCCTTTTCTATTTGTCCGTCATACACGTTATCAGTGACACGTTTAAATGAAACACAATGTGTTTGTTAAGGCCTCATTAGATGACACAGGTCTGCAGATTTTTTAATTAAATTCTGTAGCAAAATGTTTGACTTACATTATTTTCAAAGAGTTACCTGAAAAATAAGTGTTATTGTGAAAACATAAATAATGAAAATATTAACTGTGTAAAGTGTTTTATTTTTACAAGGGATTATTTCACCAAGTCAATCGGATAAAAAATTCTAGGTGTGTGTGATTATAAACTATCTGAATGCAAAATTTCATCCAAATACGTTCAGCCATTTTTACGTTATTGAAACACAAGCATACCAACTTTCACATTTATAGTTTTAGTAAGACTAGCTGCTGCAAGCGGTTCCATCCACAGGATTATTATACTTCATATTTACAAATTATAGCCTGTATGTTAATGTGACGCTTATAAGCTATACTACTGTAAAGTTTATCAAAATCCGTTCAGTAGTTATTGCGTGAGAGATTAATGAACATCCATCCATCTATCCTCTCAAACATTCGCGTTTATAATACACTTGTTTTCGCCAACGGCTTCGCCCTCGCGTTTGTCAGGAATTATTTGTAAAACATACTTAACAGGATAAAAATTGGACTATGTGCTATTCCAGACAATAAATTATCTCTGTGCCAAATTCCACCCAGATCTGTTCAGCCGTTCTGCCATGTTTGAGTAACAAACATACATCCATCCATCTAAACTTTCGCATTAATAATATAAGTAAGATGATATACGTAAGATAGTAAAGCAGAACTAAAACAGTCTATTAGTGAATTCACCAACACTACACAATAGAAACAATACATAGTGCCAAATGGCCACAAAATGGCGACGAACCCTCATCAAAACGTTAATAAAACAACTGAAACTAAAATAAATACAAACATTACACCTAAAGCGCTAAATTTACACAACCCTATAAAACAAATGGCGCATCAGAGAATAATCAAAACATCAAACTAGCAAATAATCAAATACACGTCAACGATTTGAAATTGCAGAGTTAAACTAAAACGCGAATAATTCAATCTGGCTGCCTTTCCCCAACCGTGTTGGGGCCGGCTTCTAATCGAGTCGGATGCATTACCAGTATTTCACATGGAGTGACTGCCTATCTGATCTCCATAACCCAGTAACTGGGTAACACAAACCATCAACAATCATAACCCTTGGTAAGACTGGGGTCAGATTTTCTATCTTCTGACTGTAAGTAACGACTGTTAAACAACTACAAATGACAGCCCACACCAATAGCTTAACTTGATTTCAAAGTTACAGGGGAGTATCTAATTGATGGTCACCAATCCAAGGACCAACCTCGGCATGTGTTGCTCAACCTTGAAGATCGAGCCGAGCAGTTTTTACTAACTTCAGAAAAACGGAGGTAATCAATTCGACACGTATGTATGTAATATTGTTGGAAGTGCACAATATTCACATATTTTACTATATGTGGGCTAAACAAGTGTGCCAAATTTCATAAGTATATGTTTGTATGTTTGTCCACGAATGTGTAAATTGAGTTATTCTGGGTATTTTGTCAATCCTTTAAATACTTTAGGAATTTGCTTATTTTTAGTGATGATGCACTAAAACTGAAAAGAGAGAAATAAAAACCTTTTCGTATTTTGCTTTTGAAGACGGTTTATTTTTTTGTGAAAAAGTTGTTTATTATTAAGCCACGAGCTCCAACGAACGTTAAGGCTGCGGGAATCTAAAGGATACGAGAGACACAGTACCAATCAGTGGACATCTTTCGGCTGAAATGGTGGTGATGATTAGTTCCACCAAACTAAATCGTGATTAAAACCTTTGTCAATTATCGTGAGCCCTGCAGGCTGCAGAGTGCAGAGTGTAGACCGTGACACGTCACCCTAACAATCAGCACACGTTTAGTTATTAAAATGGTAATTACAAGCACACGTTGTTTGAGCCCTAATGTGGGGAAGCTCTGACGTCACCTCTACAGTTTAATAATAATATGCTCGGTTTACGAACGCGATGATTTAGGTACTTCTCGTCATGTAATCTTAGAAGTTTATGTGTAGTTTAATTAGGTGGTTGCCTTGTTGGAAAATCGTGTGAATTAGACGCGTTGTTTTGTTAGATGCTTACGAGAATTCTAGCTAGGTTTATATTGTTATTTTTAGCAGCTAACTATGAATATACTGATTTTGGGAATCGGACAATATTTATTAGCTATTCTCATCATTCATTTAAAATAAACTTGTCATGATTTAGATGTTGTTGGGTTTAGTTTTCATTGGGCGTATATGTGTATCCGTTGTTTGAATTAGTAAAGATAAAGTAGGTAATTCATCATCTTCATCATCAGCCTTATAATGTACCCACTGCTGGGACACAGGCATCCTCTCTGTGAGAGAGGTAATAGACGACACGACAATTGACGGCACGGTTGGCGTAGTGGTTGAGCGATCGGCTGCTGTGCTGCGTGTCGCGGATTCGATTCCCGCACGGAACAAATATTTGTACGGCTTACAGATGATTGTTCCGGGTCTGGGTGTCTTGTGTATGTGAGTTTAAATGTTTGTAAACGCACCCACGATGCAGGAAGAAATTCCTAGTATTTTACGTTATATATCTATATACAAGTATATATAGGCCTTAATCCACCACGCGGGGCCAGTACGGGTGAATGTCACAGGTCTTAGAATTGTCGGATCTAGGACATGCCGGTTTCCTCGTGATGTTTTCCTTAACCATTTTACGAGAAGAGGTGAGAAAATAATTCAAAAAAGTAAAGCGCCTGCCTGGGTTCAAACTCACGACTTACGATACATAAGTCGAGGCCGAAACACTGGGCCACCATTGCTCTCAAATGTAAGTAATAAAGTAATAATTGTTTCCAAAATCTTATTAGTTTGTAATGTTCTAAAATTCCTTTCTGATTTATATGAAATTTTAAAATACAGCCTCAGTAAGAATCGCACGAGATTTCACAGAAGAGCATAAAACGTTCATGAACAACTTTCTTTCGTTTCCTAAGACGTGTTTTCGAACATAAAGATTGACTGGTAAAGAATGATTTTAATTAAGTAAGTCCAGTGCACTCCGTGGACATAATTACTCACCAACACGTATGGCGCAGGCAACTGTCTTCTTCACACCATTTCTGGTGCGTTACTTCAAGAAGGTTCTAAGATTCACGTAAACACAACTACGATATTCAAATTTATAGGAGAATATGAAACCTTGCGCGGAGTTCTTGGGAACTAACATATAAATTAAGGGTTAAAAAAATAATATATGTGTCCTTCTCTACGAAAACACCGTTTTCTGTTGTATGGGCGTAGTGCTATCTGAAGTCAAATGGCATGTCGGACTTCTCAATAAAATTTTCAACTTAGGAGTTTTATAACTTCGTCTCTGATCAAAATGTTTTAAACAGTCTTTCATGTTTGTTTATTATAGTTTATAAGTAAGTATTCCATTCAGCAAATAAAAAACACATGCTTAGTTAGCTGTACATAAAGTAACAAAAGAGACGAACAAACTGTATTACAGTTGGCAACCCCGTAGTTAGGCTAATACGGTGACAAGCAAAACTTGCAGCGTGCAGTTTCGTGGCAAGTAAAACAATCTGCAAATGATGCTAAGCCACTTAGATACTCGCGTAGCTCCAGCTTGAATATTAATAGCTGCTCGTAATTCAGCTTTAAGCTCAGTTGGGATGCTTAACAATTTTTTTTGGAATTTTGAACAATATTGCTATTTTAAGATTTACTACCTCAGGGATCTGCGTTAAGGCGCGAGTCAAATTGCGTCTTAATATAATAATTTAATACTCACGTATTTAAAAAAAAAAAAATTGCATGTCAATCGAATTGCATCGCGTTGTGTGCGTATGAACGTACTTGCAATTTCGAGTAGTGCAGACCGCTTGGCAGTGTGATATAAATTGAATCGTTTTGAACCATCAGGAAAGTCGGTAGGTAAAGTCAGGGCAATAAAATTGTTTAGTTTTTTGATAAAAATGTTCACTAAATGGGAACTTCATTTTGAGTCTACATAACTGGGTGAGAATGTGTAGCAAGAAGCATTTAAGGACTTAGACATGTTGCTGTTAGTTAAATTTTAACCAATAACTTCTCATCACCATCATTTCAGCCGAACGCCCACTGCTGGACAAATGCCTTCCCCAATTGTCGCTACATCGACTAGTTCTGAGCGTCTCGCATTCAGATGATTCCTGAAGTCCTGACTCGGTCATCGCTCCACCTAGAGGGATGCCTTCCAAAGCTGCATCTAACGGTACGCGGTCGCCACGCCAGAAATTTTCGGCCCTAACGACCATCCGTTCTGCAAGCAATGTGCCCTGCCCATTGCCAATTATGTTTGGCAATTGTGACTACACGCCATTTATCTCTATATTTTTTTTTTTTTTTTTTTATACAAATTATACTACCGCGGACCAGTTGTCCGCGCCCTTATTTACATTATATTTTTAATTTTCGCTACTAATGCATTTCTGCTTTTTTATTTTATTTCAGAAACTCCGCTCTATTAGAGCCGTCACAATTCTTTTCTTTTTTTTTTTGTTTTGTCTTAAATTCTAAACATAATCAAGTAGGGTCCATCACCCTGAGTGAAAAGGAGAAAATAAAATGAGGAGTGCAATGAATAGTTTCTTGACAAAAATTAAGCTAAGACCAGCCCCCAGCCTCTCGGCGCCCGATCCCATCGACTTCTTGATAGGACGCCAATGGCCGGGGGTAACAAACTACACACTTAACCTACAAAGATTCTTAAAACTTAAATTAAGCTTAATTATGTATTATTATTATTACTAGTCTCAACTTAATTTTACAGGCATACTAAATATATTGTTAGTGAATGGGTACTGAAGAGGTTAGGGTTTTATGGAGAGTCAACAACGCCTCCACGATCGCCATGTTTCGGTGCAGCATAGCTGTCTGAAGATTGTAGTCGACAACTATTTTTGTTGGTGCACCCATGGCTTTCTTAATGAACCGACCGATGGCGTCACTTGCGTCATCCGTGTAGTAGACACAGCTGGATGTGTGCCTCGACACGGCTACTACCGCGTGGGGGACGCTGTCATGGACACGAATTCTGTCTTTGCGGGAGTTGATGATGACTACGCGCTCATACGTGAGACCCTGAGATTCGTGTATGGTCAGAATGCGGGCACCCTCGCCAGATCCGTATCCCTGGTCACCCAGAATGGATTTCTCCTCCTGAGTGTGGACCAGGAACAGCGTGTTCTGGGAGTTTTTCGGGATGTCCGCACCCGTGAAGCCACACACCCTCAGGGAGTGAATCTTACTCGTACAGGTCTTCGACGAGTAGATCCCACCGTAGATGTCACTGAGCGCGTATGCTACGTCCATAGGGCTCCGGTGAGTACAAAGCAACTCCTGAGTGATTGTGGCCACCATGCCTGGACGGGTATACCTTAGTGGAAAAAGGTTCTCTCTGTCCAAGCATGGCAGTTGGTTAACATCCCCGATGAGGACAACTTCGTCTGCACCCGACAACTTAACAGCCATAACTATGGCCCCAAAGTGGTTCATGAGGGCTTCGTCCACCAGCAAACGCTGGCATTTGTCTCCCCTCCTGAATCCACTTGCTAGGACTGAGGCCATATCTCTATATTTTGGTTACCGAATATTATTTTATATTTCAAACTGCGCGTGGCCGCCATATGTGCGGAACACATTGAAGAACGGACGCTTGGGTTTAAAGATCGGTTTGACAGGCAACGTCATAAACTATGAGACAATATACATTTCTAAAACAAACCCCTTTTAAAGAAACTCGTAAATTGCTTCTTGATGTAAAAACTGTCAAGACAAAAGTAGTATTCCAACGAAATTCTAAAGAGACTTTGAATATCCGATTTCTAACACGAACCCGAACCCCATAAATTAAGATTTGGGACAAAGTGGCTGCAAGCCGTGCAACAGAGGACGTGGTGAGACGAAAAGATGGTCAGGGCAGGTAGCGAATTCAAGGAGGTTGGAGTAGACACTTAGCTTTAGGCAGGGAAACAGGACGGACTGATTTTGAGAGATCAAGAGAAGTCGGGTTATAGGGTATAACTTTGGAACCAATAATTGAAAGTCGTGTCGTTGTAAATATCGTGGTAACGAGTTTAACTATTAAGTTAATTATAATTTAGTCTTATTTCGTAATAGTATTGTGTGAGTGAGTGCCGGAATGATTGGGTAAGTTTTAATCTTTATATAACTTAGGTAGGGACAAATCACTAATGTACACTTTATTCTAGGTAAATAATGCTTTTTGCAACCCTTTGTCTAATTAACTTCATACATTATTATTGTTTTACTTAAAGTCCTTATGGCTAACAGACAGAAATGTGTGCTGGAAGTTTGTTTCATCATTTCTTCTTACCAGCTATTGCACATAGGAAATGATGGCGGGTTGGGCGCATTTTGGGGCTTTCTTTAGGAGAGTTGATCTAATCAACTCCAGTTACTTCTAGAGTTAAAACTCTCTGACAAATTATTTAATTTGTATTTGTATTAATTCTTGAATGTATATTCATTACTCGTGACCACTTTTCGGTCTTTGATTTAATACTCTATACATTAGTGTAAAGGGTTTCTCAAACAAGATTCAGTTAATTATAACAATTTAGTTTATATCCCTTAGGTTACATTTTATCCTTCTAAACCACTTCCAAGTTATAAATTTATAACTGTGAATTCCAAAACAAAACAAAACATAATTTGGTTTTCACTATAGTCGGAAGAGAACCGTCCAGTCAATGGTGCGAGGTTCATTAGACAGCGCGGTATGGTGGGGCGCTGTCTCTCTTTAATTAAAAGAGTCGACCTTAACCGTCTGCGACTGACGTGGTAGTACCTCAGACACCGCTAAATCGAAAAATTTGTCCTGAGTCGCTATTTTATATATTACGAATCCCGGGATCTCAGTAGGTACCTTCGTGTCGCGCGGCCATGCATCAATCAGTGTGCCGCGAGCAGTCACGACAAGCTCATACGCCATTTTACGCGTTAAAGTGTCTAACAGACTACCACGTCAATGTTAAGGTATGTGTCTAATAGACAACCACCTCAGTAAAACAGTTATATTTTCATAGTGTTTCCTAGACAAACCGTCAGTAAAATTGTTTGCTAAATCAAAAAAAAACAGATTTCTCACTCAAGTAACAGCCAACGTCCACACGGTTCCAAAAGAAGGTACTTTTAAAAGCCATGACCAGCTTATAGAAGAGTGATTGGAATATTAAAGTGAGCAAGAGTTCAGCGATCTGGACTCAGAAGATGACGACCCGGACTTTCAACCAGAAACTCAACGCTTGGAATCCGATGAAGACTCTGATGACGAGTCTCAAAATCAAGGACCATCTGAAGAAATGCGTCGGCAAACTTTTAAAGAGGTGCGTCAGGAAACATCGGGTAGGCCATCTGAAGAAATGCGTCGTTGGCCTATGGCAATTTTTCAACGAATAGCTTTTCTTATATCAGATGTCTTCAGATAGGGATGAAAAATGAGAAGAGAGGACATGTATACTGAATTTAGGAAGAGATTTAGTGCTGAATCACTTGAAAACCCGGTTTCACAACGAAAGATTGCCAAGAGAACTATGTATGACTATTAGTCGAATTTTGAGTAAGGTCCTCTCCCCTCCACCTCCAAAAATATCTTCCATCAAGTGGAAGGAAGTTTTGTCATTTAAGTCCAACTAAAATAAAAAGAGTAACATGATACTGTTGCTGTGATTGTCTCAAATTTTCAAAGCCATTGTGTGAGGATTGTCAAAAAAAATATAAAACTTTGAGGGCTAATAACTCTCAATTGAACCAATAAATTTCGTCCAAATTTTCAAGTTTGATTATTCTAAGTGTTGACTTTGATAAGTAAAAAACATTCTTAAGAAAAGTGATATAGTTGATTTGTTTTTTATTTTTTTGTGTTGACAATTTTTTTTTGGGACTGATTTATGTTAAGTAAATAAATACTTTTATGTGGACATTGCTTTTTATTTTCAAACTTTTATTAAATTTATTTAATAATATATACTTTAAGTTAGTAAAAAAACATCACACCGTATGGAATTAAAAAGTGATTACTTACTTATTACCAGTCAAAGTGGTGTCTAGTATACTACCATGTCAGTGGAATAGTAAAAATTACGGCACGTCAGTCGCAGACGGTTAACTCTAAATCTAGGGCACGTTTAGGAAAAACGAAATTTTTATCAGCCTAGGGTCTTTTAGGAACAGTCACACAATTAATTCGGGCTATTTCGGTAACCCTAGTTCTCCTGCGGATGTCTTCAGTTCTGATTCGATCACGCAAGGAAACCCCGAACATAGACCTCTCGATTGCCCTTTGGGTGACTTTAAGCCTTCTGATGAGGCCCATTGTGAGCGACCAGGTTTCGGTTGCGTATCACTGGCAACACAACGTAGTCCTTCGTCTTGAGACTATTGTGGTCTGTAAGACGAAAACAATAACTTTAATTAGAATAGTTTTTTGTACACCAAAATAAGTTAAACATTTTATCGTTAAGTTTTTTAGTTGAACCTCAATAATTTAAAGCTTGTTTCTGTGACAAAAAATACATTTTCTTTCTTCTTTTCTTTCATTTTCATTCAATGAATTTTCAAGATACAATTTTCTTTGAAATAAAATCTATACAAAGGTTATTTATTGACGCCAGACCTAAAAGATAGAGGTCGCCAGGTCAACACAAGCTAACCCAGATAGAAAAGTAGTTAATACTTTCCCAGTGACGGCGGAGTTAACTTTAAATTATTATTATTATTTCAGCGTAATGGAATTCACAGTTCATTTGTGGCGATAAGGCGCGTTCACATGCGGGTAGCCAAAGATAATAATAAATATGGCAGTGTTTATTGGGAAATGAAATGAAAATCCACTATTCAAAATATAAAGTGGCTTTTCATTCATCAGTTGAGAGAGAAAGTTGGGATGGTATAAACATTTTAATTGATTTCCAAAAAACGAAGGGGTTCTATGTTGGACTGTATGTATCTTTTTTTTAGTGTATGCTCATTGTACAGCAGTCCTTGTTGACAAGTTTTTTCCATTCATTAGAAAGAAACAGTAAAGGAGAAAGTTATAAAAAAAAACCAAGCGCCATCTAAGGCAGTTCCACAAACAGACATCGTTTTGCCGGGACTCTTCAAGTTTTATAACCTCGGTGATTATGGGTTTTAGGAGCGTCGCAAGTTGAGATGGATCAGCCACACGCTCTGGCGGGGACCCTACGACGAGGGTAGCTTACGACTGGAATCCCCAAGGAAGAAAACGTCCTGGCCGTCCCCGTCAAACCTGGCGTCGCTCCGTGTTGGCAGAAGCGTTAATCATCGGAATGACGTGGAGTGAGGTTAAGCGTGAAGCTCGAGACCATTCCCGATGGAGGACTGCAGCAGCTGTTGTGGGCGCCCTCTGCCCCAGCAAGGGGACATAGAATATTATAAGTTAGGAATAGCAGCTGGCCAATAAACCATACATCAACATCATATCAGCCGAAAGGCGTCCACTGCTGAACGTAGGCCTTCCTGAAGTGTTGCCATCTCGACCAGTCCTGTGCGTCTCGTATCCAGAGGATTCCTGCAAACTTAACTAGGTTATCGATCCTGTGGGTAGCCTTCAAAATAAAAGAAAAAATCTCTGTTCCATAACAACTGTATCAAGTAGCTACAATATTGCGGAATGTGTTTGAGCACCAATATTTTTTTGTAGTACTTACATAACTAAACGTTAAATTTATAAATCCCAATTACGCTCCTATTATAGCTAATAGATTAGTCTGAATTCATGAATACCTTTGTTTAGTTATCCGTTACCAGTAATGTAGGTAAAACAATTGAATTAACCGGAACAGTACAGTGGTATTTGTCGTATACCTACATGTTTTCGTTGTACAGTCATGCTCATTTGAATTTGAACTACCGATTAATTTCAACTGTAAAGAGGCAACAACCGGGTTCTCAATATAGCTATAAAACAGCATAAATGGCGTGTTATGTTCCCGTTGCTGGAACACATGCCTCCTCTCTATAAGAGGAATTGGGCACCCAAGCCTTCACGCGTGCCCAGTGCGTATTGATAGAGGTCAATAGTCTTCGATTTTTTTTAGTACTAGAACATTCCGGTTTCCTCACGATGTTTTGTACATAAACGCCTAATCTTTTTATGCGTAAAAGCAGTATCATTTTTTTTTGGTATTGTTACAGGTACTGGTTGTACCTGGGTTGTGGAGGTCATATGGGTAGTCGCACAACATAAATACTTGTGTTCAGTTGCATGCGGTTTCACTGGAAGCTGATCGCATAATTACAAAGGCTAGACAAATAATGATTTTAATTTACATAGACTCAAATAAGCACGCCAATCTGGGCAGTGTGTGTGAAATTTTGCCCAAATTGTGTCCCATGACTGGGCAAAGTCGATCCATTTCTGGGAAAGTCATACCCTATCTCCTTCCAAATAAACTGTCTTTTGCGATCTCTGGCCAAGTTTGCACCGCGAACATGATCTGGGCCTGCAGTCTCGACTTAGATAGCGACACCGCCGCAAAGTAACGATCGTTAAATATTAACGAAAAAATTCGCTTGCCGTAACGACGCTATCGATAAATGCAAGTCTCGACAGCCAAGATAGCGAGCAAAATCGGTCACAATCTTGACTTTGCGATGTCGGTACGCTAACGAAGTTCGTATTCATAGTGCGGTGATTTTATTGTAAAATAATGGCAGTTGAAAAAAATACTTGTATTATAGGGAAAATTGTTGGACAAGATATGATCAAATAACTATTATTCTTTGAAAATTGTACAGAAGATAGGTAAACCTTACCATGTTAACACTTATTTGCATTGAAACGTGTAAGTAGCTTATACTGTTTTTAAGAATACGCTTAACAAAGAAGAAAATAGTTCGCTTCCTTGCAACACAGACGTTGAACACGGGAAACAAACTGTCAATGTCAAGTTTGTTTGTAAACAAGATGCGACAATATGATAGAATTGGAATTGAAAAAACTGGAAAAGAACCGTATTTCTATGGTGGAAAACAGTGACACAGGCGCATGCCCTAGCCCGAGTGCCAGCAGCGTGAGTGTCAGGTAATTACAACCTACAACAATTTTCGATTACTATTTTTGATACTAAATTGAATACTTTGCGTATGTCCGAAGTAGTTTGTGTTTACTCAATGAATATCTTAAATGTTTTAGGCGTACTTCGGGGCAGATTGATGCGCTTTTGGCGACTTTAGAAGCCCAACCATATCTACACACGGACAAATTTTGAAACAGGCTGGAAGAAGGTTGCCGAGGAGCTAACAAACTCCCAAACGGATCCATCAAGTTGCCCGATCAGTGCATGATGTCAAATCTCAAGTTGGTTTTGAAATGTAAGTACAAGCCTCGTCAGTTTTGTTTATATTTAGTGGAATACATTAGGTATCCTAATTACAGGTTTGGAGATACTTAAAAAGCCACGCCTGCATAAAGGTGGAAAAATATAAAAAGAAATCATTCAATCCGGCAACCTAGGAGGCTTCACTGCTCTTTTGACTGAGGCGGTGAGACGCAATAACATCCTTAATTAGTGTAGATTACACATTTGACACTGATTGCCCGGACGCTATGCCATTTCCTTTTTTATTATTAGAATCACTAGCACGCTAGAGCATTAAGAGGCATTTTTAGTAAATCTAACTTTTTTTACAGTTGCTGGCAGCTGCAACTCAAGTGCAAGCAGACGCTGCCAAGATGCAGGCTGAGGTATCCAAGGTACAAGCCGAGGCATGAGTGCTATTTGCGTAGACTGCAAATAAAATAGCTGATGCTTTTATAAATAAAAATTATAAATGATATAATATGTTTTTTATTTAAATCACAGAGGGTCAATAAAATAAAATTATGTAAAACTAGTATTAATGAGTCTTCTTATGCGCTCTGCAACAGCTAGACCAGTGCACGATACAAGTCCTGTATAACAAAAACAAGATTTTAGGATTATTCATACAATGGTGTTACATAAGTCGGATTTGATGCTATAAGCCATTGTGTATCATCTTTGGGTCAAATAAATGGAGATGCCAATGAAATAGGTATAAAGATCTGGGGAAAATTATATCTACTGCAAATATAATATAATAAAAATACCTTAAAATAAATCATTTGATTAGGTACCTGTAACTTGGTGGCCTCTGGTTCATGTAATTTATATTTTATATATGTGTTTTCATGCATTGGTGGGAAAGACACCGAAAAACAGACTTCAGCACACCAAAGCATCTTTCAACAACTTTCCTGGCTGAACAATGAACATTTGTGTATTGATACTCCGGTGTCCCTAAGCGTTGATTTTTTAAAGGTGTCATCAACCATGGTTCCAGAGGATATCCATCATCACCTTAAAGATAAAACATAGAATGTACTTTCAGCAGTCTAATGGGCAACCTGTTCCAGACAGATTATAATTAACATATATTATTAGTTACCAAGCAGCCATGTACGGTGGTCCCCATTGACAAAATATTTACATGTGTTCATTCTATGGCTCCAATCACATCAGGGAATGGCTGTGGAGCATTTCTAAACTTCTCTTTAACTGCACACTGTTCTTCTTGGGTCATGGGAAATTTGACATATCTTCTTAAAAGGTTTTCATTGATAGCCAAAGTTACAGTATGTATTACTCGGCTTACTGACTTTTGGCTTATGCTGCAGTACCACTGCATGCCAATCGGTAGTTGGTAGCACCCACTTGACTATTAAGAAGAAAATTATAATCATAAACATCTTGGATATTAGGAAAAATAACTAGAAATGTTATTGGCACGGTAGCTACCCAACACAAAGACACTCACTTGAGACTCCACAGAAAGTCCGTAAGGCCCTCGTCTTTGCATAGATGGGCGAGGTTCACCAACGACCTCATGAAACATGTCCTTGTTTATTTCAGTAAAGATAGAGAAATTGGCCATCTTCAAGTCCAAAGGATTTTCACCTTCACGCCGGTTTCGTGCATTTTTCCGCCGCATTATCATATCGAGTCTGTGTTCGAGCACGACCAAAGCCCACGCTAAATACTATACAGCCAAATTACTCTAATTATTATATATTTATTGTTTTTGTAACCTCTAAAACCAATGATAACGATCGTAACGAAAACTTAGCAGGGCCTGCAGTCTCGACTTAGATAGCGACACCGTCGCAAAGTAACGATCGTTAAATATTAACGAAAAAATTCGCTTGCCGTAACGACGCTATCGATAAATGCAAGTCTCGACAGCCGAGATAGCGAGCAAAATCGGTCACAATCTTGACTTAGCGATGTCGGTACGCTAACGAAGTTCGTATTCATAGTGCGGTGATTTTATTGTAAAATTATGGCAGCTGAAAAAAATCCTTGTATTATAGGGAAAATTGTTGGTCAAGATATGATCAAATAACTATTATTCTTTGAAAATTGTACAGAAGATAGGTAAACCTTACCATGTTAACACTTATTTGCATTGAAACGTGTAAGTACCTTATACTGTTTTTAAGAATACGCTTAACAAAGAAGAAAATAGTTCGCTTCCTTGCAACACAGACATTGAACATGGGAAACAAACTGTCAATGTCAAGTTTGTTTGTAAACAAGATGCGACAATAAGATAGAATTGGAATTGAAAGAACTGGAAAAGAACCGTATTTCTATGGTGGAAAACAGTGACACAGGCGCATGCCCTAGCCCGAGTGCCAGCAGCGTGAGTATCAGGTAATTACAACCTTCATCAATTCTCGATTACTATTTTTGATACTAAATTGAATACTTTGCGTATGTCCGAAGTAGTTTGTGTTTACTCAATGAATATCTTAAATGTTTTAGGCGTACTTCGGTGCAGATTGATGAGCTTTTGGCGACTTTAGAAGCCCAACCATATCTACAAACGGACAAATTTTGAAACAGGCTGGAAGAAGGTTGCCGAGGAGCTAACAAACTCCCAAACGGATCCATCAAGTTGCCCGATCAGTGCATGATGTCAAATCTCAAGTTGGTTTTGAAATGTAAGTACAAGCCTCGTCAGTTTTGTTTATATTTAGTGGAATACATTAGGTATCCTAATTACAGGTTTGGAGATACTTAAAAAGCCACGCCTGCATAAAGGTGAAAAAATATAAAAAGAAATCATTCAAAATGACAACCTAGGCAGCTTCACTGCTCTTTTGACTGAGGCGGTGAGACGCAATAACATCCTTAATTAGTGTAGATTACACATTTGACACTGACTGCCCGGACGCTATGCCATTTCCTTTTTTATTATTAGAATCACTAGCACGCTAGAGCATTAAGAGGCATTTTTAGTAAATATAACTTTTTTTACAGTTGCTGGCAGCTGCAACTCAAGGGCAAGCAGACGCTGCCAAGATGCAGGCTGAGGTATCCAAGGTACAAGCCAAGGCATGGGTGCTATTTGCGTAGACTGCAAATAAAATAGCTGATGCTTTTACAAATAAAAATAATAAATGATATAATATGTTTTTTATTTAAATCACAGAGGGTCAATAAAATAAAATTATGTAAAACTAGTATTAATGAGTCTTCTTATGCGCTCTGCAACAGCTAGACCAGTGCACGATACAAGTCCTGTATAACAAAAACAAGATTTTAGGATTATTCATACAATGGTGTTACATAAGTCGGACTTGATGCTTTATGCCATTGTGTATCATCTTTGGGTCAAATAAATGGAGATGCCAATGAAATAGGTATAAAGATCTGGGGAAAATTATATATACTGCAAATATAGGTATACCTAATTATAATATAATAAAACATTAAATGAATACCTTAAAATAAATCATTTGATTAGGTACCTGTAACTTCTAGGCCATCTTCATGACCTCTACCAGCATTGGGTGGGTGGCCTCTGGTTCATGTAATTTATATTTTATATATGTGTTTTCATGCGTTGGTGGGAAAGACACCGAAAAACAGGCTTCAGTACACCAAAGTATCTTTCAACAACGTTCCTGGCTGAACAATGAACATTTGTGTATTGATACTCCGGTGTCCCTGGGCGTTGATTTTTTAAAGGAGTCATCAACCATGGTTCCAGAGGATATCCATTATCACCTAAAAGATAAAACATAGAATGTACTTTCAGCAGTCTAATGGGCAACCTGTTTCAGACAGATTATAATGAACATTTATTATTAGTTACCAAGCAGCCATGTACGGTGGTCCCCATTGACAAAATATTTAAAAAATCCAATCACATCAGGAATGGCTGTGGAGCATTTCTAAACTTCTCTTTAACTGCACACTGTTCTTCTTGGGTCATGGGCAATTTGACATATTATCTTCTTAAAAGATTTTCATTGATAGCCAAAGTTACAGTACCTATGTATTACTCGGCTTACTGACTTTTGGCTTATGCTGCAGCCCCACTGCAAGCCAATAGGTAGTTGGTAGCACCCACTTGACTATTAAGAAGAAAATTATAAGTACATCTTGGTTATTAGAAAAATAAATAGAAATATTATTTAGGTACCCAACGCACTCACTTGAGACTCCACAGAAAGTCCGTAAGGCGAAGTTCACCTACGAGCTCATGAAACATGTCCTTGTTTATTTCGGTAAAAATAGAGAAATTGGCCATCCTCTAAATCCAAAGGATTGTCATCTTCACGCCGGTTTCGTGCATTTTTCCGCCACATTATCATATCACGCCTGTGTTTGAGCACGACCAAAGCCCACGCTAAATACTATACAGCCTTAAAACTCTAATTATTATTTATTTATTGTTTTTTTAACCTCTAAAACCAATGATAACGATCGTAACGAAAACTTAGCGGGCTGTCAAAAATGCTCGCTAGGAAAGTCGATAACATACCGATAAATCGTTAACTTAGCGACAATATTCGTTAAGTTTGCGATGACAATCGATAGCTTTGACAGTCGAGACTACCAAAAATCGTTATCTGCCGATCGTTAGGACTTACCGACCGATCGGTAGGAGTTAGCGATCGCTAACTATGTAGAGACTGCAGGCCCAGGCTGTCAAAAATGCTCGCTAGGAAAGTCGATAGCATACCGATAAATCGTTAACTTAGCGACAATATTCGTTAAGTTTGCGATGACAATCGATAGCTTTGACAGTCGAGACTACCAAAAATCGTTATCTGCCGATCGTTAGGACTTACCGACCGATCGGTAGGAGTTAGCGATCGCTAACTATGTCGAGACTGCAGGCACTGGGGCCTTACTCTGACGTGTCAAGACTATCATGGTTCTACTACTTCTTCTTTCGTGTCGATTAACTCCATCTATAGTCTTAAGCATTCAGATTTATTCTAATCAGTATGTAGCTATTTGAACATCTCTGTCACAAACCAGTATGTAGCTATTCGGACATCATTCGTTCAAATCTTGAAAGGTGCAGTTGGTCGGGCAAGAACGGCATACAAGGAGGCTGGCCATATCCTGCAAAGGGGCTCCATACTGGCACTGTGTTTTGGATGGGTTTATGATACCCCAGGTTGGCCAGGTTCCCCCCGGTGGGTTCGCGCATTGTCGAGGCGGGGGGGCTCAGTAGCCTTGGCTTGGTCACCCACTGTGAAGTGAAGAGGAATACGAAGAGGCCGCGGCACAAGAGGACACCGTGGAGTTTTAATGGGTAAGAGTCCCACATAACTGCGCTATCTCCCCGTGGTAGTGCCGTATGCATGAGCATTTCCACAAGTTGAAAAAAAAAAAATGTTGGCCAGTTTTTTTCTACAGCGGCAACCTGGACCCACAATCAGTTTAGGGATTGCCGGATTGACCACAGTAGATCCTCTGTCAGAGTGATGAAGTTGGAGGAGTAAGGTGAATATGTTTCAATAATTCACATGTCTCGTCGGTTGCGCTGGTTTTTGGTTCCACTGAGAGAGAGAGAGACTCGGATACAGGACGAAGAGCACTATCCCTCAATCATGATACCTTTGACCAGTTATAGTATCCTAGTAGTCCTTGATCGTCACACCACATTCGCCGCGGTCAACCTCAATGGCGACAAATAATTAATAGTTTAAAACAAAGTCGCTGTCCGCATCAGTCGACGTCACAACTATTGCCCCGCTAACTTCTTCTAAACCAAGCGACGGATTTTGATATGGTTTACATTAAAAAGAGCGATAAACGAGGAAGGTTTTGTATATAATTAATCCCGTGGGAAGCCAGGGCCGCTGGATAGTAGGTAATGATTAAAACAAACCTTTTAGATCTCAACCTAAAGTAAACAGACGTGTTTGTTTTAAATTAATGTTCACATTTTGTAATTTTTTTTCAAGTTGATGGCTTGACGATATTAAATATACGACATCATCTCACACGACATTTTCCAACTCGTTAGCTAAATGAATTTTGTTATCTACAGAGTTTCAAAGTTGTGTTTTTAACGGAGTCTCATTGGGATTCGGCAGGCTTATTACGTATCTTTTGCAAGAGCAAAACAACAGCGATTTTTGCGCAATAATTGCACTTCCATACAGACGTTTTAGAGTTGTTGACAGTTTTTTTTTAAATAAGTGCTTTTGACAAACAGCGAGCGATTTGCAAACGATTGTGTAGGACCTACCATACCTACACTGCAGGTAATTCCAACTTTCATGAAATAAAGCGTTTGATCGCTATTGCTTTGCTCTTGCAAAAGATACGTAATAAGCCTGCCGGTCGTTTATCATAATTAGAGTTGATTATTTTGAGTGTTTTGTATTGGAGTAATTAACAAATCTATACTCGTAGTATCAAATATGAGTTTATTTCTCAAATCACGGGTCTTGTTCTTTTTTTCGAGTCGATGAAGTATTAGGGTTCCGTAGTCAACAAGGAACACTTATAGTTTCGCTATGTCCGTTTGTCTCTTAGTACTGGAAAGTTAAAAATTAATTAGCTAATTTGGCATGAATATAGATATTAATTACTCCGAAAAAGTGGTTAAATAGAATATAGAAAAAAAATATGTATTCCTCCTGTAGACGTAAAGTTGGGATGTTTTTTTTTCTCGTCTATCCCATGGTGTGGGGTATCGTTGGATAGGCCTTTAAAAAATATGACGGGTCTTTCTCAACCATTTTTCGATTCAGGGATCCGTTTGCGTAAAATTAATCTTCAAATTGCAAATTTTTGTTAAAGTGACCCCTGCTAGTTATTTGGTTTCTTAAAAAGTTAAAATTTGTACAAATGCCATTGAAAAATTACTTATATATCTTTTTTAGCTGTGCAAAATAGATAATAAATATAAGTTTATGAACCCTGTAAATATATACAATAATAAAATCATAACATCCTTATTAATAATGGTTTCTAAATTATTAATGTTTACGTCCGAATAATGCATGGGAGTGGGCAGAGTCGTTGACAGTACCGGTCCGTATGACGCATGCGCGCAGGGAGTCTATTTGGTAACCATTTGGCATTTGGTTTTGTGTAAGTGGAGTAAGTATTGGTATTTTCGATGTTTTGTAATCTAAAGTCAAACTAGATTCGATAGCCTAGCAAATGCCGCTACCCGACCATAGACTGCGGTATTCTCAGTGGTCGCAATTATAGACTTAAGTGCGTTTGCCGTAAGGTTGACATTCGCGTCATAGGTTGATTGCCAAGGCCACATCAGTGCAGTATAACACATTAATTTTTTTAAAACATTATCAATAACGATTTACTAATTCGAAAAATAAGACGTTTATTTTTTATTTTATTTGAAAGTATACATCATCATCATCTTCCTATTTTGTTCTTCCGTACCGTTCAAATATATTTTTAATAAACAAATCACTTGAAACTATTTACTTATTTAATTATACTCGTTGAGGCGGGCGGGCCTCTTCATAATATTATATAAATGATAAATTATTTTATTTCTGTAAGTAGGTTTGTACAAACACTTTTACATGTCGATCATAGTTTTTAAAACTAGACGAAGTCGGCGTTTCCTATCTGACTACTCTGAGAAGAAAGGCTGAAACAAACTCAGAGGTCACAGTCTCTTTTAAAGTCCAGACAAAATCTTGGTTTGATCATGTGAAAACCATGTAATCTGAAGTCTGAAATGGTCTTTTGAGAAAAGAACCAACAGCCAGATTGAGTGGACCTGTCCAGTCAGTGTACGCATTTGTCAATAACCGTGCAGCTCAACTCAGAATTTAAGGATTTCAACGATTCGACGAACAATACCAAAGAAAGGACATTCGGGTAGGCCGCATAAACTACTCAAACTGCCAGATTATGATTAAAACTAACTTAGATATATTAAAATTAAAAACAAACAAAAAGTATGATCCACATAGTCTTCACATTCACAACAATTAAAGTAAACTTAAAATAAAATAATATAATACTTTAAAAAGTAAATATTCTTGTCGTTGCAAGAAAACAAAAAAAGAAAAACAAAATTCACGGAGCAAAATACATAAAAAAATCAAAATTAATTGGAGCAGCTCAATCCCAAGCCTGTTTTTCCTCAACGTAATCTTTAATAGTATAAAACGCTTTCTGGCACAACTTACATTTAATGAATGTTTTGAATTTTCACAGTATAAACTACAATATAATTAAACACGGAGAATCACTGTAGAAATTTACAACACCACGTTCCATTCTTAAAAACGAAAACACCTAGAATTTTAGCAGCTATTCGTCAGCACTTACAGAATTCCCGTCACCACGCATAACACAACCGTCACGTCGTGTCTACGTCACAATTCGTAGTGCTACGTTTTTATCAAGATACGACATTTTCATTTGCATTTATAGTGGTTGTTGGTGTTGCGTATTTTTTGCGACTACCGTCATTTCACACGTGTGTACTGTAAAAGTTATAATTTATCGGGTTTTTGCTGTCGTGAGAGAGTTATTGACTTGTGGCTTCGTGTGTCGGAATTAAGCTTTTAGTTGTTGGTACTGTGTTTCATGTTATGCCTTTTTGTGGTGGGGCAATGGAAATGGAGCAGTGATGGCCCAGACTTACGCGTCGTAGGTCGTGGGTTCGAGCCCAGGCAGGCGCTTAAGTTTGTGTAAATTATTTCATCATCTGCATCACCACTACTCTAAAAACGGTGAAAGATAATATCGTAAGGAAACCGGCATGTCCTAGATCGAAGACTAAAAATTCGAAGACGTGTGTCATCCACCAAACCGCACTGGCCCGCGTGGTGGATTGATATCCATTCTCTCTCTCACGGATAAGAGGCCTGCGTCCCAGCAGTGGGAACATTAGAAGGCTCTTAAATGAAAAATAAAACATGAAATAGGTCTTTCTTATGTGACTGCACGATGCATATAACTAGCATTAGCATTTTTGAGAGTACGTGAATCGTACTGTGAGTTCAGCAATCGGTAAGGAAATAAGATCATTACTATTACTAAGACTCAGATGCATGTTATAGCCTACATCCGGTTTTTTTAAAGAAATTATCGATATGTTTATTCGTTGTACGATAATTTTCGTTTCAGTAATTAGGCGTTTACGTTATACCTACTCAGAAGAATTAGCTATAGGTACCTCCTTCAACAAACAAAGGTCTCAAACACCTGTTAGTTTAGTTTCAACGTGACCCACCTTCAAAAAGGTCGTGATGAAAAAGCGGCTTCGTCAAACACACCCGACACAATTCCTCTCGATACTGAAAATAATATGAAACACGTTTCGAAATTGTTGATATTTGCTAAAACAATAGTTCGTGCTAACCTACATTTTAAGCTTCGGTAAAAGAAACAAAAGTAGGGTTGAGCGTGTTTGTTTGAATGGCGATCGAATGCTATCGCGCTGGGGCAGACGACGCTACCTAAACGCTTGTCAGGGTTGCCACTCGCGAAAAATTAATAGACAGTGCCTGTATTTTTAAGGAAAATTCACGTAGCAGTCGCAATCTGTTAAAAACACCTCTAATTTCAGGTTACAGGTTTTTGACATTTATTTGACGTTTTGAAGTACGAAAGTTAGCTTTCTGATGTTTGGCAAACACTGTTTGTTCGTGTGGCAATCACTATCACCTTTTAGTCCTAGTACCATGTTACCTAAAGTTGGAGCATCACGTTTTCTTCTACCAAAGGCTTCGCTCAAATATAACATTTCTTATTATTTACTCCCTCTTCTTTAATTTTACTTCATCCAAACTTTAGCATTTATAATATTAGGATTAGTAAGATTATAAATGCGAAAGATTGAATGCTTGTTACTCAATCACGCCAGAACGGCTGAATGGATCTGGATGAAATTTGGCACAGAGATAGATTATAGTCTGGAATACATATTAATTTTTAGACCGGTATAATGTTCCTTTGGGATGATAAAACACATTTCACGCGGGCGAAGCTGCTGGCAGAAGCTGGTATTTTATTATTCTTTACACAATACATCTATCTTAAATTTGCTTCTATTGACGATCTGTGTGACAAAACCACCTTAGTATTGATCTGTGTGACCTAATTAAACCTTGAAAGTACCATATTGTGATCACTTATAAAATAGCAAATGACACAATGATGGGGTCTTTAAGTCAAGAGTAAGTAAGTTACTTCTAGGCAAGCGTGATTCACTATCGACCATATCATTGCTTAGCATCAGATGAGATAGTGGTCAAACGCAAGCCTATCCATAATAAATCTGCTTGTCTCTTAGAATCAGTTATAAAAATATGTAGAAGATTCTGCTTGTTTCATTAAAATTAAGTTTCCTTTTCTGGACCTGAGCCAACCCTCTGGCTGCGGTAACTAAACAAGATATGGGTAGGTATGATTTTTTTGTAACGCTATGCTCCGATATCCTACATGCAGGCACTCTCAGGTTTGTCTATTATAGATGCAAAAATAACGAAAAGGTGACTGCAAACGACGCAAAACGTGCTTATGGCCTTGCAATAAAGAACTAAACGTTTTAGCCACTACAGTATTGCTGACCATACATCATCAAGAAGAGTAAAGAAATATTTTGAGAACAACTAGACCATTCTATAAATATTTCATGGTGAAAACTTAGGTGAAGTGAGCGTGAAGAACCTGCTATCCCACATTGAAGCTATAAATTGACAGTTCGATTCAAGCTCACTTCACCTTTTTTCCATGGTGAGTTGTTTACTTCACAGAATAGCTCTGCTATAAAGTATGAAATGGATAGGTATAAATTAAAACATAACCCTTTTTAAACTCTGGTGTCTTGGACTGCAGTGACCGAACGAATAAAGGGAACTGCAAACTGGGAAGAAATTTAAAAAATGCCAGCTTAAGCTACAAAGTTAAAATGCAGCCACCACAGTTCTCTCAAACTCCAAACAGCTTCGTTAACCAATAAACTTCAAAAACACATTTAGCCACAGACTTGAAAAAGAAAACATAGAACCGTTATATCATTCGAAAGCAACAACCCGTTCAACGCCAAACATTCTTTTCAAGACCGACTTTAAATGAAAACGTTGAGGAGAATAGAGATAACCCTGCACTGCAGACGGACGAAACGTTGAAAAAGTTTCGATGGTACTCTGGCTCGTATTTCAAATTCTACAATAGCCCCGCTCCAACCGAGATTTATTTCAAAACTAAAACTCCGACATTGGTAGGGTTATTATGGACGATAAATTAGAAATTTCGCAATTTCCGCGATTAAAATTAATTATATTTTGTGGCGAGGTGAGATCTCTAATTTGAGAGGGTTTTCGTGAAATTGGATGTGGCTTGATGTATTTTTTTTTTAATATTATTTGGACAACACTGTTTTGACTTAATTAGCTTTTCTGAAGACGGGGTCGATTTATGGACCTCTATTTTGAGCCTTATGACAACATTGCTCCTGGACCGGTAACATTATGATGGAACCCCGTGATGAGGTATTGGTATCTTTGTCATCGTCACAAAGAAGAAGAACATGCATCATTGAAAAAATATGAAGCCTGAATCTGTTTGGATTAACATCTTGAGTCCCCGAAACGTGGATGCACGCGAGATACTATGGCGTTTTAATTGTTTCGGTAATTACGGCATACAATTGGTTCATCTTTTCAATCCTTAAATAGAGACGTCAAAACACCACCAAACAAAATTATTCTATCAGCAAATCTATCTATGCGAAAGAGAATCGCCACTCAGTCTCAAATCACGTCCTTAAACAATTACCTCTGTCCCAATTTTACGCAGCGCCAGCATTAATCAATAGGAAAACAATAAAACCCGGACATCGAATCCCGAAATATCGGTAGAGTGGCCAATTTTTAAAGATCAGAGCCATCATCAAGTGTTGTGAGAAAAGGCCCACACGCATATGACTTACATCAATATCAATACATATAATAAATCTGTAGAAAAGTCGTTTTTGTTCATCGAAAATATATAAATATAGCGAAGCCGTGGGTATAACAAGTATGTAGTAAAAGACTGCGGCGATTTGCCCCTGGCTTAGACAAAATACTTGCCGCACGCGTTGCAGAACTGAAAGGGAGTGACGACACTGGAAATTCGCGGCAAGAAGATCTTAAGCGCCGTATCAAAAGCATCGCTTACGTGTTCGAAGCAAAACACTTCGATTGCATTGTCGCATGACATAACTTGTCCATTCTACTTGTCATTGCCATACATTTTGACGTTACGTCTGACGTTAAAGGAAACGCTATAGAAAAGTTTTGTCTCAACCTGCGGCAAACCGCATCTTTTGACGCCACAATTTCGCTCGACATAGTTGAAAGTAGACCGAAGTTAATTCGCCGCACGGTCGGCTATCTTCGTGAGCGGTTATGTACGTGAGACATTAGAATTCAATAGGTATGTAATGTCCAAATCATAATAATGTCCAAAAATTAAAAAGGTCCTAAAAAAAATTGACCAATAATAAAATGCCCACAAATAAAAATGTCTAACACCAAAAAAATTATACCTATACTAAAAACATGCTGGAAATCATCAAACCTGCGCACAAGACGATTCGTGATGACTCTTGAAAACAACTTGTTGTCATGGCTAAGAAGTGTATGGTTGGGTTATTATGGCTATATTTCTTCAGTCGGGCATTATCGTGGTTCTTGAAGAAGCGACGTTTTTTCTTCAAGTATAACGGAATCAAACAGCTTCTGAAGGGTCTTAAGTACCGGTTTTTCTACCCGCTTTCAGGAGTTCCGCCTTGTTGTTCTTTAGTTGTTCCAGAGCCATCCTTATCTCTTAGACGCTGACGTCCGGGAAGTCTTTGGTGTAGTGTCGGATCAATCTAGCTCTTGGGTCGTTTGCTAGATTCGCAACGGGTTTACTGATTGACGAGTACAACTGCACACAGAACCTCTCAATCTTCCTCAGAAGCTCCGGTTTGGCGGATACGACCCTGCCATCGTCGGTCTACAGTTTCGTGAGCTGGCACTGCCCAGTAGTAGATCTCTTGCAAACACCTTGGAGCCCTCATGCCGCCCAATCGCGTCTTTAATACGCTTGGTATTAAAGCGATGGAGATCGCTTTTCAAGGCTTTAGAGATCCGTCAATTATGCTGCCGGTAGTACCACGCATCGTCTGAAGACTGCAGGATCAGCCCACGCCTCTCCTTCACGAGCTTGAGAGTAGAATCGGATAGTTTCTTGTTCCTATTTGAACGACGGATCTTGAAAATCTTAGACTCACGTCTAAGATTTTCAAGATCCGTCGTTGAGATTCCAACGTTTCATTCGATTCCATCGATGTAATCGTCCACAGAGCTCCCTAGGCACTCAAAACGATTCTGTAGTTCGCGCTGAAAGCTTGGTTCTGGATCTGTATCTGTGCGGGAAGGACCGCAAACTTTATCAGTCGAGATCTTGACAGCTTATTATTAGCCTATTAATGTAGCTTATTTTTAGCCTTTAAGTTACTCGTACCATACGGTAATCACAGAGACGTCATTGAATATGGGTATTTTTGTCGACAACGTCAACACATTCCATAAGAACCAAGCGTTTCAATGTTTACTCACACATAACCTAAATGGTGTTTGGAAATTGGCAATTTTGATGGCTCTGTTACTGAAATCGTGCACGCAGCATACTTTCAGTGCTAATTTTATTGGTATTGCCGCCACTTTTAGCTATCATCAAGATGTCTCCGTGACCATTTTTTTTTTCTTTTGTGTAATTTTTTTCTGGCCTGTACTTGGCCAAGTTCATTATGATTTATCAGTAGCTTTGTGCAGGGATTTCGAAGATAATACCCATTTTGTGTGTCATTTTCGAGTGCTGAAATGAATAAGACTTCTGTACCTCTCTAGTTTTAATGTGATGTAGGAAAGCAATCTGTTATTCTGCGCGCAAACCCCTAAAGAACCCATCTCGTTGGTTCAGCATCAATAATTTCCAAGGCAACTTATATCTGTATTGTTGCTCATTGATTTTAAACATCTCGGTTCTGGTTCTGCTATCATTTCTTTTGTCGAAAATTTTGCTCGATTTGCATTTCGGCTTATAATATTGAAATACTTTTTAAAACTGGAGTTCAGGAGGCTTGGCGTTGTTCAAAAGAGTCCTTATTGCGATTGACTCAATCATATTATTTTATTAGTATTACATTATTTTATATTAATTATTGTGAATGTGAAGACTATGTGGATCATTTTTTATTTATTTAACTATGTTAGTATTTAAACATGGTCTGGCAGTTTGAGTAGTTTATGCGGCCTACCCGAATATCCTTTATTTAGTATTGTTCGCCGAATCGTTGAGCTCCTTAAATTCTGAGGCGTAAACAGAGGCGGACTTAATGCCTTAAGCATTTTGTACCAGTCAACCTTTGGGTGATGTAGAGATAAATAGTGGTAGGTGCAATCACGATAGTGAATTGATTTAAATATATATACAATACATAGATATAAGCTAGAAATAATGGATAAATACAGTATAATTTACACAATAATAAATGAAATATAGGAATATACCTAAACAATTAGTAGAAATAGACAATTGGAAAAATTTAGCGCTGTGAAGATACTGCTGCCAACTTCTTGCGAATGTGTTTGCGAACTTTGACTTTGAAGGTTAGTCGGTTGGTTGCCATCCTGATTGCCTGGGGGAGTGCATTCCACAGAGAAATAGACTGAACGAAAAAAGAACGGTGAATGAAGTCAGTGCGGTGAGTAGGACAATGAAGAAGACGGTTAATGGTAGATCGTAGATTTTTATTGTGGTTGTCGCAGATGTATTGAAAGTGAGGGGCCAGATAACTAGGGGAATTGGGAGAGTCAAGAAATGAGTAAAATCTTGTTAGAGCCTTTTGCTCTCTGCGCTGGCGTATGGAAAACCACTTTAGAAGCGAGCGATGCGCAGAGACATGATCATATTTACGCAAATTGAAAACAAATCGAAAGCAGTAATTTAGAAGACGGTCAAGTTTGTTGAAAAGATCTGAATTCAGGTCATAGTAGTACACGTCAGGAAAAATTAGAGTCTGCACAAGCATTGCCTTTGTGTTTGATGGTAGGAAGTTTTTCAGACGATACAAACCGGACCGTTCCATTAACTTTCTGATTGACACTAGCGACTTGAGTGTGCCAGCTCAGGGTTCTATCAATACGTAAGCCTAGATCCTTTACATCAGTGCTGAATGGGACGATCGTACTGTCAAACAAAACAGGTGGCAGAGACGTACCATCTACTTTAGTGATGTTTCGAGGACTCCCAATGACGCCATACCACAGATAAGATCTAGTGGTCCTGGTCTTCTCGTTTTCTGTCTCTAAAAGGCGATTCCTCTCATTTTTAACCTTATTTAACTGGGTAACTATTGTCGTCGAACAATGGGTATGGACTAACACAGAGAGCGTTATTGACCCTTCTGGGATGTATATTCAACAAATGTAGTTCCCAGTCTTAATTGGTTTCGTCCGATAGATAAAACGTGCGGACAAAAGGTTTATACGAGTATCTTTGTTTTGTTCAACGATTCTTCTATTTGCAGTAATTCAACGCAACAATCGGAAACCGATTGAAAGGATTCCGCCCGAGATACGCTTTGAGAGACTAATTGTTAAGGGAAGTTTCGAAAAATTGGAAAAAGAGACATTGTTGAAGCATCCCTTTTCGAGTTTTGTTTTCCATCCTTTTGTTTTGGACAGCATTAATTAAAGGATTTAAAATTAGATGGAGTGGAATGAATGGACACTCGAAAAGACAGAAGTACGATGAATAAATGTACTCCAGTTGGAGATCTTAAAATACAATCGAGTTGGCAATTAAAGGGTTGATTGTGTTTCGGATAACAATAACAAAATGTAAGTAAATAATACTCCCCGTATAATTCCGTAGATCAGTTGTCAGCTGTTTGATAGATAGTACCGGAAACACTTGTTAAACCCCTTGACTGCCTAAAACGTGGATCCACACGAGACTCAATGGCTTTTTCATTGTTTCGGTAATTACGGCATACAACCGATTAACTTAATATATGCTTGATAGTTTGCCAGGAAAACAATAATCCTGATTATTTATGCCATTTTGTTGTGTTTTTACTTATTTTCATAGTTTTCACTTAAATAATAATCATCATATCAGACCAAAAGACGTCCACTGCTGGACAGAGGCTTCCCCTAAGCGTCGCCACATTGACCGGTCCCATGCGTCCCGCATCAAGCGGATTCCCGTAACCTTCACCAGGTCATCGGTCCACCTGGTGGGAGGTCTTCTAACACAGCGTCTTCCAGTTCGCGGTCGCCACTCCAGAACTTTACAGCCCCATCGGCCATTCGTTCTACGACCAATGTGCCCTGGTTTGGCAATTCTTCGGGCTATGTCGGTAACCCTGGTTTTCTTGCGGATCTCTACATGTCTGATTCGATCACGCAAAGACACTCCGAACATAGCCCTCTCTATTGCAGCATTATTTTGAATTTTCATTTTTATTTTATTTATTTATTAGCATTTTATTTATTTATCCTATAGAACAATTGAGCAAGTGCATAGACTAGTGGAAAAAAAACTACTACGCCTTCGAACATAAATTGTACTGCTCCGCTGCCTTTCTGGATATTTCACAGGCATTCGATCGAGTTTGGCATGACGGGCTCCTTTACAAACTTCACAAAAACTTGCCCCTAGATTACTATCTCTTCATAAAGGCCTATCTTGGCTCAAGTCAAGCTGCGGCCCGGATATACATTTCACCGGGCATTGCCGCCCTGATTAACGGAAGCACCACCAAAACCAGCATAAAAAGCAGCAAGTATGCTGCATTACCTCAAGTGGAAGTGGCCACTCACCGATGACGTTTAATGCGATTTAAAGGCAAAACAATCGCATTGCTAGAGTGGGGGGAGGCTACTCCATTTGGTCAGGCAAGCTCATTGCTTCAGAAGATCGGGGAGGCAGGAGACTACATGTCAGCCGCGGCCCGAATCATAAGCGTGGACGCAATGGTAGTGGGAGGAGACAGAGGAGACGTCGCAGACCGCTTTGGCTGTCTAAAGGTCTCAGAACATCATGAGGTCGTTGTCTACGAGGACAGAGGCGAAACCCTGAGTTTCCTCAAAGCCCCCAAACAACCAACAGCCAGCGCGACGAGCCCCACAACAAGCCCCACCACTCAAAGTGGATCGTAAAGGGCCCAGCAGAAGGCAGCAGCCGAAAAAGCTACAAAGGAGCAATGCAACACCATAAACCCGGAGGACTGGGCCAGGTCGAGGAGTCGACTGAAAGCTTTCGGCTCTTTCCTCAGTGCACTGCTCCCAAGCACCAGCCACACATCACCATCTCACAAGCAGGAGACAGCACTGGAGAGGTTCTTCAGAAAAACACCAAAGGAACCAACCCAGTAAAAGCCTAAGCCAACACGAGCCGACAAAGGGCAAGTCAACCCGCCGACCCTCGCAGTATATTCGGGTGCCACGGACCACGTAAAGAGCGCGTTCCTCGAGTACGTAGCAATCGTGAGAGCGACCAGAGAGATCAATCTTACGACATGCAGGCAGATCCTGCAGACCTTCCAGAGAGACACAGACGGTCTGTTGAGGGTACTGCTCGAGGAAGCAGGGGCAGCGGTGTACGACAACGTCACATCCCAAGTCAACAAAGGGGAAATGACGGGGTCGTATATGGCAGCCTACAGCACGAGGAGTGGTTTTGTGGCCCTGGACAAGGAGGAGACGGAGCGCTCAGGCAAACTCAAGTTCAGCGTGCCAAATGACGACCCGATAGTGGTTACTGCCAAATGTACCAAAATCATGCCGGATGATAAGATCCTGGAAATGGCACAGTCCATTTCGGAAACCTCAGGTATCCCGGCATCGCATGAAAGCTGGGCGGTACCCAATATCAGATGGATTAACGGAGTTCCGGGTTGCGGTAAGACAACCTGGCTGGTAAAGCACTTCGACGAGGACAGGGACGTGATAGCCACCACGACAACAGAAGCTGCCAAAGATCTTAGGGAAAAGCCTGCGCGCCGCTTAGGAGACCGAGCAAAGACCAAAGTGCGCACTATGGCCTCAATCCTAGCAAACGGTTTCAAGAATCAAGACAAATGCTACCGTCTTACGGTAGACGAGGCTCTTATGAACCACTTTGGGGCCATAGTCATGGCAGTAAAGTTGTCTGGAGCAAGCGAGCTTGTCCTCGTCGGAGACGTTAACCAGCTTCCATTTTTGGACAGAGAGAACCTTTTCGAGCTTAGGTATACCCGTCCAGACCTGGTGGCTGGCATCACCCAGGAGTTTCTCTGCACACACCGCAATCCAATGGACGTGGCGTTTGCACTGAGTGAGATATACCTCGGTATATACTCCTCCAAGTCGTCGCTGTCGCGGGTCCACTCCCTGAAGGTGAAAGGTTATACAGGGGCGCAAATACCGAGCACTGCCCAAAACACCCTGTTCCTGGTTCATACGCAGGGGGAGAAAGCTTCTCTTGCGAGCCAGGGATTTGGGTCCGGCGAAGGGTCGCGCCTGCTAACCATACACGAGGCTCAGGGGTTGACCTACGATGACGTCATAATCATCAACACCAAGTCCAGGAGGCTTCAGGTCCACGACAGCATCTCCCACGCGGCAATGGCGGTGTCCAGATATACAGTTAGTTGCGTATATTACACCGACGACGCCGATGACGCCACAGGCCGCTATGCTAAGAGGGCGATGGATGCGCCAACTAAAACGGTCGTCAACTACAATCTTAAGACGGCCATGCAGCATCGAGACGTAGTCGTCATAGAGGCCTTGCTCACGCTAGCGAAGTCCCTGGTCAGCAGACATCACCAAAACACCACCTAACAAGTCCCATCCAAAAACTCCAACCCAAACACCTCCCCAAACCCAAACCATCACCCTGTCTTAACATTGTAAAAAAAAAAAAAAAAAAATATACATGTAAAGCTGCGTGGTGGAACGAGTCAGTCATACTCATCTTAACGTCCTTACGACGGGGTTCTAGAACGAGAACCGTCGGCCGGTACTGGTCTGCTCGCACTGCCATGCATCTCCCCAAAGCGCAAAGTGTACAAATAGAAATAAGTAGACAAAATAGTGAATAACATAGGCAGTCTATCAATAGAAATTAATAAACCAAATAGTTAATAACATAAAAATAAGTAGTAAATAGAAATATAAAATTATAATGCCAGTGTGAAATATATAATAAAAGATAAAAATATAGAATTTAGTGAAAGATGAACTCACGTAGACTTAAGTTAGTTAAGTAAGCCTAGGAATAATGTCCGACGTAGGAGTCAAATATTGTAATTTTATGAAATATAACCAAACAAATTAACACAGTAAAAAAAGGGCGCGGACGTCTATGTCCGCGGTAGAATATTAAAAAAACAACAAAAAGGCCCATCTTAGTGAAAGACATTTTTACGTTAAATACGGCGATGGCTCCTCGGGTCTCTGTGTTATAAAAGCAGGTGTCCCACAGGGTAGTGTGATAGGTCCAATGCTCTATTTTGTATGGACTTTCGCTGACGATACCACCTTGTTGCAGTTGATGAAACTTTTGCCTTGAAACGGGGTGCCTTCCCAGAAGTATAACTAAACCAAGTAAAGATACCTCAGTCGGATGATGTTCGATATTTGGGCGTTTACCTGGATAGGCGACTTTTCTGGAAAAAGCACATATCCACCAAAAGAAAGGCTCTTGACCAGCAATTAAGAAAGCTGCATTAGCTTATGAGACGCAAGTCTCAGCTAACTCTGGAAAACAACCTGTTGTTGTACAAGTGTATCCTTAAGCCTGTTTGGACTTATGGCTTGTAGTTGTGGGACACAGCATCAACATCGAACATAGAAATTCTACAACGTTTCCAGTCAAAAACTCTACGTATGATAACTGGAGCCCCATGGTACATGACCAATAATCGCATTCACCACGATCTAAAGATAACAGCTGTCAGAAAGGAAATCAAAGACTCACTACTGACGTATACAAAACGAATCCATAAACATGCCAACCAACTGGCAAGAAGCTTAATGGAAGAACAACCCACGAAAACGTTCAAAAAAACTTAAAAGACGTGCCCGACAGGATCTTCCTTAAATCAAGGAATATGAACTGATATATTATATATGAACGTATCACTAGTTACTGTACCATGCACGACAGAGATCTAATTACATAACTCCAGCTTAATGTCGACAAGACAGCTTGCAGGAAAAAGAAGAGAGTAAAAAAAAAAAATTGCATTTAGCAACCCCAAAAACCATGAAAATCACACGCATGACGAAAGTTTCAAAAAAGTCGGTCAACACCACCTTATACTTTCATTTTGATCCCATATTAGTATTTACCGACCCCAAGAAATGCCATGAGGAAAATTTCAAAAATTTTAATCGGCGATATTTGGAATTTTTATTTTGATTTATATGCGCAATTTTTGTTTTTATTTTGACTAATAACCCCAAGTAACAAAATGACGAAAATTTCGGTCTAACAACTCAAAAAAAACTGAATTCAAGCCAAAAAAATATTTTGAATTTTTTTGACTCTTATGATTATTTTTTTGGTTTTTTACATGAAAAATTTTTTTGTTTTTTTTTTGGTTTTTTGGTTTTTTTCAAAATATTCAATTCAATAGCCGAAAAATTGGGCATTTTCATAAAAAAAATTAAAACTCGAAAATCTCGAAAACGGTTAAGTTTAGGATGGGGGGTTCCATAGTGAAATCATTCAGAAATGATGTGTACTACACGCCCTTAACGGATCTAGGTCGACTTTTCCTGTAACCCTGTATATTTATTTATCACACACTAAGTATATTGTAGGTTAGGGCTGTAGGGCTTATAGGTCTTGTTACTTGTTATAGGTATTGTTACTTGACACATTAAATCAATGTTCTTTGGTAATTATGGTGCATAGTTAAATACAATTAATTTGGTGTATTACATTACATGCCTATGAATTGAAAACAAAAGTTATCAAAGTTTGCCGTGAGCGCCAACAGAGTGCGACGCGCGAATAACACCGATTTTGCTCCCGTTTTCAACATTAGTTTTTTTTTTTAATAAACTTTATACATATTTTTTTTATTGTCAATGTTGAAAGTATACAAAAATATTCAAAAAAAATCGGAGAGTCCTTATTTGGTCCTAAGACTGAATGTTTAGTAGTTTAGGAATTAAGACCGTGTGACCGCGTTTTGAGATACCTCGAAGAACTACCCTACTGAAAAATTCCGGATGGTGAAACGCAATATGTTATTTCTTTTGCACAGAGCAAAAAGCATTGTCGCAAACATGGCGGCTAAAAGATGCAAAGTGTGAAAGAAGGATACACTGACCAATATAAATTGAGGAAAGGGCAGACAAAACGGTAGGTGACAAGTGGTGATTCCGCGCGTCTCTCAAAATGAAGAAAGGGTGAGCAGCAGCTCACTTCTTCTCTTGGCCAAGGTGGAGGACATCTATGTGGATATCCAACCAAAAAACTTAATACATTTAAACGAGCAATTCTTTTATAATATAACTATATATTTTTTTAATAAACTTTGCTCCACACGAGGAATTTCTTCCTGTATCGTGGATCACCCAAAGCCGACACAACTATCTGTAGCTATATTTATTCCGTGCGGGAATCGAAACCGCGACACGCAGCGTAGCAGTCAATCGCTCAACCACTGCGCCAACCGTGCACCCAATATGTTTTTATATTCTGAATCTCGAGATCGGCTCCAAATATTTTCATGAAATGTAGTATGCAGGGGGTTTCGGGAGCGATAAATTGATCTAGCTAGGTTTCATTTTTAGAAACCGTTGTTTTCTCTATTTTCACCCGAGCAGAGCTCGGTCGCCCAGGTACTTAAAGTAATACGATGATGGTGATGACTTCCCTAGGAAATTGGGGGCAACCGGATACTATAGAAAGCCACCTGCTACGAGTGTTACATAACTACTATTTTAGCTTCGTTTACATTCATAAATCTGGTCATACACGTACACCGTTATTGAGTACTACGAACCTCGTCTTTTTGAATAACATCACCAATGAAATCTATATTGTATGACTTTCTAGGGCGTTGTTCTTCATCGTTGGCATGCACTAAGAAGATTACCCAAAGTTTTAATGAAAATGACTGTCCCTCGCTTCAATGCTGTCCTTTATGCTATTTTGTTTTATCTATTATTTTTATTTTATTGCGATTCAAGATTCAAGATTATTTATTTGTCAAAGCATTAGTTAGTATACATACAGAGCATGCAAATTTTTATTTATATATTTAGATCAGTCATGTTTGGCCTTTGCGGCATACAAATATTTAAACATCAATGGAATTAATAATATATGATATTATCATAACGAATAAAATGTCTTCCAATACAAAATACGAGTATAATAATTGCGCAATTGAATAAATTACCAAAATAAAACTAAAGTGTAAAATTTCAATTTGAAAACATGTCAAATATAAGCTTCACATATAATAATCATGTTTAAAAATAAAAAAGTTAGTTGTTACATATAACGGTGCTTATTAATTGTCAGAGATTATACACTGCTAAATAGGCAAAATTAATATGTGATAATTTTGCTAGGTAGCTACTTTTATATCGATTCAATTTTATCGTTAAGAAATTCTTACAAACTATAAATACACTTTCCCTTCAAGATGGAACTTTAATTTATTTTTTAATATACATACATTCTCCACCTTCCAAATTTTGGGCAGTTTGTTCATCAATGAAAAAACACTTTTGTGCATCAAAGCGGTTTTCGATCTATGTAAACAGAGAATTTTGTCGTCACGTCTATTACGAATGACTTCTTCTGTTTGCCGAGGAAATAATTGTCGATTATATTTTACAAACATGACAATTCCTAATACATGAAGACATGGCAGAGTATTTTATATTTTTTAAAGTAAGGCTTACAACTTTCAGTGGGGTTCAATTTAAGCATAGTCCTAATGCACCGTTTTTGGGCTTTGAAAGGTATATCTTTGTCTGTTGAATTACCCCAAAAGATGACTCCATATCTTAAATGTGAAGAAACTAAACCATGGTAAGCTGTGAGCAGTGACTCAATGTTAAGCACTGGATCTAATTTGAATAGAACATTTATGTAGAATTATTATAGTATTTTGTCAATTATTACCCCAAGGAATTTTGTAGTGTCACTTCTGTAACAATTTCATTATTATATTTGAACACAAGATAAGTCATAGCTGATGAGCGTTGACTAAAATACATTTTCAGATTATTATCATTTAGCCAATTTATTATTGATGTAAGACACTAAAGAAAAAGAGAGTTTTGAAGAGAATTATTAATTACATTATTATAGCTATCTTTAGTATTACATTGAATTTTGATGATGCTGTAATCAGCAAAGAGTGTTAATGGAAGACTTACATACTAAGGTGGGTCGTTTATAAATACAATAAATAAGGGAGGGCCCAACACACTAACCTGGGGGACTCCATACTTGACTACTCGTTCATGTGAGTTCACGCCTAGTACGTTATTCAATCCTCCAGTTGTAAAGGCTGTTAAGATTTATAAATATGTGTATGTAGGAAAGTATTAGGTTATGTTTTTATGTTTTATTTTGTTTGTCACATCTTTGATGAAGATTTTAGTTTTGTGGTAGTCCTTTGTTACTTTAAAGTCTTCTTGTCCAATTAATATTATGCAATAGTCGTCAATGGTGAAATCACACAGTTTTGATACAATTCCTTCAAAACGCTGTTCTATTCCCACTCTCAGTGTTAGATAGTGATATATTTCATCTTGATCATTTAATAATACGTGTTTTGCAATATTTAAAGCCTTGTATTTGTTATCTGTGTTAAGTATATATTTTTTTTCTTTTTTGGACTTTTGTTGTGGCATATTTTCGTGGCTCTTTTTAATAGGCGTACTTATTTTTTTTCGCTTCATGTAAAACACTGGTACTCAGCTGAATCCAACTGAATCGTAAGACTGGACGCCGACCCCAATAAAGTTGGGAAAAGGCTAGGCAGAGAGAGAGAGAGAGAGATTTTTTGCAGTTATTCTATCTGTTAAATTTGAGTTTCAATATCGTGCTTTTCAATGACTAAAGTATCGGTTTCTGTTTGTATTGTTGTGAAACCAGTGAAGTTTTTTTCTTCGGTGTATTTTGGTTTGCTTTAATTTGATTATTTGATATTCCTTTGCTTGAAAACTCTCTTTTACGCAATTTCATCGCTTCAAAACTCTTTTATGCACTTACTTCGCTGCTAAACTCACTTTTGTGCCGTTTCTTTGCTTTAAAACTCACTTTCATGTAGTTTATTCGCTTGTTTAGGCGAATAAATCATCTACTTCTATATCAGATGAGAACCTTGCTTTGAGGATAATACCAGAATAATATTCCCTCCACAGCCAGTTTTATGAACCAGCCTCTACAAACTTTAAAGAAAACAGTGATGCATAAGCAGACAACTTAAACACTATAACTTGCTCCTTCCTATTTAATGGTAAAACTACAAACTAAGTAAAAAACTTTCGTAAATTTATTTCCTAGCCTGAAGTACTGTAGGGAGTTGCAAAGCACATACATTACAAGTATTGCTGCTTAAATTTGCAAAGTACCGAAGTAGGGAGCCGAAAGTTTCCGAGCAGAGTTCGGATATCATTATATCTTGGTAACTCAACTTGTTGCAAGCATGTCCCTAGAGTTACGGAAGGTGGTGGCTTATGAGTTATTTTTTTATATTTAGTTTTACGTTTTATGTTTCGAAAACATCTATTTTTTAATAAAACCGTCCTCTAATTTCTTATTTAAGAACTCAATATTAAGTATTAAAATTTGTAAATCTTTACTATAGCCTAAAAACTTGTCAACATTTGGCTTTTAAGTAGGGTTTGACACATACTACCAGATCAAAATCACTAAGCAACCGAAATTTAAAACGATCTCACGCCCGCCTACCCGTGCAGTGCCTCGCTTTCGTATCGTTACCCAATAACCAGAGTCTATCGTCAGAGTGTCATTGACTGCTCAAAGTGCTCAGTTATTTTGGCCGTGTACTCAATACTCAATTCAGAAAGGCTGACAGTCTATACCATCTGGGTTAGGCCTTTTTGCTGCCATAAGCAGGCAGAACTGAGACAAATTGTGCCTCTTAAAAGGTGTGCCGACGATTTACTGGTATTTTAGACATCTATAGTTGCAGGCTTAACTTTTAAGAAAGTTTCTCAAAAATTAACCATCACTAAAACATATAGATCAGTAAAATAGATAAATTTTTAATCCAGAAAGTCAGTATTATCTCTTAAATCTATGAAAACCGTCCAACTAAGCGTTTTCCGATTTAACGGCTAGCGCTCGTCATGCGAGACTAATAACGTTTTTAAAATGAAAAAGAACAGAATTTATATCTTCATTTTATATTTTATAATATCTTCGATGAGATTTCTTAATAACAAATCATATTAAGTTTGCTCACTGGTAAGTATTCGTATGTTTTTGGTGGAAAATACTAAGCAATTGGAGTATATTAGGATGAGAGCAGTTATTCTGTAAATGACATAAAATAAACTCACGTTTTTTTTTCCCATGGGCGTATGCAAAAACCACAGAACACCACCAGCTACGATCCTTATAAACTTCTTTTGCTTCATTTACATTCATACATCTAGTCATACTCTCACGCCGGTTATGAGTACTTTGCACCTGGTTTTTCTAAAGAATATCACCAATGCGTCACCTCCCAGCGTTTTGAAAGAAAGAAAAAAAAGTTTTTATTTGTCACAAAACGACACACAATATAAATACATGCTTATGCTAAACCCTTAACAGTAGTATTAGTAGTACTTAAAGTAAATTAGTAAAGATGAGGAATAAATAAAACAATAATAATATTTACTACCGACATTTTGCAAAAAAAAAAAAAAAAAAAAGGGTGATAAAGATGCCAGGCAGATGCATGTCGTGATTGTGGCAAGAAGGCATCCACTCAGCATAATGCTGTGCCGTGGGCGACCCACAGCACGGCGCTGATTTTCAATGATCGCCTAAGACGTGACGTACGGAAACCAAATTGGTTGTGTATGTAAAAATAGATACTAAGAACATAAAATAAACACAGTAAGATATAAATACAGTAAGATAAAAATAAACCAGCCAAAAATATGATGTGACCAAAACCAAAAGCGCGACTATCTTAAATTCTTATCAAAACATAAAACTAATACGCGCAAAACACAGGCACACTCCATGTTACACCAAACCATGTTGCTCCATGTTTTCGCTAAAGAGGAAGGAATAGAAGATGGGTACAAAGGTAATGCTTAATTCTTCAGGCATCTCTTTCAGCTTAGCTGCGAAAGGAGAGTTGCCTTGTGAGTCACAAAAACAAAGTAACAGGGAAAAGCTAGTCACTTATATTGAGCACAAACGTAATGCCACTACCACAAAGCACAGGTTTCTAAACAATCTCCTCGCGTTACACACTAGTTACGTAACACTAACAAATAAATAAATCACGCTGTTCAAACAATGTAAATGTGTTCCACTATTCGTGTACGCCGACTGACACTCGCAGGGCCCATCCGGAACAACTTTACTCATATTTCCTGTGACGCTATTAGTGGTTTTGATGGCAAGTGGTTGCTATCAGGTGATGGCAATTGCTTGTGTCAGAGATAATAACTTATAACTAGGTGATAGACCTCTTAATGTGACAATAATTCGAAAGGGCGTTTTGATGACTATACTCTTCTTTTTTTATAAACCTGTTGCTATATGCTGGGCTGTTGCTATAAGGTCCTCCATAAATCCCACAAGTTTTTTCTTTTGTAAACCAATATTGTAAAATACGCGTTGGCTGATTATTCTCAAAACAATACTGTGGTAGAAAAGCTTGTAACCATAACTATATTAAGATAATTTCTAACTAAATAAACTATGTTTCAAATAAAATTAGTTTCGAAATAAAACTAAATATCAAGTCGAGCAAACAAAGGCACAACCGTACCATCCTTTTCTCGAAGACATACAGGAAATTGTCAACCATTTGTAACTTCATTGTGGTTAAAGCTAGAATCCTTAATTTTCAGTGACTAAGAGAGACCGTAATATAATTAGGCATAAGCTCGAAGCACATTTAATTAGAATTAGTAGTTTAGGAATTATTGCAAGTCAACATTCCTTTATTTCATCACGGACTGACTCACTCACCGATCATCAAAATTCTAAGTTACTTACTAGTAGACTCACCAGCTTAAAATTTTAGTGTTTAGCCTACAAAGCAAGAAAACTAAAACATCCTGCAATTTCCGTCCCGTTTCCTAAATAAATAAATTACGGTATAAGTAACTTTGTAATCCTATATAAATAGTCAAGTCAATATATGATATTACAAAGTTACTTTTACAGTTCATAAAATTTTTCGTCATTTTTCGTCACCTTCACTGCATATCTAGATAGATAGAAAAACTGCGACTGCGTACATAAAGAAATGAAATACCATCAAAAACAAAACATAAGTCTCGTGGCCTAGTTCTTCTACCGAAAAAGTACTGAGATCGAATGTTATAACAAGTCGAATAATTTATTCAGTAGGTACTGTAGAGGCTTTCCACATAGGACAAGCAACCTGTTCGGCCGCTGACACCTAATGCTGGCGACTTATATTTATTATAAGTTTGGAAGGAAATCGAATACAGAATATTTGAAATATATCGAACGCGTGTAGTTTTTTGTTTAGCGGGGACTTCTGTAAAAGCCGCCTGAGGGCAGGCACGTTGTTGATTCAATACAAGTTAAAAGTAATTTCTGCTTATTATTTGAGCTCCCTGAGCTACTCCCTCACAGTACCTTATCGATTAGGTTACCAACAAACAGATTAACTGACTTTGTTTTACATTAGGAGAATGCATTTCGACCCCTTATTAAAAAGTAAAACCAAGTCGGTTAATGTGTTTAGTTGGTATCTAATTATTAAGGTAACTTTTTTATTGTCTATTGGCTCGCGCTTGACCACTATCTCACCTGACGATAAGCGATGATGTGTTACCACATTCACCTACTGATTAAATTATGCGACTTGGTATTATATTCGATCTCATTAGTTTTTGCGGTAGAAGAACTGCGCCGCGAGACTTGTGTTTTTTACCCGACTGCCGAAGGAGGGTAATGTGATTGTCAGTCTATGTATGTATGTATGTTTGTTCCTATGTGGCGTTCTAGAGAACAAACGCGTTGGCCGATTTTGATGATTCTTATGTCAATCGATTCGTCTTAACCCTGCGAGTGTCACTGGCTGCTTTAAAATAGGATGTTAGAAAAATGGCCGATTTTGGGCGCCATATAGTGGGGGAGCAAATTTGTTTTTTCTTCCAAACCTATCGTGTGGGGTATCAAAATTAAGGGTTTTAAGAGGTGATTTCAAAAATTTATAACACTTATAATGTTTAAATGTACCTAATTCTAAAACAAACAACGGAATTAGCTTTCGTGTGCTGAATTTTTTATGAAATAAAATTTATTTTTGGTGCGATAATAACTCTCTGAGGTGCTTCATTAAAAATGTTCTTACCTAGAATTTACGAAGAGAATTAACCAAATTCTCTTCATAAGATTAAAAATAAAAATAAGATTGAGCTACTCTGGAGTTAACAAACATTCCTCCATTATTTTTTCCTATTTCAATCCTAGTTTTGTATGAAAATTAAAAGGTAAGCGTTAACTATTACTTTGTTTAAATAATGACGAAGCATCAAATCAAAATACGAGGCATTGAAACACGTCATAAAAAAAAAAAAAACAAAATTTACCAATCTATCCCACTGTTGAGCAAAAGATTCCCGCAAATGATACAATCAAAGAAGACACCTCAAACCAGTCTATACAGTCATTTACCAACCAGTCTAGGCAATCATTTTCAAAAAACTAAACATAAAATTGCAACAAATTATATCAGTTTCTATCTTCAAATCTTTATAAGCACACGTAATGACCACGTTAAAACACAATGTTACCGTATTTTACGATTTAATTCCGTACATTTCACTCAAGTATGTGCTTAAGCCGCTTATAATACAGTGTAGCTATAGCTTTACGACGCCCAATGACGTGTGAGTGTAGTTGAACCGTTTAAAAACAAAATGTAGCGGTAAATTTTATGGTAATTTAATATGGGTAATTTTCTTTTAATTTATTTATTGAGTTGGGCTTTGCTGTTCAATAGGACAATGGTTTTACCTGTGTATTTAATTACCGGCGTGCAATTTTCCCTTTGTATTTATGACGCACAAGACCGGTCAATGTGGCGATACTTGAGGAAGGCTAGTGCTCAGTCGTGGAAGTCTGTAGGCTGAAATGATGATAATGATGAATGGCATAACCGTTCTACTACCGACTTAATCGGGATTTGTTTCTTGCTCACTGCAATTTTAGGATGTTTGTATGTTAACGATGTTTTCACTAGTCGTTTTGCAAATACTGTTCAAGATTAGCTTGACTTACTTAACTTAAAATCCTATGTCTCATAGCTGGGGTCGAGGACGTCCACAGAAGTCATCCATCGTGACCGGTCTTGTGCTTCACGCTTCACCTCAATCCACATCATTCCGATGCTCATCGCTTCTGCATACCGTCTATATGACTCGGTGCATCGCCAGGTTTGATGGGGACAGCCACGCTTTTTTTCCCCTTTGAAATTCCAATCCATGGCGTTTTTGTAATGTTTATTTGGAGACATGCGGAACAGGGTGTAAAGTTCGCATACCTCCATCGAAAAGGGACGATCCTCCGACCAGACGGGAACTGGTCTGGGCAACTGACCGACTGTTGATTTTGGACTGTTGTAATGTTTAAATTGTGGCAAAAAAAAATCTTGGCGATACAGGATTTGTGTAACTTCATGTCATTAGTTCGTAGGTGGCGTTGTTGATGCCGTTACATGGTTTAATGAAATGCGTTTGCATGTGACCAGACTAATCCATCTCGATTTACGACGTTCGATCTAGCGGTCGCTCAGACTCTCGTGGCTTTTCTTTACGTTAGAGATGATCTCGAGCCAGTAGGTTCTGAGGATGTGACCAAGACATCGGTTGAAGAAGACCTGAATTACAAGGTAAGCTTAGAATGGTAGAAAAAGACATTTTGTTGGCGAGACCAGATCATCATCTCATCATATTCCTGCCCTTACCCCAGGTTACTTGGGGTTGGCGCAACACGTTTGTCGTCTTCCATACCATCGTGTCCCCCGTCGCGCTATCACTGACTCCCTTTTCTTTCATATCACTCCTCACGTAGTCTATCAATCTTGTCTATGGCCTTCCTCTACCTCTCCATCCATTCACATTTATATTCATAACTCTTTTATTAATATTCGTTTCGTCCTTTTTCATCATATGACCATACCTGGACAAACGGTTTCCTTTCAACTTTTCTGTCACTTATACCACTTCCAAACTTCCTCTAGTATACCTACCTTATTTCTCACTATATCCACTCTCGTCTCGCCGCACATCCATCTCAACATTCTCATTTCTGATACATGCAATCTCTTTTCATCCATCTTTTTCACAGCCCAACATTCTGATCCATACAATATGACAGGTCTGATCATGGACTTGTAGATTTTCACGTACTTATAACTTGAGGAGCATCTGTTGGTCGCAAGTTCTTTCAGTAACCTGTCGCCATGTCAAACATCCTGAGTTGATCCGGTGCGTCTCGGTCTTCCTCTCCATTCCCTTGGACAAGCGACCATAGGTATTGAAAATCTGAGCTAATCGGTATGGAAGTTCCAGCGAGAGTTACGGGCATGGAACTGGAGATAACGCCGAAATCGCAAAACAAGTATTCAGTTTTGCTTCTGCTCAATTTCAGACCTCCAATCTGCTGTGAACCTCTATGCCACCCTCGGCAATCAGCACAATAATAGGAATAAAGACAGGAGGAAGTCGAGTTTCAAAATGTCACTTCTGGCACTTGCCTTGGATTTGAATTGAATAGAGTTCTGGTCAAAACGTAACCAAATTGAAATGATACGACGAAGAAGAAAACTCGCCGTTGTTTTCAAGCCCATACGGATTAGGACTCTAATGCCTAGACCATAACAACAAACAATTTCTTATAAGTCAAACAGACTCGACGCGATTCTGTCATTTGTTCTCACTTGGTCGGATTTGCAATAGGTCGGATTCTCACTTCGCCGGATTTTGTACTGAAAAAAATACAACAAAGCGAAAAATAACGTTCTTTTCCGAAGTAGGTGTGTTTGGAACCTACCTATTGTTTTCCGTTTTTCGACACCGACTACGGAAAAGTAGGATATTTTTCGCTTTATAGTGTTTTGTTTTGTTTTAGAAGTCGGTTTGATTTGTTTGTTAAAAAGTTTTTTATTTATATCTTTATAGTTTTGGAAGGTACAGTTAAGGGTCAAAATTGCAGTCACACTCTCTCTACCAAAACAGCAGTGGCAATTTTTTTTAGGCAGATGAGTTTCAACTTTACACGGTTAGTAGGTATTATCTATACTTTAATTTATATACAACATATTAAATCAGTTGTGGATAATTTAACTTCTCCTACGCTAACTAGTCATTTGGGTTTTGGAGATTAAGACTACACTTTTGACCCTTGACTGTTCCTCCAGTTACCAGGAAATTTATTTACAGTCAAAGTTAATCTCACCAGAATTTCAATAAGCCCAAACACGACTAGGATACATTGTTTTATTTTGGAGTTCCAGTGCTACCTTCCGGCTTCATCATCAGATCAGTTCGATGGTACTTTTATCAGTACCATTTGTTTTTAAGTATTTGCTTCATCATAGTCGGTTAACTATTCGAGATATCTTATACCCGTGACAAACTTAGCATTAAGGATGGCTATATGTGGTCTTCTTCATGAATTCCACTTCACAAAATCGTACTTTCTGGGTACAAATGATTGCATTGTTGATAAAAATACCACAATCGCTATATTTATGTCTATAATATTTGAAGTGTTCGTTCGATTTCTCTAGGATCCCATCATCAAATCTGACCTGATGACCATGGGACCATCTGGGTAGTATATTCTTTCAAACAAAAGAAGAATTTTTCAAATCGGCCCAGGCGTCTTTGAGTAATCGGGGAACATACATAAAAAAAAAAGATTCCGACGAATTGAGAACCTCCTCCTTTATTTTAGGTCGGTTGATGAGAAAAATTAAATAAAAAAAAAATTTTAACTGAATGAATGTTGCAACCACAACGATCATCATCATCAGTCGCGACCTTATACCATTTTCTTGGGTCGGCCCTTCAAATCCTTTCCTTTTTTTTGCGACCACACCGATAAGCAATTTTTACTAAGCGTAATTCCAAATACGTTCACATGAACACAATGCAATTATGCGGAGCAATTCGACCGAATTGCGCTTGAAATTTTCTAAGAAAATACACGTACAGTTTCGTCAGGAAAGTCATCTCTTGATTTCTTCAAAATTGAAATTGCCGTCCGACCCAAATAGGGCTGTAACTTCGAAAAATCTTATGAACAAAAAACAACCGACTTCCAAATAAAAATACTACATATTCGACCATCGCATCGTAAAAAATAACATCAATTTAGAAAGTCAGTATTTCTGGTTTTGTTTTTCGTTTTTTTGTCACCAGATCAGATAAGCGATCGCAGCAATCTCGAGAGGTTTTCCATCATTTAATCAAGAGTTCTGTTATAGGTTAGGTTAGGTTAAAACGGGCTGGTTTCCGCAACTCCACGACCAAGCGCGTATTTTGCGTACTGAGTTCTGTTGTAAATCTCCGAAATTCTTCAACAGATGTTCACCAAATTTATATGGAGTCACCTCGGAAAAGTATCAAATACAAAAATAAATTTCAAAATTAGTCCACAATTGACGGAGAAATCGGTGAACATACATAAAAAAGTTACAGTCGAACATAGAACCACCTTCTTTTTGGGAATTCGGTTGAAAATAGTTTTCTAAGTAGTCTATTCTAGGAGCTAAGACAAACAAACGTGCCTCATTTGAAGTTAGTAGACTTTCTAGTTCCGTAGATGACGAATAAGTGAGTCATAATGCGCTGTTAGATAAAACATTACGCTTGTATACCGTCAACAGGTAAGCATACTTCAAAATAGCCTCAGTGGGTGGCGATACTTAAACGATGGCTGTATTGTGTGAATAGAAGATCTGGCTAGAAGGGATGGTACTTATGCTGAGATTACCAAATTAATTGAGATAAAGGATTTCAAAAAAACATTGACAAACTATTTCATTAATATTCATTATATTTTTTCAATAAAACGTTAACCATCTATGAGAGCTAGAACAAATGCTGCCCAGACATGGGAGTATTTTAAAATATTTCTTGGCTTCAATATATAATATAAAAAATAAAAAAAAGAACGGTTGTGTTAGGTTTGTTAGTTAACATTTTTTTTAAAATTTTCTCGTCCGATTCGACATGTGTGATCTTGCACATGAGAGATGCAAGCTTACTTCTCATCTGGCTGTCTGGCCAACTGGTAATACAGTACGAGCCGTTCTCATAGTTTGAGAGAAGAATAAAGAGCAGATATCAACAGGTTTTCTTCCAGCTTTAACCAAACTACGAGTATTTTTTCAGACTTGTCCACAAGTTTCTGATAGGAAAATTACCGCAAAATGCTGTGCTTGGCTGTTTCAGTTTGTTACCATTTTGCGGTTATTTTTACTTCAGAAACTATTACTAACTTAATAGGAATATTTCTACATCAAGGAACAGAAAAAAAATATCTTAAAGTTACCTACTTAATAAAACCACATATTTCAATAAACTTTCAACCTTTACCATACACATTTCTATTTTCTATTGTAGAGTAAGTTGCAAGACTTGCAAGTCAGCACTCGTTTATACGTACTTACTTATATACATCAGTCTGTACTGCAGTACACGAAGTAAGTGCTCAATTGCTTTTGTTCCGAAGAGCTTTAAACTCCGATATTGTTGTCTGTATTGTAAGTCTGACATCGTATTTGAATTTTCTAAATTTTATTTTTAGAAGTGGCGATAGAGGTTCTTGTGCATAAGCATAAATAATCAGCCCTTTTAACGTTCCCACTGCTGGGACACAGGCCTCCTCTCTGCGGGACGGACTGAGTCTATAGCGGTGAAGCGGGGCCAGTGCCGGTTGGTAGAGAGTAGTGGTTCAGTACTATAAGCCACTTAGGTGAACCTTCAAAGATAAGCAACGGTTGAAGAGATCACATCATGGATTGATGATTATCCATTACATTCTCTTCCCTTTGTTTTACTAATGATAAGCAAAAAATATATTATCATAATTTATATTGGCATTATGAAATTCAGCATAATATTATTAGGCATACATGTTTTGCCATAATGTATATTGCCATAAATACTAATACATATTATTATTTACATATGGCATAATAATAATGATCACTTGGTTCAACCGCATCTTAACCTTATCCAATTGAGTCATGATTAATCGACGAACAAATATTATGCCTCAAAAATGTATGCAACTCCAAATTATGCCAAAACATATTCGCATGTTTCACCTTAGACCACATCATCGCTTTCCAACTTGTAAGATAGTGGTCAAGCGCGAGCCTTATGGGTGGGATGTCCACCATGTATAGATAACGCATCGCCGTACGACTTGTAGATGATGGAAAGGGCTAGGAGGAATAAGCTGATGCAATTCCAACGCACACTTCTCGAAATGTAACTGATAAAAAAACCGACAGACTAGCAACTTGGCGCCGATGTTCATGGCTCTGGAGCCTAGACTCGACCAGTATCTCATTGTCGATGAGCTTCTTGGCTCGTTTTTCGATCGACTCTAGTGCATCCAACTGGTACTTAGCAGATCCGTCCCAGAGATGAGAGCAGTACTCCGTGCATGGTCGAACTTGCGCTAGATACAAGTTGAGCAACTGTTCTGGCGTTTTGCAGCTGAGCAACTTTTTGGCAGCCAGTTGAGCCTCAATAAATGGACCAAAATTGATAAAAAAAAAAATATTTTGCTAATAAACGTTATGCGAAAACTTTATGCTAAACAATATTACGCCTAAAAATTGTATGCCAAGAGTGGGATTCCCGCTTCCTGCCCCGGTAAATACGTTATGCAGTTGTTTTCGGCTGTCATTTGTAGATTATGACAGGCGTTACGGGTATTCAGAAGCCAGAATATATGACACCCGTCTTGTCCAGGGGTAGTTGTCATGTGGATGATAACAGATAGATTTCGATGCTACGTGTTTGTGAACAACCGATGACATGGTTAAGGCTGCGGGAATCCGAAGGATGTGAGACGCACAGGATTGATCAGTGTACGCTTGGGGAAACCCTTTGTCCAGCAGTGGACGTCTTACAGCTGAAATTATGGTAGTTATGTGTTTGTGATTTGCATTTTTGTCAGTTCTATCTTATTTTTTATAACATTTAAATCTATCCGGGTCAAATATCCTTTGGGCTCTCAAGGAGGCAAAGGTACCCAATTTGGCGAGTTTATTTTGACAGTAACTGAAAACCTTTTCTAATTTCCTGTTATATAAACACCATACTTTTCTTTATTCATTAATCCATCTTGAAAATATACAATTTTTCGTCACCATTACGTTTAGATGCATTTTTACCAAAACTACATTCAGTCATTCTAAGCTAATTCGATGGATGGTTGGATAGTTTTTAAGACCACCACCTTAATTTCAGTGAGTATATTCTGGAGTTCATAAATTAATTTCTTAACCACATTTTTTTCTATTCTTATGTCATCCCATTTCAAAACGATGGTTAACAAAAAAAAGGTGTTTTTGTTTGTTGCTTTTAGCTGGACGAATACTATTGGTGATGTTCTTCTGAAAAGCCAGGTGCTCAGTATTCACAACCGGCGTGTGTATATGACTAGATGTATGAACATAAATGAAGCAAAAGGAGAATGCAAGGATCGGAGCAGGTGTCGTTTTGTAGTTTCTGCCTTCCCCCATGAGAAAAAGGCGTCAGTTTATGTACGTATTATATTTGCTTGTAGCTCACCCTGTACCTAAATCAAACCCAACAATTCCCTAGACGCGTAATTCCGACACGCATATAAAAATTCGAAATTTAAAGATTCAAGGGTTGCGTAACTGGAAAACATCCTATCCCAACAACTTTGGAGCTAATTATGTACTGTTATTATGAGTTACGAATTCATAAGCGGAAAAACAAAAGCTATTACTCGTTAACTTGAAGTTTTAATTAGTTGTCTGAAATGCGTGCACTGACCTTGGCAGTTTAAGCGCTGCGCTAAGTGTTCGTAAGTACGGGTAAATAATATAGTCTTGTTGTTCATCAGCTCGAATTAAAATTGCTGATCGAGGGACCTTCATTTAACTTTTGGAGGTCCTATTTTAATTATAGCAGCCTGGTACCTGGGCTCAAGCATTGATCATCACGCTTGCTCAATGCGGCTTGGTGTAACTTATAATGCCTATAAGTCCAGATTTCCTCTCGCTATCAGCAATGTTCAAGATAAATTTACAAATTACATATTAATTTGAAAAATTCGGTGGGTAGGTACTTAGTCAGATATCAACCCACGACCTCAATCACGAGCGGCAAGTTCATGCCACTGTGCCGATGACCCCACCACGACATCTTCTATATGATTTTGCCAACAAGGAGTACGAAAATGTAACAGAACTCTAATTTAACGCATTTCATTCAACTCTATAAGAAAAATATTTTATACTATAAACATTAATTTGTCTCAAAGCTGTAAGGGACTTTCCTGATGGCGCAACGTAATTAAAATTGCATTTATAGGCGATATAGCGGACGTATTTTCCAAGAAGATTGAAAGTGCATATCAATCGAATTGCATCGCATTGCGACCAAAAAACACTTATCGGTGTGATATAAATCAATCGCGTCGGGATCAGGACGGTCACGAATGATTAAATAATACTTATTTCAACATAAAAATTGTACAATTTGAGTATAGTAATTATTTAAAGATGTTAAACTTATGCATTTTAGGATGCAGTTCACTGCCCAGACAATTTCGACAATAACAACAGAGGTTACGTTTACATATTACAATATTACTTAAAAGCAAGATAACATTTTAAGACAGAGTTAGTGTTGGGTGTGTGTTGTGTGCTTGTGTTGACTGTGTTTATGAATTTAACTTTATGTAACTTGTCTACCATACTATTCAAGTATTCTAATAATTAATTTTATTAACATATATAAAATTGAATATTCTAAAATAAAAACAAACCTATACACAAATACAAAAGGGAGCTCATTGTTCATCAAAAAGTTCGTCCACATCGATGTCAATGGAAAACGTGGCCAGAACGCTGGCAGCATTGCCACGTTGGATGGCAATGCTGATTCTCTGGCCGAACAAAAGGCCAGCCCTCTGGTCACGTGAAGAGTCGACGAGCTTTGTGCTAATTTCTCGAAAAACTCGATACGCACTCGGACCCCATGGACCTAATGTTTCAACCCTAAACGGCTCAAACATGTTAATGTTTAAAGAAGTTCTTCTGTAGTTTTGTAATCACAAGTAATTAGGAAGTTCAATAGTTTGATTTTGCATTCTCTTTTAATTAGTTTGTGGATATTACAAGTAGTATTTAATTTATTGTACAGAAAATTACAATATGTCAATAAAGCACTGCAGACTGTCACCAACAGACGCCTCAAATGATACTGAAAAATCCTAATGCATTTCACACCCGACACTACCACCAACCAACACACCGTACTACCATTGAAACATACTTACCCACTATTCGTTACAATCTGCAAGCAAGACTTTGACAAATGCTCGCCCATAATTCCTAACCATCTCTTCGGACACTGCCATTGTAACAAGACCTCCCCATCCTCTTCGAACAGGATGCGAAATCAAAGAGTAGGGGTAAACCATTGAGAGTGATGTGGGTCTGAGTAAAATGGATGTTACAGAAACATCGGTTCGAGGTATTATCAAGGCGGTAAATGTGCTAAGTCAGGGGCTACTTATCTGAGCTATTACTCTTTACTAAGTGAAAGGCATTTGCATTCAGCATGTGGATATGAAGGTGGCTGGTTATGGATAGGATGGACTATGAGAATGCTGTCTGCGTTAAATAAATTTTCCTCATAGTATGAGATCCCACTACAAAAAACTGCAAGAATATTGTTTAAGGAAAAACTTGATCTTTATTAATATTTTTGATAGTAGAATAGATTACTGCAGGATTGCCTGGCCGCATCTAGCCGAAACAAGTTTATTTTTTAAGATTACCCAACACTAGGAATTTATCCCGTATCGTGAGTTCGTATGCAACATCGTCTAGCTCTCAGTTAGCCGTAGCAGGAAAACTGGCAACCCACAGATTGTGGAACTGAGGGTTGGCAACCCTACTTTTTCCTATTTTCTTCACTACTTTCTTATCGTGGATTAATTTGAAACACGTGTACATGAGGGGTTAGCTATCAAACATAGTTTCAATGTATTTAATTAAGGTAATTGCGGCTAGATATTTCCAGGCAAACCTGTTGCAAACTATTCTACTACCAAATATCATTAATGGACATGAAGTTTAATCAGAAACAAAATTACCTGTAGATTTACGCAGTGGGATCTTAGGCTACGAGTCTCGCAGTTAACGCCCCAGAATGTTATGTCTGAATTTATAATCGTTTAATACCGAGAAATTCCTTTAACCCGAGTTCTGCTTCATCCGGACATTCTATTTTGTTTAATGATTCCTTATTATTCAGTTGAGGCTTAGTATTATGCCTAAGATTTTCCACGATATTTTCGGCCCTTTTGGATAAGATTTTAAGAGAGATAATATCTTAGAAGTAAAATTCCCCGTTTACTACTTTTCAAGCATTAAAGATTCATTTATAATTCCTTGACATTAAAGATTTTATAGTTCTGCCTTTTCTCTAAATAATAACTAATAAGAAGGCTGTTAAAACTCCGTAATAAACTAGCAGAGTTCCACTCTTTTCGAGAGCAGATGAAAAAATAATAAGCTCGCCGATTGACCTCAATAAGGTAATCTAATATTTAACAGCTATTCTTCGCTAGACTCTGTGCAATAAATAAATAAAAATTAGGAGGTCAGTAAGCTCGTGACTAAATAATAAAACCTGCGTGGTTCAATCTTCCAGGTTAAGCAAAGCTTGTTAAAGTTGGGCCTTGGATGGGTGACCGTTGCTCTGGTACAGAGACTCCTCCATGCCTCGGAAAGCACGTCCAGCCGTTGGTCCAGCTGTCATTTATAGATTGTCGTTACGGGTAGTCAGAAACACGATAATTCGACAAGAATCTTGGCAAGCGATATCGAGTTACCCAGTTTCTGGGTTGTGGGGGTCTGTTAGACATTTCCTCCATGTATGTCCTGCTATTTCGCTGAATCCGGTTAGACTGGCAGCCGAAGCCGTTGTAAAACTGCTAACGAATAGATTGAAGGCTTAGTTAGTACTTTGTGATTTTAGAAGGGGTAGAAAAGACCGATAGAGCATATTCCACAGAGTCTAGAGACCAAAGTTTTCAACCAGTGCGTCCACCTGACCTAACTGGGGCCGAGACGTGGACACTCACGATACGGCTGGCCTATCAGTTTAAAGTCGCTCAGCGAGCTAAGGAAAGGGCTACGCTCGAAGTCTCTCTAAGGGATTGAATCTGAAGCGACGTTATCCGGCAGAGATCCATATAGTTGTCGACATAGCTCACAGAATAAGCAAGCTGAAGTGGCAATAAGCCGGCCTTATAAGCCGTAGAACCGATGACCGTTTGGGTATACGTGTTCTTGAGTGGTCACCACGAACCGCTTCTGCTCTAGCTTTGTAGCAAACAGTCAACTGAGGCTCTCAATAAGTATTTTTTGATGTCAGCGATGTCAGCGATGCCAAAGTGTAAGGGATTGATGACCTGTCATTTTGATTGCGCTTGACAATTCCATACATTTTTGTAATTTTCCAATAGCTTTTGCGATGTTTTTGTTGATAAAATGACACTTGTCAATGGTTTCACAACGTCAAGGCAGATTTAATTTTTCGATTGCTTATATCCTGTTCAATCTACATGTTCACTAATATACAGCATTAAATTTGGGTCGTTTAAATACTGTGGAGGGTCGCTCCGGTACATGAAACAGTATCGATGCGTAAAAATAAAATTAAAAAAGAATTTTTTTAAAACACAAAATATAAACCGACATCCAAAGCAAAACACTAAAAATTGCAATAACAACTTTCGTTTCAGAAGTTGGTGTTGCAAAATGATAAAACAAGAGTTACCAATGACACCGACTTCCGAAACGAAAGTTATTTTTAAATTTTCTTGTGTTTTGCTTTGGAAGTCTATTTTTTTTTTTTAATATATTTTATTTTGTATTTTTAAATGTGTAATTATTCAATTAATTATATTATTTATTAAATTAATTATTTATTATTAAAACTTAATCCACCCAGCCCCATCATAAGATCTATCAGTAAAAAGAAACATCCTTATCTATCATGACCTTACCAAGTCTTTTTTGATTTGCAATCGTATCAATCATTGAGTAACCCATATCCGATAGTAAAAGTTTTCGAACTGACATCCCTTTCTTACCCCTTTTGCTTCCTATTGTACTCCATTTGGCCCCCATTACACCCTTTTCCCTCCCATACCAGTTTTCAAACCTACGTCACACATTTTTATGCCGTTCCATTGTAAATGTTCGCTTATGATATTCTCACTCATTTTGTGGTGGAATATTGGAAAGTAAAGTCACGCCAGTATTCCCCAATAGACTTAGGCAGAGGTGTATCTACATATAGTTAACCCCCATGTCATAGGGGGTGCGGGCACAAAGTCCAGACTCCGGGCTGTTAAAAACCCAATAATACTTTGCCCGACCGGCGATTCGATCCCAGGACCTCATGCTCAGCAGTATTTCTTGCGACCACTAGACCAACGAGGTCTTTCCATTGTTAATGTACATATATTATTCTTTTTATTTTCTCACTCATTTGTGGTGAAATATTGGGCAGTACTACTCGGGCGCAGAAAGTTTGCCGATGACTGCCTCTCCCGCCAACCCGCGTGGCACCCCGCGTTCTCCTCGTTTGTTCGTCGAACGTCAGAGTTGCGTCATGACGTCATCGGTAAATTTTCTGCGCCCGGGTTATAAAGTCAGATATGAAATAATGAAAACAATAACCGATTCGTAGTGAAAGTCACAACAACAATGGCGTCGGAAATGGAACAAACATTAATAATTACCAAGGTTATTAATTTGTAGAGGTACTTATTAATTAATGTACGTTATGGCTGTATATTCATTGATCTCTTGTTACGCTTCAAAGTGCCCTTTCTGTTCGTGATGCGAATTTGTGATGTTACCATTCTAGGTAATAGTGTGTTTTGAGGTGAATTATTAAACGTGAACAATGTTTTGTTGTGTTGGTTTTGTGTCAACATGAATGGTCTTCTTAGTTCTACAAAACAGACATTTTCACTTGATTGAAATAATTATGTTAGACTAGCTTAATTTCGTGACTTGGCTCAGATGGCGTTTACTAAATGAAACGTGCATTTTTGAATAATAAATTAGGCTGTGGCACTCGGGGATAGTAGATATACGAGTATTTCTATCAGTTCAATCAGATTAATAGTACCAGAAATTGATGCCAGTAAATAAGCAAAAAAATCTCGATCTAACTTTTTATAATATCAGGATATATAATTATATCTAAACTAAGTTACCTGCGGATTCGCGCAAAAAAAAATTGTTAAAAACTATCCCACGTTATTAACAAGGGGAAGGCTCAGGATCTCAAACTATTTCCATACCTTTCTTCTAAATCAGTTCAGCTTTTTAGCCGTGAAAAGGTAACAAACAAACAAACAGAGTTACTTTCGATACTCAAGATCTATTCACACTGTTAGTCACAATATTATGTCACTGTTATATTTTTATTCAACGATAAAAATAAAAAAAAATCATTAACTCAAACTCCACAAAAATCGTCACTTATCATCTACTATAAATTGTCGCATTGCTTCAACTCATACAAAAACAATGTTTGTGGCAACATTCACTTTTGCAACCATTACCTTCGAATTTGCATTCTCACCTTACTTTAACAAAATGCACGGAACCAGATGTTGCCGAGTCAGTTTTCTTTCACATCCGAAACAGCATGAAAATTGTATGTGTTCGATAGAACGGACAAAGGACCACGCTTCGTGTAGATATATATTTCACATGTATATAACGTTGACTCCGAGTTAGAAAACAGTTGAGTCAACCGGAAAATTTTGATTAAAGTAGCAAAGTTATGCTTGCGAGCAAGCACAATTTTAATAATACGTCGGTAACTTTCAGATGTTGTTTACTGATATATTAGGTATACCTCGAAAACACACTTCTAAGTAACTCAACAGTTACACATTATAATTATTCAAATATAAACATACATATTACCGAACAAACCGAACGGTTTTTAACTCTAAATTTGAGCAAAATTTAGTTTACGTCATCGACCTCTACCACCTCTAGGGGACATAAGTAGGACATTATGTAAGTCGATTACTCCTAAAAAGGTGAAGACGGTGTTTCTAAATTAAAGTTCACGTGAACGAAGTCGCGAGCAACAGCTAGTTTTAAATATAATCACACTGAAAAAAGGTATTTATAACCGAATGGTTTTGTAACTCTAAATTTAAGTTAACTTTAGTTTTATGATATTAATTTTAATAAACTAATACAAAACTAATTAGCAAATAAATATAAAAACTCTGTTTTGTTAATGGCTAATTAGTTTTGTATTAGTTTATCAACCAAAACTTTGATAACCGTTAACAAAAAAATGTTTTCGGTGCAATTTTATAATACAAGGCAGTTTTTCTTATACAAAGCTTTGTTTGAGATCTTTTTCTTTGTTTGAGATCAGAAGGCACATCCAAAGATTAATTATTTATCAGATGGAAAGTAACACTATCCCATAGTGTACTCCGCATAACAAAGCCATGGGAAATAGCTAGTCATCAGATAAGATGGGTCACGTAATTAGCTAAGTTCGCAATACTCGTACATATGGTATGGTGGTTTGTATGGCACCTTACAAATCGTCAAAGTTGGCGCTTGGAGTCTGTCAACGAGCTATGGAACGAAGTATACTGGGTACTAGTACAAACACTATACTTCATTCCAGAACACAAATAGCAGACGTTGGCCGAGCAGCTGCTGGATTAAAGTGGAACTGGGCTGGCTACATCTGCAGTATGCCGGTGGAGCAGTGGGTGGAGACTACCACTCATTAGATCCCAAACAACAAGAAACTAACGCGGTAGGCCCAGCAAGAGATGGCGGGATGAGCTGGATACCTTTTAAAAAGATTGGCTTGCGGTCGCAATAGGCCGGGAGAACTGGAAGGAGAGAAGAGAGGCCTTTGCCTTACAGTGGGACAGCACAGACTAATAATAATAATCCACAGGGCAGCGTGGGCAGTTGTGGCGAGCTGGTGGGTAATGATGCCCCCACGGACCTGATCTCTAGGAAGAAGTCTTGTCCCTCATCTTAGTGCATTCCTGTATGCACTAAGATCAGGGACATGACTTTGAATGTGAAACCAACCGGCAATTATCCCTGAATTTGGTATTTTAATAAACAATGCAATCATTTTACCACTCAGAAAGCATCATTTGGTGAAGTGGAACTGATGAAGAAGACCACAGATGACCACTGGCACTCCTTAATGCTCAGTTTATCCCTGGATAATTGCCAGTTGGTTTCTCATTCCATCCTACATGTCTAATAAGGCCACTGCGAGTTAGTTTCGGCCCCTGGTACGACTTTCAAAGGTCCTGGGACCCTAGGAAATTGAGAATCTAAAAAAAATTACCTAATTGAAAAAAGAAAAGTAGAATCAAATCACCTAAAGATAAGTGGTGTCCCTGTCTGCCTACATTAATCCCTTCAAAAATTATAGCATTATTTTCAAAACAATATCGCATCGGCACCGCTCGCCAGCTCCGAGCTGGTAGTAATCCGCTCCTCCAGACCAGACGGTCTAGTTTTAATAGTCACATCAGAAATGATCATCAACATTTTCCTTTTACACTTGTCCAAATAATAGAGTAAAAATCTTTTTAACCGACTTCAAAAAAGGGAGGAGGATCCCAATTTGCCATTTTGCCGAGTGGTCCCATGGTCATTAGGTGAAGATATGATTATGGGATACTGGAGAAATCAAGGGTACTTATCAAATATTATAGGCATACATAAATAGCGATTTTGGCATTTTCATAAACAATGCAATCATTTTCACTCAGAAAGCATCATTTGGTGAAGTGGAACTGATGAAGAAGACCACAGATGACCACTGGAACTCCTTAATGCTCAGTTTGTCACGGGTATAAGATATATCGAATATATCTGAAGATGAAGCCGGAACGTAGGCACCCAAAACTAAAAAGAGATAAATAAAATACTTTTTGAAAATCAAACCGACTTCCAAAACAAAATACTACTTAGCGAAAAAAATATTCTTTTCCGAAGTCGGTGTCATAAAATGGAAAACAAAAGGTACCATAGACACCGACTTCGGAATAGAAAGTTTTTTTCGCTTTGTAGTGTTTTATTTTGAAAGTCAGTTTGATTTTTTTTAAACAAGCTCTATATGGACTTAAAGGTAAGAAATTTCATACGTTTTGTTTGAAATATCCATTGAGACCAAACATGATATGCTATCTGGTTGAAGAGTTGCTATGGCCACCTTTCAACTCCCTCATGACACAAGCTCCTTTGTGCCATATTATTTCAATGTTTTCAAAGTTAAATAAGTAGTTCAGCTTAATCGGATGTCAGGAAGTGCTTGTAAAATCGATTAAAAGTTGCTGGACACACGTAGAAAAGCAAGGTCTCGTAATAAAAAGCATGTTATATAATAAAAAAATAAAGCAAATATTTCAAAATAATATCGCATACTTCGTAGCTCTCGCCAGCTCACGGCCGTGCGTTATCCGTTCCTCCAGGGATTTCCTCCGCCATCGTTTGTCGTAATTGACAAATTGCTAGCACACGTCGCGACGCCCGAGATTATTTTATCACGTTACACCAGTTCGCTAATTGTATTAATTAAGGTGCAGTTGAGTTTTTCTACTTTTTCTGTTGACTGTCTGTTTGGTAATATTTTATTTGTGTTCGTAGTCTGTGTGATTGGTTTTCTAAATATATTTGAGTGGAGTGCACATCTGTCTAGGCTGTGTTTATTTTTGTTTAGGTATCTAGTTTGAGAATGTACAAATTTCTTTAACAACATTGAGTGAGATAAAGATTTCACACAAAAAAAAATGCAGTTGAGTCTGTGTCAAAGTCAACATTAGCTTCAAAGTTTGTTACGTTTTGAAATAACAGTAGGGTTTGACATGTTTTATCGGCAAATACTTAATAAGTTGGCCCATAGTTGGAGAAAAAAATGAGGCGCACAAAAAGTGAAAAGATGCATCGTAAATATCCTGCATGAAATTCACTACTTCCTCGGCAACCATGGCTTATCCTGCAGTAGGAGCGCTGGTCGGATAGCACGGCTCGCATTATTGACATCATACGTCGGGCTTTTGTCACCGCCAGACCCCTGCCCTTTTTATACGCGTTTGTAGTTTTTTTTTTTTAATTTTCGTGTATATATATGTAGTTATTGTTAATTGAGTATTTTATAGTATGTTACATACATATTAGAAAGATTGATACTGACATTAAAATGAGAACATTTCGCTTTGCCCTGTAAAGAAAAAGTTACAGAAGTTGATTCAAAAATTCAAAAGCGAGCATGTACCAACCACGGCAAACAAAAAAATCTCCATTCATAATTAAAAATGAAACTTCAGAAAAGGCTGTACCTACAAAATAAATAAGCGAGTAACCAAACCCGGAGCGGTATTAAAAAAAAATATGTTCAAAACTTTTGGACTGCCCAAAAAGATTTGCTTACAAAAACCTAAATTCACGTACTGCTATAGAACCAAATGTGCCAATTTGAGCGTAAAATTAACTTTGCAATGTTGTAATGCCCAAGTGGGCTAAATGAAAATGGTAAATAATAAAGTAAAATCGAGAGGGCGTGCCAAGTCAATTTTGCGACTAAATGAATCGAAAGTCGTTACGGATAAAAATCGCTTGGTCCTCACGGATTGGGTGTAATGTCCCAAATTTTTGGTTTTCCTTTATCTGATTAAGGAGGTAATGGGGCTGTAATAAATTGTTAGTTTTAAGCACTTTTTACTTTGGCTCTAATGTGCCCGAAGAAGCAATTAACAATGGCTGTGAATATTTTTAAGATTAAAGGTAAAACTGAACTGAATTATAGACGTTTTTCTCTTAAGTACAGATACTTTGACGGTGTTGCTTATCTGCCTATGTATATAATAACTTGCTTGCTATGTTTAATGTCATTTATTAAATTAACTTTTCGAATCTGCTTTCAATTTAACTTCAATATTTTGTAGATGGCGTGTCGTGATTTATTATGCTGTTATTTTGGTACAGATTAGCCATAAAAAGGAATTTTTTTTTCATCCAAAAAAAATAATTTACTTCAGGCCTTCTAGAACATGACACTTCCTCGCGATGTTTTTCCTTCACCATTTTGAGAGCAGTGGTGAATGCACCTGGCTGGGTTTAAGCCCACTACTCGTAAGTCAGCCGTATCCACTGAGCCACCACTGCTTTTTTGCCCATGCATCTAATTAAAAACCGGTCAAGTGCCAGTTTGACTCGCGCACAGAGGGTTCCGTACAAACAGCTATATTCACCAAGACAAATAGGTAAAATTAATAACGTTTATAATCAATTAAAGCACCAAACATTGATCTAACGAAGGGACAAAATAAACTTTGCCGTTCGAAAACTGTTGTCCCCATACAATAATTAACAAAATTTTCACTTTTCCAAGTATATTTTATAAGTGGGTCGACTATTACTCGTAAACTTGTAAAGCCTACTTAGCTGTGATAGTTTTCATTTTATTTTCGTTATATACACTACTGTCTTGATTTTTTTTACATATCCAAAAGCAACCATTTAACTGGCAGGGGAGAGGGGCACTTGACTCTAACAAAAAAATGCAATTTAAAGCTTAATTTTACGCAAACGGATCCCTGAATCGAAAAATAGTTTTTACAGATCCGCAATATTTTTGAATAGCCTATCCAAAGATACCCTGCACCATGGGATGGACGGGAAAAAAAAACATCCCCACTTTACGTGTATGAGGTACCCTAAAAAAAATATTTTCTTCTTGGTTTTTTTACTACTTTGTCGGCATGATTAATATGTATATCCAAGCCAAATTATAGCTTTCTAGTAGCAAGAGTCTCTGTACTAAGCTGCGGACGGACGGAACCCTAAAAAATATCATATAATTTGAAAAGAAAAAGATGCTAGAGAAAAAGGTAGAAATAAATCTACTATTTAATCAATCTGCTTCGCTTTTGCCCTACTATCTTGGGTCGACCTCCTTACTAATCTGACCTCCACAACCCACTGGGTTACCCGATACCCCTTGGCCAGACTGGTCTCAGATTTCGACGATTTTCTTACGACTTCCGGTACGACTGTTTAAGATCGTCTAATGACAGCCGGGACCATCGGCTTAAAATGCTTTCCGAGGCACGGAAATGCAAAAATGTTATATAAAAATGGCTTCCCATCCACGGACCGATCCCGGCAAGCGTTGCTTAACCTTGAATATCGACCCGTACGGATCTTATACCGGTGACGACTGTCAAAGATCGTCTAATGGCAGCCGGGACAATCGGCTTAAAATGCTTTCCGAGGCACGGAGGAAACTCGCAATGTAAAAATGGCTTCCCATCCACGGACCGACCTCAGCAAGCGTTGCTCAAGCTTGAATATCGACCCGTACGGATCTTATTATGTAGCCACAAGCTCCGGGAATAAATCTACTATTCATGTTTATTTATTTATGTTTACTTCTTATTTAACACTGTCGTCCGATATTCAGACCGACACACTTTCTACCTTATTACATGTTATATTCCGTGTGGCTAAGTTATTACTAAGAAACCTAAGATATTGATACTCCATTATATAAGTCTGACCTTCAGACATTTTGTCGTGATCTGCTTATTTGTGAAGGATGAAATAAAACTATCGGAATAATGAGCGATGCGAAATAGGCTAATTTATGTGTTTTGGGCTTAGTAATTTATCTATTTGCTCGACTTATGTAAGCTATCCATACCTTTTTTGTTTTTTTATTACAAGAGGGCTGTGATTTATTCAAGACCCCTTTATTAATAGTGCCTGGTGATACCTTTCTTTGGCCCAGCCTATCCTGTTACGATTATAAGTGCGACAGTTTGTGAGTGAATATTATTTATTCTTAAACGTAAAAACTACATTCGCGCTTGCACGCTTTTGCTTTGCTTATACCAGAATAGCAAAAGCTATAATCCATAACACGAGTGGAACCGCGGGTGCCAGCTAGTACGGTTATAACAAAAAAAAAATCGGCTTTGAAAACTATCGTCTCTCTCACTCAAACCAGTGTTAAATTCCCTTTCTAAACCTCGATATGTCATCACCCGGGATGTTACTATATCTAACCGAACACACACACACACACATAAAACAACTCCCAACAATTTCAACCACTGTCACCCCCCTCCAAGATAACCAGAAGCTAATCTCCCCCTTCCCCTTAACTTCCAGATAAGCTCCGAAGCAAACTCCACCAAAATATACAAAATTAAACATTTATATCGATGATAAACTTCTGCCATAATTTCTGCGCTTCCAACTTAGGCACCCACTTGAAGTAATTAATAGCATTGGGTTTTGATTAAGCAAATAAATGATGCCTTTACGATTTTAAACATTAAACTTTATTCTTGGCTGCAATTAAAATGTTTGTGTATGACTTGAGAAATGGATTGGATGCTTGGGGCTGAAGAATTTGTGTGAAGTTCTTGTCAAACATCGGCATGATATAAATGGGTGTTCGCTTGATGTTTCAATGTCTCAACTTTGTTACAGATCTTTGTTGACGATTGATAGATAGACTTTCGGAATTTTACTGAAGTTTCTTGTTTGAAGGAAAGGAATAGAAATACATAAAACACGAGTTTTTGCGTTATAATCAAAGGTTGGATATGTAAGGATTGTAGCAGGTGGCATTCTTCCCCATGGGAAAAAGGTTTATGGATTGTTACGAGCTGGAGTTCAGGGATAAATTATTTAAACAGCAGACTTCAATTAATCACACTTTATTACAAAAACACTTCTTAAACAATTCTATTACTTTGCATTATTTTCCTTTTCTAATCTCACTGTATCGCTTCTCAATCGAAACTGACCCACGACGAACCCGACTGCTCTTTATATAGCACGGAAGATGTTTCTGGTACGTTACATACGGTTTTAGATAATTCGAGAATCTTCCAGAACAATCGACAATCGAACTCTCTGTTCCCAAAGCGACTAGAAACTTCGATAATATTAGTTCCACTATTCGATACTAGAAGGCGCCACTAGTAACTACTTAGTACTTCCTCTCGTCACTAGATGGCGTTGCCTATCTTGTAACAGTATGTATAGGTTAGACGAGATTTCAGCAGAAAGAGATCTAGCTATATGAGTACAGGAAGGCCCAGAAAAAAACATTAAAAGCAGCCTATGTGCTATTTCAGACTAGAATCTTTGTCTGTGCCAAATTTCAAGCAGATCCATTCAGTCGTTCTGGCATGATTGATTAAGAAACATACATACACACACACGGCCATCCAAATTTTCACATCACATTAATATTACAAAAGGCGAAAGTTTGTGAGTGTGTGTGTTTGTTACTTCTTCATACTCAAACGGCTCGATGGATCTGGATGAAATTGCACAGAGATAGTCATAGACAGCCTGGAATAGCACATAGGTTACCTTTTACCCCGGGTATATGTTCTCTCGGCAAAATTTCGATTTTCACGCGGGCGATGCCGCTGGCAGAAGCTAGTCTATTATATTAGTAAGATAAGCAAGATTATAATATTTTACATATTAGAAAATTCTTAGAAGGGTCAACAACACATTCAATATTGAAGCTCTCGTCGACGATAAGGCAACACGCGTTGCTAATAATACAAATAAAACTTGGTTATATCTGGAAACTACAAAATAAATCCTCTAGACTTCTAACTGCTTGATGGTTCATCTAGTTAAACTTTTACCTCATTACTGAGTCAAGTTAATTACCTGGCTTTAACAATAGCCGGCTGTTGGTTTCCCTTCCAATTTAAATTGAGTCAATTCAAAGATTCTTCTTAATCAAGAGACGGTTTATAAAAATATTAAATACTAGCTGTATTTCATTCCCTAAACACTAACCTAACCTGAACCTGTTTTTTTTTCTAGGATCTTTTTTCCGCGGAGAATCTTAACACCGTCATTCAGAAAATGACGTTTGATATACAACGCCATCTATCGAATACGGAATTCAACTGTCCCGGTATCTGATTTCCGTGTGTTGTGATATTTTACTTCTTGAACACTTAAAATACATCTATTTTTAACCGACTTCGCAAAAAGGAGGAGGTTCTCAATTCGACTGTATTTTTTTTTAATATTTGTTACCTTAGAACTTTTCATTGGGTGAACCGATTTTCATGATTCTTTTTTTAATTGAAAGCTGGTGCTTGTCGTGTGGTCCCATTTTTCATCAAGATCTGATGAAGAACGTCGGAGAAATACATCAGAACTCTTCACTAAATGACGGCAAATCACTCGGGATAGATCTAATCGCATGTCTGTTTATTGTTTACACCATTTCGTATCATAACATCACACTGGTACGCTCTAAAGGGGTACGAAGGTGTGAACAGTTCACCCTGGTATACTCTCATTGCACTGGTTTTGTATAAGTTTCATGTTAATCTATTCTAGCTTCACTTTGGGCCCTATACGCGTAGGTACCTAGCCTATAGAACTGGTCTATTATGTACCACAACTAAAAAGTGGAAAATTAAAACTTTTCTACAAAAAATACAACCGACTTCCAAACAAAAACACTACAAAGTAAAAAATAACTTCAATTTCGGAAATCGGTGTCAAAAAACGAAGAAACGAAAACAGAAACATCGACTTCCGAAGTTGAAGTTATTTTTTACTTTGGAGTGTTTTTGTTTGGAAGTCGGTTGTATTTTTTGTAGAAAAGTTTTTTTTTGAAAGGATGAACCAATTCCGATATCAAGTAACTAATGATAAAACTAAGTAATACTTCAAGTTTAGCACATTTTTTATGAGTAAAAGTTATCTACTATGGTTTTGTACATTTTATGTGATGCGTGCACAACAAACAGACAAAAATGCTGGAAATTTGTTCTTTTGGTTATCCTTTAACACTTTGGCTATTATTTTTGGAAATATTTTCGATGTACAAAAACGACTTGATTTATTATAATATGTATTGATAACATAGCAAAGACTAATAATTATTTTTCAAATAGACTCGATTGCACTTACCTGGGTTAAATTATTAATTTCTAGTTAGTAGCCAACACGGGTCCATTATCTATGACCTATTTTAGTTTAACCTCGTGTTAGCTACTGGGCCCGTATTCCAGATGCTCAAAGTCAATTCAAAATAAAAAAATTGGCCACCACTACCAATCAACTGCCAACCAATCTCAACTCTCGAGTTTGGCTTATGATTCTTCAGCTTGATGTCCAGACGCCTTAGGAGCGATTTCTTTTTCAAGTAATGTGTGGTAGTTATTGGATGTAAATAAAAGTCCATGTTAGCAAGGACGAGTACGTTCCAAGTACATGCTAACACTACTCAATTCACTGATTTTGTGTTAAAGGAATTCGGTAACGTTTGGGGAGACTGGGATCTTGGATTAAAGTACGTTAATGTACAAAAAAAATAAGCGCACCAATCACAACTGTCCATTTCCAGCTTGAGTTGAGTTGAGCATAGCATCTGGAATACCAGCCGTTAAGTTTTTAGTGCATCCCTTGTTTTAACAATAAAGTTTTTTGCAAACCAAGTGAGTCTAGAAAACGTGTCATCACCGGACGTGGTTGTGAAAATGTTTGGGATCGACCACAATAATTTTTGGTATCGCAAATCAATTCCATAGAATTTGGAATTTTTGTCAATCCTTATTGGTTACTTTTTTGAACTCAAAGTAAGGATAAATTACTAGCTTCTGCCTGCGGTTTTGCCCGCCTAAAAAGTGTTCCACCCATAGAAATATAAAATACAGGAGAAGTGGCAAGGGGGCGTGTCGGTGTCCGCGCGACGTGGGCTGACTGAGCATGTCACAGGCAAATGGCCGGTCTCCGCTAAACAGTGCGCTTTCGACCGTCATCGTGAAAAATTACAAGAATGCCGTGTTGTTCAGTGGTTTCTTGTAAAAAGCGAAGCCTAAACCAAAACTTTGTAAATCATAGAATCACTTACTATAAGTGAGTACAAGTATTTCACTATATTTGTCTTTAAAATCATGAAAAACAACAAATCGTAAAATATTTCTTGCTTCTACTATGTTATTTTTGTTTTGAAATATCACAGCGACTGTACTATTTTTGCATTAAATACATTGCTTCCTAACCATTACCTAAGTTTGTCGCTAAGTGACTGGACAAGCAATGTAAAAATCACAAAACGATACATCATTGAGCGGATGCATCGCGTAGTACGGCCGCTGCTTCTTGCGACGAGTTAGTGATGTGCTTGTGCAGATCCACTAACGTAGGCTATCGATAACAATGTCGATGACGAATGAAATATTGTTATTATATTTTATTTTCAATTTGTCAACCGTTTTCAACCGGTTGGAAAATCGATGCGAAATAATGTGTATTACTTATTTTGATTATTTTACAGTGTAGTAGAGAAATGCGTAACCAACTTTTTGACAAAAAATGCAACCCCAATAATATCAAAGTGTCAAGTGCTGCACAAATACCTCCACTTTACAGGTCAGTGATTAAACACCATAGCACTAGCAGGGTTCAACAATATCTCCTGTTTCAATTCAATTCAATTTATTTATTTCAAGTAAAACAGACTCATAACATAATAACAATAATAGCAGCACAAAACAATTAAAATTTGCTACATTACGCTATGAAAGCCTAAACCAAAGTAACCGGATTTTTGATTGTTTGAATTTTTCGATTTACTTAATAATTTATATTTTTAGCTGCATATTTGTTTTAACTATAAAATTTTCTGGACAAACCGTTTTTTTATTTATTTTCAAGTAAACAAAAAAAATTGTACAATAATAAATGGGTGAATCGATAAGTTTCCGATTTAGTCAATCACTAGCGTGTATGTAAAATAAATTGCTTTTGCATAGCACAACGATAGCGACCGATGTTTTTGTGTGCGTAATTTGTACGGTGATTGGTATATACACGCTGTGCTTGAAGGGATAAGGTTTATAATTTATTGTGTAGTACGTTCTGATTTTAGAAATGCGGGTGTGTGCGCGACTGCGTATCTATTGCCTTTACTGAACTGCATGTGTAGTAGTTGCCGCGTGGTAGGGGCAAACTGGAGACACAGGTTTCCGATATATTTTCGTCTACCGGGCATATCTCCTTGTTTATTATATCTATGGTTCCACCCCATTCAATAAACTACTGGGATAAAATCTATCATATGAGAAACTATCTCCATAACAAATTTCATCTAAATCGGTTTAACCGTACTTCCACATTCATAATATTAATATGGATGGTACCTATTTTTTCAATCAAAAGCTTATTATTTTGTTTATTTAAACAAAAGCCAAACAACCTCTTACCAATTACGATTTCACCTTCACCACACCTCAACTCAATCGATACCTTCCACAACGATTTTTTTTCAATCAACTAAAACATTTCGAGGCCTTAAGGAAAGTAAGCTTTCACTCTAATTGCACATCATCAAGCAGGCCTGAGCTCCGGAAGAAGGCGATGAGCAATGATCCCCGTTTATGAGCTTTTCCAAATGTAATTTAAATGGGTAATCAGGGCCATCTAATATTATTTTTCAATGTTGTGCTGGCCCAGTGGCTACCTCGCCTTTTGTGCTTGAGGTCGTGGGTTCAAATTTGTGCAATGTGACTTTTTCAAAAGACCATGAGCAAAAATGTGTGAAGCCTGGGCTCACCCACCAACAGTGATGGGATCACTTGGAATATATTCGTATTTCTTTCATCACCTTCACTTTTTTGATAACCGAATGAATTTCATCTTAACTGAAAGTTTTTAACTTATGATTTCAATTTCGATTGCTTAACAGATCGGTGTGCATGATGCACAGAAATTAGAAGGCAAGCCTACCTAGGCATATTCTGTGTGTTAAAAACTATCAGTTGAGATAAAATTCATTCGGTTATGAAAAGAGTGAAGATGATGAAAGAAAATTGATTAAAATTAATTCAATTAAAAATAGCTATGTAAACTTTTCGATACGCAAGTTATCATAGGCATGTTTGTTAATAAATTATATTTGATAAAAAATATATCTCGTCAAGTTATCTGATGGGTGAAGGTCGATCTTACACGTCTCTTAGGCTATAGACAAAGGTGTTATTCGATGTCCGCGATGGTGATTGTCCAAATGCGGAAAAGTAAAGGATTGATCACCTGTCATTACGATGGCGCTTGACTATCCCATACATCTTTCCAATAGCTATCGCGACGTTTTCGTTCATAAAATGCTATTTTTCTAGAGCCTCAAGAAGGTCGCACTTGACCAATCAATACAATTTCTTTTCTTACATAAAATCGAACTCCTCACGCGAAAATAACAACAGCCTTGATAGTCTCACCTTTACATAATACTTTTCCAAAACCTTATTATCAGAGGCTGAACCAAAATCGACACTTCACACGGGATATCGGAAAGCCTCCGACATCACACAGCCAATATGGTAGGTAATTTAAAGACTGAACATCTTGGCTGCCAATGAGGATTACGTACTTCCTACGGCAAATGTTTGCGCCAACTTTGGTTGAAGTGTTAGGTGTCACGGATGTTAGAAGAAGGCGTGCTGGCTATTTTTTGTTTGTTGTAATCTACACTTTAATCTTACTATCTTACTAATATTATAAATTTGAAAGTTTGATTGGATGTGTGTTGTTTGTTAATCAACCACGCCAGAACGTCTGAATAGATCTGGATGAAATTTGGCACAGATATAGATTATAGTCTGCAATAGTACACAGCTAACTTTTATACCGGTATAATGATCCCTTGGACTTTCATGCAGGCGAAGCCGCTGGCAGTAGCTAGTGATATTATAAAACTGAAAAGTTTGTTTTTGTTTGTTTGGTCGAACGCATAAATCGCAGGCAATACTCGTTCGAATCGAAAAATTATTTAAGTGTTAGATACCCATTTACCATAATCACGTATAACGGAGTTGTTCTTCTCAAAAAGTTCTAAAAAAAAGTCTGCGGTCCCTCTAACTTTTTTAATGATAATTAAATTTGCTATAAAATAATGCATTTTGAAGGTGTTTTTTATAAACACAACAACACAAATAATTACGTTATTCATCACAAGTATTTAATTTTGAACAAAGTTGCCTTTACATCGTTTGATTTCAATGAATTCTTAGGAGATATAACATATTTAAAATAACTCCGCAGCAAAATACTGATGAAGTAAAATACTGACAACGGATCTTTGTGTCTCTGAATTGGCTGCAAGACCCTGCGCAGTAACTATTTTGTTGAAGGTGAAGATAGCATTGTGTAACTGACTCTTTTAGTCGCTTATGTTTGCTGCATCCTCCTATCTCGCTTACTCTATGTATATACTCGATGAGAAACTGTTTCTTGCGCAATGGTTGGCAGAGCGAGCTTCAGAGACACAAAGATCTGCTGTGACTACTATATCGCGCGCGCATTTTAATTATGTGTACGCCCCACTCTCTCTAAACCTCCCTCTCTTATGTGACGCACACGAAGTTCACGGGTCAGCTAGTAAGTCTTTTTTTTCCTATGATATATGTCATATGCACAGCAGTGACTGACATGGAGCTGTGGATGATGAAAACGAGCATGATGAAGGACGTAACATAACTGGCACAATGTGGGTGTTTATTAACAACTCTGCCTATCAATGCTTGCAAACCGGAAAAAAATCTAACCCGTTAAATCCTAAGTACATAGGGAACGTTTTCTTTCGTTTTTTTTCTACCTTTAACTACAATTAAACGGTTTTAAGCAACACGAATTCGTATATAGGTTTTGTGGAAACCCGGTTATGAACGTTATTTGTCGCCTACTTTCAATGCGCAACCGTGCTGAACTACAAAAACGATAAAGTTTTAGGCGCGCCGGCTAATTAGGGTTTCAATAAAGTTATTTAAACGTTACGACTTCGAACAAAATAAACGACAAAACAGATTATAGTATTTAATATCCGGTTATTCTTAAACTGTTTCCTAGCCTTGCTGACTATTCGTTTGGGACAGAGAGGCGTAATGATTAAGTTAAATAATGTGACTTATTATAATAAACATTCATTCATTTCATTCTGGCGACTGCCAGCAAAAAAAAATGATTGCGAAATATATATTTTTATCTATCAATAAGCGATCTGCCGAAAGATTATATCATCAATATTTATCGCAATGATGAGAGTGAACTGGGCATGTTTAATACCAAAACGTCACCAACGAGACGACATAGTGACCTAGATATAAAAATATTGCCAACATTGAAGTAATAAAATTTAAAAGAACAGAGAAAGAGCCAGCTAAAATGAAACTAAATTTTAAAGTCAGATACTGATCACAAATAACTCGTATATCTGTAAATTCTATCAGCAATCTGAGTTTATAACTGAGCCTTCGATACTAGGTGCCAGATTACAGAAGGAAAATTCTAACAATAGCACAAACTAGATACAAACTAGACTTAGTTTGGCTGTTTCTACTAAGTTCTGACTATGATTCGAAGCTCGAAGGTAGAACAAACAATGTGTGCCGCGAGAAACTTGACGAAAACGTATCACGTTCCTAAATGTTTGGTTGTTTGCAGCCAACGCTCTGGTTTCATGCAAGCCGTCAAATATTCGATATTTTCTTGTGAATTTTCTGTGGTTTATGACGATACTAGCTTCTGCCAGCGCATCGCCCGCGTGCAAAGTATTTTATCATCCCAAGGGAACATAATACCGGGATAAAAGTATTTGGCACACAGAATATAATCTATCTCTGAGCGAAATTTCATCCAGATCTGTTCAGCCGTTCTGGCGTGATTGAGTAACAAACATAAATCTACACACACATCCATCCAAACTTTCACATTTATAATAATATGTATTAAGTAAGATATCTTGTTTTTACTTAGTTTTTGTCCGTTCGATAAGTAGTCGGTGTTGACTAAGTTCATTAAGATGGTTTTCAACATAATACAATATCACGCCTGCTTTTCCCGAAAGGTAAGGCAGAGATGCACCTTAGTAGGTGGGGTACCTACTAAGGTGAATTTCGTCAATTATGTTTAAGTCTCATGTAATAGGAATGAGCCTATTACCATCAATCGGGCGCAAATCAGGCTGCTACTGAGAAATTCCAGATGAAAAAATCCAATAACAATTTGCCCTACCCAATAATCGAACCCAGGACCTCCGAAACAGTAGCACTTGCGACCTTAGGCCAACGAGACAGTCTAATTTGGATGGTTTTATGTGATACAAAATCATACAAAAAGATTAATCAGAGCTGGTATTATGTCTCATCATTATCATCATCATTTCAGCCGAAAGACATCCACTACTGAATATAGGCCAGAGTCGCCACAGCGATCGGTCATGTGCGTTTCGAATCCAGCGACCATCCGTTCTACAAGCAATATGCCCTGCCTACTGGCGTCTTAAGTTTGACAATTTTTTGGGCTATTTCGGTAAAACTTTTTTTTATCTTTATCTTGGAGAAATTCTCATGCATACTGCGCCACCACTGGGTGATAGTTCAATTATGTGGGACTCCAACCCACTAAAATTCCACGGTGTCCTCTGTGCCGCTTATGGCGGGAACACGGCCCCCCCCCGCCGCGGCCATCCGTCACCGGACCCTCCTTGCGGGTACCCCCATCACCGGCGCACCAGAACACAACGCAAACCGTGATCACCCCAGGGACTAAAGCGGCACATGGGCGCCAGACGAACCCGTGTATCGACAGTGACAGGTCTGGTCAGTGGCCCCTCCACCTACCACTTTTCGAACGCAGAGGATAGGGACCTCCCATGTGGTCCCACCGCGTCCGCCATCAGACGGTGGCGACGCTGTAAACCGGCACGCCTCTTCCACCGGGGCCTTCAACCCTCAGCCGAGATATCGTATGGAAGGCCCTGGGAAGCCCCACATGAGATCGCGGCCCGCCTCAGTTGCGACGTCGCATTTGTTACAAAGGGGCACCGCAACTTACTTGATTGAACCTTTATCTTTACCTTGAACCGCTATGTCGTCGGCTTAATCGGCAAAAGCCCTAACGAGTGGGTCTTCTTCGCTACACCGTGGGTGACCAAGCCAAGGCTACTAAGCCTCCCCGCCTCGACAATGCGGGAATCCACCGGGGAGGATTTCGGCTACCCTGGTCCTCCTGCGGATATCTTAATTTCTAATTCGTTATTAGGGGTGAGTCGATACAAATTCTGACCTCGGGCTGCTTTAGAGAAATTACTGATAGATAAACCCAAACTCTTAGCAGCGTGAAATTTTTCACTCGAGTCCCTTATTTAACAAAGGTAATCACTAAATTCATCTCCTACTGGGATATGTTGATTGATTATATTGATGATACATTGCCACTACACCGTGCCGTGCTAATTGTATTGTTATGTGAACTTTTGATTATATGCGATGCGTCATAATTGTCAACATTGTTGTGTATTACTGTTTATATGATAATTAATGTCATTTGTATTTATATCGTTTTAATTAACTATAAATAAATAAATAAGGGAAGGGGATGAAATGTATGAAATTTACGTCGTACTTGCAAATGGACAATGAGATTTAGTACTCCGCTAGTTAATTATTATATACATCTGGGACATCCATTTCTTTTTTTCTTTGGAAGTCTTCCAATGACTTCTCCCGCTCTGGGTGAATCAGGAGAGCGTGTCAGACTTTTATCGACTAAACCCCACCCGTGTTCCTTCAGTTGCTTGTGCCAGGCCGCGGTTACTCTCTTTCAAATTTATCCGCAACCCAGACTAGGTGCCTCCCTGATGGCGCGACGCAATTTAAATGGCTTCGATAGGCGATATTTCTCGGATTTTGTATACAAGTATTTTGTAAGAAAATTTTAATTGAAATTCGGTTAAATTGCATTGCATTGCGTCCATGTGAACGTGCCTTTCAATTTCAATCGCCTATCAGTGTGATATAAACCGAATCGCGGCCAGCCATCAGAAAAGTCGCTAACTATGTTTGGGTAAACAAAGGGCGTTTCAAATGGGCTATATTCTACTAAACAAAACTACACGTTGTGTCTTTAATTACCTTACCAATAAGGTTTTTATTTATATCCTTTTCCCCCAAATCAGAATATAATAATAGCAATCTAGAAATAAACGAAAAATGCTCAAGTGTCTAGATTATTCTAGATCTATTATTATTAGCGCTAATTCATCTCACATGAGCCTGCGTAACGAAGAGCGATCGTTCGTAATGCTTTTCTATCTATTAATTTTCATTAGTTTCTTACGAGACTATGCGGGATGAGGGTGCCTATACAAAGTTACATTTTATCAGCGAAAATAATTGTCAAAAAGTTCAAAATGTATCAAATAAGGGTCTAAGAAGAAGAATTCAAGTGCGAGCGAAGCGAGCTCGAATAGCACTTCGGGTATACTAGGAACTCTAATATTACGAGGCTTTTTGGAATAAAGTTCCTTAACGCAGTTTGCGGTAGGAGTTGCTTGTTTGAAATCGCCACGTGACAAAAAAGCGTTATATCGTAACACGATCGGTTCCATCCGTTTTTTTTATTGGTTCGCACTGTTCCTAAACCACTGCAACTCCTGAAAAGCAGAATCAACAGTGGCGACCACCATAAAGGCGCTGAGGAATGAAATGAAACTCAACGAAGTCCCGAAAAATGAATTTAACTGTCTTATATCCCGCAACAAAATTAATCAGAAAAGAATAACGGAGGAGTAGGAAAAATAAAAATTTCCACTTCACTCCATCTCAAGCAGGAGATAGAACAAACAAAGCCAATAGGCACGGTCCGTTTTCCAACTGGGATAAGCCCAGTTACCTAGCACCGTGGATAAAAATTATCATACAAGTTGACCCCCGCGGCTTCGCTCCCTTCTACTGGCTATCTATCTACCTACTACTACCTACCTACCCTATCTGCCTACCCTACAAACAAACAAACTCTTCAGCTTTATAATATTAGTAAAGATGGTCATAAAACTCCTTCACAAATGAACAAATTTGATTACCATAAAAAAAGAGTGTGAGTCTATCTTAAAAGATAGACATATGCTGTCGCGTACTTTTTTTATACATGATATTTGCGTAACATAAACCGTTTACGCAGCGCACGCAACGGAAGCTCTCAAAAAGGAATAATTTCTTCCCGTTTTTACAAAAAAAATCATTTATGCTCCGCTCCTATTGGTCGTAGCGTGATGTTATTTAGCCTATAACCTTCATCGATAAATGGACTATCCAACACAAAAAGATGTTTTCAATTCCAATCTGTTGTTCTTGAGATTAGCGCGTTCAAACAAACAAATAAACAAACTCTTAAATATTAGTTTAGATAAATATAACAAGCTCATATTACACTGTGAGCTGTTACTCAATACATTTATTGCTTCCACACGTGAACTTAATTTGATTCCAATAATAGATATGACAAAAACGCTTGAAAAAAGGAACCGAAAACGCTTGAACGCACGAATTTCCGTGCGTTCAAGCGTTTTCGGTTCCTTCCGGCGTAGTTCGGATATATCGTCAAGCACTGGTCGCCAAATTTTTTTCACATCATGATTGTGTGAAATCTCTGAGCTTTTAAACGCCCGACGGAAAAATAGTGGTGATATAAGTTTGACGTGTGTGTTTGTATATTAGTCTGTGGCATCATAACAAATAAATTGATGACCGATTTTGATTTCGTTTATTTTTGTTTGAAAAGTTTAAGAAAGACTTTAATGAGAGTATTGTTAGCTATCGTTGATGAAAAACGGTTCAACCGTCCAAAAGATACGGGCTATTACTGTTTGAATCGGGGTGTTTTCGCAAGATATAGAGTCATACCATTTACTTGTTTAATAGATTGTCGATCGAAGCGTGTCTACTACTAGATAAATAATGTAGCATGAAATAAAAATTTGTCGGGATTTTTTCGAAATTGTACTTGTTGCCAGTATCTACTTTATTGTTTGAACAAAGTATCTCCTAGCAAAAAGAAGTGTACATGTCTCAGCCATCTGGTTATATTAGCCAGATAATTGGACGCCTAGGACATTCATTAAACGCCAGCATCCAATAATTGGACTAGAATCATTCAACGTTTAACAACTTACGTATTGAATGTCAGCACTGTGAAGATGACTGACCAAGACTCAGCCAAGTTCACTTTCATGCGCATCGCTAACAGTTTTAAATGTTGCGCTCAATGACTTAGATAGTTGTCCTTCAGCCATTTAATTAGCCTAGGTAACTAGCTGGCTTATTTTACTAGATGGCTGCGTTTTACATGTTGGCCTTTTGACAACCGTTTTCTGATAGATAGCTATCGCTGAGTATCATAATAGGCTACTTTATGTCCCGTAATGCACAGTTCCTATTGAATACATTGTAAATCAAAACCTGTAGATAGATAAAATATACTTCTTAATGTATGTCGTGCCGGCCCAGCGGCTAAAACCTCGCCTCTCGTGCTTGTGGTTGTAGGTTCAAATTCGGGTAAGTACCAATGTGACTTTTTCAATTCATAGAATTATACTTTCTAAGTTTATTTTGAACATTACTGACAACGCTTAAGGAAAACATCGTAAGAAAACCTGGACTTATAATAAGTTTATTATAAGTTTGTGCTCCATTGGTGTAATTTCTGCAAGGCGTGCGAAGAATAAACGAATAAAAACCTCAGTGTACATCAAAATAGTAACACAACAAAAAAAACTATGGGTTCTAATAGTTCACATAGTATTTCAGCCTAAAAGGTGCACACTGCAGGTAGGTTCACAAAAGCTTTGGACATACAGCCAGAATAATCTCAAAAACAATACCTGTAGTTCTCCTATATTCGTGGCATCTCTCTTTGACATGAAATGTGATATGCACTCTGTGCCTTTCGAATGCGATGCAAAAAGTTTTGAACAACAGTCTTTGTTCGTTTATGATTGCACGGTATATGTATCCACGGGCTACAATATCAATTCATTAAGAACCCGTAGGATTTAATTTATCAAAAAGTCGTCAAATGTTGTATCTATGTCTTTTTTCGTGTGCACAGCTTTCGTTTTACATGTTTTGTACCTTATTTTTTGTTTTTTGATTTTCAGTTGCAGCCCGCAGTCTGGATTTATATCTTGCATAAAAGGTTCACTCCAAATTATAACGGACTTTATTATTAATGGCAAAATAGTACATTTTGTGTCGAGCATAAAAAGTCAAGATTCAACACGAACGATGTAGCCAATTTCGACGTGAGCCATAATCGAACGTCGAAAGCTACATGCGAGTGTTAAAATAAAACCTTTTTATAAATAAAAATAAAATAATCTTTATTTCGGACAAATAACATCCATATGGGTGAGTAAACGAGAAAACTTATACCTATGTTAGTACACACTTATTTTCTAAAAAAAATAAATAATATCTAAAGAAACTTATTTAGTAACGAGGTTGTTGTTCCGAATGCATTTCAGAACAACATCCCCTAATATCGGAGTGTGTTTATGCAAAACACAAATGATTCTTTTCCACTACCTGATGAGCTTTCTAAATTAAATGCAAATAAGTTCCAACAACATTTTATTAGAAACGTTCTAACTAAAAATCACAGACTATATACAAACACTTAACACGCACTTTTTCGAGAGATAACAGGTTCATTATCATTCTGGCGGATGCACGAGCGTAGCATAAGCACGAGCGTAACGGCAGAATGCATCTACCAACAGAAGCCTATTCATTTAAGAATAATAATTTCGTTGTAGTTACATATTGATATCAAAACTCCATACATTTTGTAACTGTTATTATGTAATTTTGTTATACTTTTTAATTTTTATTTTATAATCTTGTATCTAAATGTTCATATTTCAAAACGAATTTCTTAGGCAATGTGTTACATAATAGATAAGGTACTGGAAAAACAACTATTACAAATGATAAAGATTTACAAATGACAGCCGGGACCATGAGCTTGCTTGCCGAGGCACGGACGAGTTTATGTATGTGACGAATGGTCACTAATTCACAGGTCGAACTCGGCAGGCCTTGCTTATCCTCGATGCTTGACTCATACAGCTGTTATTATTAAGCTATAACTTCCACCACTTACTTCAACATTCACCACCAACAACATTCAAAGTCAAAGTCAAACTTTTTATTTCAATAAGGCCATTAGGCGGCACTTCTGAACGTCAACAATTCATTTTTATAATAATTGATTCTACCGTCCATTCCGAAAAGTAGCTTGTTATGGAGTATAACTGAGAAGAAACTCCACATCTACTCTTTTAAAAAAAAAGTGTTTTACCATATTTACATACATAATTTAATTCACATAAATGAGGACCATGCACCCGGAATAGCAATAAATACTATACGCTTAAAGTATTAAAAGTATTAACAGGTAAATTCATTCATTTGATAAATAGGAACATGGTTCTTACATACTTATAAATATTGAAAACATAAGTAAAATACCTAATTCAACAACAACGGAATTCAACAGCAGCACTTATTTCATCAGTCGCTCAGTATTCAAAATGTTTGGGAAGTGATGTTTTTACTTACTTACCAACCTTTGGAGCCAGCTCCAATACATTAGGAGAACAAAAGCTAAACATACGCCGCGCGCCGTGCAAAATACGCGTTACTAAAAAGCGAAAAGGGCAGGTTACGAATTAACTTTGATGGGCTTGGATTTGCAAAGGATGGATAAGGAATTTCAAATGCTCGGAACGTGCTCTTCAAAGCTTGCTCAAATTAATTTAATTTGGCTATTTACGCTTTTGATATACTTGATAACGAAATTGTGTCTCCTCCGTGCCTCAAAAAGCACGTTCATTCGTAATTCTCGACTGTCATTTGTAGTTCCTTGACAGTCGTTACGGGCATTTAGAAGCCAGAAATTTGACATATTAAGTCTTGTCAAGGGTTATCATCATAGTTAGTTACATGGTTATGAAGGTATCCAACCTTAAAAACAAACACAACCTTAAAAGACCGTGGGGTGCTAGATTTCAATTATTATAATATTTTATTGCCAGTTATTGCCAAAAGTACTCATTTTGAAAATGTCTTAAAAAGCATCCCACGATTTTATACAATAAAATATATTTTTTTCGTTTATTACACTATTCTTAATTTAAAATTATTTAAAATTATTTTCAACTTTTTAGTTTGGTTTTCTAGTTAAAGCGTGTTTTTTAGTTTTTTTTAACCATTATTTATTTTTTAGGATTTTCTGGTAAGGATAATGGGACAGCAAACTATTTAAATTATTGCATTGTTATCGGTCTTTGATAAGTGTGCAAAGTTTCAATTTAATCTGGCGTTTTGAAGGGGATGAAAATCACATTCAAAGATTCCATTACATAGATTCATAGATACATAGACTAACATACCAAGCTAATAAAAGCATGTTAAAAAGATCAATTTACTTAAGCCCAAAACAATCCGAAACCGACCGAACCAACCGATTCTCAGGCAGGAAATGCCACTGACAGCCAGCAAGGGAACTATTAAAATTATCAGCTAATGCTAAATTGTCAAGAAACTGAGTCAACAAATACTTGGTCAACATTGGGAAGGACCTAGCTGCGAAGCTGATTCCACCGGATAATTCGCCAGTACCTCGCCACGCCAAGGAAAATATATCACAACACAACTCTCTCGGGATACTGCCTGTGAGCCAAGAACAAGTGGCAGCGATTATTGGTTCAATAAGTAATAACAGTGCAACTGGTTGGGATAATATTCCAGCCTTGGTAATTAAGCTCTCACAGGAAGCATTGGTATCACCTGTTAGGTACGCATATTTGCAAAGTTTCTTTTGCCATTGGCGTATTTCCTAACAGCCTGAAAAAAGCTATTGTGACTCCTGTGTATAAGGGTGAGGACAGAGAGCGACTTACGAACTATAGACCTATTTCTGTACTGAGTACAATATTGAAGATACTAGAAAAAATATTAAATAACTGTTTGACTAAGTATCTCGCCAAATTTAACATCATCTCAGATAACCAGTATGGATTTAGATCCGGTGTGTCGACTGAAGATGCTGGAACCAATTTCAGTGCCATGGTAGCTAATAAAATAGACAAAAGCTATAGGTGCTACGGTATATTTTTGGATATATCGAAAGTTTTGATACGGTCTCTGTCCCAATCCTTATATCAAAACTGGAGCATATTGGTGTTCGTGGTCTGTCATGAAACATATATTTAAAGATTATCTGACCGATCTTACCCAGGCAGTCAAAGTTAATACTGTGATGAGTGAGGACGAAGAAATCAAATATGGAGTCCCACAAGGGAGTATTCTTGGTCCCACAATGTTCATAATATACATCAACAAGAATTGTGCAAGATGAAACTGAAAAACTGTGATATTTTTAAATATGCGGATGACACAACACTCTTAGTGTATGGAAAAAAACTGGATGGAGGCTAAGATACAGGCCGAGAGTAATCTGAGGGAAGTCATGCTATCGTTATCTTCTAATCTACTTACGTTGAATGTAGATAAATCAAAATACATTCGTTTTATCTTCCCAACATCTTAACGCCATTAGTAGAAACTATAACACTTACTGCCTGCTCTTGTGCCATATCAACAACACCTTGTCATTGTTCACCGTTATCCAATGTTGTCTGTATAAGGTATCTTGGTGTTTTAGTAGATTAAAGATTGGACTGGAGTCCTCAAGTGGAGTCACCGGACGTTTCAAAAAACTACTGAAATCTTTTAAAAATCTTCATCACTCTGCCGACCGTACGGTATTGAATACAGTCTATCTTGCACTATGTCAATCAATATTGGGTTATTGTGTGCCTGCGTGGGGTGGAAATTACAAAACTTTGTTTTTGAAATTGGCGACGGCACAAAGATCTATTCTCAAGGTCATGCATGGTAAGCCGCGCGACTATTTTACCACAGAACTATACAGGGAGTGCAAGGTGTTGACGGTGCGACAGCTGTTTATTCTCCGCACGATGCTCCGGCGACACTCATTACTTCCCCTAGATAAGGAAGGTTTAGAAAACAAAGTGGTGTGCTTGTTTTCCCCTCTGTGCAATGTAGAACATGCTTTCGCACAGCGACAATACAACGCATTGAGTTCCAGGCTTTACAATGAATTTAACAAAAAGATCTAACTATAAAAACTAAATAAACATAATTTAAAAGATAAATTAACTAATTGGTTGAAGTTGTAAAGTTATGATGAACCTGAAAAATTATTGTAATAATTAAATAAAACTTAGTCTTGAATTTTAAATAATAATAATTAGGCACGAAACATACACAATATTTTGAAAAGTTGCTAATTGAATAAAATTGTTATGTGCAATATTTTAGCGCTAAAAATGAATGAATTGATCGATTATATTATTGAAATGATTATTGTTCAATGAATGAACGATGATTATAACTTATATTAATATTAGGTATTATTTGATTATTGTACAGCTATTTTTAAATTGAATTTATTTTAATTATTTTTTCATTTTAATGTCTTATTTAGGGAATTGTTTGTTTAATTTTTTGTATATTTTATTTTTTTATGTATCTGTGATGTCTAAATAATGTAATTATTGACTCTCTGTACGTTTTGGGTAACACTGTAAGTGCAGAGAGTAATTGTAATAGTAAATAAATAAATAATAAGACGGTGATATGTGTACGACATCAAGAACGGGCGACCGCCGACTACCTAAGGTACGAGCATGTCTCAGTTCGAGAAATGACGCTGTACATTCACTTCATTAAATAGATGGAAATGTTGTTTCTTGTAATGATTTTGTACTTTTTGAAGAATAATTTGTTTATTATTATCTGAATCTCGGAAACAGCTCCAAACGATTTTCATGAAATTTAGTATGCAGGGGGTTTCGAGGGCGATAAGTCGATCTAGCTGGGTTTCATTTTTAAAACGTCGTTTTCTTTTTTTTACCCGAGCAGAGCTCGGTCGCCCAGGTACTAAAACTGATACTTGAACGAAATTGTAATCAGCTAGGTACAAATTATTAAAGTTCTAAAGATGGATTTACTATTTTCCTTTTTTTTCCGAGTAGTATCATAATAACTGAAGTGTGGGAGTGAAGATATAACATCTTCACTCCCACACTTGACAAAAATAGCCTGTTATATGACGGAGTAAGATAGCGTAATCCCTAAATCACCTTTTACGAAACCCTTACAAAAATCCTACAAAGAAACAAATCCAGAATAAAATATCTCCGATAAACTATCACTTATATCATCCAACTAAATCAAAAAGAACCCTACCATACTAGTAGGCTCACGAAAATGCTTGTTTCACAATTTTCCTCTCGTTTGTGTCGAGTCACCATTGTTTCATTACATGTGCCCACTCACGATCACGTGTCTGTGTGTCTGGCCTTTTTTGAGTCCGTTTTAGTATGAGATCCCACTGCAAAAATTTGCAGGTGACTTTTTTTTTGATGAAACTCGTCTTTTTATTTAAATAATGATTCATGATTGTAGAATATATTGCAGCTGGGTTGCTTGGCCGCATCTGGTCGAAAACAGTTTTTTGTTATTATTATTTTTTTGGCCCCTGCCCTATACTATGAATTTCTCCTGTATCGTGAGTGCGTATGCAACATCGTTTAATTAGCTGCCATTTATAGGTTGCCAAGTTAAGCAGGTAAACTGGCAACCCATATCATCATCATGAGATGATGATGTGGCCTCCACCAAGCGTCGCCACACTGATCGATCCTGTACGTTACAAATCCACTGGATTCTCACAGCATTGACCAGGTCATCACTTCACCTAGAAGAAGGCCTTCCTACGCTTCATCTGCCGGTATGCGGTCGCCACTATAGAATTTTTCGGCCTCATCGACCATCTGCGAGCAATGTGCCCTGCCCACTGCCACATAAGTTCGGTAATTCTTCGGGCTATGTCGGTAATCCAAGTTCTCTTGTGGATGTCTTCATTTCTGATTCGATCACGCAAGGAAACACCGAGAAGAGCCCTCCCCATTGCCCTTTGTGTGACTTTAAGCCTGCTGATGAGGCGCATTGTGAACGACCACGTCTCTGTCTTGTAGGTAATCACTGCAACACGTTAGCTGGCTCAGCCCACTAGCCAGATCTCTTGCAAATACCTTAAAGCCTTTACTCCGCTCTGGCGCGTCTTTAATACGCTCGGTATTAACGTGGCGGGAGTCACATTTCAAAGACTTAGAGATCCGTCTATTGAGCTGCCGGTACTTGCACATCCCGTCTGAAGACTGCAGGATTATCTCACGCCTCTCCTTCATGTGCTTGAGAGTAGTATCGGAGAGTATTTTTTATTTCTGGTTTTGTACGTCGGTTCTTGAAAAATTTAGACCAGACCGTATAGACAGTTTCCACGAACCCATCGTTAAAACCCACAGATTGTGGATAAATGAGAGCCGGTCTAAATTTCTAGACCATTTTCTTTCAAATAACGGTGGTTTCACTTGAACAACTTATACATTCGGGATTAACTCACAAACATAAAATTTAAAAAATATAGTCATTGCGGGTAGATGTTTCCAGACAACTCTGCAATAATCTATTTTACTATCAAGTTCATTCATGAAAATTAAGTTTAGTCAAGAACAAAATAATGGTTTAAAGTGGGATCTTAGGCTATTTTATGGGACGCTACCTGTCCGAGTGTAGTAACTGAATACATCGGATAGCTCGGGCTATTTTTGTTTGGATGGTGAGACATTTTCGTGTTGGATGAACTGGTTAAGCTCGCAGTGGTTACGGCAGTCAGGAGCTATAAAATCCGTCTTGCGAAGGAGTATTGTGCTACCCACTTATTGGATTATAGGAGTCAAATAGTGGCTCATTGATTTCAGGAGTTTAGAGATATAACTTTAATGGATATCGAATACTGGAAAAAATTATACTCTTTAAATAAGGTTTTAAAGAGATTATTTTGAATATATAACTTTATTATTATATCCACTATTGCCTACATATTTTGCTTAGGTAATACAATACATCAGTTTAATTCATAAAAAGTACTAAGCATTCAAATTTAATATCAGTTTCCGCAGTAGCTTTGTATCTTTTTTAGTTTTAAGTTTTTGCTGTTCTTGTTTAATCTTATATACAACTAGCTGACCCCCGCGGCTTCGCTTCCGTCAACTGGCTTTCTATCTACTCTCTACCTAACACCTATTTATTTATCCTGCCCACCTACCCTACCTACCTGCCCACCTACCTTACCTACCTACCTATCCTTTATACCTACCTACCCTACCCTACATACCAACCAACCTACTCATCTGCCCTACCGATCAACCTACCTTCACTACTCTATCACCTTATCACCGGCCCTACAGATCAAACTACCTACCCTAACCTATCCTACATACCTTCCTACCCTATCCTACATAATCTATTTACCCTACCCTATCTACCCTACCTTGCCTTCCTACCAACCTACTCACCTGCCCTACCGATCAACCTACCTAAACTACTCTATCACCTTATCACCTGCCCTATACAACAAACTACCTACCCTACCTACCTACATACTACTACCTACTTTGGGTTACATCATTGCAATTTTCTTATAGATATCAATTTTTTTTGGAAATAAATTATAGCTTAATGTTACTTGGGAATGATTTAGCTTGCCATAGGTGAAAGATTTTTTAAAATCGGTCCAGTAGTTTCGGAGCCTATTCGGTACAAACAAACAAAAAAATCTTTCCTCTTTATAATATTGGTATAGATAAATAAATAAATAAAAACGAATAGTAGTCATTTATAAATTTATTTTTATTTACACGTTAATTAATCAGTACTCTAACAATTTGGCAAATGTTTGTGAACATGATGCTCTAAAATATATTTTTTTGTAAATTAACACTTGCGTTCAGAAAATATCTATTAAACTAATTGTAAAGAATAAATATTTATCAAAGCCTCCAAATGTTTAAATTACGAGAATAATATTAGTATACACTTATTATGTAATGCGACATGGCACAGCGAAATTAAAAACTGTAAAAGGTAAAAAATAACTATAGTAAACGAATCATCTTTTAGCCGAGAGACGTCCACTTCTGCAATCCTAGACAAGTGTCCAGGATGGAGTGTGTATTCGATGTCAGCGATGGCGACGGAAATGCCAAAATTTAAAGGATTGATCAAGTGACTTTCCGATAGCGTGTGTCATTCCCATACATTTTTGTTATTTTTCTATCGCTATCGCCATGCTTTTGATGGTAGAGTGTCACATGTCTAAGCCCTCTGAACATAGCCATAGACAAGCGTCAACACTTGACAGTCCTGTGCTTTTGCATCCAGGCAGACACCTGTAGCTATACAACATTTAAATTCGGATAAGAAAAAAAATACTTTTAAACAAAATTTACAACCGACTTCCAAACAAAAACACTACAAAGTGCAAAATAACTTCTATTTCGGAAGCCGGTGTTCCTATTTTCGTTTCTACGTTTTTTGTCACCGACTTTCAAAATTGAAGTTTTTTTTTTCACTTTGTTGTGTTTGTGTTTGGAAGCCGGTTGTAATTTTTGTAAAAAAGTTTTTATGTATCACTTTTTTGTTGTGGTACATAACAGATCATTTCTATAGGCTAGGTACGTATACGCGTATAGTGCTCAAAGTGAAGCCAGAATAGATTAACCCAATAACATGAAACTTGAACAAAACCTGTGCAATGAGAGTATACCAGGGTGAACTGTCCACACCTGTGTATCCCTTTAGAGCGTACCAGTGTGATGTTATGTTATGAAATAGTGTTAACAATAAACAGACATGCGATTGCATCTATCCCGAGTGATTTGCTTTCATTCATATTTCTCCGAAGTTCTTCATCAGATCTAGATGAAAATATAAATGGGACCACATGACAAGCACCAGATTTCAAATGAAAAAAGAATCATCAAAATCGGTCCATCCAATTAAAATTTCTGAGGTAACAAATATAAAAAAATTGTCGAATTGATAACCTCCTCTTTTTTGCGAAGTCGGTTAAAAATAGAATGTTCATGGCATTCGAAGACTGACCGTACACTTTCTTATCCAGTAACTACATAATACGAGTCCTTAGCTCGTTAATCTCTCAAACGGCGCACTCAAATGACGTAACCGTCAAACGTGCCCGCTCATTACTTTTAATGAGAGGTGCGTTCATTAACACGAATCAATTGAACCGAACCAACTTAGCAATTAAATAGTACAGCTTTTTCAATGGATTTCAATTAAATCTAATTGGGTGAGAGGTATTTTTTTAAATCAGATTCACTGAAAGCAAACACAAATGAACGTAGTCTACGTTGAATAGTTGTTGTTGCTACGCTTGCTACGGCATAGGATTAAGATGTTACTGCTACGCGGATTGCTACGCTGTCGTAGCAAATAAGCGATCCACTACGAAATCTTTTGTTACTTATTGGTTGATCAGTTTGTACGGGACGAATATTTTGATCTTAAATGTTTTAAATTCTGCTCTATTTATTTTGGCATTCTACTAGCGACATCGATTGTCAAAATTCCAAAATATTTGAGATATTTGTAATTTCTGAACTATTTTTGTAACTTTCTGTTATAATTTTGTTTTTGCATACTGTGTCTATCGCATCATATTGTACATTTAGTTTATATTATTGCTTGTATTATAAGATTATTATTAGTGTTACAATTGTAAACAGTCTAATAATTAAATAAATACAACTCCTTCGTTTCGAAAGCGAATATCCATCCCAAGACTCATAGAAAATCGATATCTTTATTAAACATCAGTTTTATGGAACGAGCCAAAGAGGTAATTATAATTTAACATTATTTTATTTGTTTTAAAATGTAAATTCAGGATTTACGTATTTTGCCAAAGCTTCGTTACATTTTGAACACCAAAATAAAAATTAACCAACTACCCTCAATGAATAATTCTCTCACACAGCCCGTACAACATGATATCCTAAAATCTCATAAGCGAAATATATCGGAGTCCATTTGAAAGGGAAGTGTTCCCAGTAGGGCTATAACTCACGCACGTACTTGCTTCAAGGGTCTGTTATCAGAATAGTTCTACTTAAATTATTTAATTTTATGAAGCGAAGAGAAATTGTTGTTCGAGTTTTAGTGTTTGGGATTTTATTGTAGTTATAATTAGGAGGATTATAAATTACTTCTATTATTTTTACTGGTAAACTTTTTCGTTAGCAAGGAAATAAAAAAATTGTCTATGTGCTATTGCGGACTATATTCTACCTCTGTGCCAAATTTCATCCAGATCCGTTTAGCCGTTCTGGCGTCAATGAATCATAAGCATCCATCCATACTTTCGCATTTATATTATTATTTATTAGTAAGATTAATAGTAGTATTTGTAAATCAAATAAAAGTATATTGTGTTTTTATATAGCTCAACTGTTTAACCAACTATACTAAGACTTTGTATGTACATACAAATATCTTCTTCTTCTTCGTCCAACCCTCTCCTCAGTTTAGCTTGGTTGGATCTTCTTGTACGTCTGCGCCAGAGAGCTCTGTTCTGGGTGGTCTGAGTACTGGAATTCTTTCAAGACCTCTTTCTGCATGCTTGACCACCATGTGGCAGGCGGTCATTATCTTCCTCGATCGGAGATACTTAGAGATTTTTGGGTAGGGTGATGGGTAGGGTGAGAATGCTTGGAAACATGCTGGTCCTGCTCCATAGGGCAATCTTTAGCGTAGACAAAATCAAATTTGTTAATTTATATTCCTATTCATAGTTATTGCTACTTTTTTTTTTTTAAGAATTTGACTCACACACTGATCCGTTGGTGTTGAATTAGGTATTTTACCTATGTTTGCAATATTTGTAAGTATGTGAGAACCATGTTCCTATTTATCAAATTAATAAATTTACCTGTTAATGCTTTTAATACTTCATACCTGTCCGTAGTATAGTGTATAGTGCTATTCTGGGTGCATCGTCCTCACATATATGAATTTATTAATGTATGTACTTATGTAAATATTGTAAAACACTTTTTTTTTTTAAAGTGTAAGTATGGAGTTTCTTGTGCATTCTTCTCCATAGCAAGCTACTTTTCCGAATGCACGGTAGAATCAATTTTTATTTTATGATTTGTTATTTTTAATTCTGACGTTCAAAAGTGCCGCTTTTTGGCCCAGTTGAATAAATATATTTGACTTTGACTTTGGTGTCATCTCCACGTCTCAGGATTTGGCCATGTCAGCACAGTCTGCTTTCTTTACTGTTTTTGCAAATTGGATAGCGTATATCATCATCATCAGCCTATAGCAGCCCACTGTTCGACATAGGCCTGTCCAATCATACGCCATAATTATTTATTTACAAAACAAATTACACTTAGGCGTCGAAGTACTCATGGCAGCATTGCCACGTTGAATGGTAATCCGAATACTTTAGAACAAAGAGCAAGCCAGCCCTTTGGACTCACAATATTTATCGATCAGTCGGAGAAAGATACCCTTGAATATCTAAAATAGTATGCTGTCTTAGATTCTTGTCAATCTACGCACCATCCATTTACCCACAAACCAAGCTATCAAGAACCTATTATGATGTTGTACCTTTTGTGTCGTTCGTTGACTAAAATGTGTCCTGGCAGTTAAAAGTGTGTCGTGCTCTCTCAAATGTCTCTCTGATGGTGGCACATGTGTTGGATCATTTGGTTCCCTTCATGATGTTTGAGCTGAGTGGTGCCAATTTATGCGTCATGGTCGTGAACGGGCTCCATCAGTTGGTATCGGTCATAACTTGGCTAACTTGGCCTGTTTTTAATTCATTATCGCATTTTAGGGTTGTTTATTTTACTCTAGACGCTTTTAAGTTTTTTTTACATCATTCTCATATACGAGTATATATATGTAATTTTCTGACAAGAATGGTGTAACCAAATACTTGTAATAAAATTTTTCTTGGACGTTCTTCACCATAAAGACCTATTGACGCTTGTGAATGTGCAACTAGCTTATTTTTTTTGTCTTACAATTTAAAAGTACCTTTAAATGGCTTAATTGAAATAAATTATTTTGATTTGATTTGATTTGCAAGCCATTGAGTAGTCAGATGCCAAAATCTGACAAACATTGCCAAGGAGTAAACTGTTACCCAATGAATGAAAGACCTCGTTACTCAATGCATGTAAAATGCTGAGGATCGTCTTGGCGATTCAGTTGGATCCAGTTATGCTGAAAGTTGACTCCAATTATTGGGGTCGACTACCAGTTTACACCAATAAGTCTAGGCAGATTTAATCTGCTCAAATTTCAAACTAAAAGATTCTTTTTTCAGCGTAACTGAATTGCAAGAGTCATTTTTACGGTTGTTAAATGAAATTTATCAGCTGGGTCGTTTTATAACATCCTTTAATTTGCCAACCTTGCGTAGTAATTGGCAGTCATAAAATAAACAGCCGATCAATACTCGTAACTTCTCTGCATGAGAAGTCTCTCTTTGGTAGACAATGGACTTATAAAACTAGCTTCTGCTGGCATGGCCACTAGAACTCATCAATGCTAAGTCACGGGTATTAGATATCTCGAATAGTTAAGAGACTATGATGAAGCAAATACTTATAAATAAATGGTACCTAGTGATGCAATTGGTACCATCGAACTGATCTGATGATGAAGCCGCTTGGCAATGGGACTCCGAAATAAAACAATGTATCCTAGTCATGTTTGGGCTTATTGGAATCGTCATGAGATGTATTTTGGCTATAACGTATTGGAGGTACCTACCAAAACTAAAAATAGATAAATAAAACCTTTTTAACAAAAAAAACATACCGACTGCCAAAATAAAACACTACAAAGCGAAAAATACCTTGCTTTTTCGAAGTCGGTATCGAAAAACGGAAAACAATAAAAAACCAAAGACACCGACTTAGAAAAAGAAAGTTGTTTTTCGCTTTGTAGTGTTTTGTTTTGGAATTCGGTTTTCTGATTCTAGGACATGCCAGTTGTTTTCCTGCACCGTTTTAGTACAATGGTGATGAAATAATTAACACAAAGTAAATATGGGTTTGTTGATTGTTTGGGTTCAAACGCACGACCTGCGTCACGTATGCCACCACTGCTCGCTCGGTTTTAAAATACTAGCTGAAAAGTATAAAACAATAATCTCTTAAAACAAAAACAAAATGCAAATTTTAATTCTCTTAAACACAAACCTAAATTTTCATAACACCGAAAAACTATACCAATTAACATGCAAATCCGAAGCCAAAGCTAAGTGTACAAACCCGACACGATTCATTTCAGCTGTATTTTACAATACTATACCGCCTCTGAATATTTATCATGCGTCCTCGCATTTATTATGAAACCTATGCAAATGTGGCAAAATAAAGGAATCTATTTGTTAGACAGTGCACCTCGGGGAGGTATCTCCAAAAAGTCTGGTTACCCTTGGGAACGGTAGCTTTTATAGTTAGTCAGTGTTGAGGTGAGGGTATGAATGAGATTAGGCCTGTAGAATTCATAGAGCCAATCCTATGATGGTGAACACTGGTGTAATTACAGCCATACGAGTCGACTTTCAAGGTTAAGAAAGATTTTCGTGGTTGGTTCGTGAATGGATGACTGTCCACTACCTCCAACATAACGAAACGCCTACATGCCTCGGTTAAGCCATTGGTTCTCGCTGTTATTTGAAGATCTATGACATTCACAAAAATCATAAAATCTGAAATTAGTCTTGCCAAGGGGTACCTATCGTGTTTCTCAGTTACTGAGTTGTGGAGTGGTTTGGAAAAGGCTAGGTAGATTGAATGACGCTATATAGCTTGCCTCATTCATACTTCCGTGCCGCCAAATTTCACGAGTGTTGGTTAATTTTTACCTGAATTTTTGTAGAGATAAAATGTCTCGTATGTTTCCGTGTTTACGGCCACCTGTCCTATGGATTTTGTAAGGGATAACAGAAAGGGTAGCAGCAATTCTATGGGATGTTTATATTCTTCTTGGCGTTTTTAGGGCTATTGAAGGGTTCGATTTGCTTACGTAAATATTTGGATGTTGAACAACACCACTTGTTTTGTTTGAGGTAAATGATGTTCTTATGAAATATGCAAACAAATTACCGCTGTTTGTTATTGGAGTGTTACCCAGATTTGAACAAACAAGATCTGTGCAGTGACATTATCGAACATGTAAGTATCTACTATCTAGGAACAGGAGGAAGAGCTCATCATCATCATCATATCAGCCGAAAGACGTCCACTGCTGGACAAAGGCCTACCCCAAACGTCACCGGAACCCCGCAACCTTGACCAGGTCATCGATCCACCTGGTGGGAGGCCTTCCAACGAAGCGACTTCCGGTTTGCGGTCGCCACTCCGGAACTTTCTGCCAGGAACAGCTCGTGGCTCAATAATATTGGCCGCACGTGTCAATCTTCGTGGATCAGCCACGCTTGTCAAGGCCAGTCCGTGGAGGGGTCACCATACATTGCATACCGAAACTTCAGCATGCCTCGGAAAGCACAGTAAGCTATTTATTTATTTAATACTTCATGCACAAAATCGTACAGAGGCGGACTTAATGCCTTAGGCATTTTCTACCAGTCAACCTTTGGGTGATGCAGAGACAAAATATAGTGGTAGGTGCAATATGGAAAGTAAGTCACGACAAGGTGGGTTTATTCAAATACAAAGATATACATACATGCTATAAAATACATACAATATATATTTAAACAAATAAACTAAATACACGAATATACTTAAACAGTTAGTAGTAGCAGATATTTGGAAAACATTTAACGCTGTGACAATACTACTGCCAACATCTTACGAACGTGCTCGCGAGCTTTCAACTTGAATACCAATCGGTTGGTTGCCATCCTGATATCTTGGGAGAGCGCATTCCACAGAGAGATAGACTGAACGAAGAAAGAACAGTGAATGAAGTCAGTGCGATGAGTAGGACATTGAAGAAGACGGTTATGTGAAGAGCGAAGATTTTTGTTGTGGTTGGCGCAAGTTTATTGAAAGTGAGGGGCTAGTTAACTTAGGGTATTGGAAGAGGTAAGAAATGAAAACAAGGTAGTAAGTGCCCTTAGCTCTTTGCGTTGATGTATGGGCAACCACTTTAGAAGTGACCGATGTGCAGAGACATGATCATATTTACGCAGATTAAAAACGTCCCAATATATTTGGGAACACCGGTAGGCACATTGATTGATTGTACATAATTATGTATATAGGAATAAAATAAAACTATAGGCAGTCCTTGTTCCATGGCTCATATATTTAAGGTTAACAATATTTCTCGTTTGTTAAAGTTACAAATATTGAATAATCAATAGATAAGTTCGATTTTTTATTATGTGTGAAGATTAATAAAACTGACGATGATGATTGTAGGATTGACTGATGTTCGTTCTGAATTAGTATTTTTTTTTATAATTGATAGACTCTCGTATGACCATTATCGCACCAGATGGTAAGCGATGATGTGGTCGACCTTACCAAAAAAAAGTATTTCCAAGAACTTACACTTGCTACGACTTGTTGACGCCATTGCCTGTCCATTTAACAGACTGCGTCCATTTCCAGACTCATCATCTACACTCCATACATAGAACAAAACCCAAGCTAAACTTTAAAAAAATTCAAATTTATTCATACACTCTCAGATTTTTCCAAGAAGCAAATAAGACGTCACGCGGACGGTAGACGTCTTATTCAATGTTGGAAGACTTAATGAGAGCCGTTCTCCGTCAACACATGAAAACATTAGGAGAAGTTGAAAAATTTGAAGATTTTAAACATAGACACGGATCTGGATACGGATATAGAAATAATATTATACTGCTTTCGGATACGGTTACGGATTTGAAATAAATTCGGCTTATCCGTTTGTTTCTATTACGGTTTTTAAGAAATTGTATAAATAAAAACACATATAGGTAAGTAAGTATTTGCATCTATGTTTTAGTTGCTTTTCGCACGGTCAGCTTTATGTGACTCTGTCACGTGTTAGCAATCCTAAAGACTGTATGCTTTGATCCAACGCTTCGAAAGGGTCCAGATCACATTCCCAATCAATCTTTCGACTGGAATACCCAAGGCAAAAATAGCGTGGCCGTCCCCGTCAAACCTGACGTCGCACTGTGTTGGCAGAAGCGACAAGCAACGGAAAACTGATTCCAAGCCTCCGTGGTGGTCCCCTGCTCTAGAACAACTCAGACGAGACGTTCTCAGAAAAAAGAGGAGGATAAGAAATGCGGCACCATCAAGGAAAGCTCACACAATCCAGGAATACGCCTTAGCCAAACAACACTACACAGAGCAAGCCACTAAAGCCGCCACGGCAAGCTGGAAAGAGTTCTGTTCCACACAGGAAAGAGAAAGCATGTGGGACGGAATTTATAGAGTTATAAGGAAAACCGCAAGAAGGGAAAACGACGCGCTCCTCAGAAACCCAGGGGGAGAGACCCTGAGTCCCGAGCAGTCAGCCGAACTTCTTGCGAATACCTTTTACCCGGAAGACTCAACTCTAGTGGAAACATCTCACCACACCCAGCTAAGAGACCGAATACGGGAGGGATCAGACGATCTCCGAGGTTTGTCGGCCGACGACCCACCCTGCGGAGCTTGAAATGGTTTTACAAAGTCAAAACCCAAAGAAAGCTCCAGGACCGGATGGGCTTTTTTTTTTTTGTCGACGGGGAAAATCATCTTATGACAAATCCCGCTCTTGGGTGGAGCGGGAGATAGTGTCAGACTTGTACTGACTAAAAACCCCGCGCCGTTCCTTCTAGCCTTCATACCGGGGCTCTAGCTTCCTTTCGGATAACCCCGAACCCCGGTAGGCTTCGACCCAGCTGGGCCCCTCTCTTTGCTGACAACTCCTTGAGGCGCGCGGGAACAGTGCGCGCCGTCGACGCCTTGGCTCGGTCCGGGTAGTTACCGGACGATCGGACAGCGAGCTACCCATGGCTCGCTGTCCACGAGCCCGCGTCTACGGTGGCTGGATATCGGGATTGGGATCCCGGCGGCGGCGGCGAGGGCGCCGTTGCCTGATGCGGTCGGCCTCCTCCTTTGCTAGCATTACTGCTTCGCAGAAGGAGGCGACCGCCTGCCACTCCTCCTCGCTCCGGACCATGGCCTGAACCAAGGCCCGGCGCGAGAGGTCTTCGCCGCCGATCGCCCCCACGAGGGCACGGCGGTGCTCCGCCCAAGCAGGGCACACCTCGACTGTGTGCTAGGACCGGATGGGCTGACGGCCGATATATGTGCGGCTGCTATCAACTGCAACAGGGAGGTATTTCTTGCCTTGGCAAACAGATGCCTGGCACTATCGTGCTTCCCGGGGCAGTGGAAAGTGGCCCACGTATGCATCCTCCGGAAACCGGGCAAAGACGACTACACCCATCCAAAGTCCTACAGACCTATTGGACTCCTGTCTGTCTTAGGTAAGATCGTCGAAAAACTCCTCGACAACAGGCTTCAGTGGCACTTAATGCCTACACTCAACACACACCAATATGGCTTCATGCCGCAGCGTGGCACCGAGGACGCCCTCTACGCCCTTGTGACGCACATACGTTCAGAAATAGAAGCAAAAAAGATCGTGCTTCTGGTATCACTGGACATAGAGGGTGCCTTCAACAACGCGTGGTGGCCGGCCATAAAAAACCAACTACTCACCAGAAGGTGTCCAAAAAACCTTTACCACACACTAACATCATACCTGGAGAATCGAAAGGTACAGGTGAATTACGCCCGAGCGAAAAGCGAGAAGGAGACCACCAAGGGATGCGTCCAAGATTCTATTGCGGGCCCATCACTTTGGAATCTAATCCTAGACTCGCTTCTGTCGAAAATTAACAGCTTGGGAGTGTTTTGCCAGGCCTACGCGGACGATGTGGTCTTGGTCTTCTCCGACCGCGAGGTCAGAACCCTGGAGCGAACGGCAGAAAGGACGCTAGGCGTTGTGTCCGATTGGGGTAGTCAGAATAAGCTCTGCTTCGCCGCGCACAAAACGTACGCGATGGTGATGACAAGAAGGCGTAAGTATGACGACCCGGTTGTTACCATGTCCGGTGTCCGGCTGGCTCTCGTCAAGGAGATTAAGCTTCTAGGGCTGACCATAGACAACAAACTCACCTTCAACGCACATGTTTCCGCCACGTGTAAGAAAGCCGCGGACATTTACAAACAGCTTGCATGTGCCGCGAGGGTGACTTGGGGTCTCAATCGGGAGATTATCAGGACCATATACGTGTCGGTGATGGAGCCAATAGTGCTGTACGCCGCAAGCGCATGGGCGCCTGCAGCTGAGAAACTGATGGTCAGAAAGCAGTTAGACTCACTGCAGAGAGGCTTTGTGCAGAAGATCTGCAAGGCGCACCGCACTGTGTCTCTAACATCGACTCTCGTCCTGTCGGGGCAGCTGCCTCTCGACCTCCGGGTAAAGGAAGCATCAACCTTGTTCCTCGTAAAAAAGGCCCATTCCCACGAGTTCCTACCTCCAGGCAGAGAAGTGGAGCGAAAAGTGGGACACCTTCAACAACCACACCCATCGAAACTCATAATCACGGAATACCAGATACTGGAGGATTTCGATCCCGAAACCCTAGAAACCCATCACATAAACGGTCCCCACATTTACACCGATGGCAGCAAAATAGAAGGGAGGGTAGGAACTGCCATAACGTGGTGGAGTGAAGGCAGGGAATCGAAATACAGAACCTTCAGGCTGGAACCGCACAACACTGTCTTCCAATCGGAACTATACGCGCTGTTCAGAGCCACAAAATTGGTGAAAGAAAGCAAAGTGGACACGGCCAGTATTCTAAGTGATTCGAGATCGTCGCTGGATTTGCTGAGGTGTCCTTTGGCAACCCACCAATTGGCTTTCGATCTCAAGGAACTTGTGCGTGGGATCCAAGAGGAGGGCAGAGATGTGCGTTATTTCTGGTTGAGAGCACACGTTGGAACACCAGGAAATGAAAGGGCGGACGAGTTGGCCAAGAAAGCGGCGTTCACCAAAAAGACGGCGCCGGACTACGACAAAGTGTCAATCTCCTTTGTGAAGAAGCGCATACGCGAGGAGACAGTCAAGAAGTGGCAGCAAAGATATGAATCCTCTAGCACAGGATCCGTGACAAAGGTATTCTTCCCAAGCGTCCTAGGCGCGAAAAGAATTATCCGAGACATGGTCCTCACTCCAGCTCTGGTCCAGATTTTCACAGGACATGGAGGATTCTCGGCATATCTACACCGCTTCCATCTGAAGGACAGTCCCGCATGCGTGTGTGACCCATTCACAGAGGAATCAGTCTGGCACCTTCTGTTCGAATGTCCAAGATTTAGCCACGATAGGATGAGGCTGGAGAGTGAGCTGGATATTACCCTGAGCTCGACGACTCTCAGCTCCATCTTAGAAGGAAAGGCTACCAGACCACCTTTCTTGGAATTCGCTCAGAGGATCGTCTCAGTCGCCGCAAGGGCAAACTCGTCGACCGCCGTTCATGCAATACAAACATCAACAATCACACAAACAACCAACTCTCACACATTGACAACACATACACGAACACAGACCACTACAATGACAACTATCCAAATAGCCACAACACCAATACACATACCAATAGACACACATATGACCACAACACTAACACCAACTTCAGTTTCGATAACACACATTACCATGACAACACAGAATCCAATTGTAACACTGACACAAACCCCAACAACATCTACTATCAATATGACTAACACACAATCGACTACAACATCAATTTCAAATCCAACACCAGTACTGACACAACAATTACACACAGAAATCTCGACACAACCCCGACCACTATCACTGACACAACCCAGTCCTAATACGACACAAGACCAGTCGATAGCAGAAACTAGCATTGTCTCAAGTATCCCAACTACATCAACGGACCAACCATCAATGGCCAACACAACCGCCACTCAGCAAATGGATCCCGAACCTAGCTCCATACCGTGCTTCTTGGCATGGGGAGCAGCAGGTGATCCCGGCATAAGACTACGAGGAGTAGCCGTGTTTATGAACCGGCCGCAAGAGAGTTTGGGAGTTAGCTTCTGTAGGGTAAGACCGAGTGAGTCCAAAGTTGCCATACCACCTGGCCTTGCGGCCCTGATCAATGGAAGTACTACCAAGACGAGCATCACGGGCAAAAAATACATCAAATTGCTGAAAATGGAGATCCTCAGCATCCGATGCCGAGTAATGCAATTTAAAGACAAAAGAATTGCACTGCTCGAGTGGGGAGAGCAGACTCCATTCGCTCAAGCAAGCTCGTTACTCCAAAGATTGGGTTTTTCGTACTTGCAATGCAAGTGACGCTCGCGGCTAGTGAGTAGAGAAACCTGTCTTGATGTGTTTTCATTGGGATCCCTTCTTTTCGCATAATGTTCTTTAGCCTAATATACTTCGGCATAACGATTTTGGCACAATTTGTTTTGGCATAATAATACTTTGGCATAATTTTTCTAGGCATACGTTTTATGTTGGCATAATCATCTTAAAGACTAATTTGTTTTGGCATAAATTTGATTCGCATAACGTTAGTAGGCCTAATGACTATTAGCATAACGTTAGTAGGCCTAATGACTATTAGCATAACGTTAGTAGGCCTAATGACTATTAGCATAATAATATTTAGGCATACAATTAATATAAATAAAAAAAACAATTTTCATGCAAATGATTTATTATACATAACATTATGTAACTTAAACGATTTTTCAATCGCAAGATAACTTTTATCTGAAGAATATATTAGATGTTTTGACAGTTTTTGTATAAAAAAATATGTCAATCAGTTAACTTCTATTATGAGAAATAAATATGGAGGTTATTCCTCAGATAGATGTTAACTGATTGAAACAGTGGTCCTTAATTATGTATAATTATTTATTTTAGGTGTATATTTTTAGCAATTGCTTGTAAATATGCTAGTTTAGAAGTATACTCATCTTTTTTACTAATATGTTTTTCAATTCTTTTGGTTTTGTCCGTGTATTTTTCCTTTTTTTTTGGTATAAGTGATGTTCCGACATCCAGTTTATTTATTTCAATGGTTTGATGTTTTATTTCTTGAACGATCTTTTTAGCCAAAAAATAAAATCCAGGATGGTGTTTTCCCACAAAATGTGCAAATCTATTGTGCCATGCCTCTGCATGATTTTGTGTCCTAGGTCTATTTTCCTTTTCTAGTAGATACGTACTCTAGACTTTGGGTGGAAATGTTGGTGGTGAACTTGTAGTGCCCCATACATAATTCTGATCAAACCAATTTGCTATAGTTTCTGTAACAATTAAATAATATTGTTGGTTAAAATTTAATATGATGTGCAACAAAAGTTAGTGACAGAACCGAATTGCTGCAAAACCGACTCTACGTAGTCTTGTTTGTCCTACCCCTAGAGTGTAATTTAAAATCGCGTAGGCGCGTAGGGTCGAGGCGGCCCACGGGCTGAGGAGCAGGCGGCTGCGAGCGAGGCGCCGCGGCTGAGGCTGGCCGGCGAAGCCGGCCAACAAGCCGAAGCTGCGGTGGTGAGCGAAAGCCGTCTGCGACGACTAGCACGCGTGGGGCCGCCGGAAGCCCGCAGCGCCGGAGCCGAGACAGAAACCCTGCCTGCTGCATGTTGCCTGCTCGCTTGAATGCTGCATGCTTGCTTGCATGCTGCATGCTTGTTTGCTGCATGCTTGCTTGCATGCTTGCTTGCATGCTGTATGCTTGCTTGCATGCTGTTTGTGTAAATAAATTTATGCTTTAGGATATTATGCTTAAAAAAGTTATGCTTTAGAACTTTATGCTTAATAAATTTATGCTTTAGAATATTCTGCTTAATCATTATTATGGTTAGAGAAATTATGCTTAAAAAAATTATGCGTAAGCTGTTATGCGTAATTATATTATGCGTAAATATAATTATGCCAAACAAAATTATGCTAAGATATATTAGGTCTTAAAATTTTATGCAAATGGATAGGGAACCGTTTTCATTTAGACATCGCCCTTGTCCGAAAATATCCTTAGCTTTTGTATTGGATTCGGTTACGGTTACAGATAGATTTTTATTTCGGATATCCGATAGTTTCATTTACGGTTACGGATCTCCTTAACATCCCTGATTTTGAACGTCTCTTTTGGCACGATAAATGTCAGCAGAAACGTTTCAGAACTGCCTTGAAACTTACGAAAGATTGAAATAATGTTTTGAAAGAAAAGTTTTCGTTCGATCGGAGTCTGTGTGAATGGATTTTGTTATTTTATTCTTTTGTTCGCTTTAATCTTCATCTCTTTTGAGAGATAGAAGCTTAAATAAATCACTGGTAGATACTGTAGAATTATTGGAACTGTTACTGCTTCAATATTATGATTGCTAAAAGAGCATTGAAGATGACAAATCTTAGGAATAGGAGAATGATTTTATCTGAGAAAGTCAGTTTGAATACACTCAAAGATTTTTTTTCCATTTACCAAAATTTGGTTGCTGCTTACGAAATTATTGGGACCTGCAAACTAACTGCATACCCCATCCAAAAGGCCAAAAATAGTTACTAAAGTAGTAGCTCAACAAGCAATTTTGATCTCACTGGAACACATCTAAACATATTTGATTTTTAACCGACTTCGCAAAAAGAAGGAGGTTTTCAATTCGACAGTTTATGATTTTTTTTATGTTTGTTACCTCAGTACTTTTTATTGGGCGAACCGATTTTGATGATTCTTTTTTAATTTGAAAGCGGGTGCTTGTCATGTGGTCCCATTTAATTTTCATCAAGATCTGATGAAGAACTTCGGAGAAATACATCAGAACTCTTCAATAAATGACGGCAAATCACTCTGGATAGATCCAATCGCATGTCTGTTTATTGTTTACACCATTTCATAACATATCATCACACTGGTACGTTCTTAAGGGGTACGCAGGTGTGAACAGTTCCTATACCTACTCTCATTGCACTGGTTTCGTTTAAGTTTCATGTTATTGGGTTAATCTATTCTAGCTTCACTTTGGGCACTATACGCGTAGGTACCTAGCCTATAGAACTGGTCCATTATGTACCACAACTAAAAAGTGAAAAATAAAAAACTTTTTTACAAAAATCACAACCGACTTCCAAAAAAAACAATACAAAGTGAAAAATAACTTCAATTTCGGAAGTCGGTGTCAAAAAATGAAGAAACGTAAACAGGAACACCGACTTCCGAAATTGAAGTTATTTTTCACTTTGTAGTGTTTTTGTTTGGAAGTCGGTTGTAATTTTTGTAAAAAAGTTTTTTCATATGATACTGAGTTTTCATTTTCAGAATTGGTGACTTATTTTAACTATCTCATTGGTCCCGCGGTCGCAAGTGTGATAGCTGAGCTGAACTTGAAGTCCCTTGAAGTTTCGATTTCCACCTCAGGCAAAGTATTATTGGATTTTCCATTAAAAATACTCAGTGGCAGCCCGGATATTGGTCTTGGCAGTGTAAAACCCCCGTTCCTCGGCAAGCGCATTAATCCGTTGGTCCTACTCCTGATCGCTTTCCGGCCGTGTCGGAATGCCGTCCTGTCGGTGTATGAGGGCGAAAGATCAGAGAGTAAACACACTTCATACACAGTCATACACTTGTGCACTATAATGTCGCCCGCTCTGATGGCTAGTCGCCGATGAGATTGGCCGCCGTCGCCGAAATTCAATCTGGCGGACTAGGACAGGATAGGATAGATGGATCCTCTTTTCCGCACTTAGACCCCCTTTTGATCCACCACGCGGGTCTAGTGTGGATTTGTGGATGACCCATATCTTCGAATTTTTGGTTCTAAAGCATGCTGGTTGATGCCCCAAGATGATTTCCTTCACCGTTGTGAGTGCAGTGGTGATGAAATAATTTACACAATGTAAAGCGCCTGCCTGGGTTCGAATCACGACCTACAACTTGTAGTACTCGCGTCCGTTATCATTGGGCCACCACTGCTCTCTGGAGTCTGGAGGTCTGTTATAACATAATACAGAAATTAGTAGAAACCTTTTTAAAATCTCACTTACAGAATCTGTTTGAGATGCGCACTCAGTGAATCAGTAATGAATTTCTAGAATTTGATTTCGTTATTATTTCAGACTTCAAAAGGCTTTATTTTCGTAAATTGATTTAAATGGAGCATCATTGATAAAAGGTTTTCAAGTGATGAGATGGGTTACAAATACTACGAGTAATAAAGTTTATGTTACCTCTTTATGCTACTGTGGATTTAATTGAAATTTTAAAGTACTCGTCTTATCTATTAAATCAGTATAGTAACATAGTTACATACAAATAATAAAATACAAGTGTCCGTATGTAAAGTTAAAATGTCAGGTTAATAAACTAAATGCATATGAAAGTACTACTGATGGCAAAAATCTTAATTTTTTTGAGGTCTGTATATCTGTCTGTTTGTTACGGCTAATCTTCGAAATGACCGCCTTTGTAGAAACCTTCACTGTGAGATAATATATTTATTAAAAAAAGAATTAGTTTTTTGAAAAGAAAAAAATAAAACGCGGATGAAGACGCGGGAAGCAGCTAGTTAGTAATACAAAATAAATTCCATAAAGTTTCATTTAATTTTTTGCTAAATATCTCTTAAAATTATCGCTTAAGAATCATCTGATAAAATCTTCAAAAGGTATCTGCCAAGCCTTCCAATTAACTTAATGTTCTTCAATATTTCAGGTCACTTACAATTCAAAGACTTTCGGTTTCACAAGTCAAGAAAGAAAAAAATAATTATTTGTGACCTGCACAGGAGACACGAGATATAAGAAAAAACGTGTGCCCTGAGTGACAGCACGGCGCTTATTTTCAGTGGGCTCCTAGACACATACATTAAGTCTGCGCTATCTATCAGATGGTAAGCGATGATGAGGTCGATTATAAAAACGCTAGCCTTGAAGCAACCTAGTGGTTTCTGGCAGTGACTAAGTAACATTCTACGAGTATCAGCGTTAACGATTGACAAAAAGACCAAAATGTGTTGACCATGCGCTACCGAAATATGACGTACTCAATGGTAAACATTTTGAATTTGATAATCTATTGTTTTGATAGAATTTCTCGTCTATGGGCATGGATACATCACAACGGCGCAGCGCCGCCACCGTGAAACGGCTCGACGACGTTTTGCCGCGGCAGCAGCAGGCTGCAGTTGTTAATGAGAAACGTGAAAGTCGTAGGTTCTGTTATTCCTAAAACAACGTATTGAAAAAAAAACAGAACCGAAGAAACCATGTTGGAGGTGATTTTAAGGGGACATATAAGTCGCTGAAAATATCGAAACAACAACTGCCAAGCGGGTACACCATCAGACAGCGCGGCGCACGATACACGGATCGTTCCGCGGCACGACGTCGAGCTGATTAACGCTGACGGCACTGGCCCCGCGCCGTTTTGATGTTTCCACGCACAATTGCACGCGATTGGTGAAATGTCAAAAACGTATGAAAACTCAAAGTGCTATCAAATTGTCATGGGATCAATCCCTAACATTTGACAATTACTATCGCTGACTGAATAACACTTTGTCTAGAATTGATTCCGTATTCACTTTTGACTTAAAGACCATTTACCATTCAGCAGACAATACGGTTAATACACTATCTGAAGTCGGCACATCGTCGCAGTAAATGTAATATGTACGGAGTCGTGTTTGTGGACTCGTGCCCTGCTATGGAACGGCTCAGCAATTGCGTTTGCATTGGCACTGTGTAAACGTGGGTACAACTTTGTTTCACAATGTTCGACAACTGTTTCATTGTTGTTAGAAGTACGTGCAAGATAATGCAATTCAATAAGTTTAGCTGAAGTACTTTTAGCTTAGGAGAAAATTGTTGTAATATTGGACAAGTTTTGAGTCTAACTAAACCTGTGTTATTTATGTGGGACGAGTTATAACGCCTATAGGGTAAATTGTAACAAAGGTGGGGTAAATGTCAGCCACTTTTTTGACTGATTTGAAGTAAGTATAGTGTTTGTTCACTTTGAATATTAAGAAATAGCGTGCCCGTGTGTTCGGTGGACATCAAATAATCCGGATGGGTTGTGACAAAAAATTTCTTCACCAATTCAAAGACCATTTAACATTCAAAATCAACAAACCATTCACCTACTGACATTGAAATTAGAACCCCTCACCTAAATTCTCTGACAAAAGAGAGCCATTCATTGCCAAAGTCCTTCGCCCAACAATAGTCCTACACACCTAATATCCGACCAGGAATTGGGACGATCTCATACAATCCCATTCAAAGTTCTACAGAAACTTAATCTTGGTAGTTTACACTTGATAAAACTTACTTCCACGACCTGAATTTGTTCCGCCGAAACTTTTGCGAGTGTTAATTTCATTGTATTGTTTCGTGGTGCGATTATACGGGTGACTTTTCAGTTGTTGTTGCTGGCAACAATTGCATGGCGAACAATATGGATATACATAATATTACATAACTGGTTACTGAGTTACCTAGTTTGATAACTATAACCCCAGGAGCTAGAGCCGGTGCGGTGAGCTTAATATATGATCAGACGAATGTCTCAACGAAATAAGTTAGGATCGTAACAGGTGACATTCAGTAATTTCTGCCATTCCGTCTGAGATAAAGGCAAGTTTAGGTATTTATTATATAACCCTTAGAGTTTTCTGTTATTTCTGCGTCCTCATAATCATTACAATACACATGCTCACACAGCTTGACTTAGATTTCGTTTTAGTTTAGGTAATTTCTTGTGGGTTTATTAATTATTTATGTTGATATTTAACTCGAAAAGATTTTTTGTTTTTTTTTTATTATTTTTTAATTGAATAAAATAATTAAGTCAATTATTTCTTAGTTTTTATTGCTATGTTTTCGTATACAATTTTAATTGAAATTTGACATTTGACGCTGTATATTTGGCGCACGATGTGTATTATGCGTATTTCTCTGAACTCGCTAATACTCGTACATAAAAGCCCAGCTCCCTGTATTGAATCTATTCCTGGTGGTGCTCAAACATGGTACTGATATCAAAACGTACTAATGGCATATGTGAAAAGACGTTGAGAGATTTGTTGACATAGACTCGTGACTTAAAAAAAACCCGCTGTATCTTGTTGATCGTTCCAGTTTTTTATTATTTATAGGCTCGTGATAGACAACTATCTCACCTGATGGTAAGACAGAGGAAACAATAACATATATAGGTAATAATATATTTAGTCTAGAGAAAGACGTTCATGATGGCTCTGGAACCTCATCGATCACATTAGTCTTTTGGCGGCCCGATGACGCTTTCAGCGTAAATAACACACAATTTTCTTTGACTGGAGATATTATGCTAATGAAGATTATGCGTTATTACGGGGAAATAGTGCAGTTATGTGGGACTGCAACCCACTAAAACTCCACGGTGTTCTCCTGTGCCGCTAATGGCGGGGGTACGGGCACGCGTTAGCACTCATTCATGAAAAAATAACACACCATGCAGCTTTAAGCAACTTTGAGCGGTTGTAATGATTTTTCCTGGATTATACGAGTACGTGGATTTTCTGTGCCACAGAGATGACAATTTTGGTGCCAAAATGACCAGGGTGCTAGTACTGACTCTGGAACAGGCAACGTAGAATTGCCCGTGTGAGATCCAATCTTTCTTTAAATCTATGCCTGCCACGCTAAATAACTGACCCGGAGATTTATTTATGATCATTACAAAGCAGACATTATTTGGGAATTGTAATCGTTGAAACTCAAAGACCTAGTCAGAGGGTATCAGTAGTATTCGAGGCACTAAAACTGATTATCCCCGAGCACATATAGTATTTAATCATTCATATAAACTTTAACACCCCTTTTTACCCGTTTAAGGGATGCAATTTTAAAAAGGCTTCAGTACGATTTTCTTTATTGTTTTGACGAGAAGTAATAATAAATTTCAAGTAATTTTGATACTAAATAATTTTATTTCTTACAAACTTCATCACCTTTTTTACCCCTTTAAAAGAAGAAATTAAAAAAACTTAACCATGTGTTTTTTTTATTGTATTGAAGAGCAGAAATACTAAGTTTCAAGTAATTTTGATGATAAAAAATCATTTTTTTTTAAACTTTAACACCCCTTTTTACCCCTTTAAGGGATGATATTCAAAAAATCCTTAAACACCTGTTGCTTTAATTGTATTGAAGAGCAGAAATTCTAAATTTTAAGTTATTTTAATAATAAACAATTTCTTTTTCATACAAAGTAAGAAAAAGTCTTTAAGGGATGAAATTCAAAAAATCCTTAGAAATATTTATTTTTTATTTAGCTAAATGTCATATTTCATTCATTTCAAATTAAAAATGACAGAGTTTCATGCAAACTTTCATCCCCTATATAACTACCTTAGGGGTTGAATTTCAAAAAATCCTTGCTTATTCCTTGTCTACATTATAAAGGGAACCTCTGTGCAAAATTTCAGTCTACTAGGTCTAAGGGTTTGGCCTGGGCGGTGATGAGTCGGTCAGTCAGGACTTTTCTTTTTATTTATATAAGAAGACAACAAAGGATGTATAAACCTGAAAGCAGAGTCTATTCATAACAATGCGAAAATCAGTGACAAAATAACTCAAGCTATTAATTTGGACCCAAAGGCAAAATTGTTTTGGCCCGAACCACAACCATGTACTTCTCGTAGCATAAGTTATTTGGTTCCTACTGTTCTATGATTTGCCTTTGTCACCGACATTTACATAAGAAGATAACGAGTATCTACTAAAAAGAGACAAGCAGCAATGTAACACTAACTGAGAAATTGCCATCCAAATCAATCCAATATCACCTTGGAAATTGTACGTTGTGATATTCTGCTGAACAGTTCCACATCTTTCAGTCTACTTACGTTTTGTAATACTACACAAACCACACCTTTTTATATATTGAAATTTTATCAACTCATGTGACTCACTTTTATGTATTCTTTGATACTGTTAGCACCTGAAAAGCATACTTTTAGTTATCTCTGATTGTTTTAACATTGTACAACTTATTTATATCGCTAATTTGTAAAATCTTAGATTATTTTATACTTTGATATTTTCATCTGAATTGACATGTGTCTGTCCAATTTATTTTTCTTAAGCCTTAGACATAAAATACCAAGGACTAGAAATTCTATAAGCTGTTGTACATTATAATTTTCAAAATTAGGGCAGCGGCAGACTGCCCCTTCTGTAAACCGTTTTTTATCCGTTCTGATTACTTTTAATTTAAATTTGAATTTGAAATTGAGAAGATATTACAGAACGAGAAAAAACGGTCGTCAGTTTTTTTTTTGGTTTCTGGCAGTGAAAGCCTGTTGACTACTTAGTACTACCAAGTATACTATTTATCTGAAAAACTCTTTAAACTGTAATATATTCAGTCTGTGAATGTTTATCAAATCTTCGAAGTGCAATAAATATAATTTATTGAGTTTGGTTGCGAAATTCGAAGGAAATATTTAAGCCTTGAATCACAAAGATATTCTTATCCAAAACGTACTAATAACATTGTAATGAATTCAGTTTGTTAAAGAGTGTTATAATTACCTGAAGACAACAATTACAATTATACTCTCAAGTGAACTTTTACTGTTATAATAACAAGTTGTGCTAGTCTGGCACGTGGTGTATGAATTGCGGCAGACATGTCCTCAACGGCGGGGCGGTTTGCGCGCTAAGGCCACGCGCGCCCTCCAACAGTACGCGCAGGGTTCGCACGCTGAACACAAGGTCAAGAAAACATCTCGCGGTAGGGCTCCAACATCCGTCCCATCGCACCGTATCACGCTACTATGGTGCAGACCCGTGCCTCTTCGCCAACTTGGAAGAGGTGGGCGGCAACGGCCGTAGCTGATCCCTCAGTCAGTCATTTTGCGCGGGTGGCACCTCCCTTCGCCCTTATTTTTATCTTTTCTGTTAACGTGGCTTCCGTAACGTAACGTAACGTGGCGTAACGTTACAACGTTAACCAATTGTTTTTATAATTTAAAGATATAAGCAATACATGTTTGTTTTTTCCTCGCAAATGTGTTGAAAAACGTCTTATGAAACTCGTGAGCTCTGCTAATTACACACTCGGCTGAATTACGCAACCCACAGCCTTGTGTGTAATGAGGAACTTTGCTCACTTGTATCATAATATACTATTGTTATATGGTGTATCCCTATCAAAAATAACCACAATCGCAATAGTTTGCTCTGCTTTTTCACGACATCAGATTCAGACAGTACAGTTGCCCAAGTTTAGTTGCCCGTGTAGGCGTACCTGTACAAGTTTGTTATGGAACTTATATGCTGGCTATACTTCGAGTGGTGATATGTATGTTTGTTTGTTTTTCAATGCAGGCGTATTGTGTTCCGGTATTATTCTTGATAGATCGGTTTGAATTGAAAAACTTATGGTTCATTTACAGGCTGTAACGGGAAGGTGTGGTCCAAGAAAGTCTCCAAGAAAGTTATAGGCATTATTTTGTATTTTCTATAAAAGTCGTTAGCTGAACAAAATTTGTATGGGTGATATTTTTGAGTATTGCCTATAACTTTCTTGAAGAGGGTTGTTCATTTCATTTACATGGGCAAAAGCCGTTTTTTAAATAAAACCACACCCTTTCTGATACATCATGTAGAAAGTTGTTTTTCATTTGTGTTTAAAAAGCATGTTTGAAGTTAGAAATCAAAAACATATTGATAATAAAGATGTGCCAAAACCGTCATTTTTCAACCGTGAAAACTTTTTCAGAATTAAAAATGGGCAAAATCATGTGGCATGTATTATTCATCCGGCTCCAAAAAAGGGAAGCCACCCCAAATGTTCCTTTCACCAAATTCTCAAATTCTCTGCAGCATATCACAAAATCCTTCCTCTTGATATTCCCGTCACCTCCGCCACAGCACGGCACGGGTCCTGAATATTTGACGTCAAGTGACCGTACCGATCTGCTACATAATCTTCACAGAGCAAACATCTCATAAATATGCGAACTCGTCTACCCTGTATCGGTTCCTGAATAAAATCTCAAAGAATTTCGCGCTCCATCGAGTTTCACTTATACGATATGCATTTTATGATTCTAAAACTACCCACCGGTGCATATCGAGACGTTGAAAAAATCCACTCAGATTTCTAAAAGGCCGCGAATATTCTTGACTCCGTAAAAACTTCGGGGTTTGGAAAAATTCTGAATTGTCATCTTTGAACGTCGTGTGTGAACCTTTGTTCCACATGAAGTGAATTGTAAGATCTTTTCTGAATATTAGAGGCGAGTCGCTCGTGTTAGAATATCGGGTTCGTAACGTGTGAAAACCTTTCTCGCGTGAGAGGGACATCTTGACCGCTTTAGCTTTTAGTGAAGTAGAGTTTACTTTTAAAATAACTTAAGGATTTATAGTTGCCAAAATTAAACATGATATTAGGATCCAAAGAGCGAAAAAACACACAATAAGTCTATATATAGTTTTTACTTGAAAATGACACAGATCATCAAAATTTACAAAATTAATAAGAAGGCTGGTTTTAAAAGTTACCTACCTATATTTCAATGAGAAAATGCGCAAATCATGAAATTGACAGCACTACCATAAGAAAATATTAGTTAGAGGCATAAACTCACATTCTTACTAAAACCAATCTCGATGAAGCTTCAGCTGCATTTGATTCAGTCTATTACAGAAATTTCCATTAAAGTCTGCCGTTAGAAACAAGTTGCATCAACTGGGGCGACAGCGTCACCCATGTCAAAGGATTCGGCTGATACTAGGTTTCAAGCGGTACCGTTTGATGTTAGGCAGTCTACATGAGTCGGAAATGACTTAATGACGAGGTAGGAAAAAGTCTGTGGAAGCGTTTATATAAGGTAGAAAATGTTTTAAGTTGTGTTTACTGACTTGTGAATGATATTAAAATTTATGGAAGTGGAAAATGTTAAGCGTGAAGAATTTAATAACATAGGAATCTATGGAACTGTTTCGTCCTTGGAGTTACAAAACATAAACAACTTAACAAGAACCTACGGTAGAGAAAAATATTTATAGCAGATAAGAATGATATGTTCCAATTTATTTCACAAATTCTGTGAACATGAAAAACAGGGGAAAAAGTATCACAATAAGTGGAGACAGAATAACGACCGACCCGATGTTTAAATAGACTTCACTTACAAACCAAATATTTATCAGGGACAGTATAACCAATCGAAAGACTAGCCATTTTATTAATTAAGGGTCAATTGAGGTCTGAAATTTTAACTTAAATTTTTTGCCAACTAAATTATTAGAAATTAGTATTTTTAAATAATTTTAGTCTGCGGTGCCCAATATTTTTAATTGTTTATTTTTTCTTGTCATGTTTTGGATTTCTCCGTAACTTTGATCTAGCACATTCTGTTCTTTTTTTTCCCAAATTTTAGATTTAAGAGCACTAATTTATTTCACTTTAAAGAATGCAGTTCTAACCGAAAGTGCTACTAAACTCACACAACCTAATACTGTACTTTCAAACATATAACATGGGTCATTCTTGTGACAACCCCACTTCCTAGGATTGTCAATAAATCTGACGTAGATTCCAACATATTGCTACAACTAAACGCTCCATCGCGATCCAGACACGATATTAAATTTCAACTTATAATCTAAGGCTGTTTACAAGACATGAAAAATAATCAGATTTTGCCTGGGCAGTGCAAAATCTGATTATTTATCGAAGTTTTGAAAGTTGTCTGATAAAGGGCAAGCCCACTAGTTCTTAGTCAGATTTGTCTGTTTATGTCATTCAATGTCAAGTGGGACCCGATCAAATGGAAATGATGGCCCTGCATATTAAGTGATCTTTTTGGAAACCTGAAAGTGGACCCCTGGGCAAAGCTCTATCTGATCTCTATCTAGATTAATTCTCGGTGTTTCCTCAGCAATCCGCACTTACTTAGTTATCAACTTTTCGCTCTGAATGGCTTGCTCAAAAATCCTGTCATCTCCTACTCTATATGTGTAGTTTTACTCACCATTTTGTGTCATGGATACTCAATTTATATTGAATAAATTCATTAAGAAAATTCTATTGTATATAGTATTTAATTCACGACAAAATACAATACTTGACTTCTCTTTTGCTTCCTGCATACGACAAAAACACCACAACATTTATTTACCAACCGGCCATGTGTAGCTCCCCTACACTCGATCCGTACAGTAATCGAATGCCTCAGGTCTGATAGCTGCCATTTGGGATCCCATTGTATGGCCAATAGATCGCAGCAATTCAACGTCTAACAGAGTAGTGAACGCTCCGTGTCTTTATAACAACCGGTTTCCTTGTCCACTTGGTTTTGTAGGACGCTTTTCATTTTAACTCCCAACGGAAAAAGAGGGGTGTCATAAATTTAACGTGTGTATCTGTGTTTTTGTATAATAGTTTTTAAGTATTTGTGTATATATCTGTGGCATTATAGCTCCTAAACGGCTAAACCAATTTTGATTCATTTTTTTTACTTTATCGAGAGTGTTCTTATTTTTGTTTGATGAAAATCGGATCTGAAAGGGTATTTTCGCAAGATATCGAGTGAAAATTAAATCTAAATGTGTCGAGGTATTTTTTAAATTTTAGCATTATAAAGAGGAAAATTGTTTGTTATATACCTAACATACTATAACATCACGTCCATAATAGGTGGCGAACCCCTTGCCATCAACCGGGGACCTAATTACCTAAAAATATTGGACACGTTTTTTTTTTGCCACGTACCTAATCTAAAAATAACAACAATACAGTGCGTTGAAATATCGTGTAACGTCACGCCTTGCTACACTTTATACTAACAAAATGACGTTACAAGCCAGACTCCGGGGAAAAAAAGAATAACCAGAAAAATTAAAAAAAAAAACCAGAAAAATAAAAAGTAAATACATTCTAGATAGAAAAACCCCATAACACTTTGCCCCACCCGGGCATCGAACCCAAGATCTGATGTTCACCAGTAGCGTTTGTGACCAATGGACCAACAAGCCAGTAATTCATTAATAGTTAAGAGATTGTTTTTTGGGGCTGTTTAATAATGTAGGTATTTGAGGGTAAAGGTCAAGGGTGAAGGTCAAGTATAAATACCCAGTTACTATGGTCGCTCTGTGTAAAATACTGGTACTCAGCTGCATCCAGTTAGACTGGAATTCCATTCCAACAAGGCCAGGTTTGGAAAAGGCTGATTGTAGGAAAGAAAAGAAAAAATATATATTTGTGACTCGCACAAGAGGCACATACAGTTAAAAAAAAAAACAAAAGTAAGTAATTAAAAATTTATAATAATTAAAAAAGTCTTTTATACAAAAGAATACAACCGACTTCCAAATAAAAGCACTACAAAGTGAAAAAAGCTTTTTCACTTTTGTGAAAAAGTGACCTGTAAAAAAAAAAAAATGTTAAATAAATTTAACCCCACTGCTTAAGAAGCGAACTGAAAAGACGGAAACAAGAAAAAAGCCATGCTGTACAGTCAGCGAATAGGTACACATTCGCGAGCTGGCTTCGATACATATAAGATACGCGCGAATAATATAACCCTTTCCTTGCAGCCGGTTAAAAAGTGTAATTATCATTTTGTTTATTACCAGATATTTCGGGAGTTTCTTGGTGTGACGGGTGGCTTGTTAAGCGCTTGGAACCTAAAGAGTCATTGGGTAAGTAGCTAAGGGAAACTGTAGTACTAAAATGACATATGTGGGTTATTTTCCATTAGGCTCGCCAAATAAATTCTATGCAATACGCCGTGGGCATGGACTAAAGGTACAGAAGTGGTTCACAGAGCCATGTAAGAGTCCTGCCAACAGAAATACCTCTCTTTGAAATCAAACACAGTACGAATGAACAGATAGTAATCGAACTCGTGTTTGTTCACGTTTGCCCACAGTTGCCGCCAATTAACCACTTCTTGGTACAGTATGCATGTAAACGATGTTCTTCGAATGGCTACAAGTTGTTGCCCGCGACTTTGACCGCGTCAAACTTTATGAGTTTGACGCGGACAAAGCCGCGTTGTTTCTTTCTTCTTTTGACACCGACTGCCGAAATTGAAGTTATTTTTCACTTTGTAGTGGTTTTTTTTGGAAGTTGGTTGAATTTTTTTGCTAAACAGTTTTTTCGGTAGAAGAACTGCACCGCGAGACTTGTGTTTTTACATGTGAGGTTTTTGATAGGATTTATTTGTACAGACATAGATTTTTAAAATTAAACGATTCATCTTTGTATCAAAACAACAACCATCATTTCTTCAAACTAACTGCTAAGAAGAAAATCTCGCGAAAGGACAGCTATCTATATTCCTGCCCGCTACAGATCTGCACAGAAATATCCTTTAATATTACCATAATCTGGTAGATAGTCGTGATAAATATGCCAGTAGCTCACTCCCATTCGTTATTTACGGTATTAATGCATTCAACGTGATAAAACACGGCTGTTACATATTTATGATCTAATAAGAAAGTAATCTGATGGTGATTTAGTTTCGAAAAGATTCTTAAAGCAATTTCACTAGCAAATGCTTTTTTTATGGAAAGGAGGCTGGTATTCTTACACCTATATTTATTTCACCTATAATTCATCATCATCATTATATCCGCCAAAAGACGTCCACAGCTGGACAGAGGCCTACCCCAAGTGCCGCCACTTGGGGGAGGCCTCTGTCCGTCAGTCAGTCCTGTGCGTCTCGCATCCAACGGATTCCTGCAGCCTTAACCAGGTCATCAGTTCATCTAGAGGCAGGCCTTCCAATGCTGCATATTTTGGTACTCGGTCGCCACTCCAGAAGTTTTTGGCCCCATCAACCATCCGTTCTGAGTGCAATGTGCCCTGCCCACTGCCACTTAAATTTTATTCCAAGTCATCTGCTCCAAATCGACTCCATCTTGAATCTATAAATTGACAGTTAAAGCTTGTTATCTATTTAGATATTTTAATCGACGATTTTGTTCGCCGTCGTGGCGTCTGATCGAATGGAGGTCCTTCAAACTGACTTGGAGTATGGGCCCTGAAATTAATGAGAGAAATGAATATTCAGATGTAATATGTATAATGTGAAACTATAATTTGAAATTATTACATACTAGCTTTTACTCGCGGCTTCGCTCGCATTGTAGCCATTAATATATATATATATATATATATATATATATATATTTAATAAAAAGTATCCTATGTTACTTCCTGAATATATGTACAAAGTTTCTTCCTTACTGAATATATGTACAAAGTTTCATGATGATCGGTTCAGTAGTTTTTGCGTGAAAGCGTAACAAACAAACTTACATTCACATTTATAATATTGGTATAGATTATAACGCCTGTTTCCCCTTCATTAGGGGAAACTATTGTCAAACGGGCTCTACTGCAGACTCCGGGCTGCGACTGCGAAATTCTTTACGGAGAAGCCACACTTTGCCCGATAGAGACATCGGACCTCCTGCTCTTTGGTTTCCGTACGTCACGTCCTAAGCGACCACTTAAAACCGTACAGCATTATGCTGAGTGACAGACTTCTTGCCACAATCACGCTTGCATCTGCCTGGCATCTTTTCACCCTATATCTTTTCTGTTATTAACAAAATGTAGATAGTATATGTTATTATTGTTTGATTTATTCCTCGTCTTTACTAACTTAATTTAAGTACTACTAATACTATTGTTAAGGGTTTAGCATAAGCATGTTCTAATATTGTACGTCGTTTTGAGACAATTAAACATTTTTCCTTTCTTTTTCTTCTTTCTTCAATACTCAATAGGGCCTCAATCTCAGAAATAGTCCTACAAAGCTGTCATTGAAAATATAACATCACGGCCGTATTCCCCGAAGAGTTGGAATGATTTAGACCTATAGACCACCCAAATATTGCCAGTTATTCCTCAAAGAATGGACAGAAGAAAGAGGCAGAGGTGCTTGAACATCCACATTTCGCCAGTTATATTTAAGTCCTATTATAGGAAGCAAGCCTATTGATAGAACAATATTTTTTGCAAGAGTCAACGCCAAGCAATACCAACCTCTTTCCTTTTCGCTTGTCATAAAGAAACACGTCCACTGCTGAACATAGGCCTTCCCCAGGCCTCGCCACATTGACCGATCCCGTCTCGATTCCAGCGGTTTCCCGTAGCCTTAACCAGGTTATCGGTCTATCTAGTGGGTATTCTTCATTCGCTAGTGTTGACTTTAAAATATAATGGTAAATCATTAAGTCAAAGCAAAACATTACTACATTTAAGTACTAACTGCTCTGTCAAATAAAAACGAAATCTAGGTAATATCAATTCCATTCAATTTTCTACGTCATTTGCAAACCTTAGTCTTCTAGATCGCAAGGTTTTTAGGCCGAATCTCATAATAGATTCAATAAGGTCACATTAGGGTGTGGTTATAAAGAAAGCAGTTTTATTGCTGTGATAAATTGTATCTTTTTATATATATTATATGCATAAATATATTTTTAAATCTTTTATTCTTGGTGTGTAGAGCGCGTGATTTAGAATACGTACGGTACGGGTCGATTGTCAAGTTAATGCTTGCCGAGGTCGATTCGTGAATGGCTCTCGGCAGTAATTCGTAAACAAAAGCCAGAAAATCTGACACCAGTACAGCCGTGGGCTGTCGATATGCAATTTACTCAGTTACTGGGTTGAAAAGATCAACTGTATCCGTTTAGACTGGACGCCGAACTCAATACAGTTGGGATAAAATTTTGATTATTTATTCGACTATTTTTAACCGACTTACCAAAAAGGAGGAGTTCCTATGTTCGACTTCGTTTGTTTTTTCTTCTCTTTTTTTTTGTTTATGTTCACCGATATTTCCGTCAATTGTGGACCGATTTCGAAAATTCTTTTCTTGTTTAGAAGAGTATTTTTCAAAATTGGTCCCATTTTAATTTGGTGAAGATTTGATGAAGAAATGCGAAGATATACGACACTCTCTGAACTCTTCAATTAATAACGGTAAATCGCTCGGGATTGCTGCAATCACATGTCTGTTTATTGATTATACCATTTCATAACATAACATCACGCCAGTACGTTCTTAAGGGGTACGCAGATCTCTCATTCATCGGATATATTCAAGTTTCTTGATATTGGGGTTATCTTTTCTGGCGTTAAGGTAACTTACTAAACAACTTGCCTATTAGGTAGGTACAACTACAAAGTGTGTAAAATCCATAGTGCAAATAAAATGGTACCTAAGAAAGACACCGACTTCCAAAAATAAAATTATTTTTCACTTTGTAGTTTTCTTATCTGGAAGTCGGTAGCATTTTTTTGTAAAAAGATTTTTATTGGAAGCGGTGTCTTTGGTAGGTATCAATTTTTTTGCGTTATGGGTATCAACTACCAAAAATAAAGTAACATTTCACTTTGTAGTTTTCTTATTTGGAAGTGGGTAGTATTTTTTTGGAAAAAAGTTTTTTATTTATTGTTTCTGAATGAATAGGTTTCTTGATTTATTGTTACTATCAAAATCCTGCTAAAGAAAATCTTACTTGAATGGACTTCGTGAGGTCGATAAACCAATGTACGATTAACGCTATTGCGACAAAACTGTACGGCGACTCACCATAGTTTGAATGAACGCTTGTGAGACACACTGAAGTTCGATATCACGCTAGGGGTAGCAAATAGTTATGCGACAGTAGTTTAACACTAAGGTAGTGCGAGAAACGATTGTGCGATAGTACTGTACGACTGACCGCATAACTAAAACTACAATAATCCTCCCAGAGCCGCATTACTAAGAATTGGGAAATACCTATTCTTATTGCTAGATTTGGTCTTATATTAACAACAAACGTAAACGAATCAAAAGAAGTATATATATAAGGATCGTAGCATATGGCGGTCTATAGTTTCTGCCTACCACCATGAGTTTATGTATGTATGATACTCAAGAATATAATAGAAAACAAAATAATGATTTTAATTAGCTACTCAGTATAATTTAAGATTGAACCTTCAGAAAACGGTTATTATTTTGTAAAGTTGAAAGTTTTCTCTAAAACAAGATAAACATTCATAAAGAGGCGTTATATCAGAGATGTAACAAAGTAAATGTTAGGGATTCTTTTAAGGGCTAAATGAGATTGAATTCTGGATATAAAAACAAGGCTTTAAGAAAAATAAGGACTTAAGAAATTTAATTTAGCTACACTCACAACGTAATGTTCCAAATATAAATTCAAAAAATATTGTAGAAACACGTACTTGTTTTTCGTGGATGGGTAAAATTGAAAAAAAATTCTTTTTGGTGCAACATTTTTCTTCGATTTTCAAACAACTGCATTATAAAATATCTTTTTATTTTATAGTACACTTTTATGTTTTAATTTATTGGCGCGTATGGGATCACTGAATTAATGTAAAAAATAGTATCATTGTCTATGGATGCGCGTGCTGCGCAATGAGAATCTAAATTTTCCATCATACCACATATTTTTCCATTTTCACTTTTGTTTTATTTCAACTGTATGAATGAAGATAAAATAGTGTATGCAACGGCATATAATTAGGTGTTAAAACACTTGTGTGATACTATTATCAGACTCAGCTTCGCTTCGAGTGATAAACCCACACTCTTGTTTTAATAACGTCTATTATATGACCGTTGCATTAACTACTATTATATATGTTTAGATTAGTTGCTCGAGAAAAGAAAAGATTACGTTAGAAAATTAAACACCCGCAGTAGTACTTGATTTTTAGGTTACCTAATAGCTAGCCTGTTTTAGGACGTTTGAGAAATTATCAATTTTGCCAGAATCTCGCATAAATATAACTGGAATACAAAAACACGAGTAAGCTACACATGAATATATAATTCGAAATACCATATTTAAATTGTGTCGTGTGTTTTAATACGTGTATTATAAATTGGTTTAATGGTATTTGTATCAAAAAGGGCCCAAAAAAGCGTGGGGTGTAATGGAATTTGAACTTGTTTGAAAATATTGTAATTATTACGAATTTTAAATTCAAATGTAGGTATTGCTCTATTGCGTGAAACATATTAAAAACTTAAAAAAATGTTTTGAATGATGTACCAATCTACAAAGAAAATGAGTAATTTACATGACGAAAAAAGTACAGAAATATCCGTCCGCTTCCCCCGCTCACGTTTTGACCACAACCTAAACTTGGGCAATAAAGTTGAAAAAAAATCTCGCAAGGTACCGTCCTCGGGCACTATTTGTTACAATTACTAGAATCTTGTGCCCCTAAGACAAACTACTTAATTAGCCTAAGTACACTCCTTACAATTACCTAGTTTGCTACATAATGAGAGTAGGTACACAGATTTTTAGGAGCCACCGTTATGCGGAGGTTCGTTTAGCTCGATCGATCGGGTGCTTTGTTCTTACCTTGATACGTTAGAAACTGGATTCAAGTGAATTTTTGGTGTGTTATTGGGTTATTTCATATTTGGAAGATCTATACTGCGTTAGTGTTGCAGTTGTGGTTGTGATGGTTTCAAAAAAAATATAGCTAGGGTCAACCACTATCTCACCTGATGGTAAGCGATGATGTGGTCGACGGTGAAGCACGCTTGCCTAGAAGTAACCTATTCACTCTTGAATTAAAGACCCCTTGGTTGTAGCTATCTAGAAACACAGACTTCGGCAGGGAATAGGGTAGTTGACAAAAAATATCTATTTACTAACATTAATATCCATCCATAACATGGTAAATATCCCGTTTCTAACGTTAATGTTAGTGACCATGACAGTTTAAAAACTAAAATCTATTTAGTCCGTCAGTTAGATAACCTAAAAATATTGGACACGTATTTTTTCTCTTGCCAAATGAACAAAAAAATACGACGATACAGTGCGTTGAAATATCGTGTGATGTCACGGTGGGCTACACTTTATACTGACAAAGTGACGTCTCAAGCGGCACTCCTGAACTTTGATGCGCTTTACCTTTGTCAATTTTTATTTATTTGTTAAAGCAAAAAATACGGGTCCAATATTATTTGATATCAACATCCCTATTGCATGCCATAGCAATTTGCAAAACGTTAAGTGCGCATGGGTGGGATTTCCACCATGTACCGATGTTGCATGGTCGTTCGTCTTGTAGTCCCATATTGAAATGGGCTAGGCGGAATTAGATCATTAATTTTTAGAAGTTCTTTCACCCATCTCGCTTTTTTTAACCATATATCCTTCTTTCTGTCTTCAAATTCAAATTAAATTTATTGCATCCATAATGTACATACAGGTGGAAGATATTAATTACAGATACAATTTGGACCCTGTCAGGCACAGCAACATTCTAGATACAGTTAGTGTCTAAGAGAGAGGAATATCGTTTAATGTTTTCCTTTATAATTAAAATTTCAGTTATCCATTTCCTATCTGTGTTTATTTGGTTTAATGTACTAATATGTGTTTATTTTTATGTTCATGTTAAATTATGAATTATCATTGCTTATTAATTTATTTGTTTAAATTTTTGTATTACAGTCAGTTTATTTGATAGAAATTTTTGGGTTTCAGTTAGATTACTTATAGTTTATATTTAATCAAATTAATACTCAATATGTCCATTTTATATTTTAAGTCAATTTATCTTTAATGTTATTTTACGTAACGAATTAACAATTATATTCATTTTAATAAAATCAATACTCGAATATGTCCATATTATATTTTAAGTCAATCAATCATTAATGTTATTTTATTTATTGAATTAACAATTACATTCATTTTAGTTTTAATAAAAAAAAAAAACTAATAATTATGTCCATATTGTATTTTGAGTTAATTAATTCTTTATGTAACTTTATGTGTGTCTTTTTCCTACTATGATAGGTTCAGCTTCCAGTCTAACCGGACAAGCTGAATACCAATATGCCTTGCAATACAATTTGCAGTACCTTTATGTTGTGTCTACAAGATCAATTTTTTTAACAGGTTTTAAATAGGTTCCATAATATGAATTGTACGTGACCTGCTGTTGAGTTTTCAAGTTAACGACTCCGTGCTTTTCTCCATGTCAAGCTCTATAATGTTACTTGTTATATCTTTACAACCAAGTTCTTTTGCTTCCCAAAGCTGATCTCCGTTATGTAGTAGATACTAATCTTTCCCCTATATTCTTTCCTTCTTCATCATCATCAGCGGTTTAATGTTTCTATTGCTAGGACACAGGCTTCCTCTCTTTCAGAGGGAATGGGCCGTAATCCACCACGCAGGCCTATTACAGGTTGGTGGGTGTCGTTTTCCTTCACCGTTTTGAGAGCAGTGGCGAAGAAATAATTTACACAAAGTAAACAAAGTGAAGTGCTAATCGACGACCTACAACTTGTAAGTCACAACCATTACCACTAAGCCACGACTGCTCTGAAATTTTCTTCACATTTTCCTATCAAAATTCAGCCAGCAAACAGTCTCTCTCCTAACCAGTATCTCCTTGTAAACAGTTATCTGTAATCCCACTAACCGCAGTGAACATACGTCACAGTTCTCGTCCCGCTGGATCACACGCTCCATTTCACGCGTCTGCCCAATCACATGACAAATCGGACGTGAATGCCCGCCGAGGGCAGACGGTTTTTAGGTGTCATCTAATTTGGGGAGGTGACTTTGATGAGTTCAATCATTGTTTGGGAGTGTGGGAGTTTATTGTCCTTAATAACCGCATTAATGTCGCTTCTTTTTAGCCGACTGCGTAGGAAGGGTTATGTTTTTCACGTGTGTCTTGTATGTATGTTTGTATATTAGTTTGCAAATTTCTTTATTAGCGAATCATTCAAACAGGTTGACGGATTTTTGTAATTAAATCGCAAATCGCATTGTTAGATAGGTCTTTAACGCCCAAGAGTTCTTAAATAAGTGACGTTAAAAAAAAGAAACATGGCGGATTTTGAGCGCGATACTGTGAGGTTTCCAAATATTTTTCTTCCAAACCCATCAAGTGGGGTATCAAAATGAAGGGTTTTAGTGTTAATTACTAAAATATATACTACTAATATGTTTAAAAGTAATTCGGAAAATAAAGATAACTTAAAAGTTGTAAATAAAAAAGTAAATTAAATTAAAAAACCCGACTGCTTAAGAAGCGAATTAAAAATATGTAAACAAGATGAAAATCATGCTGTGCAGTTGGAAGATTCATATTCGCGAGCTAGCTGGGGACCTGATCCTCCAACTGCATAGCATGATTTTCTACTTGTTAACTTCTTTTTAGTTCGCTTCTTAAGCAGTCGGAATTTTTCATTTTATTAACTTTTATTTTTGGAATATTTTATTTACTCTCACCTGTGCTGGCTGTCTCTAATCATACCTTGCAAGTTAAATTTATACCATTTCCCAGTGTCCGATTGAGCTGAAAATTTGCACACTCGTCTATATAATTATAAGCCAAGAGTGAGTTGGTTCCTATTTAGCAAGTGTGCTCCTTCGTCGACGACATTATCTCTCACCATCAAGTGAGACACCATTGGAAGATTATAGGTTAATTTATGTTTGTATCATAAGTCCGCCTATGTATGAATATTGCATAAACAGAACAGTCTGATTGTCAGTACCTAGCTCGAAACATGATTGTTTAGTATTTGTGTTCACGCATCAATTATGTTGACAGCAGTGTATTCTAGTGTGTAATGTGTAAATGGCGGACAGTGTATTGTTACCCTATGTTTTGGTGTAATAGTCATATTGGATTTTCAAGAGTCTAATTGTTGAGGGATAGCCGTATTATTTGCAGGAATTGTCTATGAAATGATCTGCGATGTTTTTTTTTGTTCTGTGATGTTTTGTACTTTTTTTGTTTTAAATGACGTAACTCTAGAAAAAATGACTATTGTAATTACCTAGTACATATTACTGCGAATGTATTAGCTACTAGCTATCCCCGCGGTTTCGCTCCCGTAGACCACCCCACAGGATCCGTTTTCGGGATTAAAAATAGCCTATGTCACTCAGGAATAATGTAGCTTTCTATTGGGGAAAGAATTTTTTAAATCGGTCCAGTAGTTTCGGAGCCTATTCGGTACAAACAAACAAAAAAATCTTTCCTATTTATAATATTTAAATGCTGTGACTCTAGAGAAAACGACTATTATACGAGTAATTACCTAGTACATATTATTGCGAATTTATTAGCTATTTGACATGAAATAAATTCTTAATGTTTCTTATAATTTCTTGACTAGGTATATGATATTTTTCTCATTATTAATTCTAATTGTATTGTTTATTTTTTTTTATTTGTTTATGAATGTAATAATCTGCACGCTGGAAGGTAAAATGTAGCTGATCTCTTTTATTTATGTTATTAATATTATACTGTATTTACATTTAGAGCAAATAAAATTCTGATTCTGAGTAGCAAACGCAAATGGAAGCATGTTTGCTAAGGAATTTTGTGTTGCTCAGTTACTGGGTCATGGAGGTTGGAAGACAATAACCATCATCATCATTTCAACCAAAAGACGCCCACTGCTGGACATAGGTCTCCCCAAGCGTCGCCACACTGATCGGTCCTGTGCGTCTCGCAACCACCGACTCCTATACCTTGACCAGGTCGTCGCTCCACCTAGTGGGAGGCCTTCCAACGCAACGTCTTCCGGTTCGTGGTCGCCATTCCAGAACTTTTCGGTCCCAACGTTCATCCGTTCTGCGAGCAATGTGATAGATGACAATCGCTAAATTTAAAATACTGGTATTCAGCTGCATCTGGATAGGTTAGGTAGCCAAAGAGGTGCGAAGTGGCGTGGTTCGGCGGGGCCACTGACCTGACGCGTCACGTCATCACGGCAGGGGACCAACGGTGCCATGCATGGGGTCGTCTGGTACCTATGTGCTGGTTTGGTCCCTGGGGTGGTCATGGCGTGCAATGTGTTCTGGTGCGTCGGTGATGAATCAAAGTTAAAGTATTTATTAGTGTGTTGTTTGGTGACATAGTAGGTTTTATATTTAGGTTATGGTGACTCAAAAAACTATCCATTAGGTCATACACTATTTAATTTTAACAATATAAGAATTTAGAATCCATGTTTCATACAAATTAACAAAACTTCAATATTTACAATACAATATTTTTTTTCTAGTAAACATTTAGAATACAATTCATTATTATAATAAATAAACAAAATAAAATAAATAAGTCAAGTTTTTGATTTGACAAGCTTAAATAAATAATTATCATTTAGTTTATTAAGTTTTGTTTACACTTCACAATAATACTATAAAGGCGAAAGTTTGTGAATGTGTGTGTGATTGTATGTTTATGACTTCTTCACACTCAAACGGCTGGACGGATCTGGATAAAGTTTGGCACAGTGATAGAGTATAGTTTGGAACAGCACATAGGCTGCTTTTCAGCCCGGTATAATGTTCCCTTGGGATGATAAAACACTTTTCATGCTGGCGAAGCCGCGGGCTGAAGCTTGTCAATCTATAAATCACATTAAAGTACTTTCTGTAGTCTACAAGTAATAAATGACAGAAACTTGGTACAAGGCGTCGATTTTTTAAGTCCAACCAAGTTTGGACGACATATTTCATTTGAATATTTCATCTGAAATGTTTCCAAACTTCTCAGACTCGATAATGTTTCTAATAGGTACATGTGTCCTTTCTTTCTGATGTTCCGATTGATTTTTAAGGATTACAAACATTTTCTTTTTATTTGTTTGACGTAAATACAAATAGTTGTTCTTGAAATATTTAAGTTGAAGATACAATTCCGTTGGGGATTTTTATTCTGAAGTATTTTCGTTAGAATTCATATTGATATTTTTATTTATAAGGAATGGAATAATAAATGTCTGTCAGTTGTGATCTGCCGTTTAAGTGCTTTTTTGTTACACCTTCTCAAGCTAAAGGAAATAAAATAAAGAAATAACATGTGTTATATTGGATTATTAAGTACCTATGTGTGTGTGTATGATTACAAATATTATTCTTAAGTTGGTAAAAACATACGTTAATAAAGCTCAATTTTGATCAGCGCTGTCTCTTCCAAAGCATCCGATTGATTGACTGTTTTAAAATTGGTTGTAACTCAAATATGCATGATGCATATGTTTTTATTTTCTTAATAAAAAAAATCTTATTGGCTTTAGGTAAACAAATGTGAAATATTTTTAAAATATATTTATCAGCGCCGAAGTAATAAATCATTAAAATTGATTTAGAATGAGAAGTTCGACTAGACTGCGGTTGTATAGTAGATATACAGCTGTCATAGAAAACGGCACTTTCGTGAGAGGGACAGATGTATTTTTTATTTAAAAACGTTATATCTCGTTTGTCTTTAACCGACTTCAAAAAAAGGAGGAAGTTCTCAATTCATCGGAATCTTTTTTTTTAATATATTTTACCCGATTTCTCAAAGACGCCTGGACCGATATGAAAAATTCTTCTTTTATTTGAAAGGTTATACTTTCCAGGCGGTCCATGGTCATCAAGTCAGGTTCTGGTGAACCTGGAGAAATCGAGGGAACTCCTCAAATATTATAGGCATACATATAGCGATTTTGGTATTTTCATCGACGCATTGTCGATGAAAATTCCAAAATCACTAATCATTTGCGCTCAGAAAGCATCATTTCGTGAAGTGGAACTGATGAAGAAGACCACAGATTGACACTGGAAATCCTTAATGCGAAGTATTTACTTGTCTATGTCACGAGTATTAGATTTATCTCGAATGGTTAACCGATTATGATTAAGCAAACACTTATAAATGGCACTGATAAAAATGGCACTATCGAACTGATCTGACGATGACGCCGGAAGGTAGGCACTGGAACTACGAAATAAAACAATGTATCCTAGTCGTGTGGGCTTATTGGAATCGTCATGAGATTTACTTTGGCTATAAATTATTTTCATGGTAATTCGTGGTACCTACCAACCAAAACTAAATAGAGATAAATAAAAACTTTTTAACATTTTTTTTACACTTAAAATTTTTTTTTGGTAAAATATTTGAAGATGTTTTAGTTAAGTTTTGGTTGTCACTTCGGTACGTATATATATATGAACATGCCTGAAGGCATGTTGATAAGAAATAACATATAAAAGTAATTTTGGCATATTATTTAAAGCTCTCTGAGCTACCCCTCACAGTATCTATTGTGTTTTTGTTTAACTTCTGGACGTTTAATCGCTTGTTATGTAGTATTTCTAGCTTGTAAGACAGCAAACGTGGAATGTTAATGATACTATTTGCTTTGTTCCGTTAATTTACAATACATCGGACCATGATAAAGCCATGGTCAAGGAAACAGTATTAAACTACCCGTTCAAAGATAAGCATTTCACGAGATAGTCTCGCCGCCCCGGGATAAAGTAGTGATACGGATGTAAAGCCAGCAAGCCAGCAAGGAATAAAATATATTTCAATAACTAGAAGACTGTGTATTAAGCTCGCTGACAATGTCTTTATTTTTAATCCTTCTGAGATCTTTTAACCACTCCGCCGTCAAGCTGAAAACCGAAAAAACGCCCAACCGTCAAAGTTCTTCGGCGCCATCTCGCCGCTATCGGCGCGGTGTCAATAAAACGTTGATTTCTCGAATGTTTTGTATGAGAACCATCTATGAAACTTATGTTGTTAGAATTCTTGTGAAAGAAGCTATCACATTTAAAATAGATTAATCCAGTTTTATCTTGTAATGTATTGTTAATTTTTGTGTAACGTCAGCGTGAGGGAAATTTGCCCAGTTTTGTGTACAAAAGTAGATAGAAATAAAAATCCGGCTAAGTGCGAGTCGGACTCGCGCACCGAGGGTTCCGTACAAATCTCAACTTAAAGGTATTATAGACCTGAGTATTTGATATGAATTTCTATTTAATACCTCTATGTGTTCATGAGGAAAGGGGTAAGTTTAAAATTATTAAAAATATTTTATTATACATATGACGTTGCGTCGTACCAAATTTCAAGATTCTGAGTTCACGGGAAGTACCCTGTAGGTTTTTATTCCTTTGCGAGTTACGATAATTTGCGGCATAAATGGCTGTATCTTTTGATTGCGTTGGCTTAGGAGTTTGATTTTTTCATAGCTTTAAGATACAGTAGACCTGAGTATTTGATTTAAATTTTAGCTTGATATATCCACGCGTTCCTGAGAAAAAGGGTCTTGACGGACGGACAGACGGACAACAAGGTGATCCTATAAGGGTTTCGTTTTTTCCTTTCGAGGTCGGAACCCTAAAAAAATAAATCATCTATACTAATATTATAAATGTGAAGTTTAAGTTTGTTTGTTAAGTGTAAGTTTGTTTGTTACGCTTTCAGGCAAAAACTACTGACCGATCATCATGAAACTTTGTACATATATTCTTGGAGGTATTAGAAGTAACATAGGATAATTTTTATCAAAAAATAAAAAAAATTATGTCGTCACTGCGAGTGAAGCCGCGGATAAAAGCTAGTTATTTCATAAAGTTTTTATTTTATTTAGGTAAATACACCGTATTTCACAATAATCAATAAAAATAACACAAATCGCCTAGTGCTGCGCTCTCTAGTTCAGGAGGGCTTAGAGTCTAGTTAGAAAGAGATCATTGCGCTTATAGGATGTCAATTTGTCGAAGCCTTCGACAAAGTTTTGTTCTATCAATATCAATTGTCAAAAATACAAAATGTAAGTATGTTACTGTCATACGCTACTGAAATGTCACGAGAGCAATCCCATTTATTTCCAATTTCGAGCGCTATATCAGATAGATTCTATCAGACATTTGTAAAACGGTTTTTTTAAGTGTGTCATGTAATTGATTTCTGAGTAAACTAAAGTTCAATAATCAATAAAGTCTTCATTGTGAAGACTTGTCGATTTTATACGAGGCTCTTTTGACATTCTGAAAATCGCTATCAGTACACTTTCGTTGACAGAATGCCACTTGTCTATTGGCCCAGAGCCTTGTATAAAATCGACAATCTACTACCCGGTACCGGTATCGGTAATTAAGGAACTAGCTCAATATCCAAGCTTCCAACAGTCTAATACTCCACAAATGCCACCGCATCAGTGTTCCCAAAAGAAATAATGTGGCAACATTGTCCAAGTTTACAGTCACCATAGTCGTTACCGTTACTGCGCTTCGAGAACTTTCGAAGAAAAATAACGCACAAGTTACATATCTTTGGTTCGGAAGTGAGGGTTAATTTATTTTAGATCGCCCCGTGTTGTTCGTTATCGATTCCTTTGTTCGCCTTTTACGAAGTTCGGGGCTCTGGGCATTGGGAGTTATGGGTTTGTAAATGATTAGCTGGAAGATGTTGTACACATGTACCTTTTATTTTAGATAGTTACTAGCTTTTACCCGCGACTTCGTCTGCGTAATATTAGTAATTCGAATACTCTATTTTTAAACCCCGACGGAAAAAGTGGCGTGTTATAAGTTTGAAGTGTGTACCTGTGTGTTTGTGTATGTGTGTATTTTTGTAATCATGTGTCTGTCTGTGGCATCATAGCTCCTAAACGGATGGACCAAATTTGACTTATTTTTTTTAAAAGGTGACATTATCGTGAGTGTTCTAAGATATGTTTGATGAAAATCGGTTCAGCCGTTCAAAAGTTATGGACGTTTTACTTTTTATCGAGGTATTTTCGCAAGATATCACGTCATAATTACGTGTTTGATAGATTGTTGATCGAAGCGTGTTTACACTAGATAAATTATTTAGATTAAGAAGGTTTAAAAACATGGTTATTGGATTTTTTTATTTTTTTACTTGTATACTTGAGATATTATTGGGACGTATTGCCCGTTTCAACGGCTTCTGAGTTAAGGGCACCTTAGGTATTCCGCATACGGCATCTACCGATATTTTTTGCAGGAGCCAAAAGTGGAATATTTTAAAATGTTATGCCAACTTGGCACCTACGGATCAGTAGGTACTATTTTTGGTCAGAATCATGCAAAAGCCTTAGTATTTACGGGGCTGGAATCGTTACCGGTAAAGACTCACTTAAGTACCAGGAGATTATAACCATGAGGAAGTATTATCGAAGCTGGAATAATGAAATGTAAATAGAGTACCGGAAGATTTAATGCCTCTCCCAAGTGTGACACGTACCCCTCACTAATCGAAATTATAATGGCCTTAATTTGTTCGTTTTATTATCTTCTAGTATCAAGTACAAAACCGTATTAAAATTAATTTTGAAAACAGTTTAGCAAGCTTCTGTACCATGTTTAAATTTATCTAATGTAATTTCGTTTTATACATAAAGTTTTTTTGCAAATAAATTATTGAATAGGCTTTGAAATCGTACAATACAGTTCAGCGTTCCATAGAGTAGAGAGCTTAAAGTGTCCGTCACCAGAAGCTATACATACATTTAAATAATGAACTTCTACTAAGTTACGTAGCGACGATTCAATCAACAACAAATAAACCCAAATTCAATCAACACACATATACATGTAATACGAAACCAACGAGCCATTTCACTTGGTCGGGTTATATTTAGCGTTAAAAAGCGCTGTCGTCTATTTTTTGTGATACTGGAACGTGCCATGAGTCAGACGCGTTCAGGGGCACGGAAGAATCTTGGTATGTTAAGTTGGTCACCCATCCACAGACCGACCTCGACAAGCGTTGCTTAACCTTGAAGATCGACCCCTACGGTTGTTATTACTTAGGAACGTGCTACTCAAGTAATAAATTAAATAAATAAAACTGAAGCTGCTGTAACGACCTATTATTCTTGTATTATGGATATTTCTACCTTATTTATGTGATGAGAAACGCAGCTAATTGGGTTATTTGAATAAAACATATTTTATGCTAAATATCTATTGATATTCCATTAAAAAGAGAATTTGTGTTCTGAGTTATAAACTGAAATCGAATATAATAACTCACCAAAGTTTCATCACACGGCACCAGGATCAATGGTTTAGGAACGCAAAGGGGAAAGACATACAAATGTATGTTTTTATTTATATAGTTTTTAACACATGTCAAAGAGTAGACACTGAGTGTTTATTCGTTTGCGAAGGTAATCTTTTCTCCAGAAGCAGCGAAAAAAGAAAAATCTTTCAATGAGAGAATGCTTTTTTACCCGACTGTGGCAAAGAAGTGTAATGTGTTTAGCAGTCTATTTATATAATACCGTTCCTATGTGGCGTTCTAGATACCAAAAAATGGCGGCTTTTGCCAAAAAAAATTGGTACCTCCACAATATGGCGCCCATATTGTGGAGGTACCAATTTTTTTTGGTCATGTGACGAGTAGGTATGAAACGCATGTTACTAAAAGAGTTATGAATATAAATTTAGATGGATGGAGAGGGAGTATGTACTGTGTGAGGAGTGATATGAAAGAAAAGGGAGTCAGTGATGGCGTGACCGGGGTCAGGACGGTATGGAGAAAGTAAACGTGTTGCGCCGACTCCAAGTAACATGGGATAAGGGCAGGAAGATAATGATTTGTTTATAAAAGCAATTGCAAACCTCATTATCTACATCTACACTAATATTATAAAGAGGAAAGATTTGTACCTATTTTTGTATGTTTGTAATGAATAGGCTCAAAAAGTACTGGGCCGATTTAAAAAAATCTTTCACCAATAGAATGCTACATTCTTCCAATTTGACATAGGCTACATTTCATTTTGAAAAAATTAGGGATCCTTGGTAAAATTTGAACAATGTAACCGAAGGTGTAGAAAAATGAGTCTTAAAATGTCTTTCGTCGAATGCGCTGCCGAAACTATTAGCGATAGAACAAAATAATGTACAACAATATTGAAGAACATCATAATGTCTACAAAAAACTCCGCGGTAGCATATGTCCAACTATTGTAGTTATGTGACTACAACAACTTTTTTCATTTTAAACATTAATGAAAATGCTAACCAAATTCAAACCATGCTATTTATGTGTTTATATTAATCCTTATCCAAATAAATTATTTTATGGTCAAGACCATTTAACTACCTATAAAATAGTTTTTAAATTATTTAAATTGGACTTTTCATTCAAAAGATATTACGAATTCAAACAGTAAACAAAACCGCCATAGCGCCGTGGCCGTTGTTTGCGATGCAGTCTGAAAAGCGCGCCGGGCATCGCGGCGGGCGGGGTGGAGGGGGCACTGAAATACAGGAGTGGGGTAAATAATTAATAAATAATATTTTTTTAATAAATAAAAATATTTGTGAAAAAAAGTGTTTTATATCCAAATTTCCAAAAATAAATAATTGTCTACCCCGTGCGAAGCCGGGACGGGCTGCTAGTCTGGTATAAATTTCAACGTGCTAGGTCCACCTGTACCAGAGACAATCGGTGGTGACACACGGACAGGCAGACGGACAGACGGGCAACAGAGTGGGTCTCATCTTATAAGGGTTCCTTTTTTACCTTTTGAGGTACGGAACCCTAATTACAACTAAAAAAGATACAAATAAAAAGTTAACTTAAAAATCAAAAAACGTTTTTGTTATTATGTATGACATTATAATGGGATAGGCAACGGGAGCAAAGCCGCGGGAAAAATATGTTTGCGATACCTATTCTAATATTTCTGTTCCTTAGAAAGTGCCTTTGCCATGGGGTTAGGCAAAAACTATATCGTCAGAATAAATGACCCTAAGCGAATAAAATATTTATTTACTAAGCTATGAAAACTACAAATACAGAAACAGGTCATATTTTTAACTATCGCTAAGTAAATAAAATAAACTGCTGTAAACGTTGGCGGTTCACAGACGCGAGTCAGAGGTTTATTTTTTGCTTTTTAGAGGATTTTGTGTCGGGTTTTTTTTTTGTAATAATAAAATATTTCATGCTTTTTAAACTACGTATATACCCAGTAATAGAAGCTTCAATCGACAATCTATTGAAACACTTAATATTGACACGAAATCTTGCAAAAAAAAAAACAGATTCAAAGAGTAAAATGCGGATAAACTTTTGAACGGCTGAACCGATTTTATTCAAACATAACTAAACACACTCGATAAAGTCACCTTTCAAAAAAAAAAAACTAAATCAAAATTTGTTCATTCGTTTAGGAGCTATGATACCAAAGACAGACACACAGATGCAAAGCAACACAACACACGTCAAACTTATAACACCCCTCTTTTTCCGGCGGGGGCTAAAAATAGGGTTTTTACAAGTTTCGTGTGTGAACCTGTGGGTTTGTGTATCTGTCTGTGGCATCATAGCTCCTAAGCGGATGAACCAATTTTGTCTTTTTTTTTGTTGTAAGTTGACTTTATCGAAAGTGTTCTTAGTTATGTTTGGTAAAAATCGATTCAGCCGTTCAAAAGTTATGGCCGTTTTACTGTTTGAATCGGGATATTTTCGTAAGATACCGTGTCATAATAAAATTACGTGTTCGATAGACTGTCGATCGAAGCGTGTCTATTACTAGATAAATCTTTTAGTTTATAAAGCATGAAATAAAAATGCGTCCGGGGTTTTTTTAATTATTTAAATTTTACTTCTATTATTATGTTCATACAGTAAAATCCTTAGACAGAATTCACTTATCAATTTGGCAATACTATCGCTATGTAGCCCTCACTAGCCCTTACTGAGGCTCTCAGTAAGAGGTCAGTAAATTCTAGACTCGCAATCACGTCAGGAACTAGGTCGAACCGCAACTTACTGCTGAACAGACATTATCACTGGGCAACCTATTTGTTATTTATTTATATTTAGATCTTCAATATATTTATCATTTAAATAGTAAGCTACCAGAAAGTTTTTTTTTGTATCTCAATAGGTACGCAAAAACAGCTTTACGGATTTGGATGAAATTTTGAAAACCGATTCATAGGTTACTTTTCATCCATATTTTATACACGCGCGAAGCCGTGGTGAGAAGATAGGTATAAAAGGTATAACTTTCTGAACATAAATCTAGAAAACTTACACTGTGCTCACTCAGTGATCGAACCATTTGCCTCCATGCTCATGTCTCTGTATTGCTTGTAATTCAAACTCCTTTGTGGTCTTCAAGGGTTTATTTTAGTATTTATCACAAGTTACTCTTATTAATTGATCATTAGTACGAGCTATCTAATACGTCTTCCATTGATCTATACTTCATAAAAGATAGTTTGATCTCTGCGACAGCTGTCAGTATCAATACAGTAACAATAGCGCTTGTAAGGCTAACAATAACGTACACGTCAGTTTGGCATATGTCGCAGAGATCAAGCTATCTTTTATGAAGTATAGTCAGACGAGATAGCAGACATTTCTAAATTGAGGTTAAGATGACATTGACATCTGTCATACTGACAGGTGCGTTCTGTTTCTAATACACATCCACTACGCCATAAAGAAGTCAATAAACAATCCACCCTTGATCTTCACCAAGGAAAACATTTTTAAACAGCCCCAATTTTTTTTCTCAAAACGTTTAATTAACTACTGCCTCGTTCGTCTTTTGGTCGCAAGCGCTAATGCTGAGCAGGTCCTGGGTACGATGCCCGGGTCGAGCAAAGTGTTGTTGGGTTTTTCCATCTGAAATAGGGATGTTTTCTGGGTAGAAAAATGCAAATTCTATTTAGTCTCACTGATGAGTGATCTCGTTAGTGAGATATAATTAATATTCGATACGTATTTTTGCTTTATCAAATAAAACAAGACAAATTTTAAAATGTTAAAATCCCCCGCCGATTTTTACTCTATGCTTCATAATAACGTATCTAGTAGTAGACGCTTTTCGATTGACAATCTATTGAATACATAATTATGACACGATATCTTGCGAAAACACTCCGATTCCTCCGGTACTCATCAAACATAGCACTATAAAGTCACCTTTTAAATAAATAAAAACGTTCGATCAAAATCGGTTTATCCGTTCAGGAGCTATGATGCCAGAGTCAGATACACAAGTACACAAATAAACAGGTACAAATTTCAAACTTATAACACCCCTTTTTCCGTCGGTGATTAAAAATTTGCAATGATAAAACGCATTCATCCGTGCTTTCAGGAGTGGGTTCTTGTTACGTAATTTCACACGATATCTCAACGCACTGTATTTTCGTCATTTATAGATTACGTGGCAAAAGAAAAATACGTGTCCAATATTTTTAGGTTATTTAACTGATGGACTGATGACAAAAATAAAAAATTTCAACCGTGATTTTTTATTTCGTAGACTAAACTGACAGCTGCCAATGAATTTTTTTTTAATGTTGTTAGCGGGGAGCGTAGTGTTGCATGTGAAGCTCAATCATAAGTGATTCATCGAATCGATGTGAAATTCACCCCTCAATTTAATTTTACTAATTGGTGCAAATAAAAGTTTTATGAATATAAACGTAACATATTTAAATATATCAGGTTTGTATGTATTCATACAAAAAGTTCATAAACTTTTATTGTGTTCAATATGAAATAAACAATAAAATGAAGTCTGACATAAATGAGTAGAAACTAAATAAGAGCCGCTAGTTTCTTAAAAAATGTTTTTTTTTTTGCCGTGATATAGTTCAATTTTCGATCTAATTCGATTTTCGATCACCTTTCGATCACTCAGGTTAGTCAGGATACGACACTATTTTAATGTAACGATAAAGTGACAACCCCCGAAGAGTCAGTTTAATCTTCGAAATAAAAAAAACATAGTATAGCTTTTTTTGACGTCATCCGTATTGCCCAATAGCAGCCCGGAGTCTGGATTCTTCCCCGGTTGATGGCAATAGGGTTATCCCCTATTACATGGGATTTAAGCATAACTGGTGAAATGTGGGTGTACAATAGGTACACCTACACTGCCTCTGCACTGCCTCACCCTTCGGGGAATACAGGCGTGATGTAATTGTTTATGTATTAATTAACTAAACATCTCACAAAGTAATTCTGCGCCGATAAGCCCGCATACTTATATTACTTATACTTTGCTTGTTGGGATATACCGACCGCTAATTAGGGGCGTTTGTTTTAACTAAGCTAAATCTGCCTTGTTGCTGATTTCTACAGTTACGAGTATCATGTTATTTAGGTCTGTTTATTAGCGTGTACTGTTCTAAATAATGTGTAATGCTCCGAATTTTGCATGAGGCTGAATCAGGCATTTATAGTACAGAAAAAAAAGAAAAAATGGTATCTATTGAATAGAAAAAGCGGCAGGCTATCCAGGATACCCAGCAGTGGTTTAGCATCTTTTATTACATTAAGAAAATTTACGTCTTCAACTTAATAATGCAAAGAAGCCTGCGTAAATACATATAATACTGTAATCACCAATCAGCTTTGAGCAAACGTGGTGATCACTATTCATGGCTTTAAAGTTCGCCAGGTAAAAAAAAACGGTCGCCAGACTTAATTATTTTTCTCAGTGCATTAAATACGGTTCATAAAATAGTGCAAAGATTGCCAAGTAGACAAAATTAACGGGGCTCACCTCAAGCATCATCACTTTTAAACTTGCTTCATTACTACATTACTCTTCTACACCTATCAACGTCGCTAGCTAAACCAAATCTTTACTTACTCTAATCATAACACTGTAAACCCTCAATATCTTGGGGGCGGTCAGTCTCCGCACTAAACCTATTTGTTCGTTGTCTCACTGACCTTGCTTGCCTCAGACTGATGCCGACGCCCCTCGTCCTCATTAAAGGCCACAATAGGGCTGCTGGAATTCAATTTTAAGTTAATTTTTGTTAGTGCTTTTGACACTTTAAATCGTTTGGTTGTAGTCAAGTTGTGTTAAATTGTGTCATTTTATTTTGATGGCCAGTTTTTTGTATTGTTTGTTTTATCTGTATTTAATTTTAGCGTTTGGTACGTAATCATAGACATTAGTGGCTCCCAAAGACAGATTTGAAATGACAACGCGACAGCGATATATGATAACGATATTTTAAGATTTTATTCGTATTAATCGAACAATGTTTGGCACAGGGGTTGAGCAATCGACTGCTAAGCTGATATTCACGGGTTCGATTCCCCTTAAGCAACAAATATTTGTTAGGCCTACATTGATAATGGTTTCGGGTCTGAATGTTTGTGTACGTGAGATTAAATGTTTGTAAACGCACATCTTTGCTCAACCCCAGAAATTTCTAGTGTGGGCATAGATAATAATAAATAAAACAATGAAACTTTATCAGTTGTCGCATAGTGATATCGGGTCTGTCTGCAGGAGACTTAATTTTCTTACAATAGTTAGTGTTTGATTCCTCATCGTAAATCAGTTGAAAAATTTCGACATTTTATGTCTAAAACACATCATCCAACACGACCTCGAATTCCCTCAAAACAACAAACCATATTTCTACAAGCACAAAAGTTAAACAGCCTTAACAAAACAAGAGTACTTAAGCACCTAGTTGGTCCGTACAACCCTAGATAGGCCACGGACGATGTAGCTGAACAGGGCTATTTGGGCACTCGACCCACAGGTAAATGAAGGCCAGCTTACCTACCGGCGAAAGTAAACGGAGTACGAACAAATGAGATAAGGTGGTGCTTAACTTGAATGTACAGTTTGAATAGAGTGATTGTATGAAAAGCATTCAAGTAGAAAAAAAAAATAGATAGTGAAAAATGGCCGGAAAAGGCAGGCGCAAAAGTTCTCTAGAAGGATATGGTAAAACTAGGAAGATCGATTGGAAGTACCTCACTGGCCTTATTACTTGTTCATAAAGTATAAAGCTGCTGGACAAAATAGTCTTAACAAAATAAGATATAATTGATTTTATAGCTTTTATATTTAATTTAAGACGCAACAACATGGAGCAGGAAAGTGAGGAAACCTAACAAAAATCCAGCTATGTAGCAGGCGGTGACTGCCATCGATAAATGGTTATTTCAAGACAAATATGAATACTGATCAAAGACATATTTTGTACAGAATGCAAATTTTGAGGTTAGCAGGCTTATGATTTTTAGACGTTATCAGAATTTGTAACAAACAAATAAACGTGCTTGAAATATATGAAGATTTTAAAAACGAACTCATATCCTAAGACCATTTGAAGAAAAATTGCCTCGTGATTTTTCTTTAATCATGGCGACTGAGTCGAATAGACTCAGTCGCCATGATTAAAGAAAAATCTCTCAAATCGAAGATACCTAATGTCAACCCATAAAAGTTATAACTCAATTTGATTGAGGAAGGACGAGTTGAGGTTACCTCGAGATTAGAAAATTGCTTAAATATGATTGGTAGGTCCGTTTCCTCTAAAGCCATTTTACAGTTTGAGCATCATTCTAAAACCGTCCTAAAACTATAAATATCTAAACCCACCCAAATATCATAACAAAGAGAGCTTACTCCAAACTTTGTCCCAATAACTTAGGCACCCACTTCAGTGATGCTCGATCAAACACTTGACATTAGATTAGTGGGATCCTCCAGGTATCAGAACATAAACTTGCTAATGGCCAATAACTATCAAGTAGTACGTACCTAATGTTTAACGTTGAACCACCTTGCAAGTTTCGCTATGATTTTGTACGAGCATTAGGGACCTTGTATATAGGGTGTAACGGAAACGTGCGATCATATTTAAACGACTGCTTTTGCTCAAAGTACATGAACAAGATTTATTTTTATATTTTTCTGATAACTGTCACGGGTTGGCCTATCACCCGTTTCCAGCTTCACGTTGATTTACGGGACAACCTGTATATGACCAACTTTCTCCTAGGATAGTCAATTCTCAAAAAAAAACTTTTATCTCCCATACAAATTGTGATTAGCTGATGGCAAACTTCTTCAGAGTGTCAGAATTTAGAGAGTTCATTAACATGGATATGAACAGTATTTAAAATATGTTCGCTCCTTTCCGTTACAACCTGTATGTGTTTGGTTATCGGGAGAATTTTGTGGTCTATGGTCGTAAGATCTTCGTTTGTTTAGGTTCGGGTTATAGATTATTGAATAGTGTTTTAGGTTGTTTTGAAGACTTTGGGCCCGGTTTAAGGTGCCTAAATCGGCACTGCCTGCTGAAATAAACAGCGAGCCTAAGGACTGAGAGGCCATAAGCATTTTTTTCCAAAATGGTCATCGTCATGAACTATCTGCATTTTGGAATTGGTGCATAATAACTGATAACTAATCAAAGAGGTCATGATAGGAAAGAGCATTAGCCTGGGTTTCGTCACTGGATACTTTGACGAGGACTATATTGCTGCATTCCACTACTGGATATAAGCCTCTTATAACGCAAGCTATCAAGCTAGATTCATCTCGGCTACTTTATTTTCACCTATGGGACCGAGACATGGTCGCTCACAATGGGCCTTATCAGAAAGCTTAAAGTCACCTAAAGGGCAATGGAGAGGGCTATGCTCGGGATTTCCTTGCGTGATCACGTCAGAAATGATGATATTCGCAGGAGAACTAAAGTTGCCGACATAGCCCGGCGAATTGCTAAACTTAAGTGGCAGTGGGCAGGGCACATTGCTCGCAGAACGGATGGCCGATGGGGCCGAAAAGTTCTGGAATGGCGACCGTGAACCGGAAGACGATACGTTGGAAGGCCTCCCACTAGGTGGACCGATGACCTGGTTAAGGTTGCGGGAATGCGCTGGATGCGAGACGCACGGAATCGGTCAATGTGGCGACGCCTGGGAATGTGGTGAGGCCTATGTCCAGCAGTGGACGTCTTTCGGCTGAAATGATGATGATGATGATGATGACTTTAATCCAACTGCTACCAGCCACCGTGTGTAGATCTTTGGTCCCTTTAACTTGACAACGTCCTACTTTGCATTACCTATGCGATATATAACGTGGTCGATAATTTTACGAAAACTAAATATTCTCAAAAGCTTTTTGCAAATGCGTGATTTAAAATCAAGTCCTCCTTTTCACTCCATCATGCATGGCCCGTTAATCTTGAGAAGTTCAATTCGTAGGTTCGTTGCAAACGCATGATTAGATCTTATGTATATCGAAAGTTTTCAACTTCCCAAATACTTGGAGCAACGAGCAAATGTCGCCTGACCTAGTTACGATACGACAAACTGTATGTACTCGTAGTTTGCCATTAAGAAAACTATAGTTAGCTATATATAGATCGGTATATATGCTACTGTTTATCGACCTGATTTGTCCTAATTTGCGTTCTGCTCATGTGGTATAATTGTAAAGTTTGGTAGTTTGGACGTCTTGATGCCTTACTTGTCAAGCACCTACATGTTTATTTTCAAGACTGACGTTATTATTGGAACTAAGTTCCTAATTGCGTGTTTGGTGGAAAGGAGCTGTACAGAAAAAGTAGCCGACTGTTTATTATTATTGATAGGCTCGCGTTTGATCACTATCTCACCTGATGGCCAGCAATGATGTGGTCGGTATGTTATTTCGAAATTTGAAATTTTGAGTGGTTTTTTTTTGCAGATGGCCAGTGTGTTTTGAAAAGATCTGGATGAAATTTTGGATTATATTCTCGATTCCTTGACCAACATTTTTAAACGAACGAGAATATCATCCATCAGTTTCAATGTTCCCTTTAACATTTTTTATTTCATAATTCCTTGAATTTATTAAATAGCAAAAAGAACTTTGTTATTATCTTTGTGTTCTATGAAAGCTTCCATAACAGCTGCTTTGCGTAAACATGACGCAGAAATCTAAGAATACATAAATCTTCTGAATTTTCTCAGACTCAGTTCTTCAACCTCCTTTATCTGAACATAAAACCAGATCTTTACACATTTCCAATTGCAGAGCAGAATCAACTGGCTACAAAAGCGTAGATAACCTACTCCACGCTCGAACGACATCGTAACATTGGCAAGATTATAAAAACATGCCATAAAAATTGTGTATCCTAAGAACGAAATAAATATTCATTGTACAAGTCAGCTATGTTTGTAAGACTCTACGTACAAGGAAGTAAGGTTAAAATTCCTTTGACATGTGTGAAGGAAGTTAAGCAATGTAGCTTATGCTTTAAGCTTAATGGAGCGAGAGTTATCACGGACATAACCTCGAAATTTGACATTCTTTTATTGATAAGAAAATGACTGTTATTCGCGTGACGGTGGAACTTTGTTTGGACGAAATTCTGCTAATATAGAAGTTAGTTAAAATGTTATTGGTCGGACACAGTAGTTTTGGCGAAAATTTTGCGATGTTTGTATGAACTTTTGATTGGTCTGAAAATAAAAAATAACGTTGATGTTATTAAATGTTGCCAAAATTTTTGACTTTGTTACAGTTCATCGTCATCTTTATCAGTTTTTTAATGTTTCCACTGCTGGAACACAGGCTTCCTCTCTGAGAGAGAGGGAATGGGCTTTAATCCACTACGCGGGACCAGTGCGGGTTGACTATAACATCGAATTTATCTCACAATGTTTTGTTGCGTTGTATATTACGAAACACGAGGCGAATGTCGCAGTTCTTAAATATAAGAGAAATTTTTGAAAACCAATAAAATGTTATCTTAATAAACAGGCCGTTCCATGTTCAAAACGGAAACCCAATAGGACCCAAACTCATTAACACAAAAATAGTTATCGCAACATTAATCACGATTACGATCAAAGAGCACATAGCTTGCTATAACTCAGAAGTAACAAAGCCATCAAATATTCGACCATTTAAAAGGCCCTATCAACTTACTGGTAAGATTTAACGCCCTATAAAACAACCACTATATAAGCTCTTATTACATAACGCGTGGATATCTTTTTGTTATGTAGATCAAATGACCCTATTGGGCCCCGAACCGTATATTTTAAGGTTCAAGGACTGTTATGATCTGTATAACTGCCTTTATTGTACCTATTGATAGGTCTATGAAAGGGAATGGAGAAATGAAATGAATATTTGAAAGGAGATGATATATAAAACATACTAAATGTTGATATGGGTGTAGGAATATTGAATGTAACAGCCCCTTGTCATCACACATAAATGTAATTTGGAATTATTTATCTAAATGCCTAACATTCATTCTTTGCTGAGTAGGTGGAAAAGTATCTTCTGCAGTATTCCAAGTAAGAATAAAGTAGTTGACAAAAAATATCAATTTATGCCGTCAGTTAGATAACCTAAAAATATTGGACAAGTATTTTTCTTTTGACACGTAAACAAAAAATTACGACAGTACAGTGCGTTGAAATATCGTGTGACTTCACGGTATGCTACACTTTATACTGACAAAGTGACGTCACGAGCCCCACTGCTGAACTTTGATGCGCTTTATCTTTGTCAGTTTTTATTTATTTGTTAAAGCAAAAAACACGGGTACTATATTATTTGATAATCTCACTGACGGATTAAATAGATTTACGAGTATCATTTTTCTGCCCAGGATCCCTAATTCTTTTGTTTGTATTACGAAATGTTTGAGATCGCTTTGCTCGTTTTGTAGTTCTTGAGTTGTTGCCTTTGCAGGCAAATAAGCGATCTTCTTGATGACTCGACGCAATTCAATTTATCACACCGATAAACGATTTATATGAATCAACTTGCAAGTTACAATTCGACCGATTTCTACTTGAAATTTTCATAAAAATACTTGTACGATATCGCCTATCGACGCAATTTCAATAACATTGTGGCATCGGAAATGTCCCTTAGTCGTAATTTTCTTAGACAATCTCCACTATCCATTTTTTTTTGTATTTCTTGAACACATCGTTTTCAAAAAACCAACTGATAGCCAATTTTTCCAGCGCCATGTACCAAGTTCATTGTCCCTACGGAACTAACGTTTTTACATACACATAAAATATCTACACGTCACAGGTAACAAACATTTTTATGTCTCAGTAAAGTGATACAGCGCGTTCGTTAAAAATAATGACTTAAAAGCGTCATGTGTCGCGCGACGATGGAACAATCATGGCGGACAAAATGGCGGACGTACTGTCAATCATTTGATGCTTAGAGGAGACTATAGGGATTTTTATTAATGAGCTTTGTTTTTTATTTATGTTTTCATGTGCATGGCTAAACAAAAACAGCCGCACATGTCTATCTTCAAGGTTAAGCAACGCTTGCCGAGATCGGTCCCAGAATGGGTGATCTTTAGGTACATAGCGAGTTACCCCCGTGCCTCGGCAAGCACGTTAAACCGTTGGGCCCCGTTTTCATTTGAATATCTTTGACAGTCGTTACGGATAGACAGAATCCAAGACTGACATGGTTCTTGCCACGAGGAATCGTGTTACCCAGTTACTTGATTGCGGAGGTCAGATAGGCAGTCGCTCCATAGTAAAAATCTTCGCTCCACCAATAGTCGTCTTCTGACATTTCCCACTCACCGCTCTGGGTTTATCCATTCCTCCTTCTTTGTTCAGGCGATTTCCCTTTGGAATGCGCTCCCTCAGAACGTCAGGATGGCAACCAGTCGGTTATCTTTCAAATTGAAGTCACGCGAGCACATTCGCAAGAATTTTGCAGAATCATCTCAGAGTTAGTTTGTTGGATTCGGTTTCTCAATAACATTATTTATATGTATGTATATGTCTAAGTATATATTTATGTATATATTAAATTGTTTTATTTATATTTCTTTTCTCTATTTGTTTTTTCATTAATTTCATCTGCCATATTTTATCTCTGCACCTCCATAAGGGTCGACTGTTAGAAGATGCCGAAGGCATTAAGTCCGCCTTTGTACTTCTGCATAACATGTTTTATAAATAAATAAATAAAATACTTGTTGTTATTACTTGTTGTGATGATTTGGTTAAGCAATAAATAATTTTGAATTTTTTTAATTTGAGCTTGTGCTCAGCTAAAACTTGTCAGTCTGGAAACCGACCCCAATAGCCGACCCTAGGCAGTTTGATTGATGTTCAGGTAGGTACGTTCAATCATCCTTACAGATGCGTCATTAAAGCGATGTAAAAGTCATTTCATTATCATGACCTTGCGGTTGTTTGTACTCCCGTCGATGCAAGATTTGGGAAAATAACGGCTCACGAGGCGAACACGGGGTGCCGCGCGAGTGGGTGGGAGTGGGGTCTTTTGTCATAAAATTTCGGGTGGTCATATATTTTGACCGTGCTGTAACATAACATCACGCCTGTGTTCCCAAAAGGCTAGGCAGAAGTGCACGTAAAGTACACCAACATTTCACCAGTAACGTTTAAGTCCCATGCAATATGAGGTGAGCCTATTGCCATTAACCGGGCACAAATCCAGGCTCTGGGCTGCTACTGAAAAAATTCTGATATAAAAAACCAATAATATTCGGACCGACCTGAGAATCGAAACCCAGAACGAACGAATGAAACCAAAAGATAAAAAAAAAATTACATTATTCCCATTTAAGAATTCAACAGAATATTAGATCAGAAATTTACTCTGTAAATCAAAGTTAACACCAAACGATTTATCTTGAACTGTCTTCCATCAATTTTGTAGCACCAGCATTGTCTACCATTATCTCCACGCATATGATAAATCCCGCAGCATTATAAACGATGCAAACTCTGCCAGATTAATCTAGATTACTATACTATTTAGAATATGCAGGCAGACAGACCCAGCCAGCAGCTTTATTTCAAAATACAAACTGATGGATATTAATTCCCTCACCAAATCAATTTGCCGCATTTACGAATTGATTTCGCAAATTCCCCTTGAGCTTAGTTAATGCAGTTTCAATATTCATTACTTAACGTCTCGCAGCTAATAGACAATGGGGTACACGGTGCATCGACGCGTCAACGATCTTACTATACACAGCTACACGCACATAAGCCGCAATGTACGTGAACAGAGATTATTTCCCTCAGGTGTTTGCATATTAGTAGGTTGTATTGGTATAGGATTAGATCTGAGTGAAATTGTATAGGGTATATGTTCTAAATATGAGCTGAGAAACTTTTATTCCCCATGCTTACAATTTTGCTCTGACTAGGCTTTGTCGTCGGCAAAATTATATTTCGTTAATATTCGTTTTAAATGTCTTTTTTTAATCTCATTTGACCGTTAATCGAAAGTGTTTTATTGAAACTTTAAAACTGTTGTTAGTAATTTTCTTCTGATAATATCTACATTACACTTTTCTTCTTTGATTCGATGGTACATTATCCCTACTACAGTCACTTGACACAAACAACTGTAAATACAAAGCGGTATGAATCTCTGCAAAAATATGCACATAAGGAATCCAAAATTTATCACATACATATATACGTAAGCACAAAATACTGACAACAGCATCTTATGATCCTGTACTTTCAACTTTCACATTGCACTTTAAAACACAATAAATATTTACATCACTGGGGCACACACGGTTGGTATATCTTAGAGTTGGTATATCTCGAGCGTACACAAACCACAAATCTCTTACGACCACAACAAATATTATTCTTCGCTCTGTATTCAACAGACGTAGAAGCGTTTAAGGCCAAAACTCTAAGGAGTCATTGTTTACCTTGTAACTTGGTCCGGGTCAGGAAGGGATGTTTTACTTACACCTCCGGAAAGGCCGTTTGTACTTACGTTATTTATTTCCTAAGCAGAATAGTTTGAGATAGGTTTTTTGGCTGAGGATTTGGAGCATTTCGGGATAGTCGTGTTTTGATTGGTTAACAAGAATGTAGATGAAAGGTAGGTTTAGCGAAGTTACTTATTCTTGTCCTGTTTTTATCTTGGGCAATACATTCAGGTTAGTTAATACTTAAGATTTATTCTTTGCTGAAAATGGTCAAGATTTTACGAACAATCTATTTTCCATTTAGCTGGTCATTTTCACAGTCCAGCAGCAATATTGCAAATCAACAAACATCTGTTTGTTCAATCACCGATTCGGACTTAACTTGTTATTGATCACGGCAGCCTCAAACTGTTTCAATTTGTGGCAACTGATAAGTGACTAAGTTATGCACTAAGAACTTCGTCGGTACATGCAAGTTGTGCTTTCACGTTTCAATAATAATAAACAACTTCGAAAAGATATTCTTTACAGGTCAAATAAAGGTTTATTTAACCTGTATAAAACATTATCATAACTTCCCATTCGATCTGAGTAAACTAATTTAATTTATCTTAATATCAAGCCTGAATATTCCGAGAAGATAAGCAGACATTTATATAGATTCTACCTACCCCCATGATAAAAAAACGTAAATATAATTAATCATATGTGTGTGTGTAATTGGAGCCAAGCTGCAAGTTCATGTTCGTTAACTAGATAAAACATAATCATTAATAACATGAACTACAGGGTCAATACAACCTTGATCTCGTGTTCTGTTGACTTGAAGTAGGCTTTCGACTGCGTTGTTTATGCCAACACTTGGCATGTTTTGGGTAAAGATTGAAATGGGCCCACCGCACCATCTTGTAACCCTCATAAAGTACTCCCACAGGGGCCGCAAAGGTGCAGTGGGAATTGTTATAGAAAATAAATAGAGGTAAATAAAGGATTCCCCCAATGGGCGTATATTGGCGCCTGTTTTACTATACTAATACTAAATTAAAAATTATTCATCACTAAGTAAAATGAATCTGTCCGATGTAAGTAAATATGTATGTTTCTTCAAAGGTGGAAAAAGGAAATGATGTTCTTAAAAGTTTTGCAGGAAGAGTTTGCAACTAAAATATTTTAGTTTCCAATACCATGCAAAAATACGACCGCCGGCAATGAAATATAGCGGTATTCACATTTGTCACATCAGCGCTTCTGCCCGCAAATGTACTGAATTTTACGTAAATATTCATTCCAAAATGAAATATTATTACAGGAACAGAATTGGACTTGGAAATTCCTTACTTGGTAAAATACCTTAAAGTTAATTTTCATAAAATTATTAAGTAAGCCTTTTTGTAAATATAATTAAAGATTGAGTGTAATTTGAAATATTATACTAGGTTGTACTTCGTTCTTCACTGGACTGTTTCTGGTTTTTATCTGATAAGTTCCAATGTTCCAAAAACGCCTTTCTATCCCTATCTTCAAAAATAAGCAAACGTGGGACATATTTTATAACCACAAAATCAATGAACTAATATGATGTGTCCATGATAACAGAAAAAAAACAAAGAAAAGTATTCAATGGTAATTCAATAAATAATGTAAAGTGACGAAGGTACTGACGCGGTTTTTGACAATTAATTCAAACTGAACAATTAGCGCCCAATAAAAAGGACCAGTGACCAATGTATTTTGGTCCAAACCCTTTAAAAATAAGCCCAAATAACTTATAACGGTATTCGCCAATTTTGTCACATCAGTGCTTCAGCCCGCAGAATTCACCGTAAATATTCATTTGGGTCTGACACAGGAGGTGAGTTACGTTCATACGAACACAAAAAAATATTATCTCTTGATAATGTAGTACCTTAAGGTTATTTTTGCCATCGTTCGTCGTTAGGTCACAAGAGGTTTTGTAAGTACTTGCATACTAGTCGAGGTGTTTTTCCTGGAAAGGTCGCAGAAGGTACTCGATCGTCTAATTATAAGGTATTTGGTGCATGTTACTGGCTATAATTGTTTGTTAGTTGTCAGCCTAGGTTAACTAAATTAAAAATCTAAGCCATACTATAAAAAGTGATGGCAGTACCTACTTAATGTATTGATAGGTATAAATTAGTATTACTACATCTTGTATTTTTTCAGGAACTTTTAGATGACATTAAAAATTAATTAATGCCAAATGCAAATTAAATGTTAGGAGTATTAAAAAAAACTGTTGCTGACAGTTTATTTAGCAAGCACAAAGAGTTCCATTTTCCTTTAATTCCAATATCAGCGGCTGAAACAAGCGAAAAACACTCTGTAAAAATAAATTCCACCATTAATAATGTCTAAAAAAGAAATTCCTTCCCCAAAAGCATTTTTCCCGTTTTAAGTGCTATCGATTCTCGCAGTGCCACTAAATCGTTACAAAGGACCTCAAATTACATCCGTAATTTATTGTCCGGTCTATAAATCATCAATCTTCTACAAGGTCACGGGGTAATCAGCTTTAATGTGGCCACATGGCGATTTATGAGCGCCGTATACCAGTTACACGCTATGCTTTGACAATGGTCTGACGTCACGGACATTTAAATTGTTTTTCATGAGTCATCGTGGTAATAATATTATGTCAAAAGAACTTGAACGTGAAAAAATACCTGTTCAATAAAACCTTTTTGTTTGATAGTGAAAAAGATTAAAATAACTTTGAAAGTGCAGCTGAGAATACAAAAGATGGTTCATAAAGCTTGCAAACATTTATTTTTCGTAAATGAAAATTTTCGTTTATATTTTGAAATGACCCAAAATTGGAAATAAAATGATAGCTGTAAAGGCGTGAATGCCCGAGGAAATTGTCAGGTATTCGATATTTTTGATGAACCTCTTTTTTATAATTACATTGTAAATTTACGGTCTATGCCTCTTTTTATGCACAATTTTAATCATGTTAAAGTCCTTAGTATATTGCTTTATGTTCGGGTTTGTGGGGTAATTGTGGGCCAGTAGTCGATTGCCGAGATTTTTGTAATTGTATGCTGTGAAAATGACACTCCCTCCTTCTAAACGAACCATAGATTTAGAATTTTTTAAACGAACCATTTCTTTTGGTATTCTATGACAACTGCTAGATTTGAAAGTCAAAACCGATGGAAGCTTGAAAAGAGTTAAATGATCTTCAGTTCAAACTTGATAATTATGAGTTTATCATTTTGTAGCATATCTTCAACAGCGATCCGATCCAATATAGCAGAAAGAGTGAAGCTTTAGATGGTTTAGCACAAGGAGTTGCATATGCCAACCAATATTTACCTTAACGAAAACCGCACGACACAGCTCGTTAGCAAAACTTATCTTAAAGACGCCATAATAATATTGATAACATCTCAGCTAGCTGCGGTGTCTTAATTACCGTCTGCTGAGTAATTGGCCTGTAATTACCTCATCAAAGTGTTGTTAACATCAGTGATGGCACTAATTTGTAGGGGTAATTCGGTCTGGTTGAGTTGTGGTGCAGCGTAGCGATGAGCTTCTAGGTAATCGTGGAAGGTATCTAGTTGATAGTAATATTCTTGTCTTTAAACAGTAATATTTTATCAACGATGTTATTTAAATTAAGTGGCAGCGGGCAGGGCACATTGCTCGCAGAACTGATGGTCCATGGGGCCGAAGAGTTATGGAGTGGCGACCGCGTACCAAAAGAAGCAGCGTTGGAAGGTCTCCCTCTATTTGGATCGATGACCTGGTCAGGGCTGCGGTAATCCGCTGAAATGCGAGATGCATGATGATATTGTTTAGCGACGGTCGACATCCGTAACTGTGCGCAATTCCCCGTAATCGGCGTGCGTGTATGACGATCACTAGATACAATCATTTACCCGCGACATCGCTCTCGTAGTCTATCTCACAGAAGCTTGCACCCATACCGTTAAGTTGTTATCTAAAGAGATGTGTAACTTTTTTGGTGTACAATAAAGTGTACCTATTCTATTCTATTCTATTCTTGAGAGACTATGTGAATCAGCTTAAGTGAACTTGCCTATCATAAACAAAAAATCCTTTGGGTTTAAATATAACTGGCAAAACGCATAATAGCTGCGACACTGCCCAATTCTTCTGGGGATACAGGCGTGGTGTCATGTATGTATTTCGTTTAAATATTTCCCATGATATTTTTTTCGGTACCAGATAAATCTCTGTTCCTATGAATAAAACTAAATCCCATTCGTATTTTGTATTCACACGTTGCATTCGTATGTGTCGCGCGTTACCTCCATGACAGATATCATTACGGATCCCATTTTCAGGGCATTACACCCGTCATAGGATATTATAAATGAAGGGCTGTTGAGGCTTCCTCTACGCGGTTCACACTTGTGTGATAAACAGAGGTACCCGGTGATGTGAGATATTATTATTATATGATTTCTATTGCAGTGGAAAATTAATTGTTCTTATGTTACTTCTTACTAATCCTAATTCCTACTACTAATATTATAAAGGCGAAAGTTTGTGTTTGTGTGTGTTTGTTACTTCTTCATGCTCAAATGGCTGGATGGATCTGGATGAAATTTGCCAACATAAGCCTCCGCCACTTTAACAGTTTAATATAACTGGAATATCAATAGTTCATATGTATAATTTTTACTTAAACTTCAGTACACTGCTCCCTGTCATTAAATTAATTAGTAAAACGATCCTCATATCGGTATAAAATAAACTCAACATTATCTTTAGGGTCAGATCACACTGACACGCGATACGACACAGTGGATCGAAAAACGGCCCTTGAATTTAAATGTAAAAGTGTCGGTTTTTTGCTTGAAATGGCTTTTAACAGCCAATATCATCCTCGTATATTTCATAGGATGCAATCTGATAGGCAAATTGGCAAGTTTTTTTTTGCATTATTCTCTATGGAGCTGATACAAAAAACCGGAACCGCAATACTAACCGTAATATCCTTGCACATGTTAAAAGAACTATTTATTTATGATTTTCTGACATATTTCGTATAACGAGATCAAGAGTGCGTTTTTTTTAATCCTTTTTTTTAACTAGTAAATGCTATAGATAGAAATAGACATGCTATGTGAAGTGTCTAGTTAAATTAAATATTAAATTTAAGATGATTAAAGATATTTGGTGTATATTAACCGACTTCAAAAAAAGGAGGAGATTCTGAATTCTCCAGTTTTTAACACGCTTTTATTAGCTTGGTATGTATATATCTATGTACCAAAGTAACGGAATCTTTGAACGTGATTTTCATCCCCTTCAAAATGTCGGATTATTTTGGAACTTTGCACACTTATCAAGGAGCGATGACAATGCAATAGTTTAAAGAGTATATTTTTACACGGCAGTACCTTGCGCCAAGTACACGTATTAAATAAATTCTCCGGTCTCAGTAGACACGATACTTACCAACTCCCATCACATTGAGGTAGTTGCATTAATAAATTGTCGTTTAAAAAACTAACAAGCACGCTTTAATGGTAAATTTAACAAAAAAGGAATAGAAAATAGTAGTTTAAGAAAACTCAAAACCAAGCTCCTAATTTATACATCAGATCTTCACCAAATTTAAATGAGACTAATTCGGAACCATACTCTTTCAAACAAAAAACGAATCATCAATATCTGTTAACATTTGACGCAGATATATCTGAAGAAACGTATAAAAAAATTGAAACGAATTGAGAACCTCCTCGTTTTTTGAAATTGGTTAGCAAAACATCAAAATATCTTTAATTACCTTAAATTAGATTTTTATAGTTAGCTAAACACATGACATAACACGTCTATTTCTATATATAGCATATATTAGTTTTATAAAGTTAAGGATTACACTACACACACACACACACAGGATTGCACTGTGCGTTTTTTTTTTTAATCATAAATAAATAGTTCTATAAAAGTGTGCAAGGCTATTACAGTTAATTTTGCGGTTCCGGAGATTTATGCATTTTTTATATCAGCTCCATACATTTTTTTGCAAAAAATATATTACTTGCCAATTTGCCTACCAGATTGCATCCTATGAATATATAAGCATGATATTGGCTTTTAGAAGCCATTTCAAGCAAAAATCCTACACATTCAAATTTAAGTTCTTATGTCTTCGAGAGCCCTTTTTCGATCCACTGACGTGACGTGACAATGCTTGAAGAGGTCAGTCGATTCGCGCTGCGCAGCGTTGCGAAGCAAAGGTGGAGAGGCCATTTGAATTAGTGAGACGTAGCACTGCTATGTCAAGCTGCGTCAATTTGTGCCGTACTGCACCACGAGTAATTCTTAAAGCAAGCGTAGGTATCCAACTATGAGCTAGATTAGACTTCTACTGCAAAGTCACACAAAGAAACTACGTAAGTTCCATTGAGTCATTATGGGTATGATGTCAATTCTATATCTCTCACAGTTTAGTTTTATCTGAGAGGGCCGTTTTACATTAAAACAGTAACTTTTTATTTAAGAATACTTCCAAACGAAACCAAATGATGAGGATTTTAAAATAAAAACACTGCAAAGTGCAACGTAACTTTAGTTTCAGAAGTCGGTATCAAAAAACGAAGAAACGAAATCGGAAAAACCACCTGCCGGAATTAAAGTTATTTTGCGTTTTATTATTAATAATTTTTTTAATTCTCTCTGAAACGCACCTTGGCTTGTGTTCAGCACTGAACTGGACGGTCTTTCGGCTGAAATGATGATATTAATGTAGGTACCATTAACTTTTGTGTTTTTATATTGTATCTATATCTTCAAAAGTGAGCGATGAGATGCGATGCTGTGTCGCATCTCATCGCCTCTCAGAGTAAGCTAACCCTTACATTTTAAAAACACCATTTTGTTCCTCGCAATTTGGGATTCAACGTTTTTATCACCTGAAAAACAATTTTTCCCTCTTCATAAAATTAATTTAACAGTTTCTGAATGCAGAAAATTGCCTGCGCATAATAGCATTCAGCTGATATACTGTTATTAATATTTTTGTTCAAATATAATGATAAATTGTGAGATTGGGGCTTGCGTTTTATTGTAGCCTTTTTTATGTTATGACATTAAGGCTGAATAGTAGAATAGGGTAGTTTACTGAAAACTAGTTTTTTGTCCGTCAGTTAGATTAATAAAAAATATTGGCGCGTATTTTTTCTTATATATATATATTACTAGCTTTTACCCGCGGCTTCGCTCGCAGTGAAGCCATTTTTTATTTTATTTTTTTAATAAAAAATATCCTATGTTCTTATACCTCCAAGAATATATGTACATAGTTTCATGATGATCGGTTCAGTATTTTTTGCGTGAAAGCGTAACAAACAAACTTACATTCACATTTATAATATTACTAGCTTTTACCCGCGGCTTCGCTCGCAGTGAAGCCATTAAAAATTAAAAAAGAAAAATTATATTAAGTATCCTATGTTACTTCTAATACCTCCAAGAATATATGTACACAGTTTCATGATGATCGGTTCAGTAGTTTTTGCGTGACAGCGTAACAAACAAACTTACATACACATTTATAATATTAGTATGATTAGTATAGATTTTTCGTAAACATACAGTGACGACGATATAATGCGTTGAAATATCGTGAAACGCCACGCCGCTAGTACGCTCATACTGCCTTAGTGACGTCACAAGCCCCAATTCCTGAACTTTGATGCACTTTAACTTTGTATTTTTTTATTAATTTGACAAAGCAAGAAATACCTGTGCAATCTTATTTGATAAACTCACTGACGGACTAAATAGAATTATCATTTTTTACCCAGGAAACATCCATATTGCCAGTGGTGGATGGTCGACAGGGCCGAAAAGTTCTGGAGTGGCGACCGCATACCGGAAGACGTAACGTTGGAAGGCCTCCCTCTGCTGGGGGGCTATGGGTATCTGCTGGATGCGAGTCGTCGGACGTCCTTCAGCAGAAATGATGATGAGTAGGAGTGCGCTTAGTAGTTATCAGAAACATATAAAAAAATACTTATCCAAATATTTACAATTTGGATTCTAGTTATTTAAAACTAAGTAGATAGTTAACCTACGCTAGTCAAACTTAAATAATCTTTCATGATTAATACACCATAAAAATACTATAAAAATAATACATTGTGCCACACGTGATCAAGTACTTACATAAATTGCTAAAATTAATGAAATTGGTGGTTACATAGTCAATACAACTACTGGCAGAAATTTCTTAGGAATTAAGTCCACCATTGTGCGGTGATTTTTGATTGTGCATAAAGCTTTAATAAATAAATTAATACTTTATGAAAATGTTATCATTAACACTGTTTTTATTTTATTCTTACAGGCATTATTTTAGGCTTATTCCCCTAAACAAAATGAAATTCAACCAGCGATTACGATTGTACAAAATTCTTTGGTACTGACATGAGCTACTGAAATGTTACGTGATAATTGTTATATTACAGGTTATTGACTTTCTTTTATTATTGATGATGAATGAATCTTTGGTTAAAATAAGTCAGCAACAAACAAACATAAATCTATAAAAATAAACCGAATAAGATTAAAGCAGGCAAAGGACGTAAGCGAACCAGAAGATGATACGTTGGAAGGCCTCCCCCTAGGTGGACCAATGATCTGGTTAAGGTTACGGGAAGGCGCTGGATGCAAGACGCACGGGATCGGTCAATGTGGTGACGCCTGGGGGAGGCCTATGTCCAGCAGTGGACGTCTTTCGGCTGAAATGATGATGAATGTGAGATAAAGCACGTAGCAAAATAGACAGAATAATTGGCGAGTGCAGTTTACGACTCGGTAAACTGCACTCGCCAATTACTATTACACAAGAATTAATTAATCTTTCTCAAACAACCGAGAAACTACACAGAACGCAATTACAGGAAATCGGGCAAATCTCAAACATCATCATCATCATCATTTCAGCCGAAAGACGTCCACTGCTGGACATAGGCCTCCCCCAGGCGTCGCCACATTGACCGATCCCGTGCGTCTCGCATCCAGCGCCTTCCCGCAACCTTAACCAGGTCATCGGTCCACCTAGTGGGAGGCCTTCCAACGTATCGTCTTCCGGTTCGCGGTCGCCATTCCAGAACTTTTCGGCCCCATCGGCCATCCGTTCTGCGAGCAATATGCCCTGCCCACTGCCACTTAAGTTTAGCAATTCTCCGGGCTATGTCGGTAACTTTAGTTCTCCTGCGGATATCATCATTTCTGACGTGATCACGCAAGGAAATACCGAGCATAGCCCTCACCATTGCCCTTTGGGTGACTTTAAGCTTTCTGATAAGGCCTATTGTGAGCGACCATGTCTCGGTCCCATAGGTGATCACTGGCAACACACACTGGTCAAAGACTTTTGTCTTGAGACACTGCGGTAAATTGGACGAGAAGATACCACGCAACTTCCCGAACGCCGCCCAGCCGAGTCGGATTTGACGGTTGACCTCTTTCTCGAAGTTGGACCTACCCAACTGGATCGTTTGTCCCAGGTAGACATAATCGTGTACAACTTCGAGTGTAGAGTCTCCGATCTTGATAGGAGTGGGTGCTACATGGGCGTTCACCATGATCTTGGTTTTGTCCATGTTCATTTTAAGACCCACTCTTTCGGAAGCTTTACTGAGGTCATCGAGCATTTTACTGAGGCTTTCCATGGTCTCAGCCATGACCACTATGTCGTCGGCAAACCGAAGGTGAGTGATGTACTCGCCATTAACGTTGATGCCTAGGCCCCTCCAGTCCAGAACCTTGAATACATCCTCCAGCGCAGCAGTGAACAGTTTCGGAGAAATGACATCTCCCTGTCTCACGCCACGCTGGAGAAGGATTGGTTTCGAGGTCTGATCCTGAAGACGGACTGACATGGTGGCGTTTTTGTACAAACACTTCAACACCTCAATGTACCGGTAGTCGATCTGGCACCGTTGGAGAGACTGCAGTACAGCCCAAGTCTCGATCGAATCGAAGGCTTTCTCGTAGTCCACAAACGCTAAACAGAGAGGCAGGTTATACTCTTCGGTCTTCTGTATAACCTGCCGCAGCGTATGTATGTGGTCTACGGTGCTAAAGCCTTTTCGGAATCCGGCTTGTTCGGGAGGCTGGAAATCATCAAACCTGCGCGCGAGACGATTCGTGATGAATCTTGAAAACAACTTGTAGACATGGCTAAGAAGTGAGATGGGCCTATAGTTCTTCAGCCGGGCATTGTCGCCCTTCTTGAAGAAAAGCACCACATCCCTGCACCATGCCTGTGGCGTTTTGCCCTCGAGTATGACGGAATCAAACAGCTTCTGAAGGGCCTTAAGGACCGGTTTTCCACCCGCCTTCAGGAGTTCAGCCGTGATTCCGTCATCACCCGGCGCCTTGTTGTTTTTAAGCTGTTTCAGAGCCATCCTAATCTCGTACAGGCTGACATCCGGGATATCTTCGGTATAGTGACGGGTCAATCTAGCTCTTGGGTCGTTTGCTAGACTCGCAACAGGCTTGCTGACTGATGTGTACAACTGCCTATAGAATGTCTCGATCTCCCTCAGAAGCTCCGGTTTGGCGGATACGGTCCTGCCATCGTCGGTCTTCAGTTTCGTGAGCTGGCTCTGCCCAATAGCCAGATCCCTTGAAAAAACCGTGGAGCCTTTATTTCGCTCAATCGCGGTTTAAATACGCTCGGTATTAAAGCGGCGGAGGTCTCTTTTCAAGGATTTAGAGATCTGTCTATTGAGCTGCCGGTATTTGCACGCCTCATCTGAAGACTGCAGGATCATCTCACGCCTCTCCTTCATAAGCTTGAGGGTAGGATCAGAGATCTTTTTGTTTATATCTGTACGACGGGTCTTGAAAAACTTAGACCCGACCGTATGGACAGCTTCCACGAACCCGTCGCTATATTCGTCCACTGAGCTACCTAGGCACTCGAAACGATTCTGGAGTTCGAGCTGAAAGCTCTCGGGGTTTTGGACCTGGATCTGTGCTGGTCGGAGCGTGGACTTCATCAGTCGAGACCTTTCAAGCTTAATATTAATGTTCAATGTGCCTCTTACCATGCGGTGATCGCTCCCGGTTTTTACCGAATTGATCACAGAGACATCATTGAACATTTGCTTCTTGGTTGACATGATGAAGTCAATCTCATTTTTTGTTGCACCAACGGGGCTCTGCCAGGTCCACTTCCTGTGTTCACGCTTTATGAAGAAGGAGTTCATCATATAGAGGCCCTCCTTCTCCATAAAACTGGCCAGTAGGTGACCCCGGTGGTTCCGACGTCCAACTCCAAATTGACCCACTTGCAGCTCATCCTCGTCTCGTTTGCCCAGTTTCGCGTTGAAGTCCCCCATGACAACGGTGAAGTGAGTTTTGAAACCATGCATGGCTCTGGAGATATCCTCATACATGGTCTCTACCTCGTCGTCGGGGTGTGTCGAGGTTGGGGCGTAGACCTGTATGACCTTCAGCGAATATCTTGAGGATATTCTGAGTATAAGGTACGCCACCCTGGTCGACACACTCTCGATCTTCACCACGTTGTTCACAAGGGACTTGTGGACGATAAACCCGACACCACCCTGGGACTGCCGGTCACCCTCTCCGAAATAGAGCAGGTTACCGGATTTGAGGATTATCGAGTCCTCCCCCTCTCTTCGGACTTCAGATAACCCTATAATACTCCATCGCAACCTGCTCAATTCCTCTTCGAGTTCGTTGATCTTCTCGTTGGTCCGAAGTGTGCGCATGTTGTACGTTGCCAGGTCCAGTCGTCGGAGATTGTTGGGGTAGCCAGATCTCGTCCGGAGATTCTTTGCACCCCTTGCCATGCCGTAACCTCGACCGCTACCGTAGTCGAGGGTAGGCAGGCTGCCGGGTACTAGGGGCCATTTTTTATTTGTGCTTTTCATTGGGGGGGTTTTGCCATAATCGCCACGCTTGGCAGGCGGGTTGGCGATCGCAGTATGGTTGTTACAGAAGCACAGAGAACGCTGCTGCCCATTCTCTGGTTTGTCCCTTAGTCGCCTCTTACGACACCCACGGGAAGACATGGGATGGTGAAATTCTTAACGTCCGGCACCATACGGAACACGTCCGGCACCATACGGAACGTCCGGCACCATACGGAACTATAATATAATATAATCTCAAACAACGGGCTGAAATTTAAAACAAATTTTTAAAGAGCACACTGGGTAAGCAAAACTTGACTGGACTGGAGCTTACTTGAACTAGTCTAATCCTGTTGTTAGTAACAAATAAGCAGCTTTGTTCAACGAAATAGTTTGTTATTAGAACTTTATGAACTGATTGAAATTATAAACAGGTTTTTGAATTTTGAAGAGCTTAAACGCTTTGTAGAACTTTCTTGGGCTACCTGAAGCAAATATCAGAGTGTTCGTACTTCGTATTATTTTGAGTAGTGGTGAGAGTATGATTTATGGGAACATCTGTGTAATATTCCATGTGGGAGAGGCCTATGTTTAGAATCGAACTATGTTAGGCTGATGATGCTGTTTTTAAAGTAAAAAATCTTTAGAAACGTTGAGAGATTTTTGGTACGGGCAAAATTTATGGGTTCGCGTCACTGACATACTAATGTAACATGTTACCCTAGTCTGGTTATTAGCGGCCAGTTTTGCCAATGTTTTGAGTTTTCACTTCAGTCGGCTTTTTTATCAATTCAATTGGGAAATATGGTATTTGAGGTTTTAATCCTCCCAATGTAAAGAACAAAAAGTCGGTTAAAAAGCATTGTAGCTTTGGCTTTCCTTGTAAGATTCCCAGGGGCCCAGAGATCAGATTATTTTTAGCCAGAGACAGAAATGATGACAGTAAGAAAAGATGCGAAGAACATTAAGCAAAAAATAAAAAATTGTTGTCTTTTTTGTTGTTGATAGATTGGCAATTTTTTTTTCCATTTTGGTGTAGAGTTTGAGTTATATCTATTATTGAGATTAAATACAATGTTTTTAGATATATCATATCTAGTGCGGATTGCAAATTTCATAATGAACAAAAACATTGAACAAAGATCAGGTGAGATAGTGGTCAAACAGGCTTACGGTGACTCGACTTTATCAAAAAATGTGCTTATGCACTCATAAGCACATTTTTTGATAAAGTCGAGTCACCGAACGAGCTTTGTACCACTGTACAAAGCGTTCAAAAGCGGTCGAGATTTGATGGAAGATTTGCCTCGTTCTGGTAGGCCATCAAAATCTGCAACTGAAGTTAACATTGCAAAAGTGAAGGAAATAGAGACGCAAAATACTCATCAAGTTTGAGAGAGATAGCCGCTGAACTTTAGGTCTCACAAGTCGGTCCGTACCATTTAAATAATCAGTTGGGTATAAACATGTTGCCGCTCGGCTATTCCCAAAATACCTAAATTATCTCCAAAAACTCAATCGCATAAGAGTCGCTGAGGACATGCTAGAACGAGTAAATTCCGACCCAACATTAATGAAACGAATTGTTACTGGTGATGAGAAGTGATGGAAGGTGAAGTTTGGTATGCAAACTAGTCAACAAGCTTCGGAGTGGCGCCTTCCAACTGAAAAAGTCGATCAAAAGTCAAAATCAGTTGACTGTTTTCTTTGACTATCGCGGTGTTGTGCACTCGGAATTCTTGCTGGCGGGTCAAACGGTAAAAAAAGAATTTTATTTTAGCATTATGCGGCGTTTAAGGGAGCAAATAAGGCCAGGTTTTTGCTTCAGCGAATATCTCGAGGATATTCTGAGTATAAGGTACGCCACCCTGGTCGACTCACTCTCAATTTTCACCACGTTGTGCACAAGGGTCTTATGGATGATAAATTAGGAGAAAGAATTAGGATTATCGAGTCCTCCCCCTCTCGTCAAACTTCAGATAACCCTATAACACTCCATCGTAACCTGGTCAATTTTTCATCGTGTTCGGCTATCTTCTCGTCGGTCCAGAGTGTTCGCGTGTTATACGTTGCCAGGTCCAGTCGGTATATTCTACTGCTTGTCAATTTAATGACTAATAGGTATATTCTACTGCTAGTCAATTTAATGATCAGCAAATATATTCTACTGCCTGTCAATTTAATCATAGGTTTATAATAGTTGACTCGCTAACGCAAAGTACTGCAAATGATATTATTAGGCTCCATGTACTGACTTATGACTTTTACCAACTAATATAAAGATGTACCTAACATTTTTAGAGGGCTATGAAATTGTTACCGGCAGTTGTTCACACAACAATGCCTTATTCATAATTTAATGAAAAAACCCATTACTTATCTAAAACACGACAAATTCTTTCACCTTAATCATTAAAAGATCTAAGAGTAAAAAAGCCGTTTCAAAAGAAACCGCATAGTTTGTAAATACCGGAGCTTTGATAGGAATCTCTGATGGTATCGCGGACAGAACAATTCCGAGCCATTAGGCAGGAACATCGCTCAACCCTTTCATACATAGATATGTACGGGCCTTTAGAGAGAACTGATTGAGTTTCTTACAGCCGGTTTGGTTACCTGATAGTTTCTGCTGGGATTGAGTTATGTTAGAAGCAATGAACTTTATATGGATTTGAGGCCAGCTATTTTGTGATTCTGACGTCTAAGCAAATTTGTGTTCTATAATTTAAGATTCAAATGGTACTACTTAAATAATAACAAATAGTAACGATATAGAGTTTATCGCAATGGGTGAAAATGAAAAAAAAAAACAGGAAAAGATAATGTTTCTAAGAAAGGTATAAACTAACGTGGTGATTGAAAACGAACAAAGTTAGTTACCTAACTTTGTTCGTTTTCAATCACCACGTCAATCAGTCATGCCTTTTCAGATCGATCGCTAGCAATACGTCAAGAGCTCATCAATGGTGCACTCCTTGTAGCAGCATTCATCTACCAACCCACGTTTGCCGCGCACGCCACCCAGTGGCCGCACTGGGCCCTCTGGCAACCACTAGCCCGCATCACGCTTCACTTCTTCTTCGGAACCCCAGCAGAGAGATGCTAAGACTTTGGAAAGCTGTCGCCCGCAGTAGGTCCTTAGAATAAAATAAACAAGAATAGAAAAAAGACAGCGAAACAAGTAAAAAAAAAACCCCGCCACATTTTATTTCATGCTACATAATTTAATTTATATAAACGACACGATCCACAATCTATTGAACAATGCCGTGTTATATACACGGCGTTGAAAAAAATCTTTTTTACAAATCAATACAACCGACTTTCAAATAAAAACACTAAATAGTCAAAAATAACTTCAATTTCGGTAGTCGCTGTCAAAAAACAAAGAAAGGAAACCAGAAACACCGACTTTTTTATTTTTCACTTTTTAGTCGTGGTACTTAACGGGCAAGTTCTATAGCAGGTAAGGTACTAGGAACCTATAGAGCCTAAAGTGATGCCAGAATAGATTACCCGCATAACGTGTAACTTGAACATAACCAGTAGAATGAAAGTGTGTCTGGGCGAACTTTACATATCTGCGTACCCCTTTAGAGCGTACCGGCGAGATGTGATGTGATAAAATAATTTTCAAAATCGGGTCACAATTTTGGCGGAGAAATCAGTGAACATACATAAAATAAATACAAACAGTCGAACATAGATCTATATACTATCTAGATACTAGCTTTAACCCGCGGCTTCGCTCGCAGTGAAGCCAATTTTTTTTAAATAAAATGTATCCTATGTTACTTCTAATACCTCCAAGAATATATGTACTAAGTTTCATTATGATCGGTTCAGTAGTTTTTACGTGAAAGCGTAACAAACAAACTTAAATTCACATTTATAATATTAGTTTGATTTGTAGTTTATTTTAGAGTAAAGTAGAATTAGAAAGCACAGAATAGAGTATATTGCAGTTGTAGGTAGAAATTTAAAAAATATACGGATAGTATAACCAAGGAAGATAAAATTACGTTTACATAATATCACGACTGTATTCCCCGAAAGGTGGTCAGAAGTGCATCTGTAGTACACCCACATTTCGCTAGTTCCATGTAATATGGGGCGAGCCTATTGCCATCAACCATAACGAATCCAGACTCCAGGCTATTACTGAGAAACTTCAGATGGAAAACCCAATAACACTTTTCCTGACCTGGAAATCGAACCCGAGATCTTATTTTTTAGTAAAACAGACAATTGTAAAGAATAATTCGATTTAATAAAAAAAACCGGCTAAGTACGAGTCGGACTTGCACGCCGAGGATCCCGTATAAACATTCAGATTAAATTATTAAAATTAACATTCACCAACATAATTAGGTAAAAATACTGTAGTTCATAAATAATGAGAGCACCGAGCGTTGTTCAAACCAAACAGATTTTATTTACTTTTCCAAGTACATTTTTGAAACTTGTCTTCTTAGCTATGATAGTTTTCCTTTTAGATTTCACATATCCAAAATCAATCATTTAGCTGGCAGAGGGAGGCAGGACACTTGACTCCTAACAAAAATTTCCAATTTAAAACTTAATTATGCGCAAACGGATCCCTGAATCGAAAACTGGTTTTCACAGACCCGTAATATTTTTGAATGGCCTATCTGACGATACAACAAAATGGGATAGACGAGAAAAAAGAACACACACTGTACAGGAGGTACGCTAAAACAAATTTAACTTTTCTGACTACGGAACCCTAAAAAATAATACTCTAACATAGACCAATGAAAAATTAAACTATGTGTATAAAGGAACGTATGCGAACCTTGCTCCGACTTGTGCCTTACAGCAGCAAGAACATGCCACTACAAGAATAAGCACCAAAGTCAGTTTCATGTTGACTGATGATGTAAGATGTTCAAACTGATGTTAATAGACCCAAAGGGTTTTGTAATGTATAAAGTAAGAAGTATGTAAGAAGACTAAGTACGAGGTTCGAATGTGCTGAAGCTCAGTCATGCCCAGCTTTTATACCTGTATTTAGCTCATTAATATTCAGATTGATTTTATAAATAGGACTGAAGTGTAGGTGCGTAGGTTAAATAATATGTGAATATTTACCTTACATGTCACCTTGATTTTCTATGTTAACGAACACCATAGAGAATATGGGTGAAATTGAAATTGACTGGCGATTTTGTTACAATAATAGATATCACTACATTATCATGTCTGTTTGCGATACTCTTAAATACGGAACCGATTTTCATGCAGTTCTCATCAATAGACAGAGCGATTCATGAGGAAATTTTAAATGTTTAGTTTGTTAAGGTTTTGTATAAATTGGTTGAATATGATATGTTGGAAAAAGTCAAGCCACCTGGGAGATTTAATCGAAAATGCTGCCTATTTAATCCCTTTGGGATATAACGAAACAATGTATGATGGCCAGTGTGATATTCCTCTTTCATAGGTTTGTAATATCCGCGATGGCATATTGTCTTTTAAGGATATCTTACTATACCCATCGTAATTTCAAACGGTCTCGTGCAATGAGGAAATGGAAAGCTATTCGGATACAGTATTATCAACTTAAATACGTTAGTTAACTTAAGCATTTTATGCACATTATGATAATCCTTCACAGCATATAATTTAAATGAATATCTTAGGAGTTATCGCAAAATAAAAATAACGCGTGCGAAAATTAATTCAAGCGCGCGTCTCACACTCTATGCGCCCCTACGGCAGAAAAAACATTTAGGCATAATATGCTCTAATACCCGTACGAAGCCGGGGTGGGTCGCTAAATCTAGATACAATTATGTTCTAACGTGAAAAAGAAAGAAAGTGATGCTGAAATATCACGTGGACAATCTTTTAGGTACATCTGAGGCTCTAGAAAAAGTGTAATTCTATCCTCGAAGGTGATGGTCGAAATACAAACATGTAAGGGGGTTTGATAACATGATATTTTGAAACCTTTTTTCATTCCAATACATTTTTGCAATTTTTCCAATCGCTATCACCAAGCTTTAGATGATACATTGTCTAGGGCCATGTAAACATGAAATATGAATCATAATAATAAAAAAAACATTTTACATGAAAATGTTTATGGTGGGATCTTTTTTATAACAAATCAATGCCTAATATTACCACCTTGTAATCATGCAACGTCTAACTTGATAAAAGAAACATTGATATCTCTAGAGGCTTCATTTATTTAGAGTCGTTAAGATAACACCGATTCGACCTTTTCGAAGGATCCGAGATTCGATTGCTAAATAGAATTTGAAAAGTTATTTTCGGCTTTGGCAGTCTATAAATAAGTTATCCAAAGGATAATGTAAATTTGTTAATTACTCTTTTAAGAGCTTTAATTTGAGAATCTTGCCTGAACAAATGCCAACCTTTCGCCAGCGGTTGCGCCCGGGTGAAATTCGTCGAAAAATAAATTAAGCCATGGATTTTAGTGTATTCTAATCCAAGTCTTGGCATACCTTGGATACAAATTTTATCTAAATCCGTTACCTTATCAAGGTGTGAACAGACTTTCATTTTAACCCGACGGAAAATGAGGAGTGTTATAAGTTTAATGTCTATTGCTGTGTGTCTGTATATATGTGTATGTCTGTGGCCTCATACCTCATAAACGGATGGACCGACTTTAATTTGGTTTTTTGTTTGAATGGTGACTTTGTCGAGCTATGTTTAGTTAAAATTGGTTAAGAGGTTCAAAAGTTATCCGCATTTTAGTCTTTGAATTTCGGTTTTTTCGCAAGATATCGTGTCATAATTAAGTGTTTTAATAGATTTTCGATTCATCATATCAGCCGATCGATGTCCACTCCTGGACATCTATCGGCTGATATGATACTTTCATTCAAATCCTGCATGGTGCAGGTGGTCGGACATAAAGGGCTGACACGGAGGTGTTCCAAATCCTGCGAAGGGGCTCCACACGGGCACTGGATTATGTAATGATGTAAAGTACTGATACGATAAGAGGATAAGATTCGGATTATTTTTCTTTTATGTCTAATTTGTTTTTTGTACTTTTAATTTTTCTAATATTACCTGGCGCAAACATACTCATTTTCTTTCTTTTCCTTTAAAAAATCTCTGACGTTATCATCCATTCCGTAAAACACCAAAATTTAAACCAACTTTTCAATCGAACATAAACTGTCGGGCACATGTCTTCTCTCATTAAACGGTTCATTGCTGTTCTGTCAAGGGAGGAAATTATAATCTCCTTTGTTAATTAAGCTACACACGACGCCCAATAGCCTGTAATCCAATATCCAATATGTGCAGGACTGAAATTATTAACGTACACATACAAACTCAATTGGAACAGATTATTTCAAGCCTGAAATTGAATATGTATTCTACGTTTCGAATTTAATTTTGGATTTATGTTTATTGTTTAGAACGGTGTGGAGATAGAAATTTTAATTTGTTTTTCGTGCCATTGTGTGATTTGATTAGATTCTTTAGATTTGTGTGTATTACACGTGTCTATACAATGGTTTATCTACATTTTTTTTTACTAAATCATTTTAAAAAGCTGAGGATCTCGGATATAAAATTAAGCGATCGGCTGCTGCGTATCGTGTCGTGGGTACGATTCCCGCACAGAACAAATATTTGTACGGCCTACAGATAGTTGTACCGGATCTGGGTACTTGTTTATTTGAGTTTATATTTCTGTAAACGCAGTCATGATGCAGGAAACTTCCTAGTCTGGGACAAAAAAATATACTTAATTATATTGTGAAGGAGAAACTGACTGCGCGGTCAGGTACTGGGTTCGTTTCTGATTTTTGTTGTGTCATGTCTGATAATTTTTAGTAAGAGCCCAAAGTCTGAATGCCCAGTGGATGGCAAGTAAGGATATTAAGGTTGTACGGTAGAGTTGCGAAAAAAAATGGCTTGGGCAAATGTTCACAATTTGGATTTTAGTGATTAAAGGCTAAGCATAATATGTAAGTTTAAGTTACCTACGCTAGGTAGATTTACATTCTCCACTATCACTCCATAAACAAAACTATAAACATAATACAATTTACTAAATGTGATCATTTGATCAATTACACAACACACACACTACAATTTATGAAACAGATTCTCAAACCACTACACAACTTCTAGCAGAAAATGCCTTAGGCTTTTAGTCCGCCTTTGTACAGTTATTTTTATTTGTGTATAAAACTTTAACTTAATTGTTTCTTTTATGTTAATGCTCACAGTATCCATACAGGCTGAGTTTTCCAATTGGGTGAAGATGGCCAAATCATCAATATGAAGAATAGCACGGAATCAAGGAATACAATATCAATATCAAGGAATCACGGAGCCGATTTTGATGAAAACTAAAACTGCAAAATTGGATTTTTCTCACCCTATATGTCGACAATCAGAATTGATTGACAAAATCTATACTAAAGCGGGCGAAGCTGCAGGCAACAGCTAGTAAATAAATAAATACTTTGATAAATGATAATCGTCATCATCATTCCATACGAAAGACATTCTCTGCTGATCATAGTGACGCTTGGGTCACCTGCACACATTGACTGGTCCCCTGTGCGCAATAATGACGACATTTATTAACACTGGTTTTATTCTTGTGGAAAGGGCCTAGACAAAATGCCATTCAACCAGCGATTACAATTGGCCAAAATTCCAAAATATATAAGACTGAGATGAGGTACTATGAGATAAAATACGAGTATCACATAATCAATCTTAAACTACTTGTGATAGAATGTCTCTTTCACAATCTCATCTCGTTTCTTAAGTCCATTAACAAACAAAGAGAAATCTACAACAAAAAATAAACGAGTAAGCTTAAAGCAGACAAAGTACCTACGTAGCAAAATCGACAGAATAATAAATCAACGAACCACCACAATAAACGACTCGGTAACTGCACGCGCCAATTACCATTACACAAGAATTAATGAAACTATCTCAAACAACCGAGAAACAACACAGAACGCAATTACAGGAAAACTGTAAAATCTTAAACAACGAGCTGAATTTTAAAAGAATTTTTCAAAGAGCACGCTGGGTAAGCAAACTGGACTGAACTGGAGCTTATTTCAACAACTCTAATCCTATTGTTACGGCAAATTAGCAGCTTAGTTCAACGAATTAGGTTTTTTTTAGAACTTTATGAATTGTTTGAAGTTATTAAGGAGGTTATAAACAGGTTCTTGATTTTGAAGGGCTTAACCGTTGTGCAGAACTTTTTAGGCTACCTGCAGCAAATATCTTAAAAGAGTTACGATGTTTTCGATGATAGAATGTAATCTGGCTAGAGCCTTAGATTTATTTCATTTGTTTAAGTTTTTGTATAAAATGAAAAAAAAACGGTCAAGTGCGTGTCGGACTCGCGCGCTAAGGTTTCCGTACTAAATCGCAAAGAACGGTAAAAAAACACGTTTGTTATATGGGGACTCCCAAATTTACCACTTAAGTATTTATTTTATTCTGGTTTTAGTATTTGTTGTCTATAACAACAGAAATACATCTTCTGTCAAAATTTCATCTGTTTAGCTATCACGGTTCATGAGATACAGCCTGGTAACAGACAGATACACAGACGGTCAGTGGAGTCTTAGTAATAGGGTCCCGTTTTTACTCTTTGGGAACGGAACCCTAAAAAGGACATGCAACTTGAAACAATAATAGCAACAAACAGTAAGTGTCGTATAAACTGAAAAACTGGAAACTTACTCCAGCGTCAAGGAATGTTTTTTTTTTATTATTGATAGGCTTGCGCTTGACCAGTATCTCACCTGGTGGTAAGTGATGATGTGATCGACAATGAACCACGCTTACCTAGAAGAAATCTATTCACTCTTGACTTAAAGAACCCTAGATTGTAGCTATCGGGAAACATAGACACGGCAGGGAATTCCACTTCTTAGCTGTACGCATAATAAAAGTATTATCAAAACGTTTAGTGTGTATTGGTGGGATGTTCACCATGTAGCGATGGCGCAGTGCCGTACGTCTGGTAGTCCGATGATAAAACGGGCTAGGCAAAATTAGATCATGCAATCTATCGCACACTCCCTGGAATGTTACCGATAAAAACCGAGAAGCTGGCAACATGGTGTCGATGTTCAAGGCTCTGGAGCATTGACTTGACCAGTGCGTCATTGCCCATGAGCTTCTTGGCCCGCTTTTCGATCGATTCTAGTGCTTAAGCTGGAATTTGGCGGATCCAGAACAGTACTCCATGCATGATCGAACTTGCGCTTGATACAAGTTGAGCAGCCGTTCTGGCGTAGATAGAAAGTCACTTGTATAGAGCCTTACGTTTAATGTTTTCATTAAGTTTACGTGTAAGATGCAAAACGACATGAAACTTGAAACAATAATAGTAACAGAAAGTGTCGTATAAACTGATTGGGCAACTTACTCCGGAGTCATGGAGTGTTATCGCACCATGTGTCGCAAATGACATTATTAGGCTCCATGACTTATGACTTTTACCAACTTATATGAGGGTGTCCCTGAGATTTTTAGAGGGCAATGAAATTGTTACCGACAGTTAATTAAATTTGAAATAACAGAGAATTACGAATAGTATTCGTATTTGTCATTCAAATTAGTTTTTGTCATTCTGAGAGTTTGTCTTAGACGACTTTCAAAAAAGGAGGAATTTCAATGTTGAACTGTATATTTTTTATGGTGCTAATGAAAGTCGTACCATCGAACTGATCTGATGATGAAACCGGAAGGTGCCGCCCGCGCCGGCACACAAAACTATAAATAAAACAATGTCTCCTTATTATGTTTAAGCTTATTGGAATTTTCATGACTTCGTGAGATCTCTCTTGCTATAAATGATGTTCATGGTAATTTGGGGTAAGTACTAAAACTTAAAAAATTATAAGCTTTTTAACAAAAAATAAGCGGACTTCCAAAATAGAGCTGTTTTTGAAAGATACCTATTATTTTCGTTTGGGTCTACGTTTTAGATGCATTAGCTTTTTATGTCATAGTATTAATGCATAACAACGGATAGCATAAACTTAATTTCGCAGAAAATCGTTTGGCATACACTCATTTGTAATACATTCAAAACTCATAATTTTGTATATCAGAATCGTCTTTAGGCATAAATTTTATATCGATAGTCAACGCAGAATCATCATATCGCAGTAAGCTCACAGTCATAATCGTCATTTGGCATACATTTCATATCCATATTAATTCAAATACTCATCTATCACATTACAGAAAATACAAAGAATAATTTTGTATTTTTTACCAAAATAATAAATTTGGATCCACTAAACCTATCAAACCCATAGCCCAATACATTTTCCTCCATATTTTACAATAGTCTTGCCAACCAAGGATTGCCCTTGGGTGCACTTCTATAGTGCATACAGGGACAATCGTCGGTTGGTGTCACATTTCCTGATAAATGCCTAACAAGGCCTCTGCGAGTTGGCTTCACACGCCTTTCAAAGGACCGGGACCCCAGGGTCCCGAGATTGTCAGAGTCATGTAAAAAAATGAATAAACACAAAATAAAAATGGTTTTTATTTCGCTGTATGACGCATGCAAACGAGCATATACCATGCATGCACCATGCATGCAGCAAGCATTCAGCATGCAGCAGGTATGGTTTTTGTCACGGCTCCGGCGCAAGGGAAATGAGCATTAAGCATTTAATATTTTGATTCCTTTTTATATAATTCAAATTATCTAAATTACCTTTTGTCTATTTATATCTTGATAAATCAATTTCTGTACTTTCATCAATGTGTGTAGGCATTGTGATAAAACTATTGAAATAATTAAATTGACCGGGCTTTCTGAATAAATCCATCACTTATTGGGCCGAGGAATAAAAAGAAGTGTCTCTTTTAATTATTTTAATGTTGAATTTAGTTTTAATATAGAATAGGTATGTACGATTAGTATTTAAGCAACAAAGTCGATGCGCAGCGGGGCTCCTATTTCTGTCTGCAGGGTATAAAGTAACCTAACATGAAGGAAATGACGGGAGCTGAGTTCGCTCGCTATAGCTCCCGTCATCTCCTTTCGAACCTTACCTATCCGTGTCGGGGTGCCCTAAGCTCCCGAACTCGCTTCGCTCGGTCTTGGACTGCTTCATTGACCATAATTTATACAAATTCCCGAACCGTTACGAAATAAACAAATTTTTTTTTTTGTCTGGTATGAATAAACTTAATTATCATGTTGCCTTGAATGCAGTTTATTTTTAATTTATTTGTAGATCAACTAATATAGACACAATAATTAATATAAAGATAAACGTAAAAAAAATACATCATTAATTTTTTTAAATGCTCATTTACAATAGATCAATAAGATTTTAGAAGTTCAAATAATATTGACTTATAAAATTATTCCAAATGAATTTCTGCTATCTTCATAATATGCCAAATGAAATTATGCCACATAAAATTATGGCATTTTAAAAGTATGCCATTGTTAATTCGGACATATAAACATTCGGCCAAAAAATAATCTATATGGCTAGTATATGCCTTAAAAATAACCGTATAAAGAAGATTATGCCAAGTGTGTTATGTCAAATAAATTTCGGAGCGTCAAGAGTCTGCCAGATAGAGGGAAACCTTTTCGTTTTTCAACACCGACTTCCAAAACGATTTTTTTCAATTTGTAGTGTTTTGCTTTGGAAGTCAGTTTATAATTTATTTTGTTAAAAAGTATTCTGAATGTTAATGTGATGCCAATCTGTTCGATAAATATTAAATAAAATAAGATTTAAATAATATTAACTTCAGCCCATTCTGCCGGTTGCAGATAAAAAGCTCAGTTCATCTTTCTCATTTATTCGAGCAAAGCTGAACTAACATAGCCTTGTTCTGTGTTACAAATCCAGCAGTAATGAAACAATGTATTAAAATAATACCAGCCTTTCACTGCCCTATTGCAGAGAGAATATAGAGATGGTTCGAGTATTAATCACTATAGGCCGAAGGCTCAAGAATCACTGAGACCGTTTCTAAAGTAGCAAGAGAGATGTTGACACCCGTCAGCGAACTATCGACTGCCAGATCACTGCACCCGTGGCGACGCTAAGTACACTTATGCACTTTTAAGTTGTAGGAAGTTTTAATAAATAAATACACCTCATTCCGTACCGCGCAGCTACTTCAGAATGGTCTCAGTTAAGCGGTCAGTCTATACCTTTGCTCATGACGGGTTTACGATTTAAAACTTATAATATTAAATAAGTCCGGGTTACCCCGAGAATAATAACAGGCCGCCTAAAACCAATATTACTCGCAGCACTGAACCCGCTTGCAGGAATAGCCTCTTCGGAGGTACGAGAGAAGTGGCCTGTTCATCCGGAAAACACAAGCAGGAGACAGATAGACGAAACTCTTTATACAATGTGGAGAAACCAAGGGGCAGATTGAAGAGTCGCAAAAGCTTTCTGAGGTTAACTAAACCAATTAATGACAGCAGGTCTAGTGATGCCAAAAAGAGACTGTGGCTCCTCAAATAAACCCCTCCGACTGACTATGTTGAGCCTGCTGAAAAGCTCTTTTCATTCGATCAACTTCCGTGGCCAACCTAGAAATCCCTTAACCAACTCCGAAGCCAAGTGGGTTGCTGCAGACTCAACTTAGTTAGAGGGGGGCATGGGGGTACTCCAATGACCCGCAGTGCGATTCGAAGCTATGTCCTAAACAATGCCTTACCTCCCATCGTGCTCTCTGTGCAACAACACCTCCCTGAAGGACCTTTGTGAGGCAAATAAAACGAGCTGTTGACGTGGCTGAAAACTGGTGAAAACGTACACAATAAGGATGTTTCCTGGGTATAAAAATGATAATAGTATTTAGTCCGTCAGTGAGATTATCAAATAATGTTAGACACGTATTATATTTTTTGTCAAATCAATAAAAAAATCACAAATATAAAGCGCATCAAAGTTCGGGCGTTGGGGCTTGTGACGTCACTATGTCAGAATAAAATGTACTAAGAGCGTGACGTCACACGATATTTCATCGCATTATATCGTTGTTACTTAAGGTAAACATGTCAAAAGAAAAAATACGTGCCCAATATTTTTTTATTAATCTACCTGACGGACAAAAAACAAATTTTCAGTTAAGGTCCCTATTGCGGAATCTTCGAAATGACGAAGAAGACCCTGCGATATTTTCCTTCACCGTTGTCAGCGACGTCCAAGATAAACTTAGAAAGAACATGTAAATTAAAAAGTCAGACACAACGAATTACTAATCTAAAACAAACTTAACGACATTTTTTTCACCTCAATCATTAAAAGATCTAAAAGCAAAAGCAGCCGTTTCAAAAGAAACCGTATAGTTTGTAAATACCAGAGTTTTGATAGGAATCTCAGATGGTATCGCGGACGGAACAATTCCGTGCCATTAGGCAGGAACATCGCTCAACCCTTTCATACATAGATATGTACGGGCCTTTAGAGAGAGCTGATTGAATTTCTTAGTACATCCTGTTTGGGTACCTGGTAGTTTGTGCTGGGATTCAGTTATATTAGGAGCAACGAACTTCATATGGATGGAGGCCACCTATTTTGTGATTCTGACGTCTAAGCAAATTTGTGTTCTATAATTTAAGATTTAAATTTAAACCATATGGCCGATTTTTAATTTCTTTGGCAGTTCTTTAAAAAATGAACTTGTAGATATACCTCTAATAGTATATTTTTACCTGAGTGCGGGAGGGTAAAGTTTTTCAAGCCTATGTATGTATTTCTATAGCACGCTCTACAGCCCAAACAATTTGACGGATTATGTCATAGTACCTGGGCGACCGAGCTCTGTTTGGGTGAAAATAGAGTAAACGACGTTTTCTAATAAAAAATCTTTTTTACAAAAAAAATACTACCGACTTCCAACTAAAAACACTACAAAGTGAAAAATAACTTTCTTTTTCGAAGTCGGTGTCTTTGGTAGGTATCAATTTTTTTCGTTATGGACACCGACTTCGAAAAAGAAAGTTATTTTTCACTTTGTAGTGTTTTTAGTTGGAAGTCGGTAGTATTTTTTTTTGTAAAAAAGATTTTTTATTTTTCACTTTTTAGTTGTACCTATTAAGTAACTTGCTTTAGACGAGGTAGTAATGCCAGAATAGATTAACTGAATGCCATGAAACTTGATCATAACCTGTGAAATGAAAGTGTTTCAAGGTGAACTGTACACATCTGTGTACCCCTTTAGAGCGTACTGGCGTGATGTTATGTTATGAAATGGTATAAACAATAAAAAGACATGCGGTTGCAGCAATCCCGAGAGAATTGCCTTCATTTATTGAAGAGTTCTGCTGTATATCTCCGAAGTTCTTCATCAGATCTTCAACAAATTAAAATGGGACCAATTTCGAAACATACTCTAGAAATCAAAAAAAGAATTTTCAAAATCGGTCCACAATTGACGGAGATATCAGTGAACATACACAAAAAAAAAAAAAAAACAAACATGAAGTCGAATATAGAACCTCCTCCTTTTTGGGAAGTCGGTTAAAAATGAAATCTAGCTAGATCGATTTATCGCCTTCGAAACTTCCTGCAGAATAATTTTCAAAAAATTCGTTCTGTTTTTAAATGAGGGAAAAGGGATCCTTTGGAAGGCCTTAGCCTTGTAGTTTCAAGCCAATGCTGGATAGTTTTGGCTATTTTTTTTTTTTTTTACAATGGATAGAAAACCCTTTCTAATTTTGTGTGTTAATATATGAATAACAAATAGTATCAATATATGGATTATCACAATGGGTGACGTATGTTCATAAGAAAAATATAAACTAACGTGGTGATTGAAAACGAACAAAGTTAGTTAAACTTAATCATTTATTTACATTAACATTTTACAATCAGTCATGCCTTCTCAGGTCGATCGCTAGCAATACGTCAGGAGCTCATCAATGGTGCACTCTTTGTAGCAGCATTCATCCACCAAACCACGTTTGCCGCGCGCGCCACCCAGTGGCCGCACCGGGCTCTCTAGCAGCCACCAGCCAGCACCACGCTTCACTTCTTCTTCCGAACCCCAGCAGAGAGATGCTAAGACTTCGGAGAGCTGTCGTCCGCAGTAGGTCCTTAAAATAAATTAGACAAGAATAGAAAAAAGACAGAGTAACAAGTAAAATTAAAAAAAAACAGCCAAATTTTTATATCATAATTTATCTAGATAATTTATCTAGTAATAGACATGACCGACGATCTATTGAACATTTAATCATGACACGATATCTTGCAAAAACAATAGCGTGTTATATTCACGCCATTGAAAAAAATAATTTTTTTTCAAAGCAATACAACCGACTTTCAAATAAAAACACTACAAAGTCAAAAATAACTTCAATTTCGGTAGTCGGTGGCAAAAAACAAAAAAACGAAACCAGAAACACCGACTTTTTTATTTTTCACTTTTTTGTTGTGGTACTTAATGGGCAAGTCTTATAGTAAGTAAGGTACTAAGAACCCATAGAGCCTAAAGTTATGCCAGAATAGATTACCCGCATAACTTGTAACTTGAACATAACCGGTGGAATGAAAGTGTATCTGGATGAACTTTCCATATCCCTTTAGAGCGTACCGGCGGGATGTGATGTGATGAAATAATTTTCAATATCGGTTCACAATTTGACGGAGAAATCAATGAACAAACATAAAATAAATACACACAGTCGAACATAGAACCTCCTTTTTTTTGGAAAGTTGTTTAAAAAGTATTTGTACTTCGATCAGTATTGTCCATCGAAGTATTTGTAGTTTATTTTTGAGTAAAGTAGAATTAGAAAGCACAGAATAGAGTTTATTGCAGTTATAAGTAAAACCTCAAAAATATATAGATAGTATAAACAGGGAAATTAAATTACGTATACATAACATCACGCATGTATTTCCCGAATAGGTGTGCAGAAGTGCATCTATAGTACACCCATATTTCGCCAGTTGCATTTAAGGCCCATGTAATAGGGGCGAGCCTATTGCCATCAACCGGGAATGAATTCAGACTCCAGGCTGCTACTGATCCAGATGGAAAACCCAAAAATACTGTTCCTGACTCGGATATCGAACGTAGGCAATGCAAAATTTCATGCTCAGAAAAAAAGATAGTATGATAAGGGGCGAAGCCTTCCTTAATTTTTAGGGATCCGTAGCCAAAGGGTAAAAACGGGATCCTATTACTAAGACTCCGCGGTCCGTCTGTCTGTCTGTCTGTCCGTCTATCACCAGGCTGTAATTCATGAAGCGTGATAGCTAGACAGTTGAAATTTTCACAAATGATGTATTTCTATTGCCGCTATAGAAAACAAATTCTAAAAACAAAATAAAATAAATATTTAAGTGGGGCTCACATACAACAAACGTGAGTTTCACTGTCGTTTTTTGCAATAATGGTACGGAACACTTCGTGCGCGAGTCCGACTCGCACTTTCAGTTTTTTTATTCGTTAAAAAAACCGGCCGAGTACAAGTCGGACTCACTAGGGCTTCCGTACAAACAGCTATATTCTCTAAAATAACAGATAAAAATACTGAAGTTCAGAAAAAATGAAAGCACCGGCCTTTGTTTCAAAGAAAATATATATCTTTTTACTTTTCCCAAAAATATGTTTTTTGAAACTTGTAAAGCTTGCCTAGCTGTGATAGTTTACCTTTTAGTTTTTCGTTATATATAATACTGCCGTATTTTTTTTTCACATATTGAAAAACATCATTTAGCTGGCGGAGGACTTGACTCCTAACAAAAATTCGCAATCTATAGTTTAATTTTACGCAAAGGAATCGAAAAATGGTTTTCACAGACCATAAAGAAGAGGAAAAGAGTGTCCGTGGAGTTTCTATCAAATTCTTCTCCATTGAGATCTACTGACGTTTGCGAATTTGCAACTAGAGTCATATTGTTTTTTTTGTTTGACAATTCAAAAGTACCTTTAATTTATTTGGTTTATTTGAAATAAACTATTTTGATTTTGATTCTGATAAAATTTTTGAATGGCCTAACCTGTGATGATGACATGGAACAGACGAGAAAAAAAACATCGCTTCTTTACGTGTACCTACAGGAGGTACCCTAAAAAAAATATATATTTTTGCCTAAAAAAATACTCTAACATAGAACAACAAAAATTAAACTAAAGCATATATAGGAACTTATGCAAACCTTGCACCAACTTGTGCCTCACAGCAGTAAGAACACGCTACTATCACAATAAGCACCAAAGTCAGTTTCATGTTTACTGATGATGTGCAAGATCTTCAAACTGATGTAAATAGACCCAAAGGTTTTTGTAATGTAGAAGTATGTAAGAAGACTAAGTACGTATTTCGAATGTGCTGATGCTCAATCATTCCCAGCATTTATACCTGGATTCAGCTCATTAATATTCAGACTGCGTAGATTAATGAAGACACCTTACATGTCACCTTGATTTTCCATATGAACGCGCATCTTAGGAAATGTGGGTGAAACAGAAATCGGCTAACGATTTTGTTACAAAAATAGACATTCTAGATAAATTGATGTTTTATCAGCGATAAGACTAATAAAATAAAAAGACCTTCAGAAGCTTTTTAAACTACACTGTCGATTGCCGATCGAAAAATCGACAATCTATCGAGTACAAAATTATGACATGGTATCTTGCGAAAATACCCCGATTCAAAAAATACAACGCTTATTACTTTTGAACAGCTGAACCGATTTTCATTAAACATAGCTAAGAGCAATCTCGATAAAGTCACCTTTCAAACAAAAAATAGAATTCAAATGCTGTGATGCTTTGCTTCATCTATGATGCCACAGACAGATACACAAATACACAACAGCATTACTTTATCGAGAGTGTTCTTAGTTATGTTTGATGAAAATCGGTATAGCCGTTCTAAAGTTATAGTCGTATCACTGTTTGAATCGGGGTGTTTTCACAAAATATCGTGTCATATTGCATGTCCAATAGATTGTCAATCGGAACGTTTCTACTACTAGATAAATTATGTAGCATGAAATGTTTTTTTTTTTTTTATTGTTTCTTGTGTTATACCTACCGCTATGGCCGTCGCCATTTCGTTGGTATAATATCGCTTGTATAGAGCTTAGGCTTAGGCAAAGGTCTTAGGACTTGGGATCAATCATAGAACGGCACTTCTTCTACTGTCTGAGATGCCCATCCAATCGTGAGATGGGCGGGTTTTGCCTTCGTCTTGAGGAAATGAGTTCCATAAATTGATTCTTGATCTAAATTTTTGTTACAATCTATTCCTATTATTACCAACTCGTAATAATGCACAGCTCGACTTTAAATAAGGAACTTTGATATCTCTAGAGGCTCCATTTATTTAGAGTCGTTTAGATAACACCGATTTGACCTTTCCGAAGGAACCGAGATTGGATTGTATGTACTTAGGTAGAATTTGAAAAGTTGCTTTGGGATTTGGCCGTCTATAAATAAATTATTTAAAGGAGTTAAGTAGGTTGGTTAATCAGTCTTTTTAGGAGATTTTATTTTAGAATCTTTCCTGAACAAATACTCCAGTTTTCGCCAGCGGCTTCGCTTGCGAGAAATTGGTCGAAAAAGAAAATATCCCTCGGAATTTTGAACGGAATAGAAAATGCCCTGTGTTCTAATTGTAATGGTAGATATACCTTAGTTACGAATTTTATCTAAATCTTTTATCTCAATTAGGTGTGATTTTTTGACAAACATCCAAATAACATGTACCATAGACTTTAATTTTATTAAAATATTTGTTTATTTTATTTATATCGCTTTTGACTACTATCTCACCTGATGCTAAGCGATGATGTAGTCTTCTATTTTCGTGTCGGTTAACTCAAACTATAGTCACAACCATTCAATTTTTGTCCAACCAGTACCTATGAAGCTACTCGGACAGCAGTTGGGCATGAAGGGCAGACAAGGAGGTGGGCCAAATCTTGCGAAAAGACTCCACACTGGCACAATGTAATGTAGTGATTTATAGTATTGATACGATAGGAGGATAGTATTAGGATATTTTTTTTTATTTCTAATTTGCTTTTTGACCACACCTCCTCCCCCAGGAAACAGTGTTATAAGTTTGACTTGTGTATCTGACTGTGGCTTCATAGCTCCCAAACGGATGAAGCGATTTTGTTTTTTTTTTTTGATAGGTAACTTAATTAAGACTATTTTTTACTATGTTTGATGAAAATCGGTTCAGCCGTTTCAAAGTAATGCGAATTTTACTCTTTTTGCGCAAGAAATTGTTTTGAAATTACGAGTTTCGATGGATTGTCGACGGAACCGTGTCTAATTCTAGATAAATTATGTAGTTTAAAAAGCATAAGATAGGCTCGGGGGATTTTAAGATTTTTAATTTACCCTTGTTTTACTCATAAATTTTCTATTATTACTTGGCAAAACATTCATTTTCTTTATTTTCATTTAAATACATTTTGACGCCATTATCCACGACACCGAAAGTTTACTCAGCTTTTCAATGGAAATGTCGGGAACATGTCTTCTCTCATTAAACGGTTCATTGCTGTTCTGTCAAAGGAGAAAATTAAAATCTCCCTCGTTAATGCACACGATTACCAATAGTCAATATCCAATATGTGCAGGACTGAAATTATTAATGTACACATACAAACTCAATTGGAAAAGCAGCAATCATTTCAAGCCTGAAATTGAATATGTATTCTACGTTTGTAATTTAATTTTGGATGTATGTTTATAACGGTGTGGATTTAGAAATTTTAATTTGTTTTCCGTACCATTGTGTGATTTGATTAGAATCGATGGATTTGTTTGTATTATTTAGACAACATTTATCTACAATTTCTCCTAAAGCTGAGGATCTCGTTCAAAATGATTTATTATGTTTATTTGCTTTGTAATATTAGGAAAAGAGGTACTGACTCCCTTGATCCGATTTTGGCTGTGTAATGGACCGTTCCATCGGGAAGTTCTCAGTTACAGCCCGAAGTCTAGATACCTGGCCAGTTGATATATGCTTTCTTCATACTCGTATTATGAATTAAACCTAACTAGTGAAATGTGGGTGTAATATTTTATGTCCTCCTCTACCTAACCGTTCAGGGAACATAGGCGTGATGTTATTTCATGACATGTTTAAAAAAAATTGGGTTCCGAATCTTTGAACAAGTACTCAAATGTTTTTGAGTAGTTTTTCGTATGCCAATTTTATCGAACTTTGCATGACCTTTTCAATTATTGCCAACGAAAACAGTTTTTCGTGAAAACTTTTCCGTATGTGTTGAGTAAGCTTTGCTTCTTTTGCCCAAAAGTTTGCCTTTGCTCGCACAAATAGCCTTTAGACAAAATTTATCAAGATTTTGGCGAAATCCGGCGAATGTGAACGTCAATGTTTACCAACTCAGTTTCTATAACATTTTCTGATCTATGCTGAAGAATTTATTACCGCTGGCGATCTTTTTGTGTTCGATTGTTTATATTTGCTTTTACATTTTCGTAGGTCGTTTTAGGGTTCCGAAATCAACAAGGAACCCTTATAGTTTCGCTATGTCTGATTGTCCGCCCGCAGCTTAGCTCAGAGACTCTTATTGTCTACTAGAAAGCTATAGTTTGGCATGAATTCCGACAAAGTGGTAATATAAAATCATTTAAAGAAAACTTGTACCTCCTATCGACGTAAATTAGGAATGTTTTTTTTCTCGTCTATCCCATGGTGTGGGTGTGGTATAGGTCCAACAAAACCCCATACCACGGGATAGACGAGAAAAAAACATCCGAAAATATAGATGAGAACACTAATAATTTTTGAACAGACCCGTAATACTTTTGAATGGCCTATCATTCAAAAGTATTACGGGTCTGTTCAAACAATTTTTAGAATCAGAGATCCGTTTGCGTAAAATTAAGCTTTAAATTGCAAATTTTTGTAAGAGTTAAGTATGGCCCCGCCAGTGAAATGGTTGCTTTTGGCTATGTAAAAAAAATCACGGCAGTAGTATATATAACGAAATTAAAAGGAAAGCTATCACGGCTAAGTAGGCTTTACAACTTTACGAGTAATAGTCGACCAACTTATAAAATGTACTTGGAACAGTAAAAATTGTACAAATGGCATTAAAAAATTTCTTAAATAACGCTTTTAGTTGTGTAAAACAGATAGTAAATACATGCTTACGAACTATGAAAATATATATAAAATAAAAATAATGATTTCTAAATTAATAATGTTTAAGCTCGAATAACGCATTAGAGTAGGCGGAGTCGTTGGCAGTACCAGTCCGTACGGTGCATGCGCATTGGGAGTATATAGCAGATACTCCAGTAGTATTTTCGACGTTTTGTAATCTAAAGACAAACTAAATTCGATTTCCAAGCAAATGCCGCGACGCGACCATAGATGGAGGTATTCTCAGTGGTCGCAATTATAAACTTAATTGCATTTGTCGTAAGGTTGACATTCGTGTCATAGGTCGATATTTACTACTATTCAACTGTTATACTGCACTGATGTGACCTGGTCACAGAAGTGCAGTATTATTAAGAAACAGGGAGCGTGCTGGCTCTAACACGCGCTCGTATCGGCTCCTTTCGCAATTGACGTCCGTCATACAGATTATTAAGTGCAGCTTATTTACGTTGGTTGTATTTTCCTATCATTGAATAATTTGATTTTACTTGGTAGTTCAGTAGGTTGTTTGAAAATACTCATACTAAAATATTTGTTTTCGGTTTGTGAATATTTGGAGATTTTAACGAAGACTATATCCGTAACAGCAATACTACAGTATACAAATTATTAAGTGATGCTTGTTATAAATCTTTATTACAAACGCTTGCCTCTAACCGCGGTGGTACTCAAATAAATAATATTTTTTCTAACTTCACCTTTTTAGTTGGATTTTATAACTCCTTCTTCAGTTACCATCATCCTGTGTAGGCTCTTTTTTAAATGTTGTGAGCCGCTGATACCGTTTTAATGTTCATGTAACAAAAAACAACCCTCTTCTTAGTCCGCATTATTATGCAACTACGGAACCCTTTTACTGCGCGTGGCCTGACACACACTTGCCCGGTTTTTTTGGGTTCCGTACCTAAAGGGTAAAAACAGGACCCTATTAACAAGACTCTGCGATCCACCTGTCTGTCACCAGGCTGTATCTCATGAACCATGATAGCTAGACCGTTGAAATTTTCACAGATTATGTATTTCTGTTGCCGCTATAACAACAAATACTAAAACAGAATAAAATAAATATTAAGTGCGGCTCCCATACAACCAACGTGATTTTTCGCCGTTTTTTGGGATAATGCTACGGAACTCTTCGTGCGCTAGTCCGACTCGCACTTGGCCGGTTTTTTTATTATTATTGATAGGCTCGCGCTTAACAACTATATCACATAATGGAAGCGACGGTGTAGCACGCTGACCTAGAATGAATGAATAGTGAACATATATTAACGCACTACTGGCCGTGCGCCCTCTCGCTCCAAAATATCAATATTGACAGTTTTGTTTACAAATTATTCTTTGATTTTAAATTTAAATGTTTATTTCAATTACAAAGGGAATTGCAAGCAATAACAAAGGGAATTTCGTTACATGTTATTGGAGATCACCTTTGAAGCAAATTATATTATGCAATTTAAATTTGGACAATATAAAAATGAGAGACAAAAAATAAAAATTAAAGTGGTAATTTAAAATTATACAAACAGCTTTGCAAATGAATGAGCTTTGTACGAAGAAAAAGGCCAGATTGCGCTTGAACGTGTGGTGTGTTATGGTGAGTGCGTGAGTATGGGTGTGAGTGTGAATATTGAGTTTGTGTTGTGTGTGAGTTATAATTAGCACAGCTTAGTTCACCTGTCCTCATTAATATCATTTACATATGCTATTTCAGTTATGACGAAATTTTAGCCAATTATTTTTCTGTGTAAAAATATTTTAAATGTCCAAGTCGTTTTGGAGGGGTATTCAAAAGTAACGAAAATATATCGTGTTGATAAATATTTATTTAAAACGATTTTCGTATATTTAATAGATATTAGTTACACGAAAAACCATGTTTTACAAATAATGTACATGAATCAATAACAAATATATGTCTTTTTAAGCTTTTTAACCAATCCGTTACAAAGGAGTATGCTTTAGAAAGTAACCGTTTTATGGAACTGAAGCGGTGGCAGGCCCTTAATCCCCTTTCATCCTAAAGACCTCAATGCACAAAGTTTATCGCAATCCATTTCTAGTTTCTCTTGACAAACACTCAGAGACATCATGTCTAGACTGGGATATATTTTAAAGTGGCTCTCTATTGGCTGAATGTAAGGGATGGTCGAGCAACTAATTGAAACCGCGCTGAGCACCTTTCCGCTTCGGTGGACGTGTTACTCGTTGGCTGTGTGGCTCAAGTTATGGGCGAAAGAGATTATAGGATTTAAAAAAGTATATTTAATTAAAAGTAAATACATTTAAATTCGGTTTTTTATCAATATAAAATGATCTTCGCTGCTCTTTTCTGATTAACTTCGTTGCGGGATCCGAGATAGTTAAATCGTTTCTTTGGGACCCGTCAACCTTTTTTACCTCAATTTTCTTGTGGGTAACACTAGTGATTGTGGTTTTGGGAAGTTGGTTGGGACGAGTCCTAAAATCAGAAAATCAGAAGAAAAATAAAATGTTTAACAATATTGAAAAATCAAACCTTGGGTCTATAATTAACATTTCAAATTATTGATACAAAGGCCACGATGATATAATAGTAATCACAACGATGAAAGGAAAAAACCATTTCAGAACCTTTTATGTTTTGAGTAATTAAGGTATTATACGTCTATAGGGTTGGTTGATTTCGCTTATTATTGTTTTATTTACTCGGCTTTCCCAGAAAGAGGGTAATGCTTTCATAATACTTGAGTCATACGGGTGCTGAATAAGTCAGGGAAAACAAGGCAAATCAGTATGACAAGGCAACAACGTCATGTTTATCATCAAGAAAAAATATCCCAAGCTGCCTCTCGGAACCCCACAGCCCTCTGAGTTGGCTATTTCAGACTTACTTTAACTAAACAACTCCAGCAGCCATATTGCGTAATTAATTCAGCAAGGCAAAGAGTATGAAAAATCGCCCAATCACATACACGGAAATCTACATCGGGTCTTTCATCTCGCATGTGATTGGTCGATTTTTAATACTCTTTGCCTTGCTGAATTAATTACGCAATAAGGTTGCAGGTTTCCTCACGATGTTTTCCTTCACCGTTGCCTGTGATGTCCAAGATAAACTTAGAAAGTATGTATGAATTTGAAAAAGTCACATTTAAAATAGGCAATTTTATGATTTAAACCAACGACCTTAAACCATGAGAAGCGAGGTCTTAGCTATAAATTAAAATACTGGCAAAAACATTGTTTTATTTTCCTAAAAAGAAAATAATCGTATTAATTTAAGGAAAATATGATGTTAAAAGTGCCCACGATTAATTTTTCTTTCTTTCTTTTCAATTTATAATATAAAGTGCCATTTTGTGAGATAATTTCTTTTTAATATGGCTAGCATAACATTTTATTTTTTAACACAAAATTAGTATTTAATTTATCTCTGAGTTTTACCATTCCCTAGCGAACCAGATCTTATAATAATAATAAAATCTTTATTTCCGAAAATTAATAATTTTATTTGAACATTCATCATCGTCATTTCAACCAAAAGAGGTCAATGCTGAAGTTAAGCATCCCCCAAGTGTCACCACATTGACCGTTCCTTTGCACATTAAAGACAAATAATTCTATGATAAGAGTTATTCGGCACTATTCAAATAAAATAAAGTTATATAAATTGTTAAATCATGTTTCTTAAAATAAGTTAAAGCCAGAACTCCGTATCAATACGTCATATTTGAAAAAGGGCTTATGAGCAGAACGACCTACTTTTAAAACTACCTAGTAGCAAAACGTCCTATTAGCAGAACAATCACCCAAAATTTTATAGCATTTTTGTGCCCAATACCAATAGAATCTTTGCGTTCCACCCCAATATTATTTGAACCACTACTATCTTACATTGAATGCTATCCAGACCTTAAACAGGCTTTGGAAGATAACAGAGTAAGACTGTTGTGGGTCCCTGGACACAAAGGCATCCATGGTAACGAAGTGGCAGATGAACTGGCAAAAAAGGGCTCAGCAAATGATTTTGTGGGTCCAGAACAATGTGTAGGTATTTCGACGTGTCTCGTAAAAGCCACATTTAGGGAATTTGCAGCTCACATACAACGAAAACTTTGGCTGTCTAATACCGGTCTTCAACACTCCAAGAAATTCCTGAGCTATTCGTTCAAAGCACTGGAATGCATTTGGAATATGAGCAGGGGGCAAATCTGCCACCTGTTTGGGGCCTTCACAGGACACTTTGGAACCGACGACATGCTCATGAAGATTGGTCTAACCGCGACACCCATGTGCAGGTTGTGTGGGGAACATACGAAACGCATGGAGCACCTTCTGTGCACATGCGATGCACTGGCTGGTAAGTGAATGAGTCTCCTAGGGGTTGGATATTCAAAACCGGAAGACTATAGGCTCATATCAGGTGATATGAGCCTGTAGTCTTCCGGTTTTTAGTCTCGTTGTAAAACTCATGAAAATAATTTTCAACGAGATTGGAGAGGAGTGGGTTATCTAGGGGACAGCAATAGATCCCAATAGGTCGAAGTGTCCAAGTTATTTCTCGGCATCTCCACAAGTTAAGATAAGATCTAATAGGCAGTATGTTGAGTAAGTTCCGCTAACGCACCATATAATTAAATTGCAGTTTCCTGACTGTTATGGTAATTTAGTACCCTTGCTAGTTTCTCCTGATGGGATAAGCAGCATCCGAAGTGCTAGCTGACGAAAATATTTTTTAGATGCATGTTTTATCTCCAATTGCCGAAAATTAGCGTAACATGCTTTTGTTTTGTTATAAAAGAAAATAGAGGACAATTTTGTTTGAAGTGAACACTTCTTAAGCCACGTTGTGATTTGAAACTCGGCGAAACGAATAAGTGACATTAAAAAGCACAAACACTACATACATTATGACTAGCTGTCCCGTGCCCACTTTGCTGGGCGTCAAATAACAATCAAATAAAATATAAAAATGTCACTCAGGATTATGTAGCTTTCAACAGGAAAAAAAAATTTCAAAGTCGGTTCAGTAGTTCTAGAGATTACTTCTTACAAAAAAGCTTACAAACTTTGGGTAAAGTTTTTCTTTATAATATTAGTATAGAAAATCATACTAATATTATAAATGCGAATGTTTGGATGTGTGTATGTTTTTTTACTCAATCACACCAGAACGGCTGAACGGATCTGGATGAAATTTGGCACAGAGATAGATTATAGTCAGGAATAGCACGCAATAATATATTCCCTTGCGATAATTTTTGACATTCTCGCGGGCGAAGCCGCTGGCAGAGCTATTACATTATATAGTGCTTCTTATATTTGCTGTCTTCTCTTTTTGAAGGTCACTTCTAACGCGTGTGAACACCACACATGTTTTTTTTTAAATATTTAAATCTACATTATAATAAATATAACATTTTGTTGTTATCATAGCTGAATATATATAAAAAATCTAAAACATCGATATATTCCCTTTATGTCGAGTCCCGTTATGTCGAGCCTGGAAGTCTATTGTTCTCCAAAGTATTGATATTTTACGCTTTCTATTACCTTTATGTCGAGTTTGGTGAACAGGTACAGTCAGGGATGTAAATTAAAAGCCAATGGCATAAAAACATTGTTTTATTATTTGTTCTATTACTTATTTTCATATATATATCTAATATTTCTTAATCTTTTTTTATCTTTTTTACAGTATAGTTTTACAGTAAAAAATAATTCTTCTTAAAAAAGTAACTTTCTTAATCTAAATAAATCACAGTATAAAAATCTTAAACGCCTATCAACTGTAAGAGTTGTTAAGTGATTATCTTTTAATTATTTAAAATATACATGTTACCTAGGTTGATACAACGATATAGCGTAAATCAATAACGCTAATTTAAAAGAATTATTTACTTATTATAAAGCTATATCTTTTTTTACATTTTCACTAATAGTGGTTTTTATACTGTGATTTATTTAGATTACGAAAGTTACTTTTATAAGAACAATTATTTTTTACTGTAAAACTATGCTGTTTAACATTTGCAACAATAGTGATGATTATACTGTGATTTATTTAGATTAAGAAAGTTATTTTTTAGAAGAATTATTTATGTACGTGTGGATTATACTGTGATTTATTTAGATTAAGAAAGTTACTTTTATAAGAAGAATTATTTTTTACTGTAAAACTATGCTGTTTAACATTTGCAACAATAGTGATCATTATACTGTGATTTATTTAGATGAAGAAAGTTATTTTTTAGAAGAATTATTTATATACGTGATGATTATACTGTGATTTATATGTTTAGATTATGAAAGATTAGATATATATATGAAAACAAGTAATAGAACAAATAATAAAACAATGTTTTTATGCCATTGGCTTTTAATTTACATCCCTGACTGTACCTGTTCACCAAACTCGACATAAAGGTAATAGAAAGCGTAAAATATCAATAAAAAAATAAAATATCAACTTTGGAGAACAATAGACTTCCAGGCTCGACATAACGGGACTCGACATAAAGGGAATATATCAAAACATCATCTTCCCTGAGAAGAATAAAAAAGTATTAAGATAAGAATGAAATCTTTCTTTAAGTTTAGGTTACTTCTAGGCAAGCGTGCTCCACCGTCGACCACATCATCGCTTACCACCATCATACCATCAGGTACCTAACATAGTGGTCAAGCACGAGCCTATAACAAATAAAAAATAAAAGTTTGCCGTACATAATTACTGTCCAGAATTTGATCCTTATTAGTGACACTACCAGATGATGTAATAATACAGATAGCATCTTTTTTCAAAGTCAACGGGCCATTCCTAACTAGAAATATTGACTATACAAAAATTCAATAATGCTTTTTGAATTTTTATCAAATTCGGGTCCGTGACTCCTTTGAGTGTTTTCCGCTATTCCTCATAGTTTGTGATTTGACCATCACAAAACTTAAACTGATTAGATAAAAGAGGGTTTTTTTTTATAGAAAAACTTAGATAAAATAATCTTATAACATAGACGGCGGTGCAGTAACCACGCGAGCTTTATTGCTAATTCCCAAAACCCAATAAACGTAGTACTTCACTCTCACTGCAATCTCCTGGCTGCCTCTAATAAAATTTATACTCTACTTATTTACTGTGCTTGGCAGTAACTGCTTTGAGCCTTAGACTCTTTTGCTTTTGCTTTTACGTTAATTGGAATTCGCGCTTTTTTTTCTGCTTTTCATTTGCACCTGTGTAGCTTTCTTTTTGTACTATTTGCAGATAAGGAATGAATCTATTCTAGGTTAACTGGTTCTGCTCCGTATCGACTTTTTTCTTAATTATGCAGTAGACATCATGCCACTGTACAAATTTACTTTGAAGCTTTAACTAAATCTCTTCAGAGTAACTTATTAAATAAATGCTCTTTTTTCGTCTCTATTTTATCGTATTCCTAATTGCCATTTAAGACAAAAATTGGGTAGAACCATAAAAATATTTTTCTAGGTCTTGCCCCATTTTTTTAATAATATTCTGTTGTTTTATTTTTTCAGATAACCAAGCAATTAGACAGGTCCCGAAAAAACAGAACAACTTTTCCAAGCATTACGGTGTCGATTCGCGAATGAATGAAACCGGCCAGTCACTTTCACCAAACTACACTAGATGAGCAGTTGATACATTTTTCCGTTATCTGACCCAATTCTGTTGGAATTAGGTCACAAACTGGCGAGGGGCAACAATCTATCATTGTATCCCACGCCATTTTTACACGCGAACTATTTTTAGCATGCAAACTGGAGTGGGTAGGGATGTTACCGACTTTTAGCAGAGAATAGTTCATATCAGTTTCACAGCTCTTTAAGGGTGTAAAATGAGTGAAGTTGACTGAGAGTTATCATCATCGTTGAGAGTAGTACCCATTCCCTACATTAACACTCTGCCACAAACACACGGTGACAATGTACCAGGTTCACACGTGTTATGGAAACGTGAAGTAACATTTTAAGACACTTTAATTTTAGTTCCGTTCTCTGTCTGCTATGATTACGACTGTGCCCTCAACCCACCACATTGGAACCACGAATGAAACTGACGCAAGAAAATACACACACCTACCTCACGTCTTTTTACTTTTCCAGCGATAAAAGGTATAGGCCAGAGGTTAAACACCTCTTAAAATGATACACCTATAAATATTACAAAAAGTTAAAGATGTATTCATATATAACGTTAGAGTAGAACCCTCGAGTGCCAATTTTCTTAAGATACCGGTTTGTATTTTGTTTTTTTAATGAGACATTAAATACCGAATAATATTAAAATTAAAACCTACGTAGAAGATAAAAAATTAATAAAATACATAGGTAAAAAAATTCATTTAAATACCAAAAACCCAACTGCTTAAAAAGCTCACTAAAAAGATGTAAACAAGAAGAAAATCATGCTGTGTAGTCGGAGGATACATATTCGCGAGCTGGCTGGTCAAAATTTGGTCCTCCACAAATATGGCGCCCAAAATCTGGCATTTTTCTAATATCCAATTTTAATGTAGCCAGTTACACTTGCAACGTTAAGACGAATCGTTTGATGTAAGAATCACCAAGATCGGCCAACGCGTTTGGTCTCTGGAACGCCGAAGAAACAAACATAATTATATACATACATACAAAGACTGATAAATACATTACCCTTCTTTGGCAGTCGGTTAAAAAGAACTTCTAATACTTCATGTTTTAGATTTGTCGTCGACCTTTTTTTTTCTTTTTTTTCTTCTTCAAGCCACCGTATCTGGTAATATATCTGGTCAAAAGTAATTTATATGTTAATTAAGATGTTATATTTATCTACTTAGAATAATAAAATCACGACCAGATCGCGTGGCTTCTAGAAGTTATGGACAATTAATTGTTTCTGGCAGGGATGTCACTTTTTGTGGTTCCTTGTGTTATAAATAGGATGAGTCTACGAGCTAGTTCTAGCTAGAGTTTATAGCTAACAAATGTAAATGTTCCTTAATCTATGACGTTTCCAAAGCTAAATTTAACTTTATTAAAAAAATCGTTGAGTGTCTTGATTTCTAACAGGTATAGGGATGTGTAGGGTCCGAATATTAATTGTATTAGAGTCGTCGATTTTATCCAAGTTATAAAACACTATCTAAAAAAACATATTTTGAAGTCAGCGCCACTTTTACATGTTCGTTGCCAACAGGTATTTTTTTATAACAAAAATAACCTAACGAAACCGGATATTTTTTTATTATTGGACTTAGTGACCTTAACAAGAAAAAAATCGGATATTGATAAAACAGGCTGTAGTGTCTAGAAGCCACGTGATGTTTTCTTTATTATAAGTAGAAAAACAGAAAATCTTTATTTTCGTATAAATAACTTTGCCAGATATAAAAGCTTGACACACATCAATCTATCTAGACTCTAGATTGTTTATCAAAAATTTCATATTCATACGAGATTATGAGATCTAATTTTTATTTCATAATTTTATAACGTGTTAGCAATTTCACAAAGTGTTAAATAATTTGAATACATAATCTGCCCAACTACTCGGGGAATAGGCACATGATGATACGATTGTGTATGTGTCCTTTATGTTTAACGAATTTGTACAAAATTACTAAGAACCTTATTTTCTTCTACGCGAAATTTAACAAAACGAATCTGTTGTAGTCTTGCGAGTATCCAATTTTCCTAAACATATTTCAGTACTTCAAATAATAAATTAACACAAAGTTGCGTTCTGTCATACACAATACAATACTTTATCTCCCTGGTTTATCGCCCGTAAAAACTGATTAGTTCGTCATTCAGATGCATACGAGAATAAAGAATTTTTTCTAAATTTAGATTGAGCGTCTAGACTGAAATGATTAATAATTGTTTTGGAGCTGATAAATTACAGATGAAGACACGAAAAATAAATATACTTGGCGAAACTTTACGGGATTTGATAAAAAACAGCTTTGGAAAATTAGCGGGGCTGAAGACGAGTTTAATGTAAATATGATATAAAATTGGTGTACCTACCCTTGGTGTTTCCCTTAAGTGAGGCAATACTCGGTTTCCTTTGTCTTAATAGTCATTTGTACCTACCTAATACTATTTAATGTTTTTGATCGTTGCTCTTGCTTTTGTTCTGACACACGTCGTCCAGGGAAAATCCACATTTTCTCTGAGTTATTACTTATTATGAATATAGTCAAGCTTTTATCCAGTTGTTGCCTGATTTATTCACGCCAAGATCTATATATATCTCCCGGAACACTATGCCGGAACAATCTTGTGGCTAACATGGCTAATCTTTATCAAGTATTTTTATTTCTCTTGCTAATTCAAGAATATAGTTTTGAAAGTTCTGATTAGTTTAAGAATATACAGTTCTAAAACCTCGTTCTTGAGACTCACCAAATTTATTCGATTTCACAAAAGTCTTAAATCATTTAGTGCAATTAGAGAGCATGGAAGCCTGGAACTTCGGTGTTTTTCTTTAGTCACCCATTTAGTTGGTGGTACCTTAAGTAAACAATTTTTAAATATACAAATCGATGGTTAATAATCCGCACAAAACTTTCGATACTTGTAATAAATCGAGCGTCTTGTTTTAAACTTTTTACGGCATATTAAATTTTTTTTATAGGTTACATAACTATAACAAGATAAAGTAACTTTATCTATACTACAGCTGTTACGGATCAGGAAGATGACACCAATGTTACATCAGAGCAAGCAAATGCGGGGCAAGCCTGTCCTATAATCGATAAATTAATCGAGTGTTCACGCGATGCGATAAAAATAGATAGGCAGGGGACGAACGGCGGCGGGATTTGTATACTGGATACTGGCCTATTTGTGTCCGAGATACTTTTTTATGCTGTGGCTTCGTTTTTTGACAGAACTGGCGAGTGATTCGAATGGTGTTGTTTTGTGTTTATTGTTTCGTTTTATGTTATTTTTATTTTATCTCCGGCTGAATATTTTATACGTCATTCATCCTTCTTCGGTTTCGCGATGGAGTTTTCAGATATCGCCATTTCTTAGTAAATAAGTCCTATAGCAGAGCTAAGAGCAGTGGTGGCTCAGTGATAACGGCCGCGACTTAAAACGTTGTGTAAATCATTTCATCACCACTACTCTCAAATACGATGAAGGAAAACATCGTCAGGAAACCGGCATGTCCTAGAACCAAAAATTCGAAGGCATGCAACATCCACCAACCCGCTCTGCGCCCGCGTGGTGAATTACGGCCCATTCCCTCTCACACAAAGGAGGCCTGTGTCCCAGCGGAACATTAAAAAGCTGATGATTATAAAGTTCTATAGCCATCATCCTTACTAATATTATACATGCACAGAATAGAAAAAACGCCTTCTATATTCATGTGACAGCAATAATTCTGTATGTCTGCTTGTTACCTTGAAACCCGAAATGATGGCCTGGTCTTATATACGAGTAGATTAGGCACAATCTGCGTTACACTATAAATGAACCGATTTCCACTTACGCTAGCTGCTTAATCTGCTCCCTAGGTATGACTTAACTTCCCCCCGGTGGGTTCCCGCATTGTCGAGGCGAGGGGGCTCAGTAGCCGTGGCTTTGTCACCCACGGTGAAGCGAATAGGAACCCGAGGAGGGGCCGCTCGTCAGGGCTTTTGCCGATTAAGCCGGCGACGTAGCGGCCAACTAGTAGGTTGCGGTGCCGCTTGGTAACGGGCGACATCGCAACTGAGGTGGGCCGGGATGTCTTATGCAGCGTCCCAGGTCCCAAACGATGTCGCGGCTGAGGGTTGGAGGCCGCGGCAGGAGAGGACTGTTGGTATTGCGGTGCGCCGCTCTCCCTACCTTCCGCGGCCTTGGCGGGGTCGCCACCGTCTGATGGCGGACGCGGTGGGGCCGCAGGGGAGGAGGAGTGTCGGTATTGCGTTATCCGCTTTCCCTATCTCCTGCGGCCGAAAATGGTAGGTGGCGGGGCCATTGACCTTGACCCGCCACGGGGGACCTAGGGTGCCATACAAGGGGTCGTCTGGCGCCCATGTGCTGGTTTGGTGCCTGGGATGGTCACGGCCTACAGTGTGTTCTGGTGCGCCGGTGATGGGGGGTACTCCCCCGAGGAGGGTCTGGTGACGGACAGCCGCTGCGGGTTCGCGGTGAGTGCTAACGCATGCCCGTGTTCCCGCCATAAGCGGCACAGTAGGACACCGTGGAGTTTTAGTGGATTAGATTCCCACATAACTGCACTATCTCCCCATGATAGTGCAGTATGCATGAGCATTTCTACAGGCAAAAAAAAGGTACAACTTATCTACCATAGCCTTAAACAGACCACCATCTCAGAGAAACATAGACCCATTCTAAGACAACCTAAACAATGTTATTCTCAACCATAAAAATCACAATCTAACCAAAGCATTTGGGCGCACGGTTGGCGCAGTGATTGAGCGATTGACTGCTGCGCTGCGTGTCATGGGTTCGATTCCCGCACGGAACAAACATTTGTATGACCTACAGATATTTGTTTCGGCTCTGGGTGTTGTGTATTCGAGTTTATATATTTGTAAACGCACCCACGATTCAGGAAGAAATTCTTAGTGTAGGGCCAAGTTCTAAAAAATAAAAAATATTATGAAGCCAGACATAACTACAGGTCTACTGAGATGCATACGTAATAGGGAAAGAAATGCACTATGAATTAAATAAAGAGCCCAATAATCAAATTCTTAAATTAACCTATTCACGATATCGCAATTATTGTAACAATTTATTAAAAAGAATAAAATCGGACTATTAAAAAAAGTAATTTACAAACACCTTAATAATTACCTAAACAAACACAACATTATTCCCCAAAGCCAGTTCGGTTTTAGATGCGGAGTATTGTAGTGCGTGAGTTTTAGTAGAGGAGGCGGTGACAGGCCTATTTGATTTTGTAGTTGACAACATAAACCATAAGTTCAAATGTCAAGGTATCTTCATAGACCTCTTGAAGGCGATCTTTACTGTGTCTGTTCCTTTACTTATTTCTAAACTAGAAACCATCGGCGTGCGAGACATCACTCAAACCCTATTTAAAAGTGTTCCTACTGAAAGGATGCAGCTCGTTAGGATAGGAGAGTATGTTAGCGAAGAAAATCCTATAGTTTAGGAGTTCCACAAAGAAGTTTGCTCTGTCCTCTACTTTTCCAAATCTACGTTAATGAACTCTGTCAGCAATCCCTTCCCCGCAACACTTCTAACGTTGGGCCATAAAAGGATCTCAGCTAAAGAGACTGCTGATATGGGACTCACCGACATGATGTTATGGCTAGAACAAAACAGTCTAACATTAAATATTGCCCAAACTAATTTTAATCCCTTTTGGCCTAAGACGTTCTGCCCTACCTCAAGATGGTTCATTACATATTAAAGCTCACTATTGCTCCAACCTTTCCCCCTACTGCACGTGCGCCCCGCTGTAATTAGAGCACCAGTAATCCGATATCTTTGTGTTCAAGTAGATTCCTCTCATCCTGGCAAACACACTTACAAACAGTGTCCATTCTAATTCGTAAACTCATTTTTCTTTTTAAGAAACTAAGGGTATCCGCAAACACCTTAAGAAAGTTAAATCGGCACTAGGAGAATCAGTATTGAGCTATTGCATCACTGCTTGGGGAGGTGCTGCCAAGACCGATATGATTCAAGTAGAACGAGCCTGGAAAGCGGTTATTTAAGTGATTTTAAAAAGAACTTTTAGATTCCCAACGCGACAACTATACACGGATTTCAGAACATTAACGGCCCGGCAATTGTATAGTCCGCACAATCATGCGTAAACACGCAACTCTTCCGTACAGTGTAATTAATAACAACCCGTCAGTAAGAAGAAGACCCAAACATGGCTGTCCCACAACTCATACAATAACTACGTTTGCTAGACGTCATTACCCCTACCTAAATGCCCTTATTTATAACAAAATACATTAACAATTTAATATACATACACTTAACACACACAAAAGTAAAAAAGTAACTACTCTTCATCCTAGATTGTGATGAAACAGAGGCACTGATTAAACCACCATACAAATAAATAATTAATAGTATCACGTACACGTACATGTACATGTACACGTACACAACTACAGACATCACAAATCACTCTTACACACTATCCACACACATGACAACAACGCTCCTACATCACACACATTCAAACACCCCTACACACACCCTAAAACACCACATACTAACACAGGATTTGCCTAGCTACCGGGCCAATATTCACAAGATTTTGCAGAAATATGTCATAATATTCTAATAATGTAACATGAAAATATGTAAATACATACTTTCTTGTTACATTATTTGTCGTTTGTTAAAAATAAAATTATTATAATTAATTAATTCTTTGTTTCATATACTAGGCATTGTTTCGAGTACCGGAGTTGGTATTAAAGTGTCAAACTGATCGTTTTATGAAAGTAATACCTAGAATGGGGTTATGATACAAGTTCAGATTTTTTTCCGAGAACGTCTTTGTTTAAAAGACGTAATTGTATACGTTAACGTTGCCAGATTCTGAGCCTTATTCATAGATAGAGTTTTAGTAAATTCTAAGATACATGACTCGATATTTAGGTTACGCTACACGGTGACATTTTCCTTCCTAATAAGTAGGTACTAAAACAAATTATAATTTTAAAAGAAAATGAGACATCTCAATTTTCAGCCCTAATCCATTCTTTCAAGAAGCCAGGTGCTCGAAAATTGCATACTCATTATTCTCGTAAAAAGTAAGAGGTTTCGCTCAAAATATTTCAAGCCATAAATCAAAATAGGAACGTTATTAAAAATAAGCCCTTCGCCCGTCGGCTTTAATACATTATTAATATTTTACTTGATATTATTCTGATGGATTTCATATAACCGTGAATTTATAATTTGGTCTCTGAGAAAATTGTAGCCTGTACCTATTCAATTATTCATTGTTGTTTCCTTTTTTATCGTGCCACTACATAACCTAATGATATTAAAAATATCAAAGTCTGTATGTTTGGTAATCAATCACTCCTCAAGGACTTTAATATTGTTTAGCCATCATCCGTCATAGAAGTGAATATGCTTGGAATTTTTTTCTTTGCTTAATGAAATATAGTAAACAATCATGAAACAAAATATCAGAGACGAAGTTATAAAGCGTCAAAGTTGAAACTTAGTAAGAGATGTCCGACGTACCACATGACGCCAGATGGAACGACGCCCATACAGCTGCCATAGAAAACGGCGTTTTTTATTGAGATATTGGGATAGATATATTTAATTAATTTTATGAATCTCTTTCGTTTTTCGATAAATTCTGATTCTGTTTTTACTATTAGTATTCTATATTTCATTATCGAGAAACTGGTCAAATATTTTATTTTGATATGAAAATATATAAAACACCTGATGCAGGTGTCGCGACAGTTGAGGGGTGAATAACACTTGGTACACCGACGCGCCCTTGCTAAGGGCTACCACTGAAAAATTGCAGATGGTAAAACCTAATAACAGCTTAGCCGACCGGAGAATCGCACCCGGGACGTCATGGTCAGTAGCGCTTGCGATCACTAGACCAACGAGGACTAAACGTATCTTTTTTATGATTTAGGTAATGGTCTACGCGTGGGTGTACCCTGAATCAGTTGTTTTAACCGCGCGGTTACGCACTACATCCGATTAGTGTCCGTAAAATTTCGGTGCTGAAGTAGCCGTAGTACTTCTTGTAGAGAAGCTTACTCACTAAATCCGAAAACTGTCCGGCATAATTGAGAAAATTTTGAACTCGGATTTCAAATCACAGACACAGACGTGTTGATTGAAAAAGGCTCGCCCCCTAGTATATTTAACCTAAAACAGAACTGGTGAAATATAGGAGTGCTATTGTTGATGGCAACACAAACTTATTTTATTTCTAGTTTTAGTTTGTTATAATACATATGTTATCTGTGTAAGGAACTGGCATACGTTCCCTTATCTATATCCTGTGCTTTTTGACCAACACGTGTCATGTGAGTTATAGTATAATATTAATAAAACAAGCAAATTGTTTCAATTTACCAGCCTAAATACAAACCCCAGTCCACTTATCCGTTCACCACATAAAGAGTATGGATTTACCTAGCTCAATGTGAACGAAGCTTCAAACAGCTAGGCACTTATAGCGGTTTGAAGCTTCGTTCACTTCATTCCTCTTCCTTACCCTTCAGGGAGTACAGGCGTGATGTGATAGTTTTTATTCCGGTAGTACTATACTATGTTAATTTTCGACAATCACGCGGGAGCAGCCACTGTAAAATCTAGTAAAAAATAACTGTCTTGATATGATAAAAAATATTTATCTAAAAAAACGGAGAACTAAAAGCTGAATCATAATTATAGACACCAGAACAGAGTTAAAAATAAGACAATTTGTATGATGTGGGTTGGAACCGAGGCAGGCGCTTTACTTTGTGTAAACTATTGCATCACCTGTCTGCTCTCAAAACGGTGAAGGAAGACATCGTGGGTAAATTGACATGTCTTTGAACCAAAAATTCGAAAACATGTGACATCCACCAACCCGCACTAGGGCCGCGTCGTGGATTACGGTCTATTTACCGAGAGGCGGCGACCAAAATGGGAGTCTTGGTCCACACCAAGACTCCCATTTTGGTCCATTGTACGTGCAAGCCTAACGTGCAAGACCCCCACGGGTCCATCTATCCATCCAAGACAGGAACTAGTACGAGAGAGAGAAGAACTTAATATATTGCATAATTGCCATTTCGTAGGTGATGTTCACTTATGGCATTATGTAGGTGTATAATCTTAACAGAATTCATTAGGTTCTGATAAATCTTAGAAAACACTAACAAGAGAAAACTTTTAAAGGTTACGCAAAGGTCAGCAAAACTGTGTTTATATTACTAGTATTATTCCTGCTAATCTGTTAAGTTTACCGAAGTACAGCGGCCAAGTGATCGATAGTTTGTACACCTCAAGCTCTTCATAACTAGCCGTAAACTGAAAACTTTGAGAACTTTGAGCTAGACTTATTATTCTACTAGTTTTTATCTATGATTAGTTGCTCTTAAATACAATTAATATAATTATAACGAGTAGTCTGATTGTGACGTAGTAACATACTCGTAATACGCAATAAACCTCTTTAATCTGTACTACTCAAGTTACCAGGTAACGTCTAGAGTGTCTGGGCTATTGCTCTATTGAGTACTATTATGATGTTAAGCTGAAGAATCATATGCCAAACTCGAGAGTTGTGTTGGTGTGGCCAATTTCGAGTTTGAGTCGAGTATGAGCATCTGTCTGGCATACGAGACGCAAGAGACCGATCCATGTGGCGACGCTTGAGGTAGGCCTATGTCCAGCAGTGGACGTCTTTCGTCTGATATGATAATGATGATGATGCGCATCTGTAATGCGGGCCTTAAGACACAACTTAGATGTAGTATCGGTAAAATTGATAAAACCGATCAAATCCAAACTCATAGCATTTGGTAACATTTAATTGGTAACGTTCAAAACGCCTGTATCGGGATGAACTGAGGCGGGAAATATACCTATAGCGCGAACAGTGTTAAATGGCGTGATAGTGACAGATTTCTATTAGTTGTGTAAATCAGATGTGATTGGTTTTACGAATTCTGTTGATGCTATATATAAGGTGTGTCGCACATATGGAAATATTTCACATAGTTTGATTTTGTTATAGAATGTCCCATGGTTCCGGGTCACTCATAGTATAGGCCTCCTCTAACTTTTTACATTGGTTTCTGTCCTGCACTACCCTTCTCCAGTGCTGACCAGCCTCTTTTATAATCGTCCTCCATCTTGTATTCATTCTCTATTACGTTTCCCATCTCTTCGGTACCAGTCTGAGACAGTTTTACTCCATTTGTCTTGTGATTGTGTAGTCTTTTTTTCGTGTGTGGACGTGGCCACCCTTGGTTTCAGAGTTAGTTAAACCGCCTGTAGGGCCTCTGAATTGGCTATTCCAGACTTACATTAACTATATTAGTGTAAGGTAGGGGGTCCATGACGTAGTAAGCCGCTTTATTAGTACCGGTATAACTATTTTTTGTGTGGAATTTAGATAAATTGATTACTTTATCTGAGGGGTTTTAATCAATAAATCAAATTACATGTGTTTATTTAAAAAGATTTTGAGTTATTAAGGGGCCAAGAGTGGCTCTAAATGTTTCGTGTAGTATAATACACGACTGCTGCGTCGCCAATTCCTACTTTGCTTTAACTTGGCGTGACACGCTGCCGCGTGTCTGAATTCAGTCAATTTATTGCTTCCTCGTGGAAGTAACAAAAATTACTTAACTGATAGTAAAAGAGTCTTGATCGAACTAAGAAGGAACTACCCTGCCCTTGACTGGCTCGTTGGAGAAGTGGCCACAAGTGTTACTGCTGGCCCTGAGTAGGGCTGTTTTTGGGTTTTCCGTCTGGAATAAATTAAGACAAGCTCCCTCCCTATAACAAGGGACTTGAAAATTATTTTTCTTTTTTTATCATTGATCGGGTCGCGCTTGACTACTATCTCACCTGATGATAAGCGATGATATGGTCCATGGTGAAGCGCGCTTGCCTAGAATAAATCTTTTATTTCTTAAATACCTCTAAATTGTATGAATCGGGAAACACAGACTCCAGCAGAGAATTCCTCTCCTTAGCTGTACGCATAATAAAAGTATTGCCAAAATGTTTAGTGTGCACGGATAGAATCTCAACCATGTATCGGTGGCGCATCGCCGTACATTAGGTAGTCCGATGATGAAACGGGCTAGGCAGAATTAGATCATTCAATTCCATCGCACACTCCCCGAAGACAAACAACCCGAATGCTTAAGAAGCGAACTAAAAAGACGTAAACAACAAGAATAAAATCATGCTGTGCAATCGGAGGATACATTGTCATATTCGCAAGCTGGCTGAGCAAAACCAGATGTATCCTCCGACCGCACAGCATGATTTTCTTCTTGTTTACGTCTTTTTAGCTCACTTCTTAAGCAGTCGGGTTTTTTGATTTACTGAATTAACTTTTTTTATTTATAACTTATTAGTTAATATATTTTTTCATACTTGGTACATTTAAACATATAAGTGTCATAAATTTTTGATATCACCTCTTAAAACGCCTTATTTTGATATCCTACACGACGGGTTTAGAAAAAAAAAATTGTGTGTCCACAATATGGCGCCCTAAATCCACCTATATTATATTTTCGAATTTGAATGTAGCCAGTGACATTGACGTAAGAATCATCAAAATTGGCAAACGCGTTTGGTCTCTAGATCGCCACATAGGAACAAGCATCCATACATACATAGACTGATAAACACATTTCCCTCCTTCAGCAGTCGGGTAAAAAAAGATAATCTAAGTATTATGTCTGCTATCCTTACGTAATATCCCCGTTTTGGACAGCAGCCTCCTTGAAGCAGTTAATATAAGGTGCCAAGCACAGCTTGTGTGCAAACTGTGCGTAACAATGTCGAGACACGACAGCTGTCAAGAGGTGATATACGCTCGGTGCAAAATTAGCATAATAGTATAAATATGATTATCTGTGTCACAGCCTATTTTATTAGTGTCAGGTGGGAAAATGCGGTTTTGTGACAGGAATTAAATAATGGAACAGTATTTATAATGAAATGTTTTGTATCTCTATCCCACTTTAGGTGGGGTTGGCTCTCTTAATTTTCTGGCGCCAGGATAGTCTAAGGCTGCTGGGTTGTCATGTCGGGCAGTTCTTCGTCCAATAGCAGTTTCGTCATGATAGTCCACCTATCCATGCATTTATTGGTATTGGACAATTATATAGTCTTATTTGGATTTTTTCGGACTTCAATGTGACCTTAAACTGCACGCAGTTATCCTATCCTACTTATATTATTAATGCAAAAGTTCGAATGGATGGATGTTTGTTACAGAATCACGTAAGAAAAGCTGAACGGATCTGGTTGAAATTTGGCATAGATATAGATTATTTTCTGAAATAGTACTATACATAATAGTGTAGCGTTATAAAAAAAGAAAAACTTTTAACTCAACAATAACGTATAATTTCGAATTAAAATAAATTACACTCAAAATATAAAAATAATAGAAAAAGGTAAAACACATTATTAAAAAAAGGAAGAATCGCAGAAGTCAATATCGTATTAATTATTTTAAATATTTAGTATATAATATATAGTAAAATAAACTTATGAGTGAAATTTTAGCAAGGTTTAAAGGTTAATACACGTGCTTATCCTCATCGCAGTTGCATCCGGTTTTATAATGGCTTAAGCATACACATAAAGCACGATTCCATAATTTAATATAGCTAAGGTAATAAAAGTTTTTAACTGCGGAAGCTTAAAATGTAAGCTACGTAATTATAACACCAAACAAATTGTTTAAATAAAAATATGATAACAGCCACTCTTTGGGGATCCGTGCTTGACAATCAAACCCTTCCATCGGTAGTAACGGTCTAAAAAACAGCCGTTAAAAAAAATATATACGGAGCCCGTTGAAAGATGTTCGGCATCCCAAAAACAGCAGGTACACCAGGGGTCATTCGTTCTGTCCCGGGGGTGAAGCCGATGTTGGCTCAACTGATCTACAGACAAGGAAACGGACCATCAGAATTATGGAACAAAAGGGTCTGAAATACCAGAAGAAAATGACATTCCAAATAATAATTAGCAAGAAGAGGCATTAAGTACCAGTTTTGATTCATGATGCATAAACTCTTGTCAGCGACAAGGTTTTTTATGATTAGCTTGTCAGTCGTCACACACAGTCGTCCAGTCTGTCGCACGGCAACTATGGCATAGAAGTGAAAAAAAATTGAGTGGCAACCCTGGAAAGGTTAGACAACCCTAACAGTGTGATAATCAAGAGGATAATAGATGAAATTACCTAGAAATTTGTAGCGAAATAAAAAAAGAGAATTTTTGCTAGAACACCTTTTTAATTTTGTACAAATAATAAAAATAACTGCTGGACATAGACCTATCCCAGGCGTCGCCACATTGACCGATCCCGTGCGTCTAGCATCCAGGCCTATGTTCAGCAGTGGACGTCTTTCGGCTAAAATGATGATGATGATGAATAAAATAACACGATGATACAAAACAAAAACTTACAAAAACACTATGAATAATATTGAGATTAAAAAAATGAAATCTGAACGTCTTTGGTGTTTGTACCATATATTTAAAATTCGTGTATTATTGTTACGTGTCGACTAGGATTCGTTTACAAACGTATCGTATCTCGGAACCAAATAAATTATGTAATATTATCGTCACCAAGTCAATTCATTGTTAAAAACCAAGATAATAATTTAAATGATCTAATGATCTAATTTTTAATAATGGTAATACTCGTATATGAATACATGGTAGTATATTAAATAATAGGTTACTACTAAAAATTTAACTATGAATAATCTGAAAAATCTGGTCCTAGGCTCCATGATGACGATCGTTAGACTTGCTGGCCGGAATCTGAGTCTCCCCAAATTGGAAGCTTGTAGCTCTCTATGCAGGAAATGTAGTTAGAGTCATTCGGGAATGAGGAGGGCGGATTAAGATCGCTCACAGTCTTCGGACGAATGTACAGAAAATAACATAAATTGATGATCCAAGAAGCAGGCAGAATCTTTTATAACAAAGTAGCTGAAGAAAAAGTAAGTTACATATTAAGTCTGAATCAGGAAACGTGACTCGCCTCGAAATAAGTTTTTAATGCTATATAGTTGAGTTATATAATTAGTTTATGAGGAACACTGCCTAAGGCAAAGAAAAATTAGGATAAATTATAAGAAAAGAAAAGAACTTTTTAAAAATCAATTTAAAGGAAACGTACCCTTAGATCATGTGATTGACTCCATAAAACCCGGTCGTTCAAACCGTTATAATTTCACAGAGATAATTCATTTGTGTAACCAAAACAAAATAGTAGATTGTTTATCTAGGGAGCAAAAAACTATTTTAAAGGCTAGAGTGTTTTTTTTAATCCTGGGCGCAGCGAGGTATTAAAAGTAGTCGTAGTAGTACGTCACTCGAGCTAAAATAGTGTTGCACCCGAGGTGGACACTCTATTTTTTATCAACCTCTATGAGGAAATAAGTAAGTGCAACTTATGAACATGAATTTATTTGCATACAATTAAGAACCATAAGACATAAAATAGAAATATTTAGATGCTAATGTTTATATTTTAATAATTTTATTAGTAACATACGTTACAGTTGTAGATTTACTTACAGCTTCAAAATTTGAAATAGTCGCTCTAGTTTTTGAAAGTAGATTATTTTCTGGCATGGGTGATGCCTCACGATGTTCTTTAGACGTGGATGGGTGCGGAGACGGCTCTTTTGAATTGATGTTTTCAATAATTCGGTGGCAAATTTTGCCTTTGTTTTCAATAGATTCTTGAATACATCGTTCAGCTACCGTAGATGATTTCCACCCTCCATGTCTCTTTAAAACGGTTATGTCCACTCCCGAATCGGATAAGAGAGTGGCAGACGATCTCCGGAACGAGTGTCCTGTATACAGCTTAACATAAGGTAACTTTAAATAAGTAGCGATTTCCTGAGGCATACCCGAAAACATATTTTTCCAATGGGTTGTCTTGTACATTTTCCGTTTTGGTAAAGGATGAAGAATCTATTAGTTTTCATATCAGATGGGGGAAAGTTTCTGGTATTTTTCAACAATGAGTTTTTTCACTCCTCGGATAGTAAACGATCTATCGATTTTGGTTTTTGTATGTTTCAACTTTATCAAAAGTAATATATCTGAGTGGGTCTCAACATCATCGATCGTTAGATTAAGAAGCTCATTGCTACGACAAGCCCCATGACCTCCAAAAATCGACACAACCCGTAACAAAAACAAACATAGTAAGACTCAAAATAAGATAATCTGCTATTAGCAAATTAGTCACTTAATTGTTACGTAAGTAAATACTTTTATCAGTAGATAGAGTTCACCGGGAGCGTCATTTAAAAAAGCTTCGAAATTTTGGCAGGAAAATACCTTTGATGTCTTCACTTTATGCCCTTCGGATTGTCGTTTCAGATAAACCAATAATTTTGAGTATGTTTCGATTTAAATGTCATTATTGGTACTAACTTTCGACTTTTTCTTTGCTGATTGGAAAATTTATTAACACTACATTTCAAATTCAAATGACTTTTAGTCCCTAAGGGATTAATGAGCTATTTTAGTCGCTGTTTACGAATAATAAACTAGACCGCCCATTGTGCACTTGTATGTGTGATCGTTTGTCCTGTATGTTTTTTGTGGTGTACAATAAATAATAATTAGATCTTTTTGAATAGATGTGATAAAAAATTAATCACATTCGTCGTATGTCAAATAAATCCTTCAAATTAAAAACCTCGGTAGTAGAAAAGGCATGACACTTTTAAATTCATCATTCAAACGAATCTAAATAAAAAGCATTTCTAGTCGGTCAAATTAAACCAAAAATAGGAGTGAAGTTAGAAAAATTCGCACCCAGCTGATAATTGGTAGGATTGTTCAATACACCATCATAAATGAAATCTAAAAAGTCCTCATCGATCCGAAACCTGAAAAAAAAATATCGAGGTCAAAGGTCACAAAAACGGGTATTTCAAGATTTTTAGCAAAACGGTAAGTTTTATCTTAAAACTAGGCAAGACAAAATTGTAAATCAGACAATTATCCATAAAAAATGTCCATGTTCATTTTTCCTAAGATCCACCGTTTTTGAGATATAACGATTCAAAAAGTTGAAAGAGTTGCAATCGACATAATATGCATGTTTCGTAAAAAATGCACGAAATAAAAAGCAATTGCAGTTAGCTTGTCTTCCTCCAACCTCAGCGGCTGCTCATCAACATCTGTTTCGGGTATTTTATCAAGTTCAAACGTAGCTTGGTTATCAGCTAGACCCAAAAGACTGGGGTTGGAAGTTGGTCGACAATACATTTGAACCAGTTCAAACTTTACTGTACCTGCGCCGGAAAACTGCTAAACACAATATTTGTCTGGGCTAATTTACCGTTAAACTTACCGTTTTGCGTAAAATCGCGAAAAACCCGTTTTTATGATCTTCGACCCCGATTATTTTTTTGCAGCTGTTGGATCGATGAGGACTTTTTAGATTTCATTTATGATGGTGTTTTGAACAATCATACCAATTTTCAGTTGGGTGCGATTTTTTTACTCTCGGATGTACCTATAAATTGACCGGACTATAATAGTCTTTTCTTCAACATTTTTTTAACCAGTATGATTCTGGTTAAAAATAAGGTTGAATTTGTTAAAAAAGAAGGTCGATCGTGATAAAATTAAACTGCATTGTTAGCGATTACCGCATTATTCCCCGTAGATCCTTATGCCTTAGCCCATCTTTATATATATAATTTTACTATACGTGTGAATGTCACTGAAATCCTCCTAAACGGCTGGGCCGATTCGAATGAAATTTTTTGTATGCACTTGGGTGGCGCCCTGAATGGTTTAGATTTACAATAGGGTAGGGTAAGTAGGGTAGATAGGGTAGGGTAGGGTAGGGACGGTAGATAGGGTTAAGGAGGGTAGGTAGGGGTAGGGTAGGTAGGGATAGGGTAGGTAGGGTAGGGTAGGGTCAAGCCGATTCCCGGCCACCGTAGGCGCGGGCTTGCGGACGGCGAGTAATGGGTAGCTCGTCGTCCGATAAGGACCAGGCCCGAGTCGACGGCGCGTAGTGTTCCACGCGCGCCTCAAAGAGATGTCAGCAAAACTGACGGGGTCCGCTAGGGACGATGCTTGTCTGGGTCGCGGATAAATTTGAAAGAGAGTTACCGCGGCCCAGGCACAAGCAACTGAAGGAACACGGGTGGGTTTTAGTCAGTAAAAGTCTGACACGCCCTTCCGCTTCACCCAGAGCGGGAGAAGTCATTGGATGATTTCCCACCCAAAAAAAAAAAAAAAAAAAAAAAAAAGGGTAGGCTAGGGTAGGTAGGGTAGGTAGGGTAGGTAGGGTAGGTAGGGTAGGTAGGGTAGGTAGGGTAGGTAGGGTAGGTAGGGTAGGTAGGGTAGGTAGGGTAGGTAGGGTAGGTAGGGTAGGTAGGGTAGGTAGGGTAGGTAGTGTAGGTAGGGTAGGTAGGGTAGGTAGGGTAGGTAGGGTAGGTAGGGCAGGTAGGGTAGGTAGGGTAGGTAGGGTAGGTAGGGTAGGTAGGGTAGGTAGGGTAGGTAGGGTAGGTAGGGTAGGTAGGGTAGGTAGGGTAGGTAGGGTAGGTAGGGTAGGTAGGGTAGGTAGGGTAGGTAGGGTAGGTAGGGTAGGTAGTGTAGGTAGGGTAGGTAGGGTAGGTAGGGTAGGTAGGGTAGGTAGGGCAGGTAGGGTAGGTAGGGTAGGTAGGGCAGGTAGGGTAGGTAGGGTTGGTAGGGTAGGTAGGGTAGGTAGGGTAGGTAGGGTAGGTAGGGTAGGTAGGGTAGGTAGGGTAGGTAGGGTAGGTAGGGTAGGTAGGGTAGGTAGGGTAGGTAGGGTAGGTAGGGTAGGTAGGGTAGGTAGGGTAGGTAGGGTAGGTAGGGTAGGTAGGGTAGGTAGGGTAGGTAGGGTAGGTAGGGTAGGTAGGGTAGGTAGGGTAGGTAGGGTAGGTAGGGTAGGTATGGTAGGTAGGGTAGGTAGGGTAGGTAGGGTAGGTAGGGTAGGTAGGGTAGGTAGGGTAGGTAGGGTAGGTAGGGTAGGTAGGGTAGGTAGGGTAGGTAGGGTAGGTAGGGTAGGTAGGGTAGGTAGGGTAGGTAGGGTAGGTAGGGTAGGTAGGGTAGGTAGGGTAGGTAGGGTAGGTAGGGTAGGTAGGGTAGGTAGGGTAGGTAGGGTAGGTAGGGTAGGTAGGGTAGGTAGGGTAGGTAGGGTAGGTAGGGTAGGTAGGGTAGGTAGGGTAGGTAGGGTAGGTAGGGTAGGTAGGGTAGGTAGGGTAGGTAGGGTAGGTAGGGTAGGTAGGGTAGGTAGGGTAGGTAGGGTAGGTAGGGTAGGTAGGGTAGGTAGGGTAGGTAGGGTAGGTAGGGTAGGTTGGGTAGGTAGGGTAGGTAGGGTAGGCTTGCCCGCGGTTTCGCTTGCGTGATATGTGTTTTATTAAAGAATCATTATACATACCTAGTTAATCCAGATTAAGAGTATCCTTAAGCTATTCCAAACTATAAGCCATATCTGTGCGAAACATCCAGATCCGTTTAGCCGTTCTGGCGTAATTGAATGACAATCATCAATCCATTCCAACTTTCGCATTCATAATGGTAAATAAGAAGTAAGATTTATGAAAATTATCTTGAACTAGCTTCTGCCCGCGTACAAGTCAAAAATTATCCCGGTGGTACATTCTACTATAATCTATCTTTGTGCCATATTTCATCCAGATCAGTCCAGCCGTTTGAGCGTGAAGAAGTAACAAACACACACACTCACAAACTTTCGCCTTTATAATACGAGTATTAATGTGATAGAACTTTCATAAACAATATTATTATTATCGTTTCAAAAAACCATCATCAATTCAGTATTCATTATCTTAAAAACTTAATTTTGGCATCTTATTTTATGCTGACTGAGTAAACCATCTCGATCACGAAGTGGATCGTCCTCCTATTGTGCTTGAAGTACCATCGTTGTCCGATATCTGAATCAGTATTCGGGATAGGGAATCGGACCCGGTTATTCATGCTCAGCAGTAGCGCTTACGACCACTTGACCGACGAGGCAGAGTCGGGTTACTTTGTTACCACTGGTTATTATTATAGTGCTTGTTTTAACACTGCTTTTCTTGTTTTATGATTGTCATCAGAATGTATACGAAAACAAAAGTTCTGTTCCATCCTGTTCATTGTCACCCAACGGCCGCTGTCGCCTTTTTCTCCCAAATCCTCATACAATTCAATGTGGGTGTAATATACGTGCCGCTCTGCCTAATGCTTTGCGGAATTATACAGGCGTTATTTTATTTAAGAAGTTCAAATAATTGGCCAAAATGTATTACGGTATCTTCATAATTCTTCTTCCTTCTAGAACGTATGCCCCATTATCCCCCATTTACTACTTTGTGGTCAATTTTTCTTCTTTTTTTTGTAAGTATATGCCATCCATGTTCATATTTATCAAATAAATAAGTTGCCCGTTGTTGCTTGTGATGCTTTGTACCTAAATGTGGTTTATTTTTGGTACACTGTCTTTACGTATAATTAAGGGAATAATGTTTAGCAAAAATATTAAAACACTTTTCTATATCAACATTATAAAGATAAAAGATTTTTGTTTGTTTGTTTGTACCGAATAGGCTCGGAAACTAATAGACCGATTTAAAAAATTCTTTCACCATTAGTAAGCTTTGGATGGATTCCTGAGTGACATAGGCTATTTTTTAATCCCGAACGGGTCCTGTGGGTTGGTCCACGGGAGCAAAGCCGCGGGCAACCGCTAGTCTTTTATTAAGAGTCTGGAAGAAATCGCGGCTTGCGATAAGGCCGCCCATTGTACTTGTTATATGTGAGGGTGAAAAGAACAAAATGTGAGGTTATAAGCAAATGTGAGGGTAAAACTGAATGGAATAAAACCAATGCATAAATTAGACCATATTTTAATCAAAGCAACATAACTTCAGTAAAATACTTGCCACAATATTATTGCGTAAAAACTAGACGCACATTAATAATGAATATCATCAGTACACAACATTGTCACATTTATCACATTAATAATAAATCAAGAGCAATCAAAACTTACCTGACCGTTCAAGTCCGAAGTCAAACCAAAATTGCACGATCAAGCCTCTTGGTCACTCTTTTATAATGCGGCTTGCTTGTCAGTGGCAGGGAGCGCGTAGTCAATACACAAACTTATTAAACAGGGAGTAACTCAAAAGATACTCAAATATTATAAAAAGTAGGAATTACATTATATCTCCCACACGGCCATTCTGACGAGCAGCCGGTACGGCTCGTGAATAAAAATTTGATGGTATATGTACATTTTAGTGGTTCATTATAACATAACAATTTCTTAGGTGATTAACAATTTGAATAAATCAACAAGAATAATCACCAAAAGATTGCCTCGGTAATAAGCCTTACATGAAGGCGCGACACAAAATAACGTGATAACATTGCCTCGGTAAAAAGCCTTGCAATAAGGCGCGGCATTTATCACAAATCATAAACATTGCCTCGGTAATAAGCCTTACATGAAGGCGCGGCATAAAATAACGTGATAACATTGCCTCGGTAAAAAGCCTTGCAATAAGGCGCGGCATTTATCACAAATCATAAACATTGCCTCGGTAATAAGCCTTACATGAAGGCGCGGCATAAAATAACGTGATAACATTGCCTCGGTAAAAAGCCTTGCAATAAGGCGCGGCATTTATCACAAATCATAAACATTGCCTCGGTAATAAGCCTTACATGAAGGCGCGGCATATAATAACGTGATAACATTGCCTCGGTAAAAAGCCTTGCAATAAGGCGCGGCATTTATCACAAATCATAAACATTGCCTCGGTAATAAGCCTTACATGAAGGCGCGGCATAAAATAAACTATAGCATACTCATTACCAAGCACTCGCCCAACACCTGGCCAGAATGTTACGGGCGCGTACGAGGCAAAAAGTTACTAACTAAAGTTAACAATAATAATGTCCAGAATCTAGTGATTCTGCCAGCTCACAGCACACTGGAGGAACAAGTCTCCGATTTTCGTGAGAAACATACTAGTAATCATTTCCAGTTTTGTGCACTTTTATAATGTACTATTCATTGTCATGAATATTACATATAACGCATGGACCCTTATGAAAGGAGTTTCATTATAGCATGTGAATGTTGTAATATCACCGATAACGAAGAATCGGTACTTCCCGATAAGCATAAGGTCCATGTGTTTAACATCATTATAAAGTAAAATAAAACAACATAATTTAGTCCAGAAATAACTGGAGACGATTGATCGCGACCCAAGAGCTGAAAGGAAGTTGGTCCAGAGGTTTTATTAAATGTACAATCAATTGCAAGTTGGACTTCCCCAATGGGTTACTTCCAGCTTCTTGGGGAGTTATTTTCGACTACCGTGAAACATTCAGTTAGGACTTTCATTAGCCTTTCGACATGGCCATTTGCACGACTGACACCAGTTGCAATGATGTAATGTAATCAATTGACCAATTTTGGCCAAAAACCAAAAATATTTTCCAGTGTATGACATCGCTTGATCACAAATTATTCTATTGGGGGTTCCGAAGGTAAAGATAAAATCTTTCAGACAGTTTACGAAAAAGAATTTGCAGTTAGGATACTCACAGGTTTTATAAAGCAAAAATCAATCTGCCTAGCCTTTTACCAACTTTGTTGACGTCGCCTTCCAGATCAACTGGATTTAGCAGAGTACCAGTATTTTGCATGGAGCGACTGCCTATGTGACCTCCACAATCTATTAACTGGGTAACACAATATTCTTTGTCAAGACTTGTCAGATTTAACCGTAACGACTGTCAATGATCTTTCAATAACAGCCGGGACCGACGGCTTAACACGCTTACTGAATCACGGGGATATCTCGGTATGTTAAGATGGTAACCCATCCACGGACCGACCTGGGCAAGCGTTGCTTAACCATAAAAATCGACCCATGCGGCATATTTAGCCACGAGTTCCTCATGTTTTACCAAAAATACTTTGAAAAAGAGTTTGTTGTCAGTTAGTTTGCCCGAGGTGTCCATATGGGAACTCAGGCATTTCCATACTGTAGATACAGTATGGAAATGATAAGGTATTTTATCAATGGGATGCTGGGTAACATGATGGAAACCAGATTAAATCTTGTTGATCGGACAAGTGTGCCAATTCTCAACATACCTAAGAACATCTTTGGACATGTTTGGCAATGGAAACCAAAACTGTTCGCGTACCTTCTTTAGGTTTTTCGCCCAGCCTAAGTGCTTAAGGGGGGTATGGAATAACTGAATGGAGTGCCATTATATTTTAGAAGAAACAACAATTTCTTTGTATTTGTATCTTTTGCATTATAAATTCTAAACATTATTGTATCATTGCTTGAAGCTAATCGTTTCTATACTGGCAGTTTTATTGAACCTATCAATTATTTGGTTTCAAAAACAATCTATGTTGAAAATTGCAGGGTTCCTACTGAGAAAATATAGGTACGTGTGGTATGCGCTTTCCTTTACGACACCCAATCTCAAAGCCGAATGATTGCAAGTATGCCCACCATCAATGAACACGGGATTACAACCAGTATCGAGCCCAAAACTCTGACCGTATAGGTAGAGCCTTAAAATGTTTTAAGGCTGAACCACTGCCAAAATTTCAAACTCGCACAATTATTGACATCACTGCTCGGTATTGGTGGCGTGCACACAGAAGCACTACGACTCTTAGTAGAGTATCAAGTTTTTAGAATAGAACAGCACCAAAACGTAGTTGGGTTATAATATGTGGACAAACTTGGTTTAGAATAGAGATAATGTAACCTTGCGAGTTATGTTTAGTCTTTTAGCATGAAAATTGTGATCAGCAGAATCATGTACTGGATTTTTACAGTTATAAGAAAAGCAACGTTTTAAGTATCAGTCGTCACAAAACTGATATAACACGAAAGTCCAACACACCTGATTTCACGGCGTCCACCAAATGCAGCTCTGTCACTTTCACGCCAACAGCCTTCTTCGCCAACTCGCGTTTACACGATGCCTATTCGGCCAAGCTGCTTTTCTTGTAGCTCGTAGACTTCATGAAGGCAGTAAGGTCATCATAGAATCAGGATGCATCTGCAAATGATGGAATAAGATAAGACTAGATGTATATTCCGACTTAAAATCGTCAACATGACACTTAATAGCATCATCATGATCAAAAGAGGGTAGATATAAATGTTTGTTAAATTTCTTGCACGATGTAATGGATGCAAAATTTGCAAAATTTCAAAAGACGGTAGATATAAATGCTTGTTAAATTTCTTGCACGATGTAATGGATGCAAAATTTGTACCGTCGGATCGGTAATTTTAGTCTGAAGAAATAACTGTCATTTCTTTCAAGTTAGTCGTTATAAAATGAAGAAAAAATGTTACTGCCCTGATTTTCCGGTCCTGGAGTATTCGAGCTTGAAGACCCGTGTCCTCTTGCATCTGCTGCCAGGTGACTCGCACGCCAAGGATCAGCCAATTTAGAAGTGGCATCAGAGGTTTCCGGAACGGTTGACATCGTACTGAAACTCAAGAGAAGTGGAAAATGTGTTAATACATGGGCGCTCGATCTCGCTTCTGATGTGAGGGTGAAAAGAACAAAATGTGAGGTTATAAGCAAATGTGAGGGTAAAACTGAATGGAATAAAACCAATGCATAAATTAGACCATATTTTAATCAAAGCAACATAACTTCAGTAAAATACTTGCCACAATATTATTGCGTAAAAACTAGACGCACATTAATAATGAATATCATCAGTACACAACATTGTCACATTTATCACATTAATAATAAATCAAGAGCAATCAAAACTTACCTGACCGTTCAAGTCCGAAGTCAAACCAAAATTGCACGATCAAGCCTCTTGGTCACTCTTTTATAATGCGGCTTGCTTGTCAGTGGTAGGGAGCGCGTAGTCAATACACAAACTTATTAAACAGGGAGTAACTCAAAAGATACTCAAATATTATAAAAAGTAGGAATTACATTATATCTCCCACATATATATTGATTTTTTGTTTATTTTTATTAATGTTTTTTATAATGTACAAGAAAGCATAATAATAAACAAATAAAGAGTAAGTGCCGTTCGTGTCCGTTCGTCTTCATAACAATACGAATGGACAGTAGAACCAATTATTATTATTTAACTTTAACTTGTTGTCATTCAAATGGCCTAATTGAAGTAAATGATTTAACTTTGACCCTTTTCCCAGCGAGCACTATTTCGCTAACCAATAAAAAGTGACGTCATACATTAGTCACATCAGAACCGATATTCAAAACGATAGCGTAGCTTGAATAGCAGGCCAAAAATGGCCCGAATTCGATTACTCGGCCTTTGAGAGACCTAATTTCATCCGCAGCTCAAATTTCAGGTGTTGCAATATTCCGCGTACATTTCAGTGAGTTGGGCGATAACCCAGGTATTCAAAGTCGCCGATCATAACGAGTCGATATGATCAGTTTCACTGTGCGAATATTAAGTGACCTGTATTATATTTGGATGGATTGCCTCGGGCTGGGTGAGGAGATCTTTGTAACTATGAACTTGTAATTTTAAACAATTGGGATTTATGCCTTTTTTGGATAATTTTATTATTTATGTACTTGTGTTTAGGGTATGGGTCCCTAGAAAGTGTATAATAGGCCGTTACAATTGGTTATTGGACAAGGAGTTGTTTCTTTTATACTTTAGAGTACAGTAACAAAATCAGCCTAAAATGTTCCCACTGCCTAGAACATTAAATCAGGCCTCCTCTTTGTGAGGGGGTATGGGTTATCCTTACTAATATTATAAATGTGAATGTAAGTTTGTTTGTTACGCTTTCACGCAAAAGCTACTGAACCGATCATCATGAAACTTGGTACATATATTTTTGGAGGTATTAGAAGTAACATAGGATAATTGAAACAAAAAAAAATATAGCTTCACTGCGAGCGAAGCTGCGGGTAAAAGCTAGTAACCACATAATTATAATCTACTATGCGGGCCTAGTGCGGGTATTTGTTACATGTCTTCGAATTTTAGTTCTAGGATAAAAAAGTACGAAGTTTTCCTCAACGTTTTGAGAGCAGTGGTGATGAAATATACAAAAAACCGGCTTAAAAATATACGTCATAATAAACATTATCACCAAATTTCAAGTTCATAGGTTAAAAAAATCTTCGGAACAAAATTGTGTGACAGACTACGGACAGACACGTGAGTGTCAACAATAGGATTCCGTTTGGACCCTTCGGGTACGGAACCCTAAAAACTAATGTGGCTGCCTAAATTCAAACTCACGACTTACGACTCGTTACCGTTGGGCCACATTTAATTTCATCCATTTAAAACAGTTCATGATATTTTTAAATCTCTGATAATGACGTGGCAAACTCAAGTAGAAGAGGTTTGCCAAAAATGGAGCATATCTGCTTATATCCTATTCAATTTGGCTAAGAATGTTAACATCACCACAACTTTGGTTACATACCTTGGTCCCGTAGCTTCCATTCTGAGATACGGTATAAATTTCTGGACAAATTCTTGCCTGCGGGAACAGGTATTCAAAGCCCAAAACGTTGTTTGAGGTCGATGTTAAATTTGAAAAAGACTGACAGTTGTGTTTCAGTGTTTGAGTCCCTAAAGCTGTTAACATTTCCGGCAATGTTTTGAAATAGCATTTTTTGTTAAACGTAACATTCATCTATTTAGTACAATATCACAAACAAGTAAGAAGCCAGTACACAAATCAGAAGCCAGTACAAAAATCTTTCACTAGTTGAGATTTACAATACTATTTATTTATTTATTTAAGGATCACCAACGAGTGTTACAAAACAATAAATTTACACAAAATACAAAAATTGGTACACATCAAGATTATCCTTTAATGCACACTCAATTATAGGCAACCACATATTTTACAATGCTTTATATAAAAAAAAAATACCTAGTATGGGATCTACCATATATAACAAAATACCTGACATAATAAGAGATACCACAATACGCAATTTAAAAAAGAAATTAACAGCATTATTGATTGAAAAATATCACTACTCGATTAACGGTTTTCTAAATGACAGTGACTTAAATTTATCCTAATGTTTATTTTCAATTTAATTTAATCATAATATTTTTATGCAATTTAGCGACATACCCAATTCCTTAATTGTATCCGTATTGAACTGAAATACGTAATTTTGTGTTTTCTTTGATAACCTACTCGTTTACTTCATTCGTTAATATTTGCATGCCTAATCTGTTAGATTGTACAAGAATCACAATTGTTTTATACAAGCTTTTATTTAAATTGTAATGTATGTATGCATGTGTGTTCGGGTCAAATCTTGCAACTGAATTTTAAAACAGTTATCCTCAACCGATTAATATGAAATTTTGCGTACACGTTTAGTTTGGATGACAATGCACGGTTAGCTAAGTGACATCATTATAAATCCAATATGGCGGCCTGCCCAAGACGGCGGGCTAGTTACTTTTTGTGCACTACCAAGATATGGATATCTAATGAAAGGGTTTGCTGAGAAAAATACGAAGAAAGCTTGTATAAAAAAAAGTATTTATTGAAGAAAAAAATTATTTAATACCTTGTGTCATGTACAGTCAAGGGTCAAAAGTGCAGTCAAACTCTCCCAAAAATCAAATGGCTAGTTTTTGTAGAAGAAGTTAAATTATCCACAACTGATTTAATATTTTGTATAGAAATTAAAGGATAGATTATGTCTACTAACCGCGAATAGTTGAAATTCTGTGCCTACAAAAAAATTGCTTTTTTTGTTTTGGTAGAGTGTGACTGCACTTTTGACCCTTATGTTACCTGCAATCTATGCAAATAAACTTTATTTTACTTTAAATAATTAAATTAGAAGAAACATTTTGTACGTTACGCTTCAAGATACTTTCAGATTCTTAATGAATAACAAGAGGATTTTGTTGTGTCTATGTATCATCATAGGTAAAAATAAGTTAAGTATTTCTTACTATACCAGAATTCTATAGAATTATTGCAACAAATACTTAAATATTTATTTTGTGTTTGACTGTGCCAAACTATTACTACAATAAACAAATATTCCAAATCTCAATATTCGTCTTCATTTACATACCCTTCTTTTATTGTGTTTTATTATTCTTTTAACTGAGTGCAATTGAATACTGTATTCATGGATCGACTGTCTATTTGACCTCCACAACCATAATACATCTTGCCACACTGTAATATCAGGCTTCATAGACTGCCGTACATCTGCAAATCTCTGAATAGGCTACGAAAGTGGGCCGATCGAGGTATAACCTGGGCTGACTCCGATCAGCCACAATGCGGCTGTGGAATTGAACTACAATCGTAGTCAAAATCTCTTGTCTTGCTATTTGTGCACAAAGCGTTATGGCTATGGACATGTCTAAGTTTTGGTCCAAGCCCATCATCTAATAAATCATCTTCATACATCTATACAATATCATCATCATCATCATCATCTGATCAGCCGAAAGACGTCCACTGCTGGAAATAGGCCTCCCCCAAGCGTCACCACATTGATCGGTCCCTTGCGTCTTGCATCCAGCGGATCCTAGCAACCTTCACCAGGTCATCGTTCCACCTGGTGGGAAGCCTTCCAAAACAACGTCTCCCGGTTCGCGGCCCATCGGCCATCCATTCTGCAAGTCAAGTCCCCTGCCCACTGCCAATTAAGTCTGGCAATTCTTCGGGCTATGTCGGTAACCATGGTTCTCTTGCGGATCTCTAAATTTCTGAATAGATCACGCAAGGAAACTCCGAGCATAGCCCTCTTCATTGCCCTTTGGGTGACTGTAAGCTTTCTGATGAAGCCCATTGTTAGAGACCACGTCTCAGAGCCATATGTCATCACTGGCAACAAACAGTGGTCATAGATTTTCGTCTTGAGACGCTGTGGTAAGTTGGACGAGAAGATACTGCGCAACGTCCCGAACGCTGTCCAGCCGAGTCGGATTCGGTAGTTGACCTCTTTCTCGAAGTTGGCACTACCCAACAGGATCGTTTGTCTAAGATAGACATAGTCACCCACATCTTCGAGTTCAACATCACCTTGGTTTTGTCCATGTTCATCCTAAGGCCCACTCTTTCGGAAGCTCTGCTGAAGTCATCGAGCATTGTACTGTGGTCCTTCATTTTTTTTTTAAAACAAGCTTTTTTCGTATTCTTCTAAGCAAGCCCTTTCATTTGATACCCATATCATGGCAGTGCACAAAAATAACTAGTCCGCCATCTTGGGCTATCCGCTATATTGGATTAATAATGACGTGACTTAGCTAAACATGCATTGTCATTCAAACTAAACGTGTATGCAAAATTTTATCTGAATCGATGGAGGATAACTGCTTTAAAATTCAATTACAAGATTTGACCCGAATACACTTACATACAAACATACATACATACATACATTGCAAGTTAAATAAAAGCTTGTAATTTGACCCGAACACACTTACATACATACATTCATATATAAATTGCAAGTTAAATAAAAAGCTTGTAATAATAGCTTTTCAGTCGAGATTTTGGTCTCGCACGGGGTTATTATTTATTTGTATTTTTATTTGTGCTTTGTTTATAATATTGTTTTTTTTTGTGTTTTGTTTATCTCGCGTGCAGGTCACTAATAAAGATTCTTTGTTTCTTTCTTTATTTTCACTAAATTCATATAAAAGTATACGGTAGATAGGTACTTATGAAAAAATCTCATTTTTATATTTTTTTTTCCGTCTCTCTGTCTGTCTCCTGCTATACTGATTTTGAAGCTACTTTCAGTGACAGATAACTGATTTTATAAGGGGTTAGTAGTTTTCCGTGTAAAAAAATAGATAAAAAAAAATTATTTGCTTGTTTGACCTTGACAAAGTCGCAGATAAATAAAAAAAAAAAAAAAATTAACATATATTGGACATAAATTACCACTCCCCAATCAGTTTGCCCGTCCGCACTCTAATATAACAAAACCACAAAACAAAACTAAAACTAATATAATAACACTAACAAAACAAAAAAAAGTTATCCGGTTCAAAATACATCAAATTCTCCATCTAAACATTCAAAACAATGCGAGTTGGCAAAACCATTCACATGAACGGTTTCAAAGCGACGCCTCATTTACATACGCCAATCAGAGCTTAGCATACAAATCGAATTTGGACGGGACAGACCCACGAATTTAGTTTAATTGCTTGTAATCTTACTGTAAATTATGTACAGGTGCACTGTTGGTTGGTTTTTAACACCCGACGGAAAAAGAGGGGTGTTAAAAGTTTGACATGTGTTGTTGTGTGTTTCTGTCTGTTGCATCATAGCTCCTAAACTGATGAACCGATTATGATTTAGATTTTTTTTGTTTGAAAGATGACTTTTCGATAGTGTTTTTGGTTATATCTGATTTAAGTAGTTTAAAAAGCACGAATTAAATGTAATTTTTTTTTTTTTTTAAAACGCCCGATTACGCAGCTTATATTTTGCTTTTTATGGGTTTTTGTGTCAGGGGATTTTTTAAATTTTAATTAAATTTTTTGAGTGATAATCTGGTTCGATATTGTAAATTAGATAAACTGTCTCGTTGGTCTAGTGGTCGCAAGTTACTACTGCTGAGAATGCGATGCTGGGTTAGATTCCTGGGTCAGGCAAAGTACCTATTATTGGGATTTTCCCACTCGAATTTCTCAGTAGTAGCTCGGCGTCTGAATTCGAGCTCAGGGCCACACTCATGGGACTTAAACATAGCTGGCGAAATGTGTGTCCAACCTTTCGGGGGATACAGGCGTGATGTTATATTAAATAGATAAACATAACCCTATATTCCATACACCATATTCCATTGTATTTTTTTTTTAGTCAGAGATGTATAACCACATTCCATACAGTAGGGGAAGAGCATATTGCCGTTAGCTGAGCGCAAATCCTAACATTTAATGCATTGCAACATCTAAATTTACATAAAACTTTATAAAAAAAATACAACCGACTTCCAAAAAATACACTACAAAGTGCAAAAATAATTGTAATTTCGGAAGTTGGTGTTCCTTTTTTTGTTTCTTCGCTTTATGATACCGACTGTTTTTTTGATGTCGGTTGTATTTCTTTATGTTTTACTACTTCTTCTTCTTAGCGTGCCGGTGGCAAATATAACTTTTAAATATTGTGTTTTTTCCAGTATTCAGCTGCGGCAACACCATTCTAGAAATTTTTCACTTTTTAGTAGTGTTAAGTCTTATAAAACGTTGCGGTAGCATACCTTATCAAAAGCGCCAGCGAATTTCAAGCACCTTTTATTTACCAACACGTGTGTCAACAGAAACGTACAAAAACACAGCAACATCATTGATAGAGAATAAATCAGGCCACAAAACAAAACTCACAAACGACGCTTTAAACCATTCGTTACAAGACACAGAACATCCTCATTTTTCAAATGACCTCCACCTCCGTACCAACACAATTTTCTACACGTCGAATGCCTTCCAAAATAGGTTTACTTCTAATGAAACGAGCCCAGTTTATTTATGTTCGAACAAAGCCAATTTCGTCATCAACTAAAAGCATCGATACTACTTGTGTATGGGCAATAAAAGAAAATTACAGAACACATACATTTCGTGACTAGGGACTATTTGCCGTGCACACAAAAAATAAAGGCTTACAACGATAAAAGATTCAGAGAAAGACTTTCGTATTTTTTTTTGTTATTAAAGACGTATCTTTATGCATGTGTAACATCACGCCAGGTAGTTGGAGACCGATAATCAACCGATAATCAGACGGATAATCAAGCGGTAACGACGATGATACTGTTATACGTCTGGTTTCAAAGGATCTAGTTTTTGTCTCATTTTTGCGGATAACGAATTGAACGTTCCCATAATTGGTTTGAGAAATCTAGGAAATTGTGTCTTCCAGCTAAAGTTAATTTTATCGTGATCGTTGCTTAGGATGTTTATTTTTCCTTCTCGACTACTATTGTCTTATTTCTCTGCAAAAAAGACAAAACTACAACATACTGTAGCTGATGAAATATGTATGTACATACATATTTCATCGTTTTTTTTCATTCATAGGTGTACTGTTGCCTAACTATTTGGAGCACAGCCTTGATTTTATGTTATGTTCATCAAAACTGACCACACTATGAGGCATAAATTATAATTCATTTGTGAATTAATAGTTGTTTAACGGTTGTCTTGAGCATAAAAACATAATTTAACTAGCCTTAATTACCATACGCACAAATTTAGTAAGTAAAAAATAAACACATCAAATAATAATATAATTTGGGCTCATATATTGAAAACTAATGAATGTTTGGGAATTTTATGATGGACATCTTATGACATATACACTAAAGTTACTCTTGCTCAATCTCTTCTTCTACCGCTCATAGACCATGCGAATATCTGTTTTCTAGATGCAACGAAGGTACTCCTAAACAAACTCAAACGGCTGCAGAACTTGTGCATCCGCTTTATTTTTGGCCTCTGAAAGAACGACCATGTGTCGGAGTTTCGGACCAGACTGAAGTGGCTGCCAATTCAGCGTCGGCGAGATACTCATATCCTATCCCTTCTCTATACTATCCTGCACAAACCTACTTCCCCTCAATACCTTCGCGAACGGTTTAAGTACCTCGCCCCGAGGGGTAAACCTTGTCGCTTCTCCTTCGTACTCCGCGTCACACTCTAGCCGCTCTGTACTCTGGCTTTTTCTCTTACTGCAGTGCATCTGTGAAACTCTCTTCCAGACTCCCTACGCGATAGCCCTTCTCTCGATGTCTTCGAGAGAAAAATTAAGAAGCATTTCCTTTCAATGCAATGAGAACACAATAACGTAGGCAGGTATTTTATGTATTATTATGTTACTAGTGTCATCTTATAGGTATATATATTGTACACTGGATTACTGCCCTCTATTTTAATCTCTATCACTCAAAGGTTTGCTGGAAGAAAATGCCATCTAGAGTTAAGCTCGCCTTTGTACATGAATTTTGTTATCAATTTGTTTAAATGTAATGTCTTGCTGTACAATAAAGCACAATTGAACAAGAAATACACTTTTCCTAGTACCAATGCCAGTTAAATTAAAACTTTACGGCAACTAAGCAAAAATCTGATGGGGAACTATGACAGATCATATATATTTCTTATGTGATGGTATTTTTATGGACTTTTGGCTGAGGACTCAGTAGTGCGATGCGTTGCGTCGTGCAACGTATCAACGCATTGTATGCCACATTTGCGTAACGTAAAAGGGCGACGAGTGCAGATTCGACAATTGTACAAACCGGCAGCGCAGTGGATCATCCCTCCCCCCCTCCCCGCTTCATCTCTCGTCCGTCACCGTCGATCCGTACAAACGTCGCGTGCGACGACGAAACATATAATGTGGCTTGTCACTAAAATATAGTTATGTAAAACGATGCAGTGTTGACGCTACGACGACGCAATGCAACGCAACGCAACGCACTAATGAGGCCTCACACTTTCATTAAACATTACTTCTACCATAATTAAAAAATCCCGTGAAATTACATAACTAGGATTTTTTTGCAGAAAACATCTTTATTGCCTGGCCTATAGGTGTACTGTTCTGTTACGTAATCTATTAGCCAACAAATAATTTTCTTAAGTTGTCTCGACAGGGATGAGGGCAAAAAAATATTTTTCAGTCCGTCAGGTTGTAAGGTTAAATATTTTGCTTACACACCAACCTACCCAGCGGTATGTATGAGACTCGATAGAGATGTTTTCGCATGAGGTATTAATGGCAGTAAAAGTCTCACAGTTGGTCTTCTCAACTAATTTAATCTTCACAGAAATACAGTTTGTCACTGAAGTTTCTTGAAAATTATTAAACTAGATGGAAACCGGGCTTCGCTCGGGTGAAATGTGACTCATAATACACATATAGGTACAAAATGTAGGAAGATATTTCTGTTGTTATCGGTTCTCAAGAAAAATTAAACGCAAAGCAAGGCATAAATTCGTATAGCATCGTTCATTGTGTTTAATAAATGTGGTGAATTAAAATTGCAAAAGTTTTTACATAAATAATTTTAATTCTAAATCAACTTTCAAAATAAACTAACATAAATTAACAAAACAAATAGCTTTTAAGGATTCTTCTCTGTATACCTCTCTGTGTTAAGCACTCAGTATTTTTTTTTACTTTGGTAGGTAGGTAAGTACTTTAAGTACTTTCGTGGTTGCCACTGTCCATGGATAAAACTGAAATGTGTCGGAATTTTAGTGTAAAGATATTGTGTCGAGCACTTTCGTTGGTTGAGGGTATTCTGAAATCATGTACACTAGGTGGCATCACTGAGACGTGAGGTCCAAGCTGCTGTCAAATGCTTATGTTTTTTGACATTAGTCAAATTGACGTCAAGCAAGTTGATGTCATAAGTTAAATTTTCCAAGTAAAAGACCTCTCACCGATGTGGCGCCAACTAGTGGCGTGAATTTTCTTAAAAACCCTGGGTTTTTAAGAAAATTCACGCCACTAGTTGAAAAACATAAGCATTTGACAGCAGCTTGGACCTCACGTCTCAGTGATGCCACCTAGTGTACATGATTTTAGAATACCCTCATTCAAAAAATGCTAATAATGTTGATTTTTCTGCTGCTCTAGCTGCTGCTTCATGAGCATTTTGATCTGTAAATATGACTGTTTGTTGGTTTCCCAAATGAACACCTAACTGTATGTACCCGATTCGATACAATAAGAATGGTTTGTAAGGACCTCATTATATTGCTTCTACATATATTATTTCTAGAATCAGATAATAGTTCATTTAATACTGCTTCATCTTCAATTATGTACTATTGGTTGTATTCTTGTTTATGACCTTGCAACGGAAACAAAGATCCAGTCTTTGTATCAATTTGCCCTTGTACCCTATAATTGAAATCTCCTGGAGGGAGTGTGGTCAAGTTAGAATTTATGGATGCCAATACTGAATTATAGTGTCGTATATAAGCCTTGAAATGGTTAGCATCAGACGTATTGGCTTTGTATAAATCTAATAATATATCTGGAATTGGCTTTAATGCTCTATCTGCGTTTTAAAATGTTTTTAATTTTTCACCATAAAATGCTTGACATTGAACACATTCATAAATCATAGAACCAACTGAATGTACCGAAACATGAATGGTTTTATTTGAATGCGCTAAATAGATGTAGTAAGTCCTAGGCCATTGATGTTCTGTACTAAATCTACTTGATTATTTACGCTTCTTCTGTGGTCTGCCAGCCATTTAGTATGTTCTCTTTCTCCTTTTCTTCTTAAGAAACACCAGTCAGCTGCGATTCCTGGAGCTATATCAACTTGTTCTCTTTGTCCGAAGAAACATCATTATTCACCAGTGACTCTTCGATTAGCTTCAACTCTTCGTTATCCACCTTAAAGGAGAAAATATATTAAATAAATATTCAAATATTAATAAGTATTATGTTTGTATGTATATCCTCACGCCTCTTTCTGGTAATAAGTATTATTTTTCAGTTCACTGTATTCGGTGACCTGCACCATTAACTTAGCTGAAAGTCAACAAATAAATCTTGTGATTTGTCAGGTTGTATTGTTGAGTCAGCTTATATTTTAACAGATGAATCAGGAGCAGCTTTATTTTTCGGTAAAAGGTTTGAGAGTGCCCGAGTCTTAGTTATACTTAACTGCCTATTTTTTTCCAGGCCATAGCATTCACAATAATTGAAATTATCTGCAAGAATATATTATGCAATAAAATTAATAATCATGGACTGATTCAAATACACGGTTTATTATGTAATTATATAATATTAAAACAAACAAACCACACTATGAAGTCATTGGTAGGTACTTTGACGCAGGAGTCCCAGGTACAATTTCTATAACTTAATGATCAAGTTGTATATCTGTTCTGGGTCTGGGTGTTATTTGTATCTGTTTCTGTATGTGTCCATGAGACCTAAAAACAGGTTATGCGTGTGTTCATTTATTATTATTTGTCAGATCATAGAGAAAAATATTAAACCGCTTACCGGGTATAATGTTGTCACATTCCACACATCAACTGCACAATTGCATTTCAGAACTGTATTTGCATTTTAATCAGTCCAATTGCAGTTTCTTGCAAATATTTTGTCATTACAAAAATTGCATGCCACTGGAAGTAGATAAGTACTTAATTTATTTGAATGCAGAAAGTCTAAGGTGAACGTGCACCTAGGTGCACCGCAAGAGCCGCACGCGCCGCAATCATCGCATTTTATAAATCTTTATATGAAATTGTATGCAGACTCGCGCACCTATCCGCGCCGCACTACCCGCATTTCAACAAAATGCTATTGGCGATGCTTGCGGTTCGATGCTTGCGGCGAGTGCGATGCGTGCTGTGCGTTCGGCGCAGATCGCGTGGGTCTTTGAGAAAATGCGATGACTGCGGCGCGGATAAGTAAAATAATTTTGCTGTTCCTCACCATCTTTACGAAGAGCCCTTCGCTGCATCCATTTTCCACAATTGTGACAATGTTTACCAAATGCGAGGAGATTCGGCTGTTAAAAAGAATATCAAACAAAACAATGATGAAAGACCAATGAAAGAAATTAATTTTATGAAATACTCACGTTTTAGTCCATGTTTTACCCACATGTGACGTCACAAGCCCCCTAAACTTTGATTCGCTCTATCTTTGTTGATTTGATAAAGCAAAATTTTCATGTCCATTATTTTTTGATAATCTTATTGACTGTCCATCAGTCCGTTGAAATAGTTTTTTTTTCTTTTTTTACGCAGGCATCATACCTATTTTATTTCTTTGAGTCAATTATTATTAACTTATTATTTCCTCTTTTATCACATTCTTCACAACACTATACAGCCACACAAATACTTTATCAATTTCACACTGACCCTGATCATTCCAATATAGCTCGAGGAACGATTGATCACTGATAATCCAATAATAGACCAGAGGTCTCATAAAAGTCAATGAGTTCCAGTAATGGTTTTCGTAGGGTTAAATGGCAATAAAAATGATATATCTACTCTCTGAGAATAGAAGAGAAACAAAACAATCAGCTTTCTTTTGTATTGCTTAAGGGTCTACATGCGCTTTAGTGCCGTAAAACGGTAACTTTCTAAAGCATACTCCTTAGTAAAGGCTAGGTTAAAAGATTTGAAAAAAAATATATATTTATTGTTGTTTCATGTACCTACATTATTTTTTAAACATGGTTTTTTCGTATAACAAATAGTTTTGCTTTAAAAAAATAATTAGCAACACGATATTTTTCGCAACTTTTGGATACTCCTCCAAAGCGACTTGGATGTTTAAAAATATTTTTACACAGAAAAAATAATGGCTCGAATTTTTCATAACTGACATAGCATATGTAAATCAAATAATATTTTGCAAACAAAACTGTTCAAAAGAGGTTCAATATTGATATTTTGGCATCGAGCGGGCGCACGGCCTGTACTGCGTTTACATTGGGGCGTATATATCGCCTTAAGTATTATACTTTTATTATGCGTGCAGCTAAGGAGTGGAATTCCCTGCCGGAGTCTGTTTCCCGATAGTTACAAACTAGGAGTCTTTAAGACAAGAGTGAATAGGTTATTTCTAGGCAAGCGTGTTTCACCGTCGAACACATCATCGCTTACGAACAGGTGAGATAGTGGTCAAGCGCGAGCATGTAAAATAATAAAAAATAATATACTTAAATATATAAATAATATATAAGTACATAAACTGTCGCTTTTTTCGCAAGGGGATAAGCAGAAACAACAGAACCTGAAACGAACCTGTGTATATTCTAAAATGATTATAAGTTTTCAGAGATTAGTGACCCAACCCTTGTATTAGTATGTATAACTTGGCTAAAAATCGTTATTTTTCTTTAAATTATTGTAAATATTGCATCACAATCCGTCACTCAGTTTAGAAGAACAATACCTTTCCACAAACAGACACAAAAAAATAATGTATAATATTACTAGCTACCGACCGCGCCCGCGGCGCCACCTTCTTTGTATTAGTACTAATTTTGTCGTTAAAAATTGTTACAATTTATGTATTATTCTCATTTATAAGCTATATTGTTGTAATGTTTTATCAAAATCTGTGCATTCGTTTTTGCGTGAGACAGTAAAAAACTTGCATCCACATATACAAACTTTCATATTTACAATATTACTATCTTCTGCCTGCGGATTCGCCCGCGTGAAAAGTGTTTTCTTATCCCAAAGGTACATTATACCGGGATGAAAAGTAGCCTACGTTCTTGAAGCGTGTGAGCATAAAAATAATGAAAATATTGAATAAAATAAAAACTCAAAAACACTTTCAATTAATTTATTATAACGTTGTCGCAGGTTAATTAAGGGCCTACATACGCTTTAGTGCCGTAAAATGGAAACTTTCTAAAGTATACTCCTCAGTAAAAGCTAGGTTAAGAGGTTTGAAAAAAATATATGTATTATTGATTCATGTATATTATTTTTTAACATTTTTTCGTATAAAAAATAGTTTTGCTTTAAAAAAAATATTAGCAACACAATATTTTTCGCAACTTTTGGATACTCCTCCAAAATGACTTGGATGTTTAAAAATATTTTTACACAGAAAAATTGATGGCTGCAATTTCTTCATAAGGACATAGCATATGTAAATCAAATAATATTTTGCAATCAAAACTGTTGAAAGGGAATATTCAATATTGATATTTCGGCATCGAGCGGGCGCACTGTCAGTACTGCGTTTACACTGCTGGCGCGTATATATCGCCTTAAACCCGTCACTGAATTCTTTGTCTTGTATAGGTAGGCGCACTAAGTATTGTACTGGCTTAACGCGAAGCTGGTGCGTCGCAGCAGCCGAGGAGTAGGCCCCGAGGTAAAAAGACCCGCAGGGTTGAGAAGTCCTGATACACTGGCAGGTTTGGTGATTGTGCCGGAAGGTTGGACCAATGAGCCCAAAACTTCTACTCTGAAACTTGAACCCTGGGAAGAAGTCCAGAGGTTAATAAAGAGTCCTCTGCAAACCTCTACTGATAGTGACTTGGTAGCGTAAGCGAAAGCGTAGGAAATACTGCGCTTAAGGCCATTGTGAATACGGTCACCATCAGATGCGGCGTTTACATAGGAAAATTATAATCATATAATAAAATTTGTGTGAAGCACTATGTTACATAACTATTTAACATTGTAAGTGAATGAAAAGCATTTGTGGTTTGTGAAGTCAAACATAGAAAAAAAAGACAACATAATTTTGTAAGTACCTAGAGCACACAAAAACATGAGCTAGCAACTTATGAGTCTTGTCAACACTTACACAATATGGGGAGAAACGCTAATTAAATAAAAATATGGTATTTAATTATTCAAGTAGTCGCATGGAAGAAGTTGCTGCTCAGGCCTACCCGCAGGCTTATTACGTATCTTTCTTAAGAGCAAAACGATAGCGATAAAATGCTTTATGTCCTAAAAGTCAGTATTATCTGCAGTGTAGGTATGGTAGTTCCTACACAATCGTTTGCCAATCGCTCGCTGTTTGTCAAAGGCAATTATTTAAAAAAAAAACGCCAACAACTTTAAAACTTTTGTATTGAAGAGCAATTATTTTGCGTTTTGCTCTTACAAAAGATACGTAATAAGCCTGCCGGTAGGAGGTCGAGATTAGCAAACGTGCGTTATGGCAGACGGCTGCCTTAATGAGCCTCTCCGCTCGACACTGTTAATTATAGTACAACGTTACACGCTATTCCAGACTATAATCTACCCCAGTACCAAATGTCATCGTATACCTGGCATTATTGAGTAACAAACATACATACCACATGCGCCGCGCCGCGGCTCCTCGCGCTTTCTATTAGTTCTTGTCTTAATATCTTTATAAATTATAGCCTCTGTATTATACTGATGTATAAGCTATATTTCTGTTAAGTTTCATCAAAATCCATTCTGTAGTTTTTGCGTGACAGAGTAACACACATCCATCCATCCACCTATTCTCACAAACTTTCTCGTTTATAATAGTAGTAGGATAAGATGCACATAAATTGTAATTATTATCTTCCATAACTTACTTCCAATACAGTCTTAATTAACGCCGCCTAACTTACATCAACCTCAAACTTCGTAAAATCTGTTGATAATATCCAAAATTGTTGTTCGTCAAAGAAACAAACTACAGGGTTGCCAAGAACAAGACTACGCCTCCTTGCTTAACCACAAAAGAATCAGAAACGCGATTCTGGCAATATTCTTACTTAATTTCACAGAGAAAACTTTTAATGTTATACACTTTTTTTTGCTAACCAACATCGCGAACTTTTTGACCAATTAGATTTGCTATTCAAATACACCAGAGTTTTCCATTAAGAAAAGACTTCGAGGGGCTTCCACCTTCTTTGTCGGGACTTGAAAACACTTTTTATTTTTGGAGCGAGTCTTAAAGTCAACGTACTTGTGTTTGCTTAACCATTAAAGGGGTTTCAGTCGAAAGCTTTTCGCTTCGAATATTTGCATGTTTTCTGCGGATCCGTTGTGCTGACAAAGAAACATCTCGTGCGAGGGTGTTAGGCTGAATAAATGATGCCCACATCGCCCTCTGATGGCTTCCATTGTTTTCAAGTGAAATGTTCTGAATGTTTACTTTCGAGGTGAAGGATTTGAAAGGATCTTTATTGTTTTCTCTTTTGTATTGTATGAGAAAGACAGAGATAGATGGTTGTGTGGATATGGGATGATCCCTACGAAGTTTGACAGGGCGATGAGATGGGGTATGATAAAGATATGAGGAGGGTCTTAAGGTCGACAATGCATCGCATTCCTTAGTGTGTTGCAGGGCTTTGTAATAAGACATTAGTGATGACAGGTAAGATATTAAAGCCGAGGTAAGGTCCTTCATACCAAGAGCACGTTTTACCAAATGTGACGTGAAATTATGGTGCAAGGTTACGATTGCTAGCGGTAATTTTGGCACGTATTAACTCAGGCGGTAATTTTTCGTTAATAATTTTTAGTTTCAATAGTCAATACTACCGTAGTATTGACTATTGAAACTTTTGATCCGGGATAAAGCTGATTTTTGTTTGATTAATATTAAGGTTCCCCTAGTCGACGGCACGAACTATTTTGTGCGCGAGGTTACAATGCATACTATCTCATCCGACAACACGTGCGAAAGAGATAGATGCTGTGATGAGCACTAAGAAGCTAGTACGCGTACGTATTAGCACTTTTGCAAATTTGCATCGAAATGGATGATGATTTAGGACGAAAACGAGCGCGCGAAATTTTATAAACAGACCTTTGGGAGTCGAAAAAACGACTAAATGTATATTTTCAGAATAAAATTATTTGCATTGTTGAGTTACTAATCTATCCCTGTACGGAGGCCGTTTTGCAATTTTCCTTCTTCTTATGGTATTCATTTCCACCCAAATATGCGTAAAAATTAGTGTTGAAATACGGAACTTTCTACGCTCATAACTTGAAAATATTTTTTTTTTTTTACTTTTTTGTTTCCATAGAGGGCTAGATGAGACAAATTGATATCATTTTATTATTTTGAACGTACATCGTCAAACAGTGCAATAATCGCCAGACTACGTTTGTATATGGAAGATTGAGTGACTAGTGTAACCTTAAAGTCTGATAGACAAACCAAATAAGATGTTATATGGTTTTTTTAACAGTATTGTGCTTACAATTATTTTTCGTCAAGTCAAAGAGAAATTTAGACTTGATGAAAAATATTTTACACATTAATAATATTAACCCTATTTTATAAAGAAGAAGACTATTACAGATGTTTGTTATTGCGTATTTTACGTTAACACACTAGGTGCAAAAACAGCTGGCTCATTCTTACACTCAAAAACTAGAACAAAAACTTAACCCAAGATCTAACTATTGGCAAATTACCCCGCAACGTCAGCACAATACTCGTTACTAGAGCTGACCCGGATAACCGTATGTTAAAAAGTCACGCATATATACGCAAACGCTGGAAATTAATTTTTTTCTCTGGCCGTGCCAAATACGGGGAGGTCGGGGAAACTTAATATCCGGGTGAGAAGGGGAGACCCGGCACAATTTTAGCTTTGAACCACTCTCTCGTGTGCGGCTAAAAATAGTACTTTACATATAAATGTTCGAATAAAATTGGTGTCACGATTATCATATTAATCAGGGTGGGATAATTGCTTCTGAAAGTAGGCCATTTAAAGCTGATAGGGGTAATCGTATTGAGGAAATTGGATTGAAAGGACAAAGTAAAAAAATATATATTTTGTTGCTATTTAAAAGTTGTTAAATATTAAATAATAGCTTCTGCCAGCGGCTTCGCCCGCGTGAATGTCGAAAAGTAAACCAAGGGAACATATTACCGGGATAAAAAATATCCTATGTGCTATTCCAGACAATATAATATCCCTGTGCCAAATTTCATCCAGATCCGTTCAGTAGTTTATGCGTGAAAGAATAACAGACATATAAACACAAACACACACACTCACAAACTTTCGCCTTTATAAGTAGGATAACACAAATAAAAACGTACCTGAATACAAAGAGGAGACAGAATGGAACACATTGCACATAAAAAAAAATCGTCCACATCGTTGTCAATGGGAATGATTGTTTTAAAAATATTATAAGAAATATTATTTAACATGGGAGAAGATCAGAAAAATGCTGATGAGACAAAAACCAGCAGAGCAAAAATCTGGTTAACACAGGTTTTCCTTTTTTGGGTTAATTGTAAATACATGTACATGAACATTGTTACTTTAAATGTAATTACTGAACAGAAGGTTATTTTGCTATTCCAGATTTGATCCAATCGTGAAAATAGTTTATAATTATGAGTTCCACTTAAAATATTTCCAATAAACGAAAAAGTGTAAAACAGAAAACTGAGTTACCTAATATTACACGAACAGTTTGTTTACAAAATTGATGTTACAAAAGTTTCTATCTACTTTAAACAGATTTGCAAACTAAACCTTCAATTACCACTAAACAAACTATATACTTCATTTCAATCGTCGACACTAACCTCCGATTAAAGTTTTAAACTACAGCAAAGTAATTCTCTACCTTCAATTTAATCTTAATTAAAAGTAAACAGAAAATATAAACTTTACTGCTCGAAGCTGATGGAAGGTAAGTCTGATATTTATCTTAAACTAGTCTTAAATAACGATACTTTAAAGGTAATGATGGATAAACGGGTTGTCACTTGAACGTTTTTCTATGTAGAGAATCGTTTTATAAATTAATTTTATGAGATACTACTAAAAGTTAGAAAAAAAGGAAGAAAGAAAACTAGTTCATTTGGCACACATAGATACGCACAAAGTAGGTGTTAGGAGTTCGTGACTAAATTAACAGCCACAAGGGTCGATCCTCAAGGTTAAACAGCGCTTACCGAGGTCAGCTCGTGATTGGGTGAACATATTTACTCAGCTAAATACCCCAATACCTACTACCATTTCTAGATTTTTGACAGTGGTTACGGATAGTCAGATGTCAGGTAACCTGTCACACGTGTTACCCAGTTACTAGGAATACGTGGTTGTGGTGTGAAATACTGAAACTCAGCTGCACCCGGTTAGATTGAAAGCCGACCCTATTTACGTTGTTGGGACAAAGCTAGGCAGATCGATACCCAAAGAGTCATTCACGGGACGTAATCCGAATGGGGGTTAACGTTTTATTGTTCACCAGTTGGCGCCACTATTGTGCAAAGTTTGAAATAAAATTCATTTCTTATGACGTAAACGTGCTTTTAAATATAAAATCGAGTATGCCGCAGTTTTATGCAGCCCCTTTTTTCGAAAAAAGGAGGGTAACATTTGCCGAAACATAAAACTCTAATAAAGCAGTGGTTAGTGCATCTCGTACCTATGTTAATCTGCCATATTTGGAGAATATTAACAACAATAAAAAAAAAAACTCGCGCTAAAAGCCAAAGATACATTTAATTTGACATCAGTCTACAGCAGCGCCCCTAGCGGCAAATTCAAACGCGAAACGCTAGTTTATTCCACCTGTTTATTATTTTTTTTGTTTTTATCTGGTGGAAAACCGAAAAGCAATCACCAGTCTAACTCTGTGTTGGGAACCACTCAAAATCATCGTTATTATTTGAAAAAAAAATGATTTCATTAATTTTGAATATAATTTACATTTTGTGCGTATGGGTGGGATGTCCACCATGTACCGATGGCGCATCGCCGTAAGTCTGGTAGTCCGATGATTTTTGAAACGGGCTAGGTGGAATTAGATCGTGCAATTCCAACGCACACTCCCCGAAATGTAACCGATAAAAAACTGACAAGCTGGCAATTCAGCGACGGTGTTCAAGGATCTGGAGCTTTGACTTGACCAGTGCCTCATCATCGATGAGCCTCTTGGCCCGCTTTTCGATAGACTCCAGTGCATCGAGCTGGTATTTGTCAGATCCGTTTCAGAGATGAGAACAGTACTCCATGCATGATCGGACTTGCGCTTGATACAAATTGAGGAGCTGTTCCGGCGTGAAGTACCTTCTGCAAGGATGCCCAACTTTTTGGCAGCCAACTGAGCCTTTGCCTCAATTTAAGGACCAAAATTGAGAGTAGATGTCAACGTAACGCCAAGAAGCTCAAGATGGTCCGTTATTCGCACGGTCACATCTCGGAAAGTTGGAGCCGGTTCAAATTGGCTCTTTTTAGTGGAAAAAACACACGCCTTGGTTTTAATAGCATTAAACCTGACCAGATAGGCATCGCCCCATTCGGAAACTACCTGCAAGGACAGGTTCAAACACTCCACCAGACCCGGCCTCCCGGAGAGACCGGATCTGCGGTCCGTTAGCCCGTGCGTTGTACAAATATCTCTCAGCAACAGAGCCGTCGTAGTCATGATTTCCAAATTAGTTTTAAAGTTCGTAAAATTCTATCAACATAATAAAGTCTACTAAGTACGAGTACACCATATTTTTTTCAGGTATAAGCACTGCACCATGAACGACCTCACGCTCGCTACCGACTCGCATTTGCGTGGCCACTTACTGGGCCCAAAATATTTAAAGAGTTTTTCATCTACTCGAGAAGAAAAGAAGAAGGTATAAGCACGTTAATTTTTGGTAACCTTAGCACAGGCACATTTGAATTTGACCAACCATAATTTAGTAGACAAAAAGCTTAATTACAATCTACCTTCCGCCATAATGTATGAGATATATCTTGTTAGATCTTCTTGTGTAACAATAGCACACATACACTCTGCTTTTCCTCTAAGTTTCTTTGTTCTTACCCATAAGGTTCAAGGGTCTGCTATAAAGTTTCCTGACAAACTATCTGGCGGTCATTATCGAAATTAATGCAAGTTTACGGGGTCGTGTGCTCTAAATAAATGTTGAGCCGTTAACACTAACGATGTAATTGTGTAAGCGAGCCTCTTGGGTGTAGGAAGACGTGGAGTCGAGCTTTTGAGGTTTTAGATGTAGCTTTTGCGCGTGGTTTCGCCAATGTGGTATATTATTTTAACAAATATAAATCTGATTAGTTGACGGAAATGACCCACGCATGTCAAAAAAGTGAAAGTAATGCTATCATTTTGAGCTGTTTTATACATCGTTATCGGCAACGGCCCTCAACTAAAATCTAGAAAAATGTCTGATTAAGCCGTGTGAGTCATAATTATATTTTATTGAGCTGTAAATATTACAAATTGTTGATTGGTAATTAAATTTGTACTTAAATTGTGTGTGAATAAGAGGCAGACCTGGTTTTCATACAGATGCAGGGACTTGCGTTATCTAAAATCGCAGCCATGCATGCAAGCACGCAGCATGACAAAAAAATAAAAATCATTGATTCTACTTGTACCAATAAGTATAATTACGTAATTTGAAAACATATTTTTTCCTAATGGAAATATTTTAATAATTTGGTTAAAGGCGTAAAACCATTTTATCCGTTTAAATCATGTAAATCGGTCTACGCGTTTATGAGATATTAACTAATTAATGAATGGCAAGTGAAAGGGTCAAGAACGCCCCTTATCGTGATACGTTTGTTTGAACGTGTTAGCGACTCTGCCTTTACATTTTTTTCGTATCACTTTGGAATATTGGAATACATTGGTAGACGGGTGTTTAACGACTTTTACATATTTTTTGTTATGTGGCGGTGACTTTAGTTAAATTTAATATCTGTAATTATATCTCATTATTGAATTCAAAAACTATGTGAATAAAAGAAAACGTCGATCCGTTGATTTTTGAAGGCAGGACAAACTATAAAATAAAATATGTTCTTTCTTTATTCATAGCCTCAGACTCACACACCATAATTCGAATCGTCACAATACACAGCCTCAAAATTAAAAAAAAATGCAGTCAAGAGGACTGTCAACAGAAGTAAAAACAGTGAAATAATAAATTGTATTTGTGTTGTTGTTATTCCGTCACACGTCACATTAACATGTTGATGACGTTGTCACAATAGCATGCCGATGACGCGAACCCACAACTTTTGCCCCTACTGAAAATCACTCACTGCCGCGAAAGAATATTTCACTTCAAACTAAACTTTATTTAATCTAGTTGGAAAATTAGTTTCAGATTCATAAAACCCATATAAAACCAGCTCTCCAGCCTCCAGCCAAAAGCGAACAAAGTAAAATTAACGTGGAACATCTTCCCAAACCGCGACCCATCCGGATAACTACGGATGATGCGAACAGTCAAGTATTAAATAATATATTTAGTCTGCTACCGACAGCCGGGATTAATTATTCAGTAACTAGCTCCACCGACTTTGTAAGCTTCATTAGCTCTGAGATATAGAATTTAAGATAGATTTATATCGGTGGGTTGTGGAGATCAGACAATTGTGGTTCTTGTGCATGTTACCGTTTGTTGTTGGACGTGAGTATGATAATAAATGGGTCAAAAGATATAAGTTTAATTGATAATTAGGATACGTTGGGATAACTTTCAGGTTTCAACAAGCTAATTCACCCGATTATTAACCGATTTACATTCCAATCGCAGTATTATTAAAATAACAAAAAGTCTAAAATATCTTTTTTTGATGCGAGAATTTGATGAGTTTGTCCAACGTGTAGGGTAATGTCTAGGACCAAAACCAATTTTTAAAAAATCATTCACCCTTTCATGTAAATTATTTCAGATGGTTATAGGCTATAAATTATTATGACACAGGCAAAGCCGTGCCGGGCCATGGAAAGTTTGTGAGGATGGATGGATGGATGTTTTTTACTCTTTTACGCAAACTACTGAATGGTTTTTCATGAAACTTTACATTTATATTGCGTAGGTATATCACGGAATAACGTTAGGCTGTAATTTATAAAGAAAGTTTTAAGTATTTATAAAGCAACAATAATTAATATATGTGCATTAAATCATCATTTTCCTGGCTTTGTCCATGTTACTTGGGGTCGACGTACCACGTTTAAACGTACATTAAATATCTCGGGTGAAACCAAGTCAAAACCTGAATTTAGAAGCAGATATTACTACAAGACCGTAATAATAAAAATTAAGTAAGTAAATCCCCGGTTCTTCCTCGTAAAAAATCTCATAAATATTAACCCATTGTTTCAACTTCTACATTATTAATCCGAGCCTCTAAAGCAAAGTGCTCGAGATGTTTCAAATCATAAAACAAAACACCGCGAAATTTTGTCCGTAAAACTGGTTTCAATTCAATTAATTTTTTACACTCATCCTCATTACCTTAACGTAGACGTTGCACCACTAAATATTTTCCTGTTATATTAAAGAGCTTTGTTGTAATGAGGATTTTGCTCGAAGCAGTTTCAAGTGCTAGTAACATCGCGCACGTTGCTGTAACACTGAAAAAACTAACGCACATATTACTGAGTTTTCAATTTCAGGTTTTTTTTTTGATCTTGGTTATTTTATTAATTAAAAGTGTTAGCGGGATGGGGCATTGAGATCTCCAATGAGATGAACCGATCATATCAAACCTGCATTTAACCATAATTATCATACATGAATGCACAAGGGAACCAGCAATCAGAGAAGAATGGCTTCATATAATATCATGATTCCACTGTGAAAAGGAGGTGGCACTGTTTTACTTGTATAGCTTTGTCTCTCTCTTACCACAAAATCATAACGGCATTGACATAGTACGGCGCCGAGAAAGAGAGACGGGGCTATACAGGTCAAAGTTCACTGGTATTCTGCAGTACAGATCCACATCTTTTAGTCTGTTTACGTTTTATAACACTAAACAAACCACACTTTCTTATCTTTTAAAATTGTATCAACTCATGTGACTCACTTTAATGTACATTTTGATACTGTTAGCACCTGAAAAGCGTATTTTTAGTTATCTTTGGTTGTTTTAATATCCACAATTTAAGTTTTACCGCTAATTTGTAATATCTTAGAATATTTTATACTCTGACATTTTCATCTGAATTGACATCTGTCTGTCCAATTTATTTTTCTCAAGCCATAACATAACATACCATGGACGAGACATTCTATAAGCTCGTTGTAAATTATCTTCAAAATAAGGGCAGCGGCAGACTACCCCCCTGTAAACCGTTTTTTATCCGTTCTGATTACTTATAATTTAGATTTGAATTTGAAATTGGGAAGATATGACAGAACGAGAAAAAAATGGGCGTCAGTTTTTTAGTTTTGATTCGGGCTGTGAACGCTGAAAGTTGGTAGACTACTTAGTAAACGTAAACGTAAACTATCTTATCTGAAAAACTCTTTGAACTGTTATATATAATATTCAGCCTGTGGAAGATTATTAAATCTTTAAAGTGCAATAAATATAATTTATTGGATTTGGTTTTGGTTGCGAAATTTGAAGGACGCATATTTTAACCTTGAATTACAAAGTGTATTCCTATCCACAAAGTACTAATAAAAATTGAAATGAATTCAGTTTGTGAATGAGTGTTATTAATCCCTGAAGACTATTAATAAATAACAATTATACTCTCAAGTGAACTTTTACTGTTATAGTAACAGGTTGTGCCAGTCTGGCACGTGGTGTATGAACTGCGGCAGTCAGGTCCTCAGCGGCGCCGCGGTTTGCGTGCTAAGGCCGCGCGCACCCTCCAGCAGTACGCGCAGGGTGTGCATGCTGAACACGGGAACCCTTATCTCGCGGTAGCGCCCACCAGCCGTCCCATCGCACCGTATCACGCTGCCCTGGTCTGCTGTTGCCCCTTCGCCAACTTGGAAGTGGCGGCCGGCAACGGCCGTAGCTGATCCCTCAGTCAGTCGTTTTGCGCGGGCAGCACGTCGTACGTAGCCGGCTCTTATTTTTATCTTTTCTATTAACGTGGCTTACATCTGAGCTAAACTTAACGTTACAGTTTGGCGCCCAACTCTTAAAAAATTGGGCACAACGTTATCGTTTGTGCGCCCAATTTTTTAGAATTCACTCCATCACCCACACACTACTTACTTGCTAAATTCAAAAAGACATACTTGCACAAGTTCATAGGCTCACTTTTGGTTTCTCTTTCAGGCCCTCATCTTATCATTCTTGATACTTAAACTATTAGGCATTTTTTTATCATTCTCTTATAATTTTTCTTTCGTGTTATCTCTTTAACTTGAGTTACCTCTTTAACTTGAGATACCTCTTTACCTTGAGTTATCTCTTTAACTTGAGTTACCTCTTTAACTTGAGTTACCTCTTTAACTTGAGATACCTCTTTACCTTGAGTTATCTCTTTAACTTGAGTTACCTCTTTAACTTGAGTTACCTCTTTAACTTGAGATACCTCTTTACCTTGAGTTATCTCTTTAACTTGAGTTACCTCTTTAACTTGAGTTACCTGTTTAACTTGAGTTACCTCTTTAACATGAGTTACCTCTTTAACTTGAGTTACCTCTTTAACGTGAGTTACCTCTTTAACTTGAGTTACCTCTTTACCTTGAGTTACCTCTTTAACTTGAGTTACCTCTTTAACTTGAGTTACCTCTTTAACTTGAGTTACCTCTTTAACTTGAGTTACCTCTTTAACTTGAGTTACCTCTTTAACTTGAGTTACCTCTTTAACTTGAGTTACCTCTTTAACTTGAGTTACCTCTTTAACTTGAGTTACCTCTTTAACTTGAGTTACCTCTTTAACTTGAGTTACCTCTTTAACTTGAGTTACCTCTTTAACTTGAGTTACCTCTTTAACTTGAGTTACCTCTTTAACTTGAGTTACCTCTTTCACATGAGTTACCTCTTTAACTTGAGTTACCTCTTTAACTTGAGTTACCTCTTTTCTTGAGTTACCTCTTTCACTTGAATTACTTCTTTAACTTGAGTTACCTCTTTAACTTGAGTTACCTCTATAACTTGAGTTCCCCTTTAACTTGGGTTCCTCTTATACTCCCAACTCTTAGAGCGCTTTGCATAACTCAGAAAGCCTTATGTGCAAAGACCGGTCCCGTAACTTTTTAAAATAAGTCACATGCGTGGGCTCGTATACTTCAATATTCTTCGGGTTTTCAAACAGGTGTGGGTAACGACACCTAATTAAAAATAAATAAGCCGTCGTTATATCTTATATAAATATGTCCTTGTGGAGTATGCATCATCGAATGTGAACCATATCCCCTACGTGTGATTGAATGAGAGTGTTTGACGAAAGTATGAAAGACGTGCGGTAGATCAAGGATTATATTTCAACCTTCAAAATTTTCATCTAGTTGTAATTTTTTCTGGGGTCATCGGGAAATGTGGTATTCTCTTGTACAGATCCACATTTTTTAGTCTATTTACGTTTTATAATACTATACAAACCACACCTTTTTATCTTTTGAAATTGTTTCAACTCATGTGACTCACTTTTATTTATTCTTTGATACTGTTAGCACCTGAAAAGCATACTTTTAGTTATCTTTGATTGTTTTAATATCCACAACTTAATTTTTACCGCTAATTTGTAAAATCTTAGAATATTTTATACTCTGCGTTTTCATCTGAATTGACATCTGTCTGTCCAATTTATTTTTCTCAAGCCATAGATATAACATATCATGGACTCATTCACACCTTCTATAAGCTCGTTGTAAATTTTCTTCAATATAAGGGCAGCGCAGACTACCCCCTCTGTAAACCGTTTTTTATCCGTTCTGATTACTTATAATTTAGATTTGAATATGAAATTGGGAAGATATGACAGAACGAGAAAAAACGAGTGTCAGTTTGGGCTGTGAACGCCGAAAGTCGATTGAATACTTAGTACTACCAAGTATACTATCTTATCTGATAAATAACGTAAGCAACATTGACATTACCACTAACACTGGCAATATCTTTTTGACTCCAGTGAATGAACAAGGCATTGTAAAAATTATCAACTCTTTAAGTGATACTGAAGCTACTGGTAATGGTAAAATAACCACAAAAATAATAAAACTAAGCAACAAAAGCATAGTAGCTTACCTTTAAGTTATATAATTAATCTGTCATTTGAAACAGGCATATTTCCTACTAGATTTAAACAATCAATTGTCAAACCACTGTACAAAAAAAGTAACCGCACGGATATATCCAATTATAGACCCATTAAATTGATCCCTATCCTATCAAATATTTTTGAAAAGGCAAAGTTCGGGCAAATAATCAATTTTTAAACAAAAATAGCATTCTTACAGAGAACCAATTTGGTTCTAGGAAGAACAGTTCTACTTCTCTTACTTGTTTTACTTTGGTCAAACTGAAGCCCTCAATAATTAAATTTCTGTTTTATCAGTGGTTTTAGATATGAGCAAATCATTTGATTTTGTCCCACATAATCGCCTACTTTGCAAAATGGAGAAATACGGAATTAGAGGCAATGCGCATGACTGGTTTCAAAGTTATTTATCGAGTCGCCTGCAAAGGACAGTAATATCAAAAATTGACAATAACACAAAGAAATCATACAGTTCAGAGTTAAAAATAAACAATTGTGGTGTTCCTCAGGGAAGCATACTAGGGCCTCCATTATTTAGAATATACATAAATAACCTTTTCAAGAGCATAAAGCATAATTGTACACTATTTGCTGATGACACTACTCTCATAATAAAATCATCAAATAGGGATGACCCAGAAACTGACACTAACAATTAAAAACAAAAAGCAATTAAATGGCTGCAATCTAATAATGTACGTGTAATCATTGAAAATATAAAGTTAGTACAATTTCAAACATATAATTCTTTGGTAAAACCACCTCAAATACAGTATAATAATTCAATTTTGGAACCCGTATCTTGAACCTTATTCTTGGGAATTGTTTTGATAAAAAAACTAAATTGGAAAGAACATGTAAAAAAGTCTGTACTCGTCTCGACGAATTTGTGTTTGCTCTTCGAAAACTGAGATGAATAGCCAATAAATAAACAGCCCTAAGTGCTTATCATGGCTATGTTGCATCAGTGCTTCGTTATGCATTCGTGAAATAGGAAAATACAGTAGATGTGAACAGTGCATTCATTGCACAAAAAAAAATGTGTCAGAGCTGTGCATGGAGCGGAATATTTAGATCATTGTAAGCCATAATTTAAAGCACAAAAAAATCTTCCACTTCCTTGCCTATACATTTTTGAAATTTGTATGTTTTTAAAAAGGTATTTGCATTTGTTGCCATAGTATGTATACATTTCTAAAAGAGTGAAAAATAGAAGCCCAAATAAATTACTTGCACCTAGCCAGAGACTACAATTGTATAATAGGAATTCCAATTGCACGGCAATCAAAATATTTAACAATTTAACCCCACGCATCAGAGTGTTTACTACCACTAATAAATTTAGGAAAACAATATTTGCCTGGCTATTAGACAATTGATTCTATTCAGTAAATGAATTTCTAAATTATAAAATTTGATATTATGTTTTATTATTACTTATTTACACTTATTAACTTGTAATGTTTCATTTTTTATTTTATAAGCATTTGACATTATATAACTAATACTAATGAAATGTCATAATTTACTAAAAATTATGACATTTCATTCATATTTTTTGTTGTAAAAAATTATTGTTGTATAAAAACTACCTATTTTCATCTAAACTATTATAATTTATAATATTGTACGTCTCAAACGTCGCACGCTCACCATGTATGCGTATGCTATTGCTATTTCTATTGTGTCTGCTTATTGGCGCGCCATATATTATCTTCTTCTTAGCGTTTCGATGACAAACTACTTAATACAGTTATATTGTTGCGGCCTAGAAATTGGTCACTTTGATTTTGTAGGTTAATTTTAATATTTCTACACCGGCAACGGTAGTGTATGTTAAACTGTTTAATATTAAGATCTTAATGTACCATATACTCAGAAATAAATTTTATCTTATCTTAAAACTCTTTGAACTGTTATATATTCAGCCTGTGAATGATTGTCAAATCTTCAAAGTGCAATAAATAATATAATTTATTGAGTTTGGTTTTGGTTGCAAAATTTGAAGGACGCATATTTTAGCCTTGAATTACAAAGTGTATTCTTTTCCACAAAGTACTGATAAAATTTTAATGAATTCAGTTTATGAATGAGTATTATTAATCCCTGAAGACACGAGAGACTAGACACTTGAGAATTATATTCTCTAGTGAACTTTTATTTTTAAAATAACAAGTTGTGCCAGTCTGGCACGTGGTGTATGAACTGCGGCAATCAGGTCCTCAGCGCTAAGGCCGCGCGCGCCCTCCAGCAGTACGCGCAGGATGCGCACGCTGAAAACGAGAGCACATCTCGCGGTAGCGCTCCACCAGCCGTCCCATCGCACCGTATCACGCCACCCTGGTCTGCGGTTGCCAATTCGCCAACTTGGAAGAGGCGGGTGGCAACGGCCGTAGATGATCCCTCAGTCAGTCGTTTTGCGCGGGCAGCACGTCGTACGAAGCCGGCTCTTATTTTTATCTTTTCTATTAACGGCTTACGTTTAGCTCATCTGAGCTAAACGTAACGTTACACCTTAGAGCCTCTTATATCACGATAGTCACGTCATAGTCACAATCGGCGATATCATGTTTGATACTTCGTGCTCACCTTAACAACCGAACAGACTAAACAAAAGCTTATTAATATAGCTGTTGTCCCCATGCATCGACTTCAATATACTCGTTGGTCACGGTCAGTTTTTCAACTGTAAATAAGTTTATGATCGCATTTTTTTATGATGTAGATGCAAATTTAAGGCTTTCGAATATTTTCCTTTACATCTGCTACAAGTCATTGCTTCTTGCTAAAGGTTTTGATACCCTTGCGAGTGTCAAAATATGCGGTATAATACTGTTTTTTTTCAGTTTCATGGTATTGTAAGCTGGGTTCCCATGGGCGTTCCTGAGAAAAAGAGTCTTGACAAACAGACGTAGATACAGGGTTTTATTTTTAATGGAAAAAGAGTCAAATGAACATAATTCTGTTATGTGACAGCGAACTTAAGAGGCTTGATCAGTCTTTTAGAAACCAGAATCATGTACTTATTGTAAACGAAATAAAACTACTGCACTAATTTTCACATTTTATTTTATTAAAATTTTTAGTCTGTATTCCGGTGAGTACTTTATAATGAAGTCTTTGTACAGACTTTATTGATATCTATAAATACACTTACGTTTTTATACGATCAAAATTAGTGCGTACGGAGAAGGAATGACTACAAAAATTACTGAAATAATTATAATTCCTTAAAAAAATAACCACAAAATTGTCAAACAAGTCAGAGACGCAATGAAAAAGATATTCAAACATTCGTGATATTTAACTCTGACAAATCTCATTTTAATTTTTCTCGGACCAATGAGTTTTGTCTGATTTTTGTTCCGTTTTATATTTTTACAATAATTCACTTAACACAATATAAAAAACAATCAAAATGAACGGGATCAGTCGTGGTTGGGAATTTAAATAAAAAAGGATGTTTTACAACCTGTTATACCGTTTCCTAAGATTATTTACATATTTACACACACTATTGGTCCATCTATGTTGAAAAATAATAAAAATGCGCATACTCAAGGAGCAGACAATTGACAAATATTAAGCAGACAAAAAATAACAAGTAAAATATTCAGAAATAATTGTCTGCGATGTGCGAGTCTTCGATGTGCGAGTCTTCGAGATTGAAAAGGTTACAAAAACAAAAAAACAACATATATAAATTTTGTAACAAAGTATGTACTTGTCAATCACCATATTCCCCCAGCAAAACTTTTTTTTCTATTAAAAACTAAAATCGCTTAAAAACTGATTTTCGAAGAACCATTATTACTTCTAACTTTGATAAAACGTTCCGCGAAGATTACATTTTGGTGTCGTTTTATTCTTCAAATACCTAGTTTTAAATTCAATATTAAATTCAAGTTCGATCGGCTGTTGCAATTTTATCAAAATATCATAAAAGAAAATGGCCAAAATTTCATTACTCGAAATGTACAAAGGAAAATTATATTTGAAATCAAGAGAGCCGTAAAAGGGTCCTCTGTCCTCTCTTAGATTTGTCCGCTTGAACTATTCACATTTGGTGCCGACGTTATAAGAGAATCGAAATACATTTTTCAATCGTACAGCTCTATACAAGACCTCAGTATCGGATTTTATCATCTTAATTGCTAGTATTAAGGCAAGTAGCTGCACTTAAACACAATAAAACCTCATCTCAAACGGGTGGAATATAAGCTTCAGATATTCCAGAACATAAATCTCTTGAAAATAACGTTTAAGAAGTAATTTCTTTTATCGCGCTGAAACAACGAAACTTATTCTACATTTATAGAATTTTAACAGCCGAACGAGAACGACGACGATTAATCTTTAATATTATATTTAAATTTCACTATTTTTGAGATTATCATAATTGTAAGTAGGATGGATATGCGGCTGAGCTGCTGAACTATATACAATTATTTCGCTATTTACAACCGTTATTACACATCGATAAATCGTCCAATAACACGCTACTATACACTCCAACGTCTTAGATATGATAATCACGAACGTCACTTATTCAAATAACTTTAAATAACACTTTGAGTTTGAAGAAAATCACTGATTCAGTTCACATTGTCTTTGGAAGAGAAATTTTTAATATTAATAACCTTCAAAGTTCAAGGGGCACAGTAAAGTCTATATGTAGTCTGTGACACACTTGAGAAGGTCCGGCTCAAGTCACACGATCTCGTCATGGTGGACCACGTCGCTGCAACTGCCGGCACGTTGCAGTCATGCACGCTGACGTCACACACGCAGCTCCTCCATGGTCACGTTCGATTTCGCGTTCAGTTGCGTGTTCTTCTTCGTCAGAGTGCTCGTGTTTATCATCTGCATCTGATGTGCTGATAACAACGGTTGATTTTCTTGCAGCTGCCCACTCGCCAAAGTATTTATACTACTTTTTCCAAGTTTTGGCGGCGGAGGCGCTCTAGGTAACGTCGCCATACTGGCAACGTTATTGCTTGGAAGATCAGCAAATTCTGGAGGTGGTAACTGATGATGAGAGTGGTGATGATGACTTAAAATAGTAGCAGGATCGTTTTTCAAACTAGTTTGATAAGTCAGCGCTCCTTCTAGTTCACCACAAATGTTGTTCGGCATCTGGCCATTCTCCACTCGTTTTTTTAAATGAGCCCCGTTTGTGTGGCCGTCTTGTCCGTTCATTCTCGTTTTATCTCTTTGGTAGTACACTCCAGCGAATATGAGCACATTCAGAATAAGCAGTGAGCATCCGATAGCGATGGTCACACTAAGAGCTGTTGAGTATGCTGCGAAGCCATCCTCAGGTGGCGCGGCAGTAGTAGCATCGATTTTGTGTACTTCAGTACCGGTAGTGCTTTGTGTAGGAGGATTAATGCCGATTATATTGAAGTTCAAAGGAGAGGTAATATTTAGGACACCCAAGACTGGGATCTTGGTTGCTAAGCCAGTATCGGTAATGACCATGTCGGTAGTCTTTTTGAATGGTGGGCTGAACGTTTTGAGAGTCGGTTGGAGAGCCGAGTCTTCATGCTCGAGCTGATGATGTGAGGGAGGTACGTCCTCGCCTCCGGGTCGGTGAAGATCTGGCACTAAGTTCAACCAGAATGATAGTCTGTTGACAAAATAAAAAAATCTTACAGCAGTCTATTTGAGATCTTCTGTCGGAAACTCGAGGTCGAATAAAACGATAAAGTTCGCAAATGTCGTATTCACTTTAAGTGACTTATATAATAAAAGAAAAAGCTTGAATAAATTTTTAATAATATCATTTTCTCAAAGAAATCAAAATACGACTCGCATTCTTGGATAAAATACTGCATGAAAGTTCGTTGAAATATATTCGTTGAAATTTTCTCTTCTAATAAGACGTACCTGTGAGCTCTGTAGTGATTCTTCAATTTAGCTTTGGTGTCGATGTTTAAGTACTTCTTGTGCACTGCTTCGTACGCCGTCCATTCTATGTTCTTCATCCTCACACGCTCTTGTCGACCGGCCCTTATTGGATCACTTTCTTGGGCTTCGTTGGGATTGCTGAAACAAAGAAAGCTTTTTATCATCACTGAAGATCGTACTTTAGATTATGAGTAGATGCTATTTAAGCCAACTTTAAGATATTATTTTGAATTCATAGAAATATATATTAGAAAATAATAGGGTATAATTTATTGTACATCATTTGTTTCTGTGGTGTTTTTATTCGTGAGAATTTTGCCTGCCCTTTCTGCGACCAATGGATTTGTAAGAAGCTGTATGCATTGCGGGAAAAAATCGCGCAGAAATACAACCGCAAGAAGTCCGTGTTTTGCCACATAATTCACCGCACTGCAGCTCAGATAAAATTTCGCGCGAAATTCTATCTGCAAAGTGTGTTAGTTAGATTCAGTACGCGAACAAAAACTCGCGGAATTAAAATCCACGCAGCTAAAAATCGCAATGTGTGTTAAGTCTTCATGATCAAAGTAATTTTTAATTATTTTCGAATCGGCTGCCAGTATAACCGATTGCAACTCAAAACCACTATTACACACTAACTGCCACGTTGTGAGAGGAGCCCTGTATCCCAATGGGGAAATTAAGAGACTGATGATGATGAAGTGCTTATGAAATCTTATACACTTCAGAAAGTTGTTTACTACGAAATACACGAAGTAGTATTTACTGCAGTAATTATCCAATTATGGGGCTGCCAGTCAAAATGCTGAATGTTTACCACCCCGTGCTGTTCAGCCAATTAGTCGTGTCACTATTCATTGTAGCGATTAACTTTTCATTGTTCATAGTGCGTGCTATCACTATATTCATTTTGCAGAGGAGCTCGTAACTAAAATAATAACAGTCGCACGGGCCGATCTTCAAGGTAAAGCAAGGTTTGCTGAGATTCGTCCATGCCTCGGCAAGCACCTTTAACCGTTGTTCTCGGCTATCAATCGAATATCTTTGAAAGTGGTTAAGTTTATCTAACACCAGTCTTGCCAAGGAGTATCGTGTTACCCAGTTACTGGGTGTGGAGGTCAGATAGGCAGTCGCTCTATGTAAAATACTGGTACTCAGCTGAATCAGGTTAAATTGGAAGCCGACTCTAATTATACTTGAGAAAAGGCTAGGCAGATTGATTATTCATAATGCAAATAATTGTATTTTTATTCGTTTTGTAGAGACTCAAGTAGGATTTTGATTTGTTTTTCAACATTTTAATCAAAGTTAGAGATAAATTCGATTCTAAAATTGGTGTTTGCAGCTGTAATAAAAAGTAAACTAGATTTTAAATTAAACCTTGAGCTAAGATAATAAAATGATATTAGAAAAAGGATCCAAATATGTTGCAAAGATAGTTCACACATTGTTTCATCTCGCCTATTTAACTCGTAGTTTTATTCTAATGTTCTTGAGAAAGGCAAAAAAAGCATTTAAATGGAACTTGTTTGCCAAGCCGCGAATGTTTCTTCGGACTTTTTACTTCAGTATTGTCCTAGTGACATTGCAAAAATTGGGGACAATAAACTCTTGCTCCAGATGGTTTTACAAGAAAATATTTTACATACAAAAGCTGTACCAAAATATACCATAAAATCACGCCCATATTATCCGAAAGGTATAAGTATAAGTAGGTGTGAAGGTGTACAGTATTCCGCAAGCTTATTACGAGGTATGGCGCGCATGTTTTTGTATGAAATTTTTACTGTGCAGCTATTGTAACCAATTTCAGAGCGACCAAGAAGATTGGGGAGTAACTGTACTTAATATTAGGTGTACCTCTGCCTAAGCCATAGCAAATAATCTCATCGAAATACTTTCACATAGAATAATCTGTAGCCTGAATGCGTAAAGCACGCAAAAGCCATTTCATTTAAAAAAAGTTTTTGTATTTTTGTGTTATTTACCTAGTTGGTCCAATGATTTTACCAAACATTGAACAATACATTGATGGAAGACGATCGCGTCCAGTATGTATGCAGTTCTGTGAGATGAGTACGTACGGATTGTTGTGTATCTTTAACTACTGTAATTGGCGTATAGCCGATAAATCTTCACAAATATTATGAAGAGAAAATCCCAAATGTGTGAGTTTGTTCAGTAATGTAGGGTCATCTCTGGAACCAAAAAATCTTTTACCATTTGAAAAGTATATTATTCCAGATGGCTATAAATTAAAATGACCCAGGCAAAGACGGGGTGGGCCACTAATAAATTAATAAAGCAATGCATCAAGAACCCCTAAAACATTTTTAAAGAGATTATGATTGTATCATGCAATTTAGAGTACTTAACACGACTTACCCAGTCTTGGCGAAGTTTCCCCAGTACAACATGACAGACTCTGACAGGGCCACCTCAGCTTTCGTGTAGTTCCTCGCGAAGTGAGCCAGACCCCCCACCAGTGGGGCGCCGAATACGTACGGCAACTCTTCACCGTGGATGCAACCTTGGCGCTGTGTAAATATGGACTAATTTAGTTTGGAGTCTTGATAGATTCAATGTCTTCATTCCCATTAAGATAATAGTTACTTAATACTCGGTCAAAATAACTGCACTTGGCGCTGTCATGTCACTCTGACATTTGACTCTCGCTATTGGTGCACAAGGCGCACGCGTAGGCGGGAGTGGGGTCGATGACAGTCGATGTGCCCAGTTATTTCGACCGTATTTACACATGAGAACAATAAAATACTAGAAATATTATCCATTTGAGACAAATCCTATAAGTGCCTTGTGGGAACTTTGATTCCCAAAACAATTGTTTTTTCTATTTTGTCTGCTAATTAACACTCAAGGGGCTAAAATAAAAATAAACGGTTAATTGTCAACTAATAAGAAAAGGAACCACTACATTCTTGAGATTTGGCAGTTACCAAGAGAAAAAAAAATAGATTGTTTAATAGAAGATAAACATTGTCTTTAGAATATTTTGTTAAAGGTCTACTAATTAATTCACTTTGACTTAAGTCAAAGTTAGAGCAGTAGTGGCCCAGTGGTAACGGCCGCGACTCACAAGTTGTAGGTCGTGGGTTCGAACCTAGGCAGAGCCTTTGCTTTGTGTAGATTATTTCATCACCACTGCTCTCAAAACGGTGATTGAAAACATTGTAACGAAAGCGGTATGTCCTAGAACAAAAAGATTGAAGACATGTGACATCCATCAACCTGCACTGGGCCCGCGTGGTAGATTACGGTTCTTTCCCTCTCACAGAGAGGAGGCATGTGTCCTAGCAGTGGGAACATTAAAATGCTGATGGTGATGATGATTACTGAAGTCAATAACAACCTTCAACCATGATATGAAAACAATGATTACAAATCTGCTTGATTCTCGTTGCTCAATTCCTTAACAAGCCCAAGTAATTAATAAAAAATAAGCCGAATGTGTTCCAACAAGAATGATGTAACCAAATAGTTTGTAATAAAAATTTTACGTATGAAAAAGAGTGTCCGTGGAGTTTCTTGCACGTTCTTATCCATAAATGATTTTGAGTTTGAATAGTTTATTGAATAAGTGCGCAATGTCGAAGACAGATCGTCTGAAATAATCTGAGCTTCATTGTGATACCGCATGCGAACAAATGAACACCCTTCATGCAAAGTGACTATCATTAGCAACTTCCCCTTTATTGCACGGTACCTTCATAACTCTGTTTCCAATATACAAAATTGCTCCTCAAGCCGCCTTATTGCCCTCGTTAGTTCATCTACACAGCAAACAAGGTAACTCCACACTTCCATAACACGTCTAGTTAAGACAGACCTATAACTCTAATGCAAACTGTAACGTAGAAGGTGTCTTCATAAACTGGTCAGACAGTAATTGCTCCTCAAAATGTGGGTAGTTAGCAGTTTGTCGGAAACCGGTTGATGTTAGCTGTGTGATGTATCGGTGTTAATGAGTAGGTTAATGTGCACTATTATTAGGACAAACGGGTATTATGTAGTATCGAGAATCGATGCGCAAATTATGCGTAAATCTGTCAATTTGGTCAATTTCGGCTTTACAACGAAATATGTGAATGCAGTTGAATAAATTATTTGTGAGGTTTAAATGCGACAAAATTTATTAAACGTGTCAATCCCATTACGAATAATCCAATTTGGTAATTAAATGCATATTACTAAAATATGGCCGACCAAAATACTGAACCGATTTCAGCAGCCATTTTAATACGAAACTCAAAGCAATTTTTGTTGCAGTCCAGGTTAGCTGTGCTGCAAATTTTTAAAGATAAATGACCCGAATGCTGTCGCGGCACGTACACCTTTTTACCCGACTGCGGGCGGCTTTTCGAGCTTATGTATGTATATAATTATGTATGTATGTCCATTTTTAACCGACTTCAAAAAAAGGAGGAGGTTATCAATTCGTCGGAATCTTATCTTTTTCTTTTTTTTGTGTATGTTCCCCGATTACTCAAAGACGCCTGGACCGATTTGGAAAATTCTTCTTTTTTTTGAAGGGTATAACTACCCAGTTGGTCCCATTGTCATCAGGTCAGGATCTGATGATGGGATCTTGGAGAAATCGAGGGAACTCCTCAATTATTATAGGCATACATATAGCGATTTTGGTATTTTCATCAACAATGCAATCATTTGCACTCAGAAAGCATCATTTGGTGAAGTGGAACTGAGGAAGAAGATCACAGATGAATGGAAATCCTTAATGCTTAATATGTCATGGGTATAAGATATCTCGATTAGTTAAACGACTATGATGAAGCAAATACTTATAAATACATAGTACTGATAAAAATGGTACCATCTACCAGCAGGTAGTCAATGGAACTCCGAAATAAAACAATATATCCTGTTGAGCTTATTGGAACCATCATGAGATATACTTTGGCTTTAATGATTTTTATGGCAATTAGCGGTACCTAACAAAATTAAAAAGAGGTAAATAAAAACTTTTTTACAAAAAAAAACAAACCATCTTCCAAAAAAAACTGCAATGCGAAAAATAAGTTTCTTTTCCGAAGTCGGTGTCGAAACACGGCAAATAATAGGTACTAAAGACACCGACTCCGGAAAACAAGTTATTTTTCGCTTTGCAGTTTTTATAGCACGCTCTACATCCCAAACGGCTTGACGGATTATGAAATATGAAGTGTAGTTAGATTCTTCTTAATTGTGGGAGTGATATAGGCTATGTATTTTTTTTAATAGCGCTCCCCTAAACTAAAAGGGGGTGATACAATTTTCTTTTCTTTATCCTAACAATATGGGTATCAAATGAAAGCTATTAATAGGCATTTCAAAAATAAATATATTGTAATACTTTTATTTATTTTAACTTATTTGGAGCACTCGTTTATTACTAAAACTAAAATATCTGAAATAAATCAATTTATTATAACAACAAAAACCCGTCTGTTGAAAATTACTTAACTGAAAAGAGAAAAATAACTACAAGATATAATTTATACATTAAATAATATGAGGTGCTGCAGTTACACAGGCAGTACAAACAAAAACAAGTGCGAGTTGGACTCGCGCACGAAGGGTTCTTTATCATTATTGCATGAAAAGGCAAAAAGATCAAATTTGTTTTGGTCCCGTTTTTACACTTTGGGTACGGAACCCTAATTATAGAAAAACCGACCAAAACTTCGTTTATCACCGAGCAGCACCTCATAATATTTAATGTATAAATAATATCTAGTACTTGTTTTTCTCTTTTCAGTTAATTAATTTATAGCAGTCGGGTTTTATATCATTCGTTCCGGGCTATGAGTTCATTGGTACTGATATTAATGCATGAACAACACAATGTTTGTTCCAATTCCAAATGTTGGACATGTGGCATTTAGAGAACCAAGAAAGCTATTATGAAATGTAGGTAATGAAGAGATAAAGAATCAGTTTACCAAATTATTTACCATCAAAACTTAATTTATTCTGAACTCCAAAAACTAAACAAACTCCAAGCTAAGTTATGCAAAACTTTTACTTAATGGAATAATTTCATAAATCCAATTTGTGCTCAGTTTTGGCTCGTTAGCACAAAATGCGAGACGTTCAAGGCCAATTTGATTGTTCGATGAACTTCTATGAAATAAGTTTCGTAGAAACAATTGTATACGAAAATTCATTTAAGGATCTGCGTTTACGAAATTCCGAATTTATAAGTTTGAATGTTTGTTTATTTTTATGGCTTCTTTGGAAACAAGTTTCGCAATCGGCGAAAGGGGTGAATTTCAATGGACAAATTTTCTAAGAATTATACAAGCAATTTATTTTTAATTACCTAATTTCGGCGGCATTTTCGTGAACGTGATTAAATGAGTAATGTGACTTTTTATTTTAACTAGCTTCTGCTAGCGGCTTCACCGGCGTGTTTTATACATATAAACCTTCCTCTTGAATCACTCTATCTATTAAAAAAACCCGCATCAAAATCCGTTGCGTAGTAGTAAAGATTAAAGCATACATAGGGACAGACAGACAGCAGGAAGCGACTTTGTTTTATACTATGTAGTGATACAAAAATACACATCTTTTCCCTGTGGCAGTAGGCAGAAACTGCAGACCTGCTATGTAATTATATTTTTCTCTATACTCCTTTTGATTTATTTACGTTCATACATTTACGCATACACGCACTTAGTTAGTTTTTAAGATAGTAATAGTAGATTGTTGCATCGAGCATCAAAGTGAATTATTAATGCATGAGTGTTATGTTGATGCCCGAGCGCACGCGAAGGCACTAAATTAACACGAGTGCATTAATTACTCACTTGAGGTGCGCAATCTACTTTTCTTTCAAACTACCATTCTACATACCGTGATAAAATATACCTACTCAAAATAGAAACTCAAGTTAATAAAAAATATTAATCTCGTGACTTTTGCGGCAAACATTATTAGCAATTAATTCACAGCTGTATTTGTACTTTCTGGAGTTGAATTCGTTTCGCTATCGCTGTCTTTTTCCATTTTTTATAACTTTTCTTGCTAAATATGAAGTATCAAAGTTTTACAATAGTACAAAATGCGCGCCATTTGTTTTTTTTCATCAAATCGTTTCAAACGATTTTTATTTTCAGCCAGTATCTTTTTGATCAAATGCATACATGTTATATTTAACTCAATGGGAGACATTAAATCTCTGTGGTAAATTTATATCTAAATAAAAAACAGTGCATTAATGAAAAACTGTGCAACGATGAGATTTCATATAACATTTCTGCACTGTTTTGGTTGTAAGCAAAAAATACGTCCTTTGTGATCGGTTTTGTAGCCAACCAGTCACAACTCTCGAGTTTGGCATATCTATGATTCTTCAGCTTAACGTAATATGTGTAATTAATAGAGCAAGAACCTCGAACGTTACTGAATTCTTTCTACAAAAAATGTGTGGTAGATATTGAATGAAAGTACAAATTAGTTAGTACGTGTACGTTCCAAATACATGCTAACACTACTCAATTCTACTGAGTTTTTGCTAAAAGAGTTCGGTAACGTTTGGGGCGTCTTGGATATTGGACTTGAGCACGTTAATGATGCTAGTTTGAGTTGAGATGGGCATGAGCATGGGCATCTGGAATACCAGCCTAAGATTCAAAATTCACGTTTTCAATACACTATAATTTGGATACTGACAAGTTACACATAAGATATACAACCTATTTTCAACGCTCACCTGAGGATAGTCTCCGTACTTGGTCTGATAGTCAAACACGTAGAGGTAGGAATTCCGCCGCAGAGCTGAATGCGTATCAGCTGTCAGCACCATTGGTGCTACCACTTGAGCGTCGCTTAGAGCTTCTAGTGTCTCATCCCTGATAAGAAAATAAGGAGGATTAGTATGGCACTTTATGAATATTTTTACATGCAAGAAATCCTAAGTGTAACAATATAAAATCGTGTTTCTTAAGCAAATCGAAAGCCTTGAACATCAGTGCCGAGTTGTTAGCCTGTTAGTTTTTTATCGGTAACATTTAATCGGTAATTTTAAGGCAACGGGGAGTGTGCGCTGGAATTGCAGAATCAAATTCCACCTAGTCCTTTCTATCATCGACTAACAAGACTTATTGTCCTCGGCATGTAAGTTGGCAAGGTTTTGGCGTAGTGGGCAACCACCACGCGAACGGAACGTGGACGCGTCGCAATTGGTCAGTCGATCCTTGTGTCAACTGACCAATCAATCGCGCGATCGGTACGTTCGACGCGCCCCGCATCACTACCAGAGAGACCAAAAAAACGACTTCTGCGCATCTAACGAATCTGGCCAACTTACGTGCCTGCGATTATACAACCATGCGCCATCGGTACATGTTGGACGTCCCACCCATACATATTAAACGTTTTGGGAACACTTTCATTGTGCATACAGCTAAGGAGTGGCATTCCCTGCTGGAGTCTGTGTTGCCTGATACCTACAACCTGGGGGTCTTAAAGTCAAACAAAATTTCAACTCCCCCTTTTACCTTCTTAGGAGTGGAATTTCCAAAAATCCTTTCTTAATGCGCACTTACGTCACTTGAGCAACCTTCATTTTTATACGTCAAGTGGTTTTCGATATTTCGTGATAGGTGAGTGAGTGACCTTTCGCTTTTATATATATAGATAGATAGGCTCGCGCATGACCACTATCTCACCTGTTGGTAAACGATGATGTGGTCGACGGTGGAGCACGCTTCCTAAAAGTAACCTATTCACTCTTCACTTTAAGACCCCCAAGTTGTAGGTATCAGGCAACACAGACTCCAGCAAGGAATTCCACTCCTTAGCTGTACGCATAATAAAAGTATTTAAAAAACGAACGAAAATGGTTTGCTATGCAAGTTTAGCTCGGCAAGCTGTGCTTAACCTGATTTTCTCGTATGGCTGTTATTATTTAGGCACTAGCAATACGTATATCTCTCGTTAATTTTAACATGGATAACTAATAGATAATATTAATACAAACACACATCGAAAGTGTCTAGGGATCAATTACGTTTTAGTGTATTGCAGCAATTTAGGTTTATAATTTTAACTGGTTTGGGTTCACAGTGATTCTTTTTAGTGAATTTCATTATTTGAATAAAGAATTTTCTTTAAAAATAGAAAATCATCTATCAATCAGGATTCCTATAAGATTGTGTAATAGCGTTTTTACAAAACCATTACAATTTCTGCATCGGACCTGAAAAAAATTGCATCGATATGGAGTGACGACATCATTTGACACGAAAAAAGATGATGAGAGCCATCGTCGTCGGAATGTTGCAAGCTGGTTCCAGGCAACATAATGTGGCTATCGCTTTTGGCACTACACAGAGCGTCATAAGCCGCCTCTGGACACGATATAGAATCACAGGCAGCATGGCCAAGCGACATGGAGGACGATCTCGCATCACCACTCGCAGGAAGGACCGGTACATCCAAAAAACTGCTCGACGGAATCGCCCCATGACCGCTATGATGTTTGCTAGTCTCCACAGCTCTTCACACTTGCTGATAAGCGACCAAACCATCTGAAATCGTTTAGAGTTTCACCTATTTCACCCCTTAATTGTAGGTCCTCTTTACAATGGACTAGCGAACACAGAAATTTTGAGGAAGAAGACTGGCGATGTGTTTGCTTTTCTCGTTTCGTTATGAGATCGGAAACAAGACTTACTCGAGCTTTGAGGATCTGAAATGTTGTCAGGAAGTTCATTCATATGGAGGGGGGAACAATAATGGTTTGGGCTGGTATTTGGATCGGTGGAAGAACCAATCTCATTTGGATCAGGGGCTACCTCAATGCTCAGATTTATGAGGCAAGGATTGTTTCAGACGTGATCACGTGACCCTTTACGACGCTGGGTGGGTGATTCGTTTTGTTGGTGCTCCAAAGAAAAGCACTGCCGGGTATGGATACCCCACAACAACCCCATGCCAAATCGCTGTGATTGTATGATTCGTCTCAATGGTGCAAAACACAGAGACGGTATTTTACGCTTTAATATAAAAATTTAAGAAAGCCACATTTTTGCCCTTTTCTGCCATTTAATCGACGACATGAAACTAAAAAATTAGATTAATTACCCACAATTTGCAAAACTTGCAAAACTTGCAACTATTCTTAATTTCACAAAATGTAGGGCTAAGTTGTTAACTAAAACATAGGATTTAAAGAAAGAAGCCGGTCTGGAAGACTACATTTGGTAAATATTAATTGGATAATTTTTTTATTCTTAAAAATGTACTTGATCCCTAGACACTTTTGATGTATGTATAAAATTATATACAGAAACAAGTTATATATTTTAAGGCCAGATATGTCTATCAAACCATCTCTTAGATCTTTATTAAGTTAGATTTCATTATTTTCTAATTGGATCTTACAGACAACAATCAAATTACTAAGCCAGTCGTTGGATGGATACTAAACAATTAACTGTAATTGCTCGATGTATAATTAATTATTCTCAATTGATTTGGTGCACACCACAGACATAACAGTAAGGTAGATTGATAGTTAGATAAAACATTTATTTACTGCTTACTAAAGACACAGCTGATTCTGACAGAGAATCTGAGAATCAGCCGAAAGAACAGGCAGGGTTTCGAAGTGGCTTTTCAACCATCGACCACATCCATACCATCAAACAAATGATCCAGAAATGCAAAGAATATGGAATAAACTACTACCTAGCATTTATAGATTACAATAAAGCATTTGATTCGCTGAAACATGAAAAATATGGGAAGCCCTCACCGCACAACAGGTCCACAGTAAATACACCAATATAATAAAGAAGATATACATCAACATGACAGCTAAAATACGCACAGAAAAGGTCGGAGAATGTTTCCCCATGAAGAAGGGAGTTAGACAGGGAGATCCCTTATCACCCAAACTGTTCTTGACGACACTAGAACATATTTTTCGACAACTAAAATGGAAACAATATGGTATAAATGTTAACGGAGTATTACTAATCCATCTAAGATTCGCAGATGATCTTTTATTAATATGTGGTGATCCAAACACTCTGCAGGTTATGATCGAACAACTGATAAACGAAAGCGAAAGGTAGGACTATCTATAAATACTAGTAAAACAAAGTTAATGACAAATTACATCAAAACACCCATTAAACCTGAAAATGCTGCTGAACTGGGATATGTAAACGAATAAACGTACTTAGGCCAAATAATATCTCCAACAGAAATCGCAACAAAAGAATAAACCTAGGATGGAAAAGATACTGGGCTCTAAAAGACGTAATGGAAAACTCGGATATACCAATAGAAGGGAAGAAGAAAATATTTGACACGTGCATTCTACCAAGCATGACCTACGGATGTCAGACATAAACTTGTCAACACCGAATGGAAAGAAGCATACTCAACATAAAATCAAAAGACAAAATTAGGTTAAAAACAATCAGAAAACAAACCAAGATTATAGATATAAAATACCAAATCAAACAACTGAAATGGAAATGGGCAGGACACCTAACAAGAAGTAAGACAGAAAAGTGGACGAACGAAGTGAAGGATTGGTGGCCTAGATATTAAAAGAGAGGTAAAGGCAGACAGCATCGAAGATGGAAGGATGATATCAAGGAGGTAGCAGGACCATGCTGGATGAGGATAGCAAGGGATAGATCGTTGTGGAGAACACTTGGGAAGGCCTATGCCAAAGAGCAAGACAATCACGAAACCGGTGTCTAATACAAAAAAATATATTAGATTACGTTGCTTTCATAAACAACCATGTTTAATATTAGTAGTACCTATATAAGTAGTTATAAGATGAAATGTAACATATAAGATTGTTAATAAAGGCTTTTATTATTATTATTATTAAAGACACAGCACAACACACAAAATCACAATTAAACTTTCAATTTACTCGAGGTATGTAAAAACAAGGTACTAACAAACAAAAAAAAAGGAAAACATACTTATAGAAATAAAAGTGACATTCGTAACATATCTACTTAAAATAGTAGGTTTAACGACTAAAACAGTGCGATGAGCGTCTCAAAGTTGCACCAAATTGGAGTCCATCTCAGCACGTGTCAGGCAAATATATCTTACGCTGATATTGAATAAGGGACTAACATTTCGTATGTCGTGGGTTCGAACCCAGCCATCATCACTAGGTACTGCTCTAAAAGCGGTGAAGTTAAACATCGTGAGGAAACCGGAATATCCTAGAACCAACAATTCGAATGCATGTGACATCCACCAATCCGCATTGTTCCTGCGTAGTGGATTAAGACCCAGTCACAGAGATGAAGCCTGTGTCCCAGCAGTGTGCACATTAAAAGATTGATTTAGGATGACACACATAAATCTAACTAGATGATGCGAATGTATGTCACTCGCGTGTGCAAAAGGCGGTAAAAGTTAGAGCAATGCTTTTACTTTGAGTTGTTTAATTTAGCGTTATCGGCACCGGACATCAACCGAAATCTGGGAAAATGCCTAATTGTGCCGTATTAGCTGTAAAAACTCTACAAAAAAGTTGGTTGCGATAGTGGAAATATTTTCTTTCGTCATTAAGTAAAGTTTTTTAATTGTGTGTAAAAAAGGCGCACCTAATTTTATATAGATGGAGGGACTTGCGTTCTCTAGTTAGATTTATATCTGTGATCCACGCACTAATTGTAATATTAATTAACGACGACAAGAATTATTTTTGCTTTCTCTTTCTTAAGATTAATATTTGATGAGTTCGTTATAAAGATATCACATTGTTAGATGTAAAAAAAAAACTTCTTTTGTCTTTGAGTGGATCCACCCCGGCTTAACCTTACGGGCAAATAAAAATTATTGTAGTCCGTAACAGTTTAATTTTATCAGTCATCAGTAGTGCTATTTTGTAAAAATAACGCCTTGATAACTTAGGTGAAGCGAGCTCGGAGTGGGCTGCCAATCTCTCACATTGGTTGGAATAGCGGCTCACTTCGTGCTCACTTACCTTTAATCATTACGGTGACATGTTTACAGAATCGATCTTCTGTTCCTTTTACAAGCATCGAATCAGTACCAGTCACAATTTTATAAGCCAGTTGAAGATGGCTGATATAATCTTGTTCCATTGTTATAATGTACGATCTGATGACTGCGTACCCTAGATTGGTATCAATGTGATACTGTGTGACAATGTGAAAACACATAAGTTCTAACGAAATCGTCTTCATTTCCTTCGCAGAACAAGTTGGGTATATACAATTAAGTTTCTTCTAAACTCAGCTTACTAACACCCCGAGCTTACGCTAGTTTTAAACAGTTTCTAAATACAGAATAAAACTTAACCTAGTTCAACACTCTACGCTGCACTCAGAAGATATAATCTTGGTTTGCTATTTTGAAACACAATCTGGCTCTGTCTAGGAAGAAATGGAGACTTCGTCTGCCAGTAAAAAATACAATGTTGCAAGTTTGCGTTTAATAGTTCTTATTTGCAACATCTCTGTTACAAACAATTGTGTAGTATCTAAACAACAATGAAATAAGAGGAAGAGTTGTGATCTTTATTATGCAGTTCTGGTTTTACAAGATAGTATTTTTTGGTTCAGTTTTCTTATTAACACTACATCATAATCATTGCCTCATGTACTTTGGGGTCGGTGCAACACTTTTTCTTATTCCATGTATATTTTATTAAAATATTGCTTTATCTAACTAGTTTACAAGAATTATAGAATACTACCAGTGAAAACAGAATTGACCAAAAACAAACGCGATATAACAGTTTTAAACAAATATACCACATCAGACGCCACGTCGCAATTCTATTTCTATGTTTCAACTTTTAAGCTCTATAACTTCGTAGTGAATAAAGATATTTTAAGAGTTCTTTCCTTTTTTTATGCACTAGAGCTTATTTGTATTTTATTTAGCAAATAAAAAAGGGTTATATTTAATAAGGAAGGCAAACGTTTGCGAATACTTTCATTGTGCGTGCAGCTAAGTAGTGGAATTCCCTGCCGGAGTCTGTGTTTTCTGATAGCTACAAACCAGAGCGTTGCGGCAACGTCTTTAAGTCAAAAGTGAATGGGTTACTACTAGGCAAGCTTGCTTCACCGTCTACCATATCATGGCTTACCATCCGGTGATAAAAAAAATCTTATTTACATCACACCAAGCAAATACTCACCTAATATTAATTGGATGCTGCACAGGCCTCTCCCAGTCAGTGTACTCATTAATTATAGTGGCCAGGATCTCTGAGAGATGGTAGCTGTACGTGTTTCTGACGAAAGACTTGAGGATCTTCGATCTTCTATCGGCTTCTATGCCGTATTGGACGTCATCCCCGCTGAAAGCGAAGTACGCTTCTGCTTTTGTTACTCCTAACATTAGGTCGTACCTGGGAAAGAGGGAGATAGGTTAGTAATTTTGATATACATAACTATGATTTAGGTATTGGGTCTCAGTCCTCTCTCCAGACCGATAACTTGAGCGATGACTTGGTAAATGTTGCGGGAATCCACTGGATATGAGACGCATGGAATCGGTTAATATGGAGACACTTGGGAGAGGCCTATGTTTAGCAGTAAAAGTCTTTGGGCTGAAATGGTGATGATGAGGGCAAGATTAATATCACTATATCAGGGCGCGCTACGCAAGAAGGCTTACCTGACAATGTCACACAACTATTAAACGCTTAAGTTTAAGATAGAAACGGGCAGGTAAATCTAAGCCAAATCACATGATAAGTTACGTTTATAATCTTCGGTCTTAGATTGGGTGTGACCGTTTTCACTAATACTATGCGACACATAAATTAACACATAAAAAGTGCGCTGTTGGATTATATAGACACTTGGCTCAAGCATCGGCTCAGCGGCAAAAGTGGAATATCCAATAGAAACGTTACCTATGTTTTTGCCCAATAAGTATATTTGATACAAGAGTTTTCTGCGTAGTCTGTAGAAGGTTGTAGTAATTTCTCCTTCTTGAGGAACTTCGTCAAGGTCATCCAAGGGTTTTAAAGAACAACAGAACTTACTTAGTCAGCTGCGCCACAGCACTCTTCCTCATAAGCACCGCATTGATGATGTTGATGGCGTTCTGAGCCTGCTTTCCAAGTGGAGCATGCGCCACTGCCTGTCCTCCCCACTCGTAGCCATTCTCGGGGTTCACTAGCAGGTCACCGGTGTCTGTCAGAGAGACACAGGGTTGTATTATACACAGGAAGACCAAGATGAGCATCTTGATCTTCCTGTGTATTATTTGTTTTATGGTTCACTACTGTTTTTACTAAAGAAAGATTTTAGGAAAGACACTACATTATATCATAATGAGACTTTATTAAAATCATATTTAATATTACTGACAATGCGATATATTGATAAAAAACAACATAATTGTCACATTTTGCGTTGGTTGCTGTTTACTAAAACAGAAACTGTAGTTTAGAAAGGTACAAAATTGTCGGATTGTCAATTTGTCACATGTCGCCTTTCTGCTTTGTTAAATAGGCTCCTGAGGCCTTAGACAAGTTATATTCTATCTTCGAAAGCGTGGCAATAGCGATTGAACAAACGTCAAAAATGTATGAGAATGTCAAACTCTTATTGAAATGTAACGTGCACAATCCCTTACATTTTGGCATATCGACCTTCGCCATCGCTGAAGTCAAGTGACACTTTTCTAGGACCTCTTCTTAAATGAAAAAAATGTAAAGGATTGATCACGTGAAATTTCGATAGCTTTTGGTATTCTCAAACATTTTTGAAGCTTGTTCATTCGCTATCACCACGCTTTCGATGATAAAATGTCACTTAGGGCTTCTGGCTACAGTTATTCATATCCCGCATGTTATGCAGGATGAGACTGCGCGCATTGATTATTATAATGATTAGAAAGTCAAGCGACTGCTCGCATCAGCTTAAACACCTTACTACACCAACGACAGTCAGTCGAAATTTCGTCCCGCAACCATTCGCGTCCGATAGAACTTTACTAAAATAAATGAGCATTTTCTTGCACCGTTGTCTGTATAATAATCCCTAAATAGACAACGAACCGAATACAACTAGTAAACTAAACTGTTCATACAAACTCCCATCTAGGATAGTTCAAATCTACTTCATCATAAAATTCACAAACGTCACAAAAGGAATGTAAACTAAACAAACTTAAAATTATCAAAGATATGACAACAAAAAACAAGAGCGAGTCACAAGCGGCCATTAATTGTCCGACATCACAAAGAACGGAGATCAAGCTAAGAAAAAAGAACCGTTGTTCAACAAACTGAGCCAACAGAGGACGTTGTCGCTTCAGAGCTTGAGATGAGAAAAGTTATCTGAGACAATTTAATAACACCGGGTGGACGAGACGCCGGAATGCCGCTACGAAAACACGGAAACTTTTGTGAATTTATGTCTCGTGTTTGGGTTATGGTAGCAGCACTTCATGAAATCCTTGTCTTTGCTGGCATGACGAAATTGAAAGGTTAAAAGAATAATGAACATAGCAAAGGTCGTGAAGAGAAAATAAACAAATTCTGATTAACAGTAACTATACTTCGCATGAGCAGTCGCTTCGTCTAAACAATCTTATTTTAAGAATCATATAATATTCTGTAAGCTGTACAATTATACATGTATGTAGTACGACGAGTACTAAATAATGTCACTTCTTAAGCCATTATTTTACATGAAACCATGTAAAATAATGGCTTAAGAAGGTAAAAGTAACAAATATTCACATTCCAGTTTTTTTTACTACCGATATCAATAATCTTTTGATAATCTAACCAATATATTTATTTCAATAAATGAAATGTATTAAACGCGATTTTAGCTATTTCAATAAATATTAAATGTCTTCTTTTTTTGGGTTCCTCTAAATATGTATGTCAATGAATAGATGATATTGATTTTCCACTAAACATTTTTAGGTTCAATACAACGATTTGAGCACTTTCAGTAGCGTACCTACACAAGTTAAAATTGGAAGGGTCCCAAATAGGTAAATATCTACTTAGTTGTAGTAAGCAATATTGTAAAAGGGCTGTGTTACAATGTTGATATACAAGAAACAATATTCCATGTAAAGCATAAATAACTAAAAGTAAATAACAATGAACAAAATCGGTTTTTATGAGAATCCTTCAAACAGATGGTAATATGATCGCTTTAACTGATAATAAAATTTGAATATATATATTTTTAGCTCTAAATAAATAATAAATATAGTAAGTTAAAGGCGTAGAAAACTCAACAAACGGATCTCGATCAAAATTGCTAAAGAATAGCAATTTCAGTTCTCAAATGAATCTAGTAGGTGACTGTAAATTATATTGAGCTTATTAATTGAATTTTAAGTTACTGGTTAGGACATTTATATTAATAAAAATTAGTCATAAAGACTTCATTTAAACTGTTCTTACGTCCAATCTTATCTTAAATTCTCGCGTCTTAAATAGCATCAAATCTCCGCTAAGAAATTCGCAATGCGCATTTATAGAAGCGCTTGGGTCATCCAAATGAATTGCAACAAATCTCCGCTTTCTTAACAGCTGCTGGTTTCTTTGAAGATTTGTAAAAGTACCACCCACAGATCAGTCTTGGGTGCAAAGCTCGAGCAATTGTTACCCGAGACGAACAATAGAGCAGCCATAATTAAGAAAAGGAAAAACAAAATGATTAAACTAACAACGACCACGGAGATACAGAAAAAGATGAATGGATTTATATACGAGAATACAACACAGAGAACATGAAAAAGAGACCTTTGCTTATGATTAGGTTTTTATCGCAATTGCTTGATAAAAACGCCTACACCTCTTTTTTTGCGACAATGCCACCGAACTATTCCCAAACCACTGCAACTCCTGAAAGTCAGAATCAAAGGTGGTGACCGCTAGAAAAGCGCCGAGGCAATGAAGCTCGACGAACTCCTGGAGTATGAATTTAACTGACTAGGATCTCGCAACGATATTAATCACAAAAGCATAACGGAGGATTAGGAAAATAAAACCCTGAATTGAAGTAATTTACGTCGTACTGGGCAGTACGACGTAAATTACTATGGTGGCCCTATCGACCCATACAGGTGCCCCGTAAGCCAAACAACCCAAGTAACCCAAGTTGGGGTGTCATAGCAACCCAAGTAAGAAGTTTCATAAATAAATAGTCTTTAAAGTTACAAGTGACGCCTATTCATAACAATACATAAAACTTAAAAGAAAATCACAGAATCTTCTCGTAATTAGTTTTCCCATCAAACCGAAATGTATTGATGAACTTTTTGGACGTCGGCCAATCAAATTGAGTCGTAACTGAGAAGTAACTCTTGAAGTGACCTATTTTTACTTGGAGTTCCGTGGAGTAACGAAAAATACGTGTTGTGATATTAAATTAATCTAATTAAGTCAATAACAGTGAGCTGTGGTGGCCCAGGCAGACGCATTATTTTGTTTAATTTTATTTCATCAACACTGTTCTCAAAACAGTTAAACATCTTGAGGAAACCGGCCTTGTCCTAGAACTAAAAATGCGAAGACATTTGATATCCACCAACCCGCATCGGGCTCGCGTGGTAGATTATGGCCCATTCTCTCTCACAGAGTGGTGACCTGTGTCCCAGCAGTATGAACATTATGGGTTAATAATGCTGTTAGTCCATAAGATTTGTTTAGAAAACCCACAAAGCAATATTATCATTATGTTGTGACTTATCATTGTGTAGCTGAAAATGATTTCTGAGAAATAATTCACTTTCTCTTTAGTTAGTGAGTGAATAAGTATTAGCTATATTTACTATTTGGTACAAGGAAGTGGCGCCAGTGGCAGAAAAGTTGAAGGGAAAACGTTTGTCCTGGTATGGTCATGTGATGAGAAGGGATGACACATATATTACTAAAAGATTTATGAATATAAATGTGGATGAATGGAGAGGGAGAGGAAGGCCAAAGAAAAGATGGATGGACTGTGTGTGGAGTGATATGAAAGAAAAGGAAGTCAGTAATAGCTTGACAGAGGACAGAACGATATAGAAGAGGAAAACGTATTGCACCAACCCAAAATAACATGGGATAAGGGCAGGAAGATGATGATCAAGTATAGGTACATTACATTAGTCCATGGTCTATACAAGTACGAAACTACAGATTAATGACCTTCCTGATGCTTCGACGCGAATCGAATCAAATGTCACAACGCTAAGCTATTATCTAGTGAAATTTCAAGTATGTTCAATTGTACGCAAAGCATTTAATTGATGTGTATTTGAAATTTTCTTAGATAATAATATATGCACGATATCGACTATTGACGCAATTTATATTTTGTCCCGCCTTCACACAGGTACCTAATGCTTAGTTCTGGTGTCATTCTGTGTTAAAGGAATTATTATATTAGCATTCACTTGAATCTTATCTCAGAAGCCTTTTATTTTTCTCTTTTATTTTCTTCTTCAGCATTTCAACAAAGAATAAAATTCTATGCTTATACAATAAAAGCATTGTTACAAGTTTATTGGGGCCTTGCGATTGATGTAATAAAAATGGCGATTCCGCTGTAGACGTCTTTGTATATTTATCGGGAAATGTATTTGGAAATGAGATTTTCTTTTGAAATACTTGTCAATAGTGGCGAACGTTTATTCGTCTTGACACAAATCCTTTCTGCGAACTAGTGGAGAAGAATAAAAGAAGTCATGGACTGAAATAAAATAAATATTCTTTTTTGACGTTGAGACGATATCTCATCTATAGTTGAAAATACCTTATTATTATAGGTTAATCGTGCAGAAGTTGACATCATAAACATTAATATTTTGTGAAGCTGGAACTTAGACAGAAAATATGTAGTGATTATTTTTTTAAAGTGAAGAAAACATTCTCCACTTTACTTCACTCCAGGCGACTCAGTCGCCATTGACAACAAAAAAATGTAATGTCTATAAATAACAACCTGTAATTAACAATTCATTAAGGAATTTAATTGAAAGGAAAAGTATGATAAAGATACACAGTGCCTCCAAAATGATTTATTATATACTAGCTTTTACCGGCGGTTTCGCTCGCAGTGAAGCCACTAAAAAAAATATGTTTTTTTTAATAAAAAGTATCCTATGTTACTTCTAATATCTCCAAGAATATATGTACAAAGTTTCATGATGATCGGTTCAGTAGTTTTTGCGTGAAAGCGTAACAAACAAACTAACATTCACATTTATAATATTAGTATGATGGAGTATTTACTGAAAGATATTTTTGCGAAATATGAAACATCACAACAGCAATTGAGTGAGCGCTTGTTTGAGGCTGGGGAATTATTGGACTTGGTGAAGTACAATGCAGAGGGGTATTGAGTCTCTGACTAATTCCGCTTGCAGCTGTGCCATCTACCCACTACCTCCCCGGCTACAAGGTGACTTGGCTCCACCAATGTTGGTTCTTCATGAAAAGACATGTGTACACAATGTATATGAATGTAAAACAACATTGTTTTGTGATGAAATAGGTTCAGGCTTTAGAAAGATATTACAAAATTATCTTAGCCATAGTTTTTCAAATCATCGTAACCATAACATAAGTTTGAAGCAAATGATGAAAAAAATTATAAATTCAAATATAGATCATTCTTCTACAATGGTTTTGCTTTTGGGAAATAGTACTGGAATTACGACTGTGGTATTGACACCTTGTTAGGGTGGAAATGTAGGAAAGCTCATGGTTTTTGCTTTTCCTTACTCTGATAGCTTCTCAGAAGATGATAACAAGCGAATTTTGAAGTTAAATAACATTATACAAATGTTGACTTGTCCAAATTGCATTACTTTTTGTCCTTTGTCCGTAATAGATTTATTAATGGACTACAAGTAACGCAGAGAGCTTTCTCTCTGTCACGTAGACGTAAACATAAGACTGCTATGTTAATAGCATAATATTCTATTCATGAAGTGATAGTAAATCTATCATATTTCATATTACTTGACGAGTCTGTATTGCCTTGTACAATTAGCAACATAAATTTAAATTAGTCCACATTACAATAGAAGTTACCTCGGCAAATAATCATTTATTATCAGAAAATTAGTAAGAAGGTATCTTCTGGCAATCCATTTAGTGGTACGAAGCTGAGGAAAGAGCAATACTCATCAAAAATTTTAAGTCAGAATATTCAAGGTTGCTTTCCCAAATTATTCGAAATTGAACTATTTCTAGAAAAAAACAAATTAGATTTAATGTGTCGGACAGAACATTGGTAAGCCATTACAGCAGAAAACGTATGATACATGGCGGATCATTAATACTTATAAAAAAAAAAATTAATCTAAAGAATGAAAAGATATTGTTAGACTGTCGGTTGAACACACCATTAAATTATCCTGTGTTGAGCTTGATAAGCATGTTGTAGTATGTGTGTACCTTCAAGTTATCAGAATCTATCTGTGTTTGACTCTGTAATGGAAGATGTCTTAAAAAAAGTTAGTACAAGAAGTAAATCAATCGTCATAGGTGGCGCTTTTAACATAAACATATTAGAAAATAACTCAAACAGTATCGGGTCATTGCGTCTTTTTAAATAATTTAATCTGGCAAATGGTTTTATGGAGGCAACCAGAGTGATAGCTTCTTCTGCCACTTGTAGTAACGTTTTTTGTAGTTTTGATTACCTAAATAAAGAAACTGCAAATAAATTAGCATTTGTTCACAGTGGGCAAACAATAACGTTAACAATCTACATACTTTTACAAAAAATGCAAATAAAATTAAGACTTTACATGTAAACATTTTGAAAATTTTAATAAAACCTTTACTAGTATATTCAAAACTTTAATAACATAGATGACCCTATGCCTTTAACTCCTCACCCGCGCTCTCTACTGCCTTACTTAAAAAGAATGTAAATGCGTGCCCTTTGGAGTTCAAGTTTCAAAATACAAGCCCCCAGGTTATTTTAAAAGCTTTTAAAGATCTTAAAATTAAATCAACAAAAGATCTTTGTCTGTAAGTAAGGGTAAGTCTGTAAACCAATCATTGAAACTATTGCGCCCTATTTAGATTTGATATTTAACACTAGTGTCGATCAAGGAGTTTTGCCGGACCTCATAAAATAAAGTAAAGTAGTTCCATCGTTTAAATCCGGGGATAGCAAAGAAGCTAATAATTATTACAGCCCTTGAGTTACTTAGATCATATTTGAAAGCCAGACAAGTTAAAGTTCAGGTAAACGGCGTAAACTCTCTAGATTTTGAAATGACAATGTGTGTTCCTCAATGCTCGATATTGGGTCCATTCCTCTTATAGTTTACATTAATAATTTGCTCCATTTACCATAAAATCAATCGAAGATGGTGTTATTTGCTGACACAGCTTTGACATTTAAAATAAAGGGTCACAAACTCTTGATGATGTAAATAATTTCATTCAACAAGTTCAAAACTGTTTCACGGCAAACAATTTGGTACTAAATGAAAATAAGACCAAATGTATTAGATTCATACTGCCGAAAGTCAAACGTAGCGAATGCGACATCATATTGAATAGAGAAAAGCTGGACTTTATAAATCTAACAGTTTTCCTAGGAATCACTCTAGACTACAAATTGCAATGTCCTCACTTAACATCTTTTGTGAGTTGGCTAAGCTCAGCCACTTATGCTGTTAGAAAGATAAGACAGTTAACGATGTATAAAACGCGCGTTTGGTCTATTTGGTATTTTGCTGTGGGGTCGGACGGCTAACATTGAATCCATATTTATATTGCAAAAGAGAGTTGTCAGAGCTATACATAAATTAAGTCACCGAGAATCTGTTTGGGAACTATTTAAAATATTAATATTATGACAGTTTCTTGCCAATTTTACTCCCTTAGGAGAAGAATATCCGAAAGAACACATTGGTTTTTTACTAACCAAGAGTAAACCAACAATTTCAGATGTTTTACCTTCCAAACCGAAGAAATTTCACAATCGCCAAAAACCAATAAATACATGAATTATTTTTATCAACCAAGAACGTAAATCTTAAATTACATGTGTCCAATTTACAAACTGTAGATATTTCATACAAACTTTCGACTCCCTTTGTACCTCCTTACGGGTGGAATTGCCAGAAACCAATAAATACATGATTTTTTTATAAATCAAGAGCGTAAATGTAAAATTCACGTGTCTAATTTACAAACTGTAGAAATTTCATACAAACTTTCAAAACCCCTTTTTTCAGGGAGGAATTTTTCCAATTGCCAAATATCCATTCTTAGTGCGCACTTACGTGACTTGAGGAACCTTCTTGCCAAATTTCATCTTTATACGTCAAGTGATTTTCGAAATTTCGTAATGAGTGAGTGAGTGACTTTCACTTTTATATAAATAGATATGTAAGGAAACATATAACACTCTTTAGTAAAATAAGCGATAGACACAATTGTAATACTAGAAATAAAGAAAAGTTAGGTAAACCATCGTATAGATTAGCTAAAGTACACTCATCTTTCATGGGGTACTGTGTCCTTAGAGCATTTAACCCATAAATGCTCTAAGACTGTGTTAAATTTTATAATAAAATTTCTTGTGATACATTAAAACTAAATTAAAGTTTTTTTTTGGTTAAAAACCCACTTTGTGAATAAGCATATTGCAAATTAGACGATTATATTCAAGATAAGAATGCTTGGAAACATGCTGGTCTTGCTCTATAGGGCAATCTTTAGTGTAGACAAAATATTTTTTTTTTAATTTGTATACCTATTCTTATATAGTATTCATTTTTTTTGTTTATGAATTTGACTCACACATAGCACTGTTCGTAGTGCCATTATGGGTGCATCGTCCTCACATAATTATATGATTTTATTAATTTATGTACTTACGTTTCTCGTCCGCCCTTCTCCTTAATAAGCTACTTTGCCGAATGAACGGTAGAATCAGTTATTATTACTTGTAAATTTTATTTTTTTACGTTCAAAAGTGCCGCTTAATGGCCTTGGTGAAATAAATATTTTTGAATTTGACTTTGATGGTGGCTGAGTCGAGTGGAAGTAATTAATTACCATATGGATGTATTATCAAATATGCCACGCATATAAAGATATATCACGGCCCGCATATACAATAAAAACAAAAAAATAATAGAATTTTCCAAACAAAGTTATCGTTTGCTGACCAAAATTTGTATGAAAAATTCATTTTTTTTTGGCCTAAAATTCAATGGGCAAAAGCAGTATTAAAATTTGATCGTATCTTACCGTTACGCCCTGTAGGGACGGAATAACTAGACTAGTATACCATCTTCTAATAAAACAGAATTGTATTTACATGATACTCTACCTATAACAACACCGTCGACGCTAGGCCCGAAGGAATAGGCAAAGTCGGGGGCCTGGACTGGCGCAGACAGCAGCGCCTCTAGTGGGCGCTCTCGCAAACAACGCAGCAATGCCGGTGGAGTAAGCTCTGTGGACAACATTTTTTCGGTAATCATTATGTGTTTTCCCTCTACATGTTCTTGCAAATAATTCAGTAGTTTAAGATAGAAGATGAGAAAGACCAATCAGCTCGTTTTCAATTTTGCCAAATGGCATTGTTTTTATTACTTCCAGTGAATAAAGGCAGAAAGTATGCAGAAAGCATACGTAACGTGTGTTTGTCCGGATGGAACGGGACGATAAGTTAGATTCATACAAAATGCCAAGTAACCGTCCCATGCATTCGTGACGTAAGCTCTTTCGTATACATTTTGTATGAAACGATATTTTCATTACTTATTGTCCCCTTCCGACCGGAACACATTACGTATGCGGCGACCTTTAATTTCATATCACAAGTTCACAAAATATTTTATGGTAGTACTATTACATTCTAAACTGTTTTGTATTTGTGTTTCTCAGCATGTTATAGGCAACCGTGTTCCATCGTCGACCAAATCATCGTTTTTTTATGGAGGTGGTGTAGGTAGGAGAGATTTTAAAGGCGAGCCTATAAATAACAAAAAAAAAGTTCGACCGTAAAAGAGAAATCTTCCTGTTACCATTCTGATTAACATACAGTCAAACACTTAAACTTATACTATCATTCCGAATTGTACATAGCAGAAAATAAAATTGGCCCACGGTAGAACAATTACAACTAGGACGGGTTTCACATCAACCTAATTTCGCATAAACCTATTTGCAAATTTCGTGAATTATATTATGATTAGAATAAGTTTAATGTGCAAACATTAATGAAACCATTTTTTATCTTTTATGATTATTAACCAGCCAATTACTATCCACCAAATCGATCTTACAGCAACACCTCAAAATTCTGTTTACAAACTACACCCACAAATGCACACTCCATTGTCTATTCCAATACAGCAGCTGCAAACGGCCTTGTGCTGAGCACTAAACCAGGTGCCAGGTGTCACTTCATTGTCTCAGTATTCATGTCACAGTCGAAAATAAACGGAGCGTTGGCACACATTGCACTTAATACCACTACTGACGGGGCTATAGCACGATTGTGTGACACAATTGGGTGGCCTAGCATTTTCGTTTCGGAAATTCTGGCTTTCAATGTATTTTAGGGACGGTTTCGGCTTGTAGCTTCGAGATAACTGTTACGTCGTTTTTGCTATAAGAGAATTTTGCGTTTCAATAAGGTTGTTTTTACAGTAAGATCATCCGAGCATCATCATTTTTTTTCTTGAAAGTTCAAGCATTCTGTACGGTAATGGAGCGAAAATATTATGCAATATTCTTACGGTTCACTACCCATTTTCATGAAATTTTAAGACATAATATAGCATGCCATACTTTGGTTTACCCTAATTATATTCACACATAACATTATTTACGCATAAAAGCTTACGCATAATGTTATTATGCAAAATTTCTCTAATTATAATAATCCAAAATATCTTTAAGCATAATATTCTACAGCATAAATATATTCATGCAAAATGATATTAAAACATAATTTTTATACGCATAATAATTAACTCCTAAAATGCTAGACATTAAAAGACATTTAATACAATCATAAACCAAAGGCACTTAGAGAAATGGTAAGTTTAGTAAATTTGTTAAATGTATGTAAAACATATTGCTCGTTTTGCTTGTTCACTTCAGCTCCCGTCATCCCTTTCGAACCTAACCTATTCGTGTCGGGGTGCCCTAATTGCCCGAGCTCGCTTTGCTCACTCTTGGACTAATTCGTTGAAAAAAACGAATACACTCGAACTCTCGCGCTGCACAGCGATGTCGCCTCGTCAGTTGTTCTGCTATTTTCATAAGAATAGTATAGTATTGTAAAATTAAATAATAGAACCCCAAATACAATTAAACTATGTACCACACAAGTATGTACCATAGCTCAAAAGAACCTCCTAAAAGGAGGTAATAAATAATTAAAATAATACTCAAACCTAATAAACAATTACTTAGTATAATTACTTAATAAAAAACGCTAATGCATGACAGTTACTAATACATCATTTGCATGAAAATTCAAAATACTTTATAATAACTGAAATATGTTTCCGATCAATAAATCAAATTAATAGGAATGCTTTTGATTTGTATGCCTTAATACTATTGGGCTAATAATCATTATGTTACTAGGCATTATGCGAATTAAAATTATGCCAAAACAAATTAGCCCCAAAGATAATTATGTCAACATAAATTTTATGACAAAAACAATTAAGGAAAAGTATTATTATACCAAAAAATAGTTATACCAAAGTATAGTATATATTAATAAAAAAACATTTTGCGTACAAATTATTCGCATTATACCTTTTTGAACTGTTATTTTCTGTTGTTTTTGATACACTGATCTTATTGGAGATGTCCTTCAGCAAAGCCAGGTATGTAGTACTCATAACCGGCGTACATGTATGGCTAGATGAATAAACGTGAATGACGGCAACGGAGCATGTAAGGATCGTAGTAGATGTCGTTCTGTAAAAAGGCGTGAGTTTTGATTGAAAATCTCTGGAATACGTTGTCAGAGTACATTTTTGACTGTATACAGACTATTGGACTTTCGAGAATCTGTAAGATCAATATTATTTTCCAGATTAATTCCCTTGGTAGTAAGATAATTTCCAAGTATTTCTGAAAATCTTTTCCTCATTTAGAAGGAATGATTACTATGTTTCAAGACAACAGTCACACAATTTCAGGGACCTGATTATTCACTTTGGAATGCTCAACTTGTTTCATTCCTTTTGTTTCTTCACTATTGTACCCCAATGAAAATACCGGCAGCATTGCAATGTTGCATTCTGAGGCTGGAATCTTTTCAAGGAACAGTATTCATATTTTATTTTTGTTTCATATTTTTAGATCGTGTTCTAGATCAAAATAGTTTCTTCATTATATTTTTCCTCCTCTTCATTCCTATCTTATTCCTGTTCATATTTTAAAAGAGTCAAGGATGAAATAACACCTAAATGTCATAGTCAATTTTGAGCATTATATTTTATTTTAAAAGAACAATGCCTAAAATTGTCGATAGAATAAATTTGATTCGGTTTAGAATACTAAAATTTCTTATTTCATTTCGTCTCTTGCATGATACGAGTCTTTGTAGATTTTCTAGTAAAAATAGTGTATTCTTAAAAAATCTACAAGTTTTCCTTAAAACATTACTGTCCAGAATTTATCCTTATTAGCGATAGTGTAAATACAACACGTTTTTTTAATTAAATCAACGGGTTTGACTCTTAACTAGGAATATTTTTTTATTAAATCGAATGATGTAGTTTAAGTTTTCAACAAAATCTGCTCGTTTCCTTTGAGTGTTTTTCATTATTCATCATGGTTTTCGATTTGGACTTCCATGCCCACTTCAAAAGCTCATTCTGTATAATGATTTTCCTATTGTCTTTTGACAAAAACAGTATAACTCTCTTAGCACTTTAGGTACGTATCAGCTACACTTTACAAAGCCCGGTACCATGAAGTGTGTCGCCTATTCGAGGCCCTACGTGCGTGAAGTTGGAGGCTTGCCAAGCCTGATGCCCCAATACTGTGGCAGTTCACTCAGCAAGAACCTACTGGTGTGTCCGTTGCGTATGTACGAGTTGCTGTGTTCTAGTTTGGAGTGAAGATGAGAGCAGATGCATGTTATAATTGTGTTGGATCGGCTGTGTAGTTTGTCTTTGTAAACTGTTTGAAAGATTTTAAGTGATTTTTATTAATTGAAAGGGCAAAGTCGTAATCGTTCTCGTGCAAGCAATTCGAGGGTAATTTACGGTTTTTTTATTGCGTCATATATATTAATATAAAATTATGGACACGTATTTTTTCTTTTAACACGTAAATATAAAGTGACGATATAATGCGTTGAAATATCGTGAAACGTCACGCCGCTAGTACACTTAATAATGCCTTAGTGACGTCACAAGCCTCACTCCTGAAGTTCGATGCGCTTTATTTTTGTAATTTTTTATTGATATGGTAAAACAAAAAATACGTCTACAATATTATTTGATAATCTCACTGACGCGACGGACCACATAAAATATCATTTTTCTACCCAGGAATTATCCCTGTTCTAGCGATTTGCACTTTTAATTTAATTAGAAAATACGTCTGCGATATCGCCTATCGACCTCACCATTAGGAAAATGCCAGTATTTGTCACTCAGTAGAATGACAGTCTCTATTTTTACCCGACTATGGCGAAGCAAAAGGGAGGATTATGTTTTTAACCAGTATGTTTGTGTATGTATGTTCATCTGTTCCCTCATAACTTCTAAACTACTTATCATAATTTGATAAATGAGGTTTCGTTGGAAACGTCTTGTTTGTCCGCTTGTTAAAGGCTGTGACTTCACATTCATTTGAATATGGCGCCTTCTGGGGCTCATTTTTTCGCCACATCCTATCATGGGTGGACTGTGGTATCATTGAACAGGGATTGTAAAATGAAGTAAGGGTTTGGTAGCAGATGAGACTATTTTCTTGAGTCATGCTTTTTAGAGCGTGATTTTCGGTAGTCGGGTTTTATTGCTGCAGTTATTATTATAATAAGTACCTACGCTCAACCTAAATCCTTCCTAAATTGGAAAGTAAAGATTGAGATGTTTGTATTTGTAGTATAATTGTAGATTAATCACGAGGTTAAAGAAATCGGCCTACTGCGTCGGCGTATTGTGTTGCCGTGGCAGAATTCTCGGCCAAACATAATATTTTGATACTATATTTGCTATCGACACGTTAAGAAGGAGAACAAAGAAATGGATTGTAACCCTTACCTGGAGAACAGTTTGCATGTGTGGCGACTATCGCCGCATATTTGCTGGGGTCTGCTACGAGCGACCACGGGCTCAGACCAGACCCTGACATGAGAACTGCTCTGTGGAAGAGGAGACCTGAAACAAATTGATAACATTATTGAGAGCTCTATTTATTAATTAAAGGTCTTTGTTCAAGGAGTCATAAATATTTATTTCATCTAGAAGAAAAGACAACAGGTTTGCCACTCAGTTAATTTACATAAAAAAGTGGCAAAGTCTTCTATTTTGTTGAACAAACTAAACGCTTGTTATTCCACAGCATGTACAGCTCCTAAAACGCTTTCAATTTTCATCATCGACAACAAAGTACAAGAATAGACGAACGTTTTCACGTTCCTAATTTGTTAAAGCACTTAACCTTGTTTGTCCATCAGAATCTCGAACGTCAAACAACGAAGCATCGTCAACGTTTTAAAGTGGAGTACTCCCAAGGGAAATCTGTCCCTGTGTAGACACGCTTCAATTTTCACCAGCTCAAATAGTTTGTACACGTGTTGGCCTGGTTTTTATAGGCAAAGTTTGAGCGATACAAAATGTGTTACGAAGCCAGGTGTCGGAATCGGAATTTTCTATTGTAGCTTTTTTTTTAATCTAACGTGGTACGTTCTTTTTTACACAACATCAGGGCTGTTTCTCTTATGGGTAAGAAGACGTGTATGGGAGAAACACGGGTCTGGTCAATGTGGCGATGCGTGGGGGAGGCCTATGTCCAGAAGTAGACGCCTTTCGGCTGCAATGATGATGATAATGAAGAAGACGTGGAAAGTCGTCTGACCCACATTAAGCCAGCTATGTTTAGTCCCATCTATTAAAGGAGAGCTAATAACCAGGCACACATTCAGATTACAGAGCTGTTAATGAAAGATTAATAACCAAATAAAAGGACTGTTGAAGAACATGTCTTATCTATAAACAAGATTACGTTAATCATATCATTCTGAACCTTGTCTAAAAAAACAAATACATTACGTAGATTTAATAGACCCTCAACGAAAGAAAATTACCTAACTTCAGAAAAATAAAATTTAACAATCTCCACAATGATAATACCTGTTAAAAACTAGAATATTTTTCCCACAATCCCTTGTTGGAATGGAAATAAAATGTAAAGCCAGAACGTAGCAGAAAGTCTGGCAGCTCAGAGCCCGCGATAGTTTCAATTGTGTGAAAACAGGCGATTAGGGGTGTCTCCAGCGAGACGTAGTGGATGAAGTGGTAATTCTTAATAATGGACTTTTGAGAACGTCTTTATGTCACCGGGTAGTAGGAATAGATATGATGCGAACATGGTAGCTTGAGCGGTTTTGGGTAGCCTTACGCAGAATGTTATACTTCTATTGTGCGCACCGCTAAGGAGTGAAATTGCCGATAGCTAGAACCGGTCCTAGGTTCTTTAAGACAAGAGTGAATAAGTTACTTTTAGGCAAGCGTGCTCCGTCACCGTCGACCACATCATCGCCTACCATCAGGTGAGGTAGTGGTCAAGCAATAGCCTATCCAAATAAAATAAATAAATGTTGCGGGGCAATAAAGCTATTTTATTGGTCAATAATAATAATACCAGTCTGAAACTGTCCCACAGAAGGGTAAAGCCATCTTCTCATGTAGTGAAAACGCGAGCATTAATAATTTATTGGTCAGACTAGTATAAAGAGAATAGATATGAAATTCATGTTTCTATTGCATGCTGGTCGTTAGTAGACATATAAGAGAATCAGTTCTTTGAATTTGCGTTATAAGCTGATAAGTAATAGCAGTAATAGCAGTCTAATATTGAACGTAAGTATCTGATATACACGGTTTTCAAGTTTTTTGTATCAATATCATATTTGTGGGCAAATACCACACATGACCAGGGGTTTCGCCACAGCAAAGCAAAAATTAAAAGAGTGATCTTTTTTTTATAAAAAAAAAAGAAAATTAATTAGACCAAAAGCGAGATGGGCAATAAAAGCTCTTTCTAAACTAACGCAAAGGTCAACGAGACATACAAATAAAAATTTGTGAGCCAACAAAGAGTTTACAAGCTTTGTTTGGTTTTAGTTCCTAACATTACACTCAAATTGCTTTTCTCAGACATCTTCAGTGCAGACAGGACGTTTACAGAAGTTTAATGTTTAAATACTCTTTCATTACATAGTTTAGTACCTTGGGATAACTTAAGTATGATCCCATTTACCTCAAATTCTAAATACTATACGTGGTGTCTAATGTCTTTGATATTTAAATCAGAATATTGTCGCATTTTTGTTATTATTAATCCATATTTCACACTAATTTTATAAAGGCGAAAATGTTTGTGAGTGTGTTTGTTTGTAACTTCTTCACGGTCAAGCGGCTGAACGGATCTGGATGAAATTTGGCACAGAGATAGATTATAGCCGGGAATAGCACATACGACTATCTTGGGAATATGTTTTCTCGGGATAATTTTCCGACTTTCACGCGGACGAAGCCGCTGGCAAAAGCCAGTTATATTATAAAAGCGAAAGTAACTCTTTCTGTCTGTTTGTTAACATTCATGTCTAAACAGCTGAACGATTTAGATGAAACTTGTTACATGGTACACGATATCTTGGATTTGGACATAGGATAGGTACTTTTTATCCCGAGAGTGAGTTGTTCTTTGGGATAATTTTACACTTTCATGCAAGCTAAGGCACTGGCAGAAACTAATAACGCAGAATTCTCAAAATTTATAAAATCTCATTACCGAAAACGTAATGTGGTATTGTGCGCGTAAAATGGGAAACACTGATTTAATCAAAACTATTTTTAAAACAGACCAAAACAGTAATTTGCTTTGAAAATCATTTAACCTATCCCGTTTCCTAAACGATACCTTTTTTACCAATTTCGAGTGGAAAACAAGGACACGCCAACATAAAAATACAACCGAGTTACAAATAAAAATGTAGTGTTTTTATTTGGCAGTCGGTTGTATATTTTTGTAAAAACGTTTTATTTTTTCACCTTTTAGTTGTGGTACTCTATATGTAATGCCCACGGTTATGCCAGAATAATATTCTTACTCTAATATATTATATTACCCTAATAAGATGTAACTTGAACACCACCGGTGAAATTAGAGTGTACCAGGGTCAACTGAACACGTCTGCGTACCCCTTTAGAGCGTACCGGCGTGATGTTACATTATGAAATGGTGTAAACAACAAACAGAAATGCGTTTGCAGCAATCCCGAGAGATTTGACGTCATTTATTAAAGAGTTCCGTTGTATATCTCCGAAGTTCTTCGTAAGACCTTGATCAGATTTAAATGACACCTCATGAAAATAATCAGCCTCCAAGAAAAAAAACAACATGAAAATTGGTTCACCAAATTCCAAGTTCTGAGATAAAACACATAAAATAAAAAAATACAGTAATTTTGGAATCTCCTCCTTTTTGAAATCGGTTAAAAAAAGACTTTCTTCAGCAATACCATATTAATAAATAAATGACTATCACTTTGCCTTAACAAGCCTTTGTCCACCCAACGAAATGCATACGACCTTAATTACGATAACGAAAGACCGTAATCCGAAATAGAGGACCGTCTCCAGAATATTTTTAATCTCAAACACGACAAAATAACTATAAAATTAACGAATCTCAGAGTTTCTCCTGCAAAAGACGCTTTTAAAAACTAAATTACGCAGACATCTTGTTAAGGGAATTCCATTTCTATGCTGCGTCTGCTAGAAGCATCTCCCCACACAATGAGAAATGAAAGTTAAATGTATGGACGTAAAAATGTCACTTACAGAGATTTGTACGTTTATTTTCGCTTGGAGTAAATGCGTTGGGGATGTCATGTTTTTCTTTTTTGTAGAATGAGGCGAGTTGTGTGGGGTTGTCTGCCTCGTTCCTTTGTTTATATGCTGTGTAATTACGCATTAAGAAACCTATGCATTTTTATTTTTTTTGTTAGTTTATAATTTATTTTGTTACTCGCTTAGAACACACGTTTTGGAGATCATTATATGGACACAATCACGACGATTAACTATTGTGATCCAATTTTTTTTTTTACTTTTGGCACTAAATCTGAGGTCTTTCTTTCTTACTAATACTATAAATGCGAAAGTTTGGATGGATGCATGTTTGATCATCAATCACGAAGGAACGGATCTGAATGAATTTGACTTGAATATAGAATATAGTCTGAAATAGCACATATGCTAATTTTTATTCCAGTGCTATATTTCTAAGGGATAATTGCCGATTAACAGCGGGTGAAGCCGCTTGTAGAAACTATAATGAATAAAAAAGAAAGCAAAGATATAAAAACAAAAATCATAACGATACTATAGCCTGATCATTTATGATATTTCTTTATTCCTTTGTTTTTCAAGTTGTTTACTCTCAAAGAGAGAACCTTATTAATCTCTTCATTAGTCTTTGTGCCGTACCGGAACAAACGGATAAGGAATAAAAAACACTGGTTTCAATATCAAGAGACTGTTCTTTTTAATACAGACCACGATTTATCAAGTATCTTGAATGAATCGCTTCCTCTTTGCTTGCTACATTTTATCCATTATATTATTTAAAAAAACTTTTATGAAAGTAATTTTTTCGCTTTGTAGTATTTTGTTTTGGAATACGGTTTATTTTGGTATTTATTTTTATTTTCCTCTTTTTATTTTGGTAACTCATATTGCAATAAAAATAATTTATGGCCAGAGTACATCTCATGATGATTCCAAAAGCCCAACTAAGATTTGGATACTTTGTTTTATTACGGAGTTCTAGTGACTATCTGCCGGCTTCATCATCAGATCAGAACGATTGTACCATTTGCATCAGTACCATTTTATTTAATTTTGATTCAGTATAGTCGCTTAACTATTCGAGATATTTTATAACCGTGATATACTTATCTTTGAGGAGTGCCACTGGCCATCTTTGGTTTTCTTCATCAGTGTCACTTCACCAAATTATAGTTTCTGAGTGAAAAAAGCTTACGGTGTTGAAGAAAATATCAAAATTTCTATATGTACGCCAATAATATTTGAGGAGTTCCCTCGATTTCAATGTAGTTATTGTGGGGACCGAGTTCGAGGGTTAAACTAGTATTTAATAAATCTTGACAGAATTTAAAATAACTATTAGTTCCGAAACCCTTAGAGAGTAGGTAAGCATTCTTTTTTTACTTCATTCATAGACAACACACGTAGGAGCGTAACATAATTCTAGGTTCAATTTTCGAATAAAAATTACTTACTTTCTTTTTCGAAATCGGTGTCTTTGGTAGGTACCATGAAACTTAAACGGAGAAATGAGAGTGTACCAAGGTGAACTGTACACATCTGCGTACCTCTTTAGAGCGTACTGGCATGATGTTATTTTATAAAATGGTATAAACAATAAACAGACATGCGATTGCAGCAATCCGAGAGATTTACTATTATTTATTGAAGAGTTCTGTAGTATATCTCCGAAGTTCTTCATCAGATCTTCACCAAATTAAAATGGGAACAATTTCGGAACATACTCTATAATATAATTAATAATTTAATAATTTTTAAAATTGGTCCACAATTGACGGAGATATCGGGGAAAATATAAAAAACAAAAAACATGAAGTCGAACATAGAACCTACTCCTTTTTGGTAAATCGGTTAAAAAGTGTGTAACTTGCAAAATAAATTTATACACCTCTGCGTAATCCTTCAGAAAATTTAACCACTACGGTAAGTGCTATACGTGGACCGACAAAAACACAGTCTTAAATCACAAAAAAAAACCAGCTCAGTGCATGGCCTGCACGCTCAGTAATAGTGTTCCGTAGTTGCATGATAATGCGGACTAAGAAAAGGGTTTTTTGTTACCACATGAACATTAAAACGGTTACAGCGGCTAACAACGTCTAAAAACGGGCCCACATAGGATGATGATAACTGAAGGAGTTATAAAATCAGCGTTGATCCAAGTCCTATTTTTTCGAATTAAGAAATATATCGATATCAATAATGTAATTAAAAATGCACTGTGTTATACTGCACTGATATGGCCTTAGTTGAATAGTAGTAAATATCGACCAATGACACGAATATCAACCTTAATTCAAACGCAATTAAGTTTATAACTGCGACCATTGACTGAAAATATGGCGGTATTTGCTTGGCGATCGAATCTAGTTTGACTCTAGATTACAAAATGTCGATAAAACTTTTGCACTAAAACAAAATGGACCCGCGTGCATGCACCGTACGGACCGGTACTGCCAACGACTCCAGCCACACCAATGCGTTATTCGAGCTTAAACATTATTCATTTAGAAATCATTATTATTAAGGATATTATGATTATATTTTTTTGTATTTTTACATGATTTATTAGCATATATGTACTGGTTGCTTTTGGCTATCTGATTTTAAACAATTAACAACGTTATTTAAGTAATTTTTCAATGGCATGTGTACAAAATTTTTACTGTTCTAAGTACATTTTATAAATACTTCGACTATTACTCGTTAACTTGTAAAGCCTACTTAGCTGTGATAGTTTTCCTTTTAATTTCGCTATATATACTATTTTTTCAGATAGCCAAAAGCAACCATTTCGCTGGCAGGGGAGGGAGACGCTTGACTCTAACAAAATTTTTCCTTAATTTTACGCAAACGGATCTCAGAATCTAAAATAACAGACCCGTAATATTTATGAATGGCCTATCTAACGATACCCCACACTATGGAATAGACGAGAAATAATACTTTTTTTTTTTTTTATTGAATTTAGGCTTGCGCTTGACCACTATCTCACCTGATGGTAAGCGATGATGTGGTCGACGATGAAGCACACTTGCCTAGAAGAAACCTATTCACTCTTGACTTGAAGACTCCCAGGTTGTAGCTATCAGGAAATACAGACTCCGGCAGGGAATTCCACTCCTTTGCTGTACGCATAATGAAAGTATTCCCAAAACGTTTGGTGCGTATGGGTGGGATGTCCACCATGTACCGATGACGCATCGCCGTACGTCTTGTAGTCCTATGATGGAACGGGCTAGGAGGAATTAGTTCATGCAATTCCAACGCACACTCCCCGAAATGTAACCGATAAAAAACCGACAGGCTGGCAACTCGGCGCCGATGTTCGAGGTTCTGGAGCCTAGATTCGACCAGTACTTCATTGCCGATGAGCCTCTTGGCCCGTCTTTCGATCGACTCAAGTGCATCCAGCTGGTACCTGGCAGATCCGTCCCAGAAATGAGAGCAGTACTCCATGCATGATCGAACTTGCGCTTGATTGAAGATTTGAAGTTTAGCAACTGTTCTGGCGTGAAGTACCGTCTCACCTTCGCGAGGATCCCCAATTTTTTGGCAGCCAGCTGAGCTTTTGCCTCAATGAACGGACCAAAATTGAGCGTTGATGTCAACGTAATGCCAAGAACCTCAAGATGGTCAGTAATCGGCACGGTCACACCTCGGAAAGAAGGAGCCGGGTGGAATTGGCTCCTTTTAGCGGAAAAAAGACACGCCTGTGTCTTAGCAGCATTGAATCTGACCAGATTGGCATCGCCCCATTCGGAGACTGCCTTCAAGGACAGATTCAAGCGCCCAACCATGGCCTCCCGAAGAGACCGGATCTAAGGTCCAGTAGCGCGTGCGTCGGACACGTATCTCTCAGCAACACTGCTATCGTCCGCATACCCAAAGGTGCCGGGTTTTAGCAGGTCTAAATGACCAGCATTGCAGCAAGAACAATGTTGCTGAGAGTACGGACCCCTGAGGGACCCCGGCATTAATACCCAGTAGGTCAGAATAGCGGCCATCAATAACCACTTGAATGGACCGGTCCCTCAGAAAGTCTGCAATCCAATCGCACATACCACTGGGCAGACCGTATGATGGAAGCTTACCAATAAGGCTTTCATGCCAGACCCTATCAAACGCCTTCGAGATGTCGAGGGAGACGGCAAGCGCTTCCCCGTGCTTCTCGATGGCCTCACTCCAGATGTGTATGGCATACGCTAGAAGATCGCCAGTTGACCGATTTTGGCGGAAGCCATATTGGCGGTCACTGAGGATGTCGTTAGCTTCTAGGTATGCCAGGAGCTTGGAGTTGAGCACTCGTTCCATACTCTTGCAGAGGATGGACGTTATTGTTATGGGTCTGTAGTTGGCCGGGTCAGCCCGACTGCCCTTCTTGGGCACAGGCTGAACGTTAGCTTGCTTCCAAGCATTCGGCACTTTGCCCGCCTCATACGAAAGGCGAAACATACTCACTTTACGTCTACAGGAGGTAAAGGATAAAAAAAAAAACATGATTTTAGTATACCACTTTTTCGGCATTATTAATATGTATATCCATGCCAAATTATAGCTTTCTATTACAAAGCTGTGGACAGACAGACGGACATAGCGAAACTATAACCGTTCGTTGTTGTATTTGGAACCTTAAAAAGGACACATACAAAAGTACCCAAACTCCTTTGAATTCTCTCAAACGTAACAACTCCAATTTCAGCTATAAAAGGTACTAATAATAATGTAACCGCCACGCTTAGACTCCGTGGAACTTAAAGCAGATTTTCAAGCACTGCTTCTGTTATAGACTTAAAAATAAGCGCATATTACCGACGGTGCTTCAACGCAACGAGGCAAAATAAGAACAGGTCTGAATATCTCGGAGCTGCCTCGCTCTCAAGTTATAATATTCCTTTACGAATATTAAGATTTGATTAAAAAGTGGGGTTTGAAGATGCAAAAGTGCAGTTATGGAAATAGTAGAATTTAATATTTATAATACAGTAAGCTATCCTATAGCTAATATCGGATTATCTTTATATATTTCTAAAGGTGAAAAGATTAAAATTCTGAATAGAAAAGTCAGTTACCAATAATCCTATAGCGAACGTGATATATAATATAGATTCCAGGAATATCCCTTTCAGACAGATATTATTTTACTCCATTAGTCCGTCCGTAGCTGTATTTCGAAGCTTTATGTATTAAAATGTGATTATAAATGTAGGAAAGGTGAAAACCTAGCATCAAGTCTTGAGGGAGAGACAAAGTCGCCCGGATTTTGTCCTCTAGACAGATTTTAACTTACGTCATAACCCTATTTAATAGCTCAGATTAAAAAAAGTGTTATTTTCGGTTCACATACAGTTGTAACGGCAAGGTTCGATTATGTAAAAAAAAAATTATATACATTTACTAGCTGCCCGTCCCGTATTTTAACCCGAGCGAAGTTAATATAGATTTTGTGATTTTCATGACAAGTGAAAGCTTAACGGACTATACAATTATTTCTATATACCCACACGTCAGTAAAAGTAAATGTACTCACTGATAGCTGAAAAAATTAACTAATTACAAGTAAAAAAACGGACGTAGACACGTTTAAAAACTTACGATACCAGCACTTATGATAACAATACTCAATTGACAGCAACTCACAAGTCGGAAATAAATTTCTGAACACGAAAATCGCAATTAAAAACAGGCAGCGAACAAATCACCGCCAACCAATGTAAGCACTTGGAGGGAGAAGACGAAATTCTATGACCAGTGTGTGTTGCCAGTTATGCCCTATGGCTCTGAGAAGTGGTCGCTCACAATTGGCCTCATCAGAAAGCTTACAGTCACCCAACGGGCAATGGAAAGGATCATGCCCGGAGTGTCCTTGCGTGATCGAATCAGAAATGTAGAGATCTGCAAGAGAACCAGGGTTACAGACATAGCCCAAAGTATTGCCAAACTTAAGTGGTAGTGGGCAGGGCACATTGCTCGCAGAACGGATGGCCGATGGGGCAGACAAGTTCTGAAGTGGCGTCCGCAAACCGGAAGACGTTGCGTTGGAAGGCCACTCACCAGGTGAACCGGAGACCTGCTGAAAATTGCGGGGATCCGCTGGATGCGGAATGCACTGGACCGGTCAATGTGGCGACGCTTGAGGGAGGCCTATTTCCAGCAGTGATCGTGTCGGCTGAACCTATCTACTCTGCTATCTCATCTAGTCTTCCACCACGAACATTATTACACATTAAACAAAATTGATAGTCACCATTCACTCTTTTGGATTCGATCTCTAGCGAACAATGGTTACTGGCTACTCCAAAATAGCCACATTTCTCAAGCTCCAAAGTAGGTCGATGTCCGCAAAATAAGATGAATGGTAACCCTATTCAGTAGAAATTGCATGGACTTGAACGTTGCATACACTGAATTGAAGCAGTTGCTTATTCGCAGAAAGTACCGAATATAATGTATTTTCTTCTTGTTTTGATGTAATGTATTTCTAGGAGATGCATTGTGTTGCTTGGTTTATAAGGTGCACAGATTTGTTTCTAAATATTTATAAGACGAGAGTAATGAAACTCAAAACATAATATTTGCTGTATCAATTTTAAAATTGGGAACGGGGCTCGACCCATCGTTTCTAGAAATGGCTACTAGCTTAAATTGGTTTGCAAGCTACCTTTTTATGTTATACGAGTACTAACAATAAAATTGATTAGAGGAATTTGTAGCAAAGTTATAACTGCCGCACGGGTCGATCTTCGAAGTTAAGTAACGTTTGCGAGGATTGGTGACCATTGTTGGCATATCGAGAATCCTTACCTCGGAAATTTAGCAAAGCCGTTATTCCCCACGGTCATTTGTAGATCTTTGACGGTCGTTACGGTTATTGTTATAGTCAGTTAGTAAATGTGGGTTACAGTTGTGGCGGTCAGATAGGTCGCCCTGTGTAAAATACTGATACCCAGCTGAATAGCTTAGAAGCTGGTTAGACTGGAAGCTGATCCAAGATAGTTAGTTAGTTTTTGGGGGCCGAGTCACCCACGTCCTTTGATTCCCTACACGTGGTCCCCGGGTGGTGCAAATCAGGTGACATCTGGTGGTAGGCTTCGGCCGAAGGCTTGCGACCACCCACCGGGCAAAGACGTATCGCCAAGCGGCCTAGCCGTGTTCCGATACGATGCTCGGTGTAGCCACTAGAGGAGTTGGGTCGAGACAGCCGTTCCACTGCAGGCTGACTGGCCTGACACGCGCTGTTATGGACGTATCGGGAGACTAGTCGCGGAGGGTAGCGGGATCCGAGGCACGGTGCGCCGCTGGCCGACCGCAGGTAGTTGGGGGCCCAAGTAGTGTGCCAGACACACACGAAAGGCTGCCCCGCCAACTGTCGAAAAATCCCGGCATGCACCATTGTGCTGGTTGGCGACCAGATGGGGAGGGCCCGATGGACATTCCGGGGGGGCTCGGGCGTCCCCGCAGTCTCCGGACTAGTGCCCCAATGATAGCGTCTTTTTCAGTGCGTGTCTGTAGGTTAGCAGCGTGGAACCTCGTCTCCTTACCTCCATTCACTCCAGTAAATATATGAGAAGGAAAAAGAAAATTGGTCTTAAACAGCAGCTGCACCCCCTCCCCCACAAAGTGCACCTCACCAACATTCGAGGTCTGCACTCAAATCTCTCTGCAGTCCACTACCACCTGGAGGCTGAGAAACCAGCGCTGTTTTTCCTTACGGAGACGCAGATAGCGAGTTCGTCAGATGTGTCGTACTTATCTTACCCAGGGTTTACCCTGGAGCACAATTTTAAACCACGCGCGGGTGTGTATGTACGCCCGTGACGACACTTGCTATCGGCGTCTCCGTAACCTTGAGGACCCCAGATTCTCAACGCTATGGGCTCTAGTGGACACAGGTCTGGATAAAATTATCTACGCCTGTGTCTACCGTTCGCACAGCGGTGATCAGGAGACAACCAGGCTCACAGAGTACATCAGTGAGGCTGCTGACGCGGCACAGCAGCGGTACCCTTCCGCCCAATTAGTGTTACTGGGGGACTTTAATGGCCACCACCAGGAGTGGCTCTTCCCGTACCAGTGCACTGACCATGCTGGGAGGGAGATGCGAAAGCTTTCGCTTGAGCTCAACCTTACCCAGCTGGTCCAGGGAGCAACGAGGGTACCGGATGATGACTCGCACACGGCCAATTGCTTGGACCTTCTGCTGAGAACAGATCCAGACCGATACTCTGTGTCGATAGCTTCACCTTTGGGTAGTTCCGACCACTGTCTGGTGCAGTCTGTGTCCGTCTACTCCCCGCCCGATCCCAGCCCAAGAGGCACCCGGCGGGTTTGGCGGTACAGGTCAGCAGATTGGGATGGCATGCGATCTTTCTTCGCATGCTATCCTTGGCACCCTACTTGCTTTTCTTCAGCTGATCCTTCGTCGTGCGCGGACGCCGTGACGGGTGTGTTGCGTCAGGGAATGGAGTACTACATTCCGTTCTTTGACGTAACAATGTCCAGCGTTGACCGGCCATGGTTTGGCGCCGAATGTCATCGCGCCGACGCCCTTAAACATGAGGCGTACCTGGCATGGGTCGACGCGCCATCGCGCAAAGCGAGTGACGTGGGTCAGAAGAAGAGGGCCTTTAACAGAGCTGCCAAGTCCTGCAAGTTGGTGTTGCAAAGGGCTCGGTTTGACCACATTAGCCGAATAGGGACCAAACTTGCTTCTTACCCAGCAGGTAGTAAAGCGTTTTGGTCCCTGGCTAAGTCAGTCGAATCGAACTTCTGCCGTCCCTCACTACCACCACTGCTGAAACCAGATGGGTCGCTGGCCCACTCCGCTGAGGAGAAGGCAAATTTATTTGCCTCTCTTTTTGCGGAATCTTCGCGTCTAAATTCTGGTGATTCGCGGCCCCCTCCTCCTTTTGTTGGATGCGAGACGAGTATGTCGAACATTCGCATCCACCAAAAGGACGTCCGTAGGGTGCTGCGCAACCTCGACGTGAACAAGGCTAGCGGCCCTGACGGAATACCAGCTATAGTTCTTAGAACCTGTGCGCCTGAACTGTCTCCGATCTTGACACGCCTATTCCGCCTTTCATATGAGACTGGAAAAGTGCCGAATGCTTGGAAGCAAGCCAATGTACAGCCCGTGCCCAAGAAGGGCAGTCGAGCTGACCCGGTTAACTACCGACCCATCTCTGTAACGTCCATACTCTGTAAGAGTATGGAGCGTGTACTAAACACTAAGCTCCTGGCATACCTAGAAGGTAACGATATCCTTAGCGACCGCCAGTACGGCTTCCGCCGAAATCGGTCTACTGGGGATCTTCTAGCGTATGCCATTCACATATAGAGTGAGGCCATCGAGAGGCACGGGGAAGTGCTTGCCGTTTCCCTCGACATCTCGAAGGCTTTCGATAGGGTCTGGCACGAAAGCCTTATCGGTAAGCTTCCTTCATTCGGTCTGCCCGGTGGTCTGTGTGATTGGATCGCAGACTTCTTGAGAGATCGGTCTATTCGAGTGGTTATTGATGGCTGCTCGTCGGACCAATTGGATATTAATGCCGGGGTCCCTCAGGGGTCGGTACTCCCAGCAACATTTTTCTTGTTGCTCATTAACGATCTGCTTAAACCCGGCACCTTTGGGTATGCAGACGACAGCACTGTTGCTGAGAGATACTTGTCCAACGCACGGGCTACCGGGCCACAGATCCGGTCTCTTCGTGAGGCCATGGTGGAGCGCTTGAACTTGTCCTTGCAGGCAGTCTCCGAATGGGGTGATGCCAATCTGGTCAAGTTTAATGCTACTAAAACCCAGGCGTGTCTTTTTTCCGCTAAAAAGAGCCAATTTCACCCGGCTCCAACTTTTCGTGATGTTATCGTGCCAATAACGGACCATCTTGAGCTTCTTGGCGTAACGTTGACATCGACTCTCAATTTTAGGCCTTACATTGAGGCAAAGGCTCAGCTGGCTTCCAAAAAGTTGGGGATCCTTGCGAAGGTGAGAAAGTAATTCACGCCGGAACAGCTGCTCAACTTGTATCAAGCGCAAGTTCGATCGTGCATGGAGTACTGTTCTCACCTCTGGGACGGTTCTGCCAAATACCAGCTTGATGCACTAGAGTCGATCGAAAAGCAGGCCAAGAGACTTATCGGCAATGAGGCACTGGTCAAATCAAAGCTCCAGAGCCTTGAACATCGTCGCCGAGTTGCCAGCTTGTCTGTTTTTTATCGGTTACATTTCGGGGAGTGTGCGATGGAATTGCATGATTTAATTCCGCCCAGCCCGTTCCATCATCAGACTACCAGACGCACGGCGATGCGTCATCGGTACATGGTGGACATCCCACCCATACGCACAAAACGTTTTGGGGACACTTTTATTATGCGTACAGCTAAGGAGTGGAATTCCCTGCCGGAGTCTGTGTTTCCCGATAGCTACAATCTAGGGGTCTTTAAGTCAAGTGTGAATAGGTTACTTCTAGGCAAGCGTGCTTCACCGTCGACCACATCATCGCTTACCATCAGGTGAGATAGTGGTCAAGCGCAAGCCTATAATCAATAAAAAAAAAATAAAAAAAACATATTTCTCGTCTATCCCATAGTGTGGGGTATCGTTAGATAGGCCATTCATAAATATTACGGGTCTGTTATTTTAGATTCTGAGATCCGTTTGCGTAAAATTAAGGAAAATTTTTGTTAGAGTCAAGCGTCTCCCTCCCCTGCCAGCGAAATGGTTGCTTTTGGCTTATTTACAAAAAAAAAAAAGTTTGGAAAAGGCTGTTAATGGCAACACAAAATTATAACTTTTTTTAGTTTAACTATGATACTTATGATCTGTTGTAAACAGCTATCAAAAGCTCTCCTCCGCTGTGGACTCAATTAGCGAAGTTTTCATGTGAGTGAAAAGAATTACTAAAACAAGCAAATTATGAATTCAGCTTCCTATGCAAACTACAGTCGAATATTGTAACAACACACAATCAGTGATCAGGTATTATTTACCGATTCATACATTGGTCCTTCGAGCCGGATATGAACCAGCAACCCAATCACAAAAATATTCAGAAACATTTGTTAAAATCAAACAGTACGATTCTTGCCTTCATTCATGCCATCGATTCCTTTTCTATTTCACATTTACACTATCTCTCTTCGTAACTTACTTTCAATACGTCCAACAGAGGCCATTATTCATTTTACCGCCATAATTTATGTCCTGCGATTTTTTCATTGTTCTTTTCTGAAATTTATTCGTTACCCGTTCATAGCTTGGGCTATCTTCGCTACATTTTCCTTGTGATTTTATATTTTGCACCAAAAACGATGTAGGGTAGGAAATGTTATGGTTTGGTGTAGAATATGTAACCCTGTGATATAATATCTATTGCAAATGGTAATATGAAAATGTATCACTCGTATCAAATTATGTGTAGATTATATTTTATTTTGTTACCCACGTCCGTGTGTTGCTGCAGTTTGCCAACTGAAAACCAGCGCTGGGCGTCTGACGCCCAGCAAATGCTGAGTTAGCTAACTCTTTCGGCATGGGCACGTTCAGCACAATCTTTACACTTCTTTTTAGCATTCCGTACCCAAAGGGTCCAAACGGAGCCCTATTGCTGCCACTTATGTATCCATCTATCTGTCCGTCTGTCCCTCTGTCCGTCTGGCCGTTAGTTCATCTGTCCGTCGTCTGTTACACGGGTTTTATGGCCAAACGGTTGGAGCTTAAAGTCTTAAAATGTTCACAGTTTAAGTATCTTGTTGACCCAAAGCCATGCAAATTATCGAAAAATATTTTTTTTATATCTTTAAGGGGGGCTCCGATAAAGCTAAAGGGGAGCATTAAAAAGAAATGTCCTGACCTATTAAACGGGGTATCATTATTTAAAGCTCTTTAAGTAAATAAATACTGTGTTTTTTGTTTTAAAACGTATTGAAAAACAAAGGAATGAGAAGCAACCAAAGTCAGCTTTTTTTTACAAAGAATTAGGAAATGGGGTGCCATTTTTCGCACTCAGATTCCAATTTGGTCCGTTGTGCGTGCAGGCCTCCTGTCTGTGAGAGGGAATGGGTCATAATCCACCACGCGGGCCCAGTGCGGGTTGGTGGATGTCACATGTCTTCGAATTTTTGGTTCAGGGACATGCCGGTTTTCTTCACCGTTTTCAGAGCAGTGGTGATGAAATGATTTACACAAAGTAAAGCGCCTGTCTTGGTTCAAACCCACGACTTTTAAGTCGCGGCCGTTACTACTGGGCCACCACTGCCAATATATTGATAAAGCAAATTTATTGTTTAAAATCCGCTAATTTTTCCTATTAAAACTAACTTTGCGTTTTGGTACGGAACCCTAAATGTGCAAAGTCCGTACGCGCTTGGCCGGTTTTGTTTTTTACTCCATATTTGTTGCTGTTGTGTCTGTGTCGAATAAATGTATTTCTGTTCTATTTTATTCTTAATGAAATTTCTGTCAATTGTAATTAAATTTTACAATTTTTTTAGTAAGCAATATTATAGTTTGAACTTACAATGAACTTAGAAGCCATTAGTACAGAGTTAACATTATATATAATCTTAATAAGTTTAATAATATTTCTGTTTAAAAACCAGTAAGGTTTTTATTTCAGCAGCCTCAAAACTTTAGCTTAAAACCTCAGATTTTAGAAGACTTTGCGAGGGATCTAATCATAAAATCAAAAATTTTGTCTCTTCTTTTCTTTGGCACACACATATTATTTTTCACAATGTATCCACGATAACAAGAATATATGTGTGAATTGCTTTCATCCATTATTATTTTCTTCTTCTTTTTCTCCCGAACCCCATTATATGCACACATGGTTTTTTCTATGAAGTTTCTTGGACAGCCACCAGGTGGAATTGCCATAGGTTTAGGCCGTTTTCTCGCAATAGATATGAATTGCTCTTTGCACTGTAATACGTTGTTTGCCATAATTTTACCATGAGGACATAGAAATAATTGTTTTTGTTGAAGTTTCAGAAATTCTCCAAAATTCTTTATCGTCCAAAACCTATCTATTTCGTATGTACACATGACTGTTTCTGAATAATCGGTAGGACAGCCGCTTGATGGCACTTCTTTATACCTCCCTCTTCCAATTGGCGTAACATGCTTATTCCTTAGGTGTCTGGTGTCTTGACGAACATGTCTTAACTTGCCTGACGTAACGTATTTCAATAGAAAAATTGTCAAGATCAGATATTTTAACATGGCTTTTTGCCGTCTCTGATTTATTATTTACCGTTTCTTCGAAACCCAGAGCGTTTGTTATAAATAATGATCAATGTTTGACTAGCATTCTATTTAAGAAATTAATTTCAATAATTGTCTTAATTAAATGCATTAAATTAATTTGTAATATTGATTAAGTAAAATCAATTAAGCAACGCACAATGAGCGTTGCGTAATTGATTTTACACATTCAATATAATTTTATTTTAGAAAATTTATTTACATGCTGATCAATTAGTATTTTTATACGAGTAATAACCCGTTCTTGAATTTTGCAGTTGAAAAAAAGGCCAGATGCTTAGTTTTTAATTAACAGTTACGAGTAATTTGACGTCTTTGCAAACGTATTTGTAATTTCTCATATTAATACTTAAGCTGCGCGCTCTACGGAATTTATTCATTGTGATTTTTAAATGAGAAATTAAATCGCCAACTGTCAAATCACGATTTCAAACGAATTGTTGGTATTACAAATTGCTCGAAATCGATGCTAAGGCTAAGCGCACACTACGGAATTTATTCGGTGTAATTTTTTAAAATGAAAACAAAAAAAAACTAAAACTTACGGAATTTATTCGGTGTAATTTTTTAAAATGAAAACAAAAAAAAACTAAAACTGCCGGGTTTCAATCGATATCATTTTGCAGTGCACGGATTTTAGTAGATTGTTATTATTATGAGATTTGCGATAGTTATCCATAACGATTGAAAATTATAATTAAAACTTCTCTTTAGGAAAATTAGTGCCAGAAAATGTATTTACAAATACTTACTACTAATACTACTTACTATTGTAGGGACGCCACAGCGGAAGTATGTAAGTAGGTACCTATCTAGAATGTAAGATAATACTATATGTAAGGCGCACAAGAGAGATGTCCATTCGTACGCGATCATTTCTGTGTGTACGTTTCAACTTATTATAGTGTGTACATATGGATTTGGTAAACTATTGTTTTATTGAGGTACTAATCCTAAACTACTGAGATCTTGCTTCTCCTGTTTGAGGCCGTGGCAAAGTACCGAAAAATCCGGCCCAAGTACCAATGTGACTTATTCAATTCATAATTGTAATTTTAAATTTGTTTTAGATATACCTGACATCGGTGAAGAAAAATATCGGGCATTCCCTGGAATATAAGTTTGAAACCGCCAGCCCACCTTGAGCAAGCTTGATGGGAGTGGGACAGTAAAAGGCTGGCATTATTATTATCTTTATTATGTAAAACAAAGACGGGCTAGTTACAACATTTATAAATCTAGAACGGCTGGACCTTACATAATTTTAATTATACTGTGATTTTTAATTTCGTAGACTAAACTGATAGCTGCCAATGACCTTAATATTTTTAATATTGCAAGCGCAGAGCGCATTGTCGATTTGACATGAGTCCCGAATTTATTTTTACTAATTGGTGTACAAAATGTTTTAGGAATAGTACCTTGGCGACCGAGCTCTGCTCGGGTGAAAATATAGAAAACCATGTTTTCTAAAAATGAAAACTAGCTAGAACGATTTATCGGCCCCGAAAGGCCCTGCATACGAGATTTCATGAAAATCGTTGGAGCCCTTTCCGAGATTCAGATTATATATATGTATATAAACAAGAATGCTCGTTTAAAGGTATTAGATAAACATAATATATTTAAATATAACAGTATTCATACACATAGTACATAAACTTTATTGTGTTAAATATGAAATCAACAATAAAATAAATGCGGTTGCTAAAATGAAGTCTGACATAAATGCGTAGAAACTAAATAAGGGCCGCTAGTTTCTTAAAAACTGCATTTATTCACAGTGTACCGTTTACGTGTGTTTTGTGTGAAATATTTACATGTTCGATCTACTTCGATTTTCGATCAACTTTCTATCACTCAGTCTAGTAGGATAGTCAGGCTATGACATTTTTTTATGTAACGATAAAGTGTCAACCTCCCAAATGTCAGTTTAGTCTACGAAATACAAAATCAGAGAATAGTTCGATATATCTCCGTCCCGAAAACAAAATAACTAGAAAACAAATATACTCTCCCATACTTTTTCAGACGGTAAGGTAGGTAGGGTAGGACAGGTAGATAAGTAGGTAAGTTAGAGTAAAATTTGATTACGTATCGCAAAAACACATTATGATTATCACACATACATTTTAACCGACTTCAAAAAAAGGAGGACATTCTCAATTCGTTTCAACATATTTTTTTGTGTTTTGTTAAACGATATTTTCACCAAATGTGAAGTGATTTTGATTATTTTTGTGTTAGAGTACTATCCCGAGGTGTTTGCATTTAATGAAAGTGAGTTTCAAAAACTAAGAAAGAAAACCAGAGACACCGCTTTCCTAAATTGAAGTTATTTTACCGTTTGTAGTGTTTTTATTTGGACGGTCGCTCGGTTGTATTTTTTTTACTTAATCAGAAACCACTGAATCACAACAATTCCCTACAGATAGACTTAACAAATAAATTACTTACTATACAAAAACAAGAACATCGGTAAACAAATCGAAAGTGCCACGGGAACAAAAGTTTAACGGGTACAAGTTATAATTAAGTTATCGACATGTTCCAACGTAACTGCCTCATCGGTAACTTCCTCTCTTAACTGTGACATTAACGTAAGAGTTTTAAGTTGTTCACTTAAATAGAATGAGACTTTCTCAAATATACAATAGTATCTATATTAATTGAATGTAATGTAAGCTTAAGTGGCATTATGTTTATCGCAGAACGAATGGTCGATGAGGCCGAAACGCGTTTGAAGGCCGATGACCTAATTAGACGTACAGGACTGGCCGAGGTGGTGACACTTTGGAGAGGCCTATGTACACAGTGGACGTCTTTCAGCTGAAATAATGATGCCAATGAATTTAACTGAGTAGTATGATAAAATGACTGATTATGAATGTATTATCTTGGGTTTATTTCAACGTTTTGAAGCTTGTTTTAGATGTAAAAGAAGTGGAAGATTAGATATACGATGAATGGTCGGATGGCGACTGCTGGAGAAGTACGGCAGAAGAAGAATATTTTTGTCTTTATTAATTTGGGATAACAGCAAGGGAATAATGATGGTTTAGCAATCTAAGAGTAAGCTAACGTTGTGTATTTTTTAAACATTATTTATTATTTCTTGCTTATTGTTTGTGAAAAATACGTTCAACTTTGGAAGTTTGTCTTTCTGATTTAGTTTCTTCGGTTTTCGACACCGAACTTCCGAATTTAAAGTTAATTTTCACTTTGTGGTGTTTTTAGTTGGAAGTCGGTTGTACATTTTTGTAAAAATGTTTTTATGTTTCTTTTTTAAAGTTGTGTTACTTAGTGAGCAAGTTCTTTAAAGTAATGAAAATAAACAGACATGCAATTGGAGCAATCTCGAGAGATTTGACGTAATTTATTGAAGAGTTCTGTTGTATACCACCAAAGTTCTTAATCATATCTTCACCTAATTTACATGGGACCACCTCGGGAAACTACTCTATCTAAAACAAAAAAAAAGAAATATATCAGTCAAAATTTATTGACGTAGAAATTGGTGAATATACTTAATGGAATGGCCTCCTACTTTATGGAAATTTGGTTAAAAATAAGCATGTTTCTTCCTACGACAGTAATACAAGAAGCTCTTAACTCGTATTTCATTTTTATCCTGTACCTGGTAATGTAAGGTGGGTACAAAATCACAAAATGTATGACTTTATGGTGAGCAGACACCATAAAGTTGCAGAAACATGAACCAACCCTCTTCACCCTATTACGGTAACAGACCGAGTCCCCATAAACTATGGTATTCCCCATAACAGCGCACCTAGTTAATATTCTATCCCATATTGAAAGGGAGGTCGTGGAAGCGTATGAAGTAAAATCTTAGACATCATTGACGGAATATTCCCAGAAATAGTTTACGTATAACACGCTAAACTTGCTTGTATTTCATAAAAATTTAAGCAGAGGCGATTAATGATGTAATTTAACACAATACATTTTGCTACTAATTATGGGAGAAGAAGATGTCACATTTCATGAGTTATGTTCATGACCCTATAAATATAGGCAAAGCCTATTGTCGTTAACCAATCACAAAGCCAGATTAGACAGCTACAAAGAAATTCTAAATGTAATATCGTAGAAATACCATAAAGAATTAAGTTAGTAAAAGAGAAGTAGGAATATATTTTAGCCAGCAAATTCTTATATGGTTCAGTGTTAAATAAAATTCTGGCGAAGTTAAAATACTGCTCCGTCTCATAAATGCGTTACCTTCAGATTACGTGTCATAGATAACGCAAGGTGTAGCGTCGGTAAATCGCTGCTGCATATTATCGCGTTTGGTGGAACGAGGCCTTGGGGCTTTAAAAATAGCGTGATGGAATATCTGCCAAACATTACTGTCAGTGGGTTTAAATGGCTGAACGGGCTAGTTGATTAGACTAAAACTTTCTGTAGTAGTGACTGCATACCGGAAGACGCAAGAAGTTTCCCAAAGGTGGACCAGTGACCTATTTTGCTTTCATTTCTTGATTTCTAGCTTGTATTTCATGTCCTAGCATTCACTAACATTAACTAACTGACTAAGTCGACTGCAAGAGATTGCAAAATGCGGTTAGGCCACCCATTTGATATTTTATGATTTATAGATACCTTTTATTTTTTCTGACTGTTTGAAAAATAATGTGTTTGAAAAACATGTTCATCACAGCAGAAGTACTATTTTCAATATTTGTGTTAATGGCAATATAAAGGGTGTAACAAAAAGGAGTCTTATTAAAATAAAATACCAAGTTCTACTTTTGTTACTGAACTACTTCCTCTAAGTAAATCATACGCAATTTCCAAAAAAATATTTGGATATTCCACACAAATTTGTCATTAGCTGACGAAAATTTGTACGGGAGATATATTTTTTCTAACTTCAAACCTTTCGAACAAGCTCGTCTAAACTTCTTCATATCTTTGAAAAATACAGACGCCATATTTGTATGTCACGAAATTCAACTTTGTAAATTCATATTTCGCTCAATAATTTATTCAACTGTCTAGTGTCTACGTAGTTGATAATCACATCAAACAGTATATTTGATAAGGTAACAGATGTCACTAGATAATTGAACATGGGGTAGATTTAGTTAATGATTAGAGACATATACGTTACTCTAGCTAGGCTGAATGGTCTTACTGGATTGTGTGGTGGTATCAAGTAACTGGTTTCGGCCGGTCAGATATAGACACCGCTCTATACTATAAAATGCTGGCATTCAGCAGGTTTGACTGAAAGCCGACGCTAACATTGTTGGGCAAAGAGTAGGCACATAACAATAATACCATAATCTGAAAAAAATAAAATTGGGACTTTGTTGTAACCGAACAAATTTTGTAACTTTAAAGAACAATGGAACAAAAATGGCCGATTTAAATAGTCTGAAAGTGAGTTATATACGAATTATCTACGTATTTTCAAAGCATAGCATTAACTGGTTTACCACGGTTTAAAAACATTATAATTAACAGTTATTTGATTTTTTCCTTAACTTTCATTTTTAGTAATTAATGTATATTATTTATTAATTCATTAGTTTTTAGCGAAAAGAATGGCTTCCGTTTTACTTAAGTGAAGATTTAGTGCAAGCTGAAGCCGTCCAATTATTCAGTCGATATGCTCTGAATAAGTATACGAGGCAGTGTCGTCAGCATATATCGCAAGATGTGTTCTTGGTTGCTTGGGTAAGTCATTAAGGAAAAGGATGAAGAGAAATGGTCCCAAATTTTAACCTTGTGGTACACCAGATGCTATAGATTTAGACAAATTCAAATAATTTGCCCAGGCTTGGGAGTAAGCTTATGGGACGATAACTTGTTGGGATGCTGCCATCTTTACCAGGTTTTTTAAGTGCGATTATTTTGGATCCGTTTTCCAGGATGTGGGGAAGTAGCACAATCTCAAACAATCATTCCTTCAAAGCCTTCTGAGTTAGGTTTTTGAGAAGTCGGTTGCTGAGACCGTCTAGACCCTGGTCTAGACGGCCTCAGCAACCGACTCCTGAGCTTTGCGGGGTATTAATTTAAAAATGATTTTTTGTACTTTCCTAGGTCTAATCATAGGGGAAAGATTAATTGTGTCCTTGGCATTTAATGCCGCCATAGATTCCTTGACTGCAGAGTCCGTTTAAGATCACTACATCATTGATGAGTGAGACTCAAATTACTAGCAAATGCATCAGAAAGAACTTCACACTGCTCCAAAACTGAGGCCGTCATTTCACCGTTTATTGTTTTTTGGGGAGGAATAGTGCAAGGGTTATAGTTAACTGACCAAGCCAGACGCCATACATCATTACTGGGATTATCGGCATTTGAGAGCTTATCATTCCAAATACTGTCATTGAAGGTTTGGAGACTGTCTTAAATTAAATGTTGACGCTGGTTAACTTTAGCGAACGTTTGGCGCCTGAGGCAAGTATTGTGCTTTTTTATTGCTATTCTGCAGGTAAAATTTTTGAGTTTAATTTGACTCTTAGTACGCCTTGGTAGTTTTAAGCGACCTCTGTTTATTTTGACTATAGGAATACTCGCCTTACGTGCGTTTAACACACTAGTAGTAAAGTGATTCACAGCGGTGTAAATACTAGGTATGGAATCAAATGTTGCACTAGATAGTGTGATATTTTGATCTAGATGGGATCGAAAATACTTCTAGTCATCTTTCGCAAAGTTTATGCTGGTTGGGATTACGTGCTATACTTTCCACCCACGGTGAAGTACACTGGCAGATGATTTGACGAAGTTTTGCTAGAACTTGAGGTTCACTTACCTCGTGAGTATTATTAGCTATTACAACGTCAGGAGTAGAAGGTCCATGCAAGCTTTGGTAGTGAACTAGGATGGGAGAAGAAGGTGTTAGTATCTCATAATCATTAGCTAGCATGTGATCGATTAACAGAGCAAAGGATTATGTGTGTGTACTTCTAATCCACACACACACATAAAAGTAGTGCAATACCAGTAAGGACGTTCGGCGTTAAAATCGCCCTTTATCAGGGTCTTGTGATTGGCACTTATCCATAAACTTAGATAACTCTCTAGAAGAGGGAGATTTGGTGACTGGTAAGCAGAGTAGATAGCCAAATTGTTTTCTGGAGTGATTACCTGAACTATATATTTATTATATACTTTCTAAATTATAATTGTTAAGAGTAGGAAGGGGAGTATGCATCAGATCTAACTTTCCGTGATGTGATCGAGACAATTACGGACTATATTGATCTTCTTGGTGTTACGTTGACATCGACTCTCAATTTTGGCCCTTACATTGAGGCAAAGGCTCAGTTTGCTGCCAAAAAGTTGGGCATCGTTGCAAAGGTGAGAAGGTACTTCACGCCGGAACAGCTCCTCAATTTGTATCAAGCGCAAGTTTGATCATGCATGTGGTACTGTTCTCAGCTCTAGGACAGATTCCATCATGTTTCCAGCAACAGCGTTCCAGCTCTGCCCATCAAAGTCACTACTAATAATATATTAACTTTAGCGTCTTGAGTCTCTTTTATTTAGGTACTCTTGCCAACTCTGAATAAGTTTCGGATACTTTTGTCTCTCGATTCATTGTCGAAAGTTAGCCAGATGGTTACCATTTCATTTGCAACACTGTGCCGGACTCGTCCTGTTTTTCTTAGGGCATTCAGCAGTAGGAAGGGATTCTGTGCATTTTACGCAACGCGGAGATAAGATGCAGTTCCTTGTCGAACCAAAGCCTTGGCATCTAAACCATATTGTTCCAAACGGGTTCCTTGCCTGATACTTGCATATCTGATTTTTTACACAGTTGCTAACGTATCTGATTTTCAGGAATTTGTGAAATCGCTACCAGCTGGAAGCTGTAACAGAAAAGAAGGGCATACTCCGCTGCCTTTATTGTTGTCAGGTAGTTTCATTTTGCGGACCACCGCTTCTTTATAATCAAGGGTTTCGAATTCAACAGCTAGACAGTCTTCAATGCAAGCAGGTAGCCCAAATATCACCGTTTTGTACCTTTTCTCATCCTTCCGTGGAAATGTATGGAATGCAAGGTCAGCAGCTCGGAAACCATCTTTTATGGCTTGGTGGCTTTCTGGACTATAACAAATAAGTACAATTTTGTTGTTTCAAAGTCAAAGTCAAATGTTTTTATTTCGACTAGGCCATTAAGCGGCACTTTCGAACGTTAAAATTAAAATTAACAAGTAACAAAAATTGATTCTACCGTGCATTCGAAATAGTAGATTGTTATGGAGAAGAACGCACAAGAAACTCCATACATATTCTTTTTTTTTTAAATAAGCTTTTACAATATTAAAGTACATACATTAATAAATTCATATACGTGAGGACGATGCACCTAGCACTATTTTATTACATATAAGTATTACAAGCACTAACAGGTAAATTCCTTCACTTGAAAAATAGGAACATGGTTCTCACATACTTACAAATATTGCAAACATAGGTAAATCATCTAATTAAACAACAACGGAACTGTTTGCGAGTCATATGTCAAAACAGAAAGAGTAGATAAATATAAAAAAGCTTTAGTATAATTATGAATATAATACAAATCAACCAGTTTGACTTTGTCCACACTAAAGATTGCTCTATGAAGCAGGACCAGCATGTTTCCAAGCATTCTTATCCTGAATATAATCATCTAATTTGTAATATGCTTGTTTACAACGTGTACTTTTAACTATTGTTTTAAATTTACTTTCATTTAATTTTAATATCTCACAAGGTATTTTGTTATAGAAATTAACACAGTACCCCATGAAAGATGTGTGTACTTTAGCTAATCTATAGGATGGTTGATCTAACTTATCTTTATTTCTAGTATTACAATTGTGTCTGTCACTAACTTTACTACAGAGTTTTATATTTTTCCTTACATACATAATGTTTTCATAAATGAATAGGCAAGAAACTGTCATAATATTAATCTTTTTAAATAGCTCCCTAAGAGAATCTCGGTGACTTAAGTTATATATGGTCCTGACAGCTCTCTTTTGCAATATAAATATTGTTTCAAAGTCAGCCGCCCGACCCGACAGTAAAATACCGTATGACATAATACTGTGAAAGTAACTAAAATAGACCAAACGCGCGGTTTTTATATCCATCAACTGTCTTATCTTTCTAACAGCATTAGCGGCTGAGCTCAGCCGACCCGCAAGCGATTTTATGTGAGGCACCCATTATAATTTGTCGTCTAGAGTGATTCCTAGGAAAGCTGTTTGATTTACATAGTCCAGCTTTTCTCCATTCAATATGATGTTGCATTCGCTACTTCTGACATTCGGCAATGTGAATCTAATACATTTGTTTTTTTTTTTCATTTAGTACCAAATTGTTTGCCGTGAACCAAGTTTGGACCTGATGAATAGACTTATTCACATCATCAAGATTTTGTGCCCGCTGATGTATTTTAAATATCAAAGATGTGTCATCAGCCAATAACACGATCTTCGGTTGGTTTCGTAATAATTGGGGCAAATCATTAATATAAACTAAAAAGAGGAATGGACCAAATATAGAGCCTTGAGGAACGCCCATTGTCATTTCAGACCCTAGTGAGTTTACGTCGTTTACCTGAACTTTAAGTTTTCTGCCTTTCAGATATGATCTAAGTAAATCAAGTGCCGTATGTCTAATCCCATAGTGCTCGAGTTTCAACAATAGTGTCTCATGGTTAACGCAATCGAACGCTTTCGAAAGGTCGCAAAAGATGCCAATGGCGTCTTGTGCTTCCTCTCAGGCGTTACAGATGTTGCTTCCAAGCGTTACAGATGTTACCTCAGCATTGTAGAACAAAGTTCTTGACATGTTTCAGAACGAGGTTTTTGATGTATCCATGAGTCCATTCAGGTTTCATTTGTAAGATGATAGGCGAAGTATGACCTGATTTCTTCCTTGGGATAGAAGCATCCTTTAGACGAGCAGCGATCCGTTTTCACGGGTTGATTGTTACGAAGAACACTGAACTGATTTGATGTTTTGACGGATTCAGGTTTATTCTGGACAGCTGCAGGACCATTCACTGGTATTCACTGGATCATCCAGAGGGCGTTTGCCCACTGAATTCGACCCATTATAAATCGCTCAATAGCGATCGAAGCTTGTATATCGAAGTTTTGTGATGTCGATAAATGTCCGACCCATCACTAAAGAACGCACTACGGTGACCGACACTACGGTAACGTGCGAATACACTGGGAGAAACAGAAAGCGTGCACACAACTCGAGCGCGCACGGCCGAATGATGATATTGTATTTGTTATTTTAATTAAACGGAGTAAATTAATTAAAAATACACTTTATGTCTAAGTGCAGATGTTCCTTGAAGGTAGGTAAGAATGCTGTAGTGTAGTAGAAATAAATGAATTACTTTCAATTAATGATAGTCATAAAGACTAGTATCCTACTCTAAAAAAACAAACACGTCAAATTCACTTAGAAAAAAATAAATATTATCTTTCAAAAGAGTATAAATATTTTACATTTCATGCAGAAATAACTAGGTAAGGGAAATACTAATGAGATATTGCCCTTTTACTGCCTCGAAATCGAATAATATTACCTACAATCTATGCAAATAAACGTTTACTTTATTAAACACATTATTAAAAGTGACCCAGACATAAACTACAAAAGTACATGACTGAATATCTATTATTCTCGGCATTCTCGAACAAAAATTCTTTTACAAACTAATTCAGAAGATGATCCTGACTTAAATCAGATATTTCTTATTTCAATACTTAGGAATTTAATCTCAGCTAAAACAATGTATGGGCTTCTGTCATTGTCCTTTAAGGAATTAATATTAGAAAATAAGATGTAATAACAAAATACAAAAATAATTAACAAATTATGACCGATATCTATTGGGGTAGACATGTTCTTGATTGGAGACCAAGAACTGATATAGGCTGATGATGATAATGATGATGAATTAGCATATAGCTACAATCTCGTGGTCTTTAAGTCAAGAGTGAATAGGTTACTTCTAGACAAGCATGTTACACGTTCCACATCATCGCTTACCAACAGCTGAGATAGTGGGCAAGCGCGAAAAAATAGCATAACTCTGTTTTTATACTAGTAAGACAAAAGTTCGCTAGACCCAATATAATTTTTCTGAGTAGCATCGTACATATGGGCATGGCTTTGTCTTGACAATTTAATATTGCAGAGAAATAGCCTGGTTATCCTATTTTCTCCACCTTCTGACATTCGGTATATTATGTGCTTACAGCCTTATTATGCTATGTCAATGCTTACCTATTGACAGAGTAACTGATCTTTATCACGACCTAACTTGGTTCCATACAGGGGGGGTGACCATAAGCTCTTAAAGTAAGGTTATTTTGAGTGTATGTAAGGGACAGATGTATATGACTTGTATACATCTGTCACTAACGCGATCTCGCGACCTACAAAAAGCAGATAAAACAATTTTTTAACATTCTGCATAAACTTTAACGCCAACAAATCCCAACTAACCGCCAATTTCGTGGCCACAGCTTGTAAGGAAGTAATTTTGCGTTCAGCCCGCTCCAAACGCCACCCAGCATACCTGATGAAGGGAGCAAAACAATTTGGGTGCTCAAACTTTGGAAAACTAAAATAAAATCCACTGCACCCTATCCCAACGGAATACAGACTACTTTTGAATAAACATTCGTTAATTTCGTTGTAGTAATAGTATGTTTATCAGCAAAACTAAAATAAACTCACGGGTAACTTATGTGGAGGGATTATAGACTAGTTTTGAATGGACTTTTAGTTATTTTGTTTCCGTTTGCTCGCTTATTATGGAGCTGGTTTGAATTTGGGATACTAATGATGTTTGGGGTATAGATATAGGTGCAAAGTTAATGTACGGGTGGATTAAGTAAAATTGTTAATATTGTATTCATGGGGATATAGTCATGTAATAAATTCGGATTTAAATTAAGACCCGCAATTTTATTTGAATTTTAGTCTTGTAGAGAACAATCAGTAGTGCTATTCTGTAATAATATTATCGTGGTGACTTAAGTGAATTCAATTCAAAGTGAGTTGTTTATCCCGAGAATCATAGATTGAAATGACAGCCCAATTTGAGCTCACTTCACCTAAGTCATCACGGAGAGATATCTACAGAATAGACGGGCTGCACCGATCGTATTTCTTTCTTTGTCACAGAGAGGGGGTTTGTAATTGTGTGAGTGAGGAAGGAAGGGCATAACATGTGTGGGTAATTTATAGACTGATTTTTCATGACAAAGAAGACGCTTTACAAACGCAAACTTTGTTTTTAAACTCCAAGTGCCACCAGAGTCACAGTGGATACGAGTAACTAGTATCCGCTAATTGTATCTAAGTATATACTAGTGTTTTTTGATATCCTATAACTCTAGGTTATGAATGAGACCATATCAAATAATCAACTGGCATATTATGAAATATTTTTCAATTACCATATTTTTCTTTCATTTTTCATACAAAACGTTGAGAGTAATCACGGCATCTTTCGGACGTAACCAATTTTTTAAATAAATTAATTTTGATTTATGATATCTTCGAAACTATGCATTTTGGACCACATATCCTAAGACATTTAGCATTCTTTTAACAAATTCAAAGTTAAAAATATTTATTTCAACTCGGCCAATAAGGGGCACTTTTGAACGTCAACAATTAAAATTTATAAGTGATAAAAATTGATTCTACCGTGCATTTGTAAAAGTAGTTTGTTATGGAGAAGAACGCACAAGAAACTCCATACTCTTTTAAAAATAATAAGTGGTTTACAATATTTACATAAGTACATACATTAATAAATTCATATAACTTATACAATATAGCACTAGAGTTATGGGATTTCAATAGAACACATTGTATATTTTTTTATTTAGTTGCACATGCCATGTTTTATATCTGCAGCAACCTAAGGTCGAGGGGCAGAAAATGCCTAAAGTATTAAAGCCGCCTGTGAACTTATGCATAAAAAAATAAATATGTAATATTACATTCCAATGTAACCACTCTTCGAAAGTTATTTATTTTACACTTCAAAAGGCAAAATTTAGTTTTAGACGGATGAATTATAAAGTAGACCTTTTTCCACACGATTGAATCCTAATCAAAAGACCCTGAATTATTACTTATTCATTTAAGAATTTGTATTTCATTTACGATCGGTAACTATAACTGAACTAAAATAGCCACAAATTATTGTAATAATAGTAATCAACGACCGGATTTCGGTCTCAGTGGTTATGGATTTAAGTCACATCTTAACGAAGATTAGTGAAGAAAGTGGGCTTTATACGACGCGCAAAAACAGGTACACTCAATTCGTTTACTCTCATAATCCGATGGGCCCGCAATTCGACAAGACAAGGGAGAGATCGAACGTAAGGCCAATGGCTATACGTGGTAGCAGAGGTACATGGCTACCAGTAGTGCTGTACAAAGAGTCATCATCAGGTGAACTGAACTCAAAGTAAGTGTCAATCCTTAGCATCGGTTGGAATGACAACTCACTACAAGCTCACTTCACCGAAGTCATCACGGTAGGAAACTTTTTTTAATTTTTTTGTTTGTACTCTTTAGGTTCGCGGTTGACCACTAGATGGTTAGCGATGATGTGGTTGACGGTGAATCACGCCTGCCTAGAAAAACTTATTCACTCTTGAATTATAGACTCCTAGATTGTAGCTGTCGGCAAACACAGACTCTGGCAGGGAATTCCACTCCTTATCTGTACGCATAATAAAAGTGTTCCAAAGCGTTTTGTGCGTATGGGTGGGATGTCCACGTTGTACTGATGGTGCATTGCAGTATTTCTTGTAGTCCAATGATGGAAAGGAGTAGGCAAAATCAAATTCACAGTTCCATCGCACACTTCCCGAATTTGAACCGATAAGAAACTGTCGGGCTGGCAACTCGGCGTCAATGTTCAAGGTCTGTCAATCGACTCAAGTCTTTCTTTCTTTTTCGTGTGAAGATGTTGCCACCTCTGGTGTCAGAGTTAATTAAGCCACCTCTGGGAACCTCACTGGTATCTTACTTGAACCCACGACCTCAAGCACGAGAGGCGAGGTCTTAGCCACTGGCCACCACGACATAAATCACGTGCATCAAGCTGATTTTTGGCAGATCCGTCCCAGAGGTGAGTGCAGTACTCTATGCATGACCGAGCTAACATAACTGTGCCTGGTTTGGTGATCGAATTTAGGACCTCACACTCCGCAATCGCACTTCACAACCATAAGACCAGCGGGTCAGTTCATACAAAATAAATTACACTTGTAGTGAAAAGACAAAAAGTAATTAAAAGACCTTTAATCGTTTAATTCTCACAATAGCTTTCATACCCTGATGGGTATGATATAAACCCTTTCAACCCTTAACTGATGTTAAGGGTTGAAAAGGTTTATTTCAAAAGCAATATTTATTTTTCATTGAATTTCATATAGAATTCGAGCGTGAACTGAATTCATTTGCTTATTCAGATATTCATGCATCTCTTTGTTAAAATATGTCTGTATGCGTAAGGTGATAGGCAGCCTTCCGTCGTGATCGAAAATTGTTTTTTTAAATTTCTGACATTGATTTATTTATCACTAACTTCTATCAGCGGTTTTGCCCGCGTAAAGAGTGTTTCAGATCCCAAGGGAACACACTAATGAGATAAAAACTATTCTATGTCCTGCCCAGGATCTCAAACTATATTCATGCAAAATTTCGTCTAAATTAGTTCAGCCGCTTAGTCGTGAAAAGGTAACAAACATAGTTACTATTGCATTTATAATACTAGCTTCTACCAGCTGCTTCGCCCGCGTGAAAGTCGAAAGTTGTTCCACGGGAACCGTTCATTTTTGCGGGACAAAAAATATCCTTTATGCTATTCCTGACTGTTGTATAGAGTTGTGATTTGTTGACAGTTAATTGGTAGGTGTGACCAATTTTGAGTTTGAGTAGAGTATGAGCTTCTGGAATACGGGTCTTTGACTGGTACTGACTTCTGATGCATTTACTCCATAAATGCAGCAGAAAATTATGCACCAACAGCTAGACTTCCATATATAGCCAAAAGAAAGTCAGAAAAAGCTAGCACCCAGCTGGCCTATAAACTTAAACACACAAGTCCCATTCATTCGCGGGGATTGAGCGAAGACACGCTCCGTTTTATTATACCTCGGAAATATTTTCTACCAGCATTGCAGCCTTATTCAATTCCGACTTGAAGATTTGCTAGGCCGCAATATATAACGTGCAAAACGGATATCTTGTGAGGTTTTCAAATATTTCTGGGGATTTTCATAAATTATGGATGGTTTAACTTTCAGGATATTTAAAAGCGATCTGAAATCGTTAATAATTTGATTCGCTTTATTTACGATATGTATTATAGTTAAAGAAAAAATAATCTTAATAAAAAAATGAGGGTGTGTCAGCGCCGACGCACGGTTGGAGTTAACTCCTTAAGTACGATAATCAACTTTGAATATGCAATTAGCAATTATTTACCATAAACGCATCTCTTATAATGCTGAAAGTATGAGTTAGTATTTATTTTCAAAGTTTTCATATTGATTTAATATAAAACAAAACTCCCTTCGTTGACTTCGATATAAAATTTCCCTTTGTTGTCATAAATGATATCAAAGTGCAAGGTACGTTGTTTAGAAAACATAACGCTTTTGAGTAAACGCTTGTATTAATTTCACTCCTCATTATATTCCCATACCGGGGGTCTTATATAAAAATCGATTCTTAAGGAGTAGACTCCAAAATATTAATCTTCTTCTTTCACTTTTTGCTCTGATTAGCATCGTCAGTAGATAGACCGTACCTCTATAGCTTTTTGGACACTCGTCATCCTGGAGGTTTGTTTCCATGTTATTAATTTGTCATCGCAATATGTCTTCTTGTTCCATAAATCTGCGTCATCTCAATGGCTAACTCCATTCTGGCTATATCATTTTTTACACAACCTGTTCACCATTTCTTCAGTTCATCATTTACTCCTTTCCATCCATACTTGCTTAAAACTTGTCTCGCGACACTATCCTCTTACTGAAATGCGGTTCTCTCTCAATTTCTTTAAATCAGTTCACGTATATTTTAACATATAGTTCAACCAAAGAAAAATAATAGCCCTATTTATGTTCTGCAACCCTTTATAACTTATAACTGAAGATATTTCGCTTAATAGGCGAGTGATCTCTCAAAACCGACGGAAACAATAAAACATAATTTCTTTCAGAAAAATTCAATACAGAAACAATGGACTTCATTTATTTCGTGGTTTTATACTTCTCACGTACCAAACTGGCCGGCTCGAAACAACATCGTTTCATGGTTTATTGTGCTAGCAGTTAGTTTGCTTTTGTAATTAGAAGTAGTATTCTCTTCGAATGCCGTGGAGTCTTCGCCGTTTTCAAAATGAGTTTTATTTCAATTTTGCATTTTGTGCCGCTTTATCTTTTTGGAAATTAAATTTGGTATAGGTATTGGAATTTATATTGTTCTTATTTATTTTTGGGATATCTTGTTGTTGTTAGTTAGTTGATTGGATTTATATCTATCTAAAGTCACGTTTGAGTATTGTTATAGCGTATTCTTCTTCGCTTTGCTCTTGACAGTGTTGTTTTAACAATGCATTTTATCCAGTCCCTGGTGTTTTTACCCGACTGCCGTAAGAGGGGAATGTTTTTATCAGTCTATTTATGTATGAATGTTTGTTTTTATTGCGTTATATAATACATAAAGCGTTTTAGAGAACAAACGCTTTGACCGATTTTGATGAGGTCAATTGTCTTAGCCTTGCGAGTGTCGCTGGCTACATTAAAATTGAAAAAATACAGAAATGGTGGAATTTGGCGCCATATTGTAGAGGCCCAATGTTTTGTCTTCCAAATCCATCGTGGGGGTATCAAAATAAAAGGTTTTAAGAAGTGATTTCAAACATATATAACACTTGTATATTTTAATGTACATAATTCGAAAAAAAATGTTATAAAAAAAGTTGTAAATAAAAAAATAAGAAACTCATGCTATGCAGTCGAAAGATACATCTGGTTTTGGTGAGCCAGCTTGCGAATATGTATCCTCCGACTGCACAACATGATTTTCTACTTGTTTACGTTATTTTAGTTCGCTTCTTAAGCAATTGGGTTTTTGTTTTTTTTTAATTATCTTTTTTTTTGTTTATCGCCTCACGATCTCTCTCCATCTGGCTCTATTAGTTAATACTCTAGCCACTAGACTATTAACTAATGGAATCAGATGACTTGCCTGAGGCTCTGTTAATATATCGACGGTCCCTACGTATATAAAGACATGTCGAAAACCGAGGTTTACAGGAGAGCGTTATTTATGTTCAAACCGCTCTAGAAATAATTATATGTACAATTATAATTTGTTTTTTTTTCTGTAATGTTTTACTAGCTTTAGAAACTTTATAATGGTATTTATACATATTTTCTTTTTTTATATTTTCTTAGAAAAACTGATAGATGACTGTTTCTACGCTGACATTAAAATAAAAGCATGTCAGACATGTCTATGACACCCTTTTATACGCAGGAAAGATGAAAACAGTTTATAAAATAGAATTTAAATACAATATAACTAAACAATACACCACTTAATCTAAACTGTATCAAAACATTAATATTTCACCACGCAAACAAGCATTGACACGACATCGGGGAACTCAAGCCGTGAATGACGTTAGGTCAGACAAGACCTCGTTCGCACCGAGTGGCGCGCATTTTAAAACACCGTACAAAACGATAAGTATAGATATCCGCATCTACGACACTTATTCGTTGTAAATGTAATACTTGTTCTCATATACGATTTGTAAATGACGTTAAATACACAATATAAAAAAAAAAAATACAGGACTGTGCCTAAGGAAAATCTAAAGCCAATTGTGCAGTAAAAAAAAAAAACCATTTTTGACATGTCTTTATGTACGTAGGGACCGTCGATATGCGCTACAGACTCTAGCGTATACGTTAACAGAGCCTCAGACCACAGATTTAATCTGTTCGGACCTCCTCATCGGTGACCTCTGCATAGCCTGCTCTGTTCACTCTGCTCTACAACACCTCTCCAACGGGTGTTCTATAGAGTTGGCGATACAGCGTAACGAATCATGAATTTATAAACGGTATGTCTTAGAAATTATGCCTACTGTGATAAAGAACGGCAGATACTTCTAATAAATCTATCTAATTTTAATAAATCTTTGCCCCTCACTAGGAATTTCTTCCTGTATCGTGGGTGCGTTTACAAACATTTAAACTCACATATACAACACTCAGAGCCGGAACAACTATCTGTAGGTCATACAAATATTTGTTCCGTGCGGGAATCGAACCCGCGACACGCAGCACAGCAGTCAATCGCTCAACCACTGCGCCAACCGTGCGCCCATGTTGTGGCATGTTGTGGCAATAGCAGTTGTTGTCTTATCGTTTTTAGGGTTCCGAAGTCAACCATGTACCCTTGTAGTTTCGATATGCCCGTCTGTCCGTCCGCAGCTTAGCTCAAAGACTCTACTAGAAAGCTTTAATTTGGCATGGATATACATATTAATAATTCCGATTAAGTGGTAAAATAAAACCAGGAAAAAAGTCTTCTCGCGAATCTTCGAGTCTTCTCGCGAGTCTTCTTTCTTAGTCTAGTTCTTTCGTTTTTAGTCTTCTCCTACAGACGTAAAGCGGAAATGTTTTTTTTTTCTATTCTTTCCATAGTATGGGGTATCAGAGGATTAGGACATTCAAAAATATTACGGGTGTCTTAAACATTTTTTGATTAAGAGATCCGGTTGAGTAACATTAAGCTTGTAATTGCAAACTTTTGTTAGAGTCAAGTGTCTCCCCCCTTGCCAGCGAAAAAGTTGCTATTGGCTATCTGAAAAAAATCACGGCAGTAGTATATATAAGAAATTAAGAGGAAAACTACCACAGCTAAGTAGGCTTTATGAGTTATTGTCGACCAACTTATAAAATAAACTTGTAACAGTAAAAGTTTTGTACAAATGCCATTGAAAAATTACTTAAATAACGCTGCTAGTTGTGTAAAACAGATAGTAAATATGTGCTTATGAACCATGCCAAAATAATCATTAAAAATAATGATTTCTAAATTAATACTGTTTAAGCTCGAGTTACGCATTGGATTGGGCGGAGTCGTTGGCAGTACCGGTCCTTACGGCGCATGCGCGCGGGAGCGTCTATTTTTTGCTAGTACAGAAGTATTTTTGATGTTTTGTAATCTCATAACAAACTAGAATCGATTGCTAAGCAAATTCTGCTACCCGACCATAGATGGCGGTATTCTCAGTGGTCGCAATTATAAATTTAATTGCGTTTGCAGTAAGGTCATTTCGTTCGTGTCATGCATTTGGCTCATTTCGCAATTGACGTCCTTTATGATATATAGATTATTTATTGCAGCATATTTACGATGGTTGTTTGTTCCTATCATTGAATAATTTGATTTGACTTTTTGGTAGTTGAGTATATTGTTCGAAAATACTCATACTAAAATATTTGTTTTCGTTTTGTAAATATTTGGAGATTTTAACGAAGACTGTCTCTGTAACGGCAACACTGAAATACTAAAATTATTAGGTAACGCTGGTTATAAATCTTTAATACAAACGCTTGCGCTTGCTTACCCGCGGTGGCTCAAAGAGATAATATTTTTCTGACTTCACTTGTGCAGTTGGATTTTATAATTCCTTCTGTAGTTACCATCGTCCTATGTGAATACGTCTAAAAACGTGTCCACCGTTTTTAGACGTTGTGAGCCGCTGAAACCGTTTTAATGTTCATCTAACAACAAAAAACCATCTTCGTAGTCCGCATTATTATGCAACTACGGAACCCTATTACTGCGCGTGGCCTGACACGCACTTTGCCGGTTTTTTATGTATTGTTTTTGATTAGTACAAAATATTAAGAATAAGCCGATTCAAGACAGCTTTATGTATTTATTTTAATAAACTACTTCTGCCACACTAAAATGCAACATAACTGCTAACTAAAGTGTATTTTTTATAAGTTAGTCCGTCCGTGGCTTCAACAGAGAGTTTAGCTTCATCAGAATACCAGCGCGGCGTTACCCATTCTTTTTTAAATACCGTTGCCCATATGCGGAGGCAGGAGCCTTTTTGGTCTCGCAAGAAGTTCTTTTTTTAAATTGGTTTATTTTTTTGTTTATACCATTCCCCTCCTCTAAAAAGATTATTTTACTCTCTGAAAACAGTGAATAAAAAGCACTTTTAATCACTGTTTTGGTGTTTGAATTTAGAACACACCAATACATATTCTACCTCCATCTCAATGCTATACAACCTCCTTGCGCATAAAATACTCGATACAAACTTCTTGTGCAAAGAATATTCGGCTTTCAAACTCCTTCGTCGATTTAATTTTGAGTTTGTTTATATTTAGGATTTTAATAATGATTTTGATTTTGGTCTAGGATGTTTAGTAAATATTTATTTGGATTGTAATTCTAATATTAATTGCATTGGTGTTTAATTTATTATAATTATGTAACGTAACGGAGATGGTTACTGGCGTCTAAAACACACCTAGCTCAGCTTAAATTTACAAAAAATGTGAAACCCTGAGGTTTCTCATATTCGTAAATTTTGAAGGTAATAAACCTTTTATTTATTTACTATTATTCCTAGTCCTTTTTTATTAAATCTTTCTTTTTCTCGAAGTCATGGTATAAAAATATAGTATGCAACTCTTGAATAAAATGGATTTATATCGAGGGCCATGAATCACTCGCGTCGCTCAGGATTCTAACACTTGAATCACTCGCTATGCTCGTGATTCATCTATGGCCCTCGCTTTAAATCTGTCCTTTATTCACTAGTTGCATAATATACTATTTGTTCCATCTTTTATGCCTCATGTCTCCTGTGCGGGCTGCAAACGATTTTTTTTGTCCCTATCTTTCCTTGAACAATATTGTCAATAAAAATCGAAGACTTACCTTCTGGTACAGCCAAGGAAGTCAGCAGAAAGTGCACACAAGCTGCGCCAGTGCCATGGCCCATGAGGGTGACATTCGTTGGGTCACCTCCAAAGACGGCCACATTCTCCTTAATCCAGTGGAGGGCCGCTATCTGGTCCATAAGGCCGTAGTTAGCAGGGGAACGTGGGTACTCGTCTGATCGAGGATTGAGGAAACCTGGAAAGAAAAGTTTTGGTTAGAATAATGGGTAAAACTAACAACATGACTGGGCACATCTTGGTTAGGCACGGTATTAAAGTTCTATTTGAAATTATGGACATAAAGAGCAAAACCAAAAAAAAAGTGGATAGATTGAGTGAAGAATGACTTAAAAAATAAAAGGCAGTAAATAATAGCATGACAATGAGAGGTGTGAAAGGAAGAAAGACATTTTGCACCGACCGGCGACCCCAAGTAAAATGGGTAAGGCCAAGGCGATGATTGTAACAAGAAAAATTAAAAAATTAAGAGATCCCCGACACAAATACTTCTTTATAATTTATCTAGTAGTTACATTACGATTGAAAATCCATCAAAATACGAAATTATAACATTATCTTGCGAAAATTCAATGATTAAAATGCGCATATTTTTTGTACGGCTAAACTGGTTTTCATCAAACTTAACTAAAAACACTCTCAATAAAGTCGCCTTTCAAACAAAAAATATAAAATTTAAGGTTCATCCGTTTAGGAGCTATAAAACCACAGACAGATATACAAATGCTCTTAAATAACAGTGAATCAATAAACAAGTCTCTCAAATCACATATCTGAGGCCCTAGACAAAGTTGGCGAAATGATGAGTGGATGGTTGAAATGCCAAATATTGGGGATTGATGACGTGAATTTTTGATAGCGCTTGATAATCGCTATGATGACGCTTTGAGTTGATAGAATGTAACTAGTCTACAAGGTGCAAACATAGTTTAAATACTGCTTTTTTTATATGAACAACTTCTAATCATACTCGATTCCTAAAACATTTTTTTAAGGTTCTCTCCCATACAAATTCAGATCAGCTGAGGACAACTTTCCATGAGATTATTTTTTTTTTGGGAAGCCCTATGACATTCTTGAAGAAAGTTGTTGATATACATAATCTTTATTGTACACAATACAATCATAAGTATACGAATACAAAAGGATAATTTATGAACAAAGGCGAGCTTAAGTCATAATTGGGTTCTCTGACAGCAAACCTCAGTATTATAGAGAGATTTACCAATTAGGACAGTTAACAAAAGTTTGTTGTGTAACAAAAACTTAAAAACACTTGAAAATTTCCTTTTCATTCTTCATTAACTAAATAGACTACACAAATACGTGTACAGCACACAATGCACACATAATATATACATTATAACTAAAATACATACATATTTATAAGTCAGTTCTTTTCCTGAAGATCTCTCAAGAAGGGCTATCCCCTATGGTGTGAGGAAAATTGTTCCAGAGGCGGAGAGCACGAACAGTAAAGGATCCACCATAACGACTTGATGAGTGAGGAGGAAAACAAAGGAGAAGAGATGATGAGGAACGGCAAGACTTTCCTCCCAGAACAAGATACTCAAAGCGTATCTGAAGATACGAAGGAGAGGTAGGATTGTAAAGAACAGAAGAGAGTAGAGAAATAGTGTCAGTATATCGGCGTTGTCGAATAGGCGCCACTTCAACCAAAAAATAAATAAAAATGAAGCGGATGCATAAATTCTGCAAACGCTCAAGCTTATCAAGAAGTTCCACAGTCGCATCAATAAAGCAGACATCAGCATAGCCAAAGAAGAAGAAGCTGAAAAAGAGTAACTTTAGTTGAGAAAGGCAGGAACGTTGTTCATATGCATGGACAGATGCAGTTTTAAAATATGACCGCACTTATTCGTTACACCTTGCAAAGCCTCAATTTTCTAAGGCAAAGGCTGACCCTAAGTTCTATTGTTCGTACAGATTTCTGATGACGTAGTTGTTTGTGATAAAATAAACCTTAAATATAATGGATACCTACGAACAAATCTAAGACCATTATCCTCTAGTATTATGTTGGTCAGCTTACGTTAGATAATAAACAGCTCAACTTACAAGTTTAAATTGTTTCGTAAAAGCCTGAATTTGAGTTTATCTGGATTACCGCCCTTTATCCTTTTAATATAATACCTTTTGAAGATTGAGTCGTGAAGATTTAAAAGTATATCTATTTGAAAAAAGTTCTTGTTATATTGAATTAGTAACGTTAGTAAATAAGGTTACAAATTTGTCAATAAAAAATATGATTTACTAAATATTAGGTAAAATCATTTTGCGCAAACATTTTAAGTACAAACCTATAAAATTGCACCGTGCTACCGACACATTTTTATAAATTGGGTTTGTAAATATATTTTATGCAAACTTTTTATCAAAGTGTTACTAACGTAAATATTTAGAATATTTAAACGGATGTTTGCGTTTTAAAGCGTAAACTTGATTTTTTATCATTTTATCTGGGTCAACCATTACAAACTATTATAATTTCACCAATATATTTTTCAACAAAAAATATTTTGTGGATATTGTAATATTCCTATTTAAAATCGAGAGGCTCTAGAAAAGTGACATTCTATCATCGAAAGCGACGCGATAGCGAATAGTAAAATGTCAAAAATGTATGGGATTTCCAAACGCTATCCAAACGTCACGTGATCAAGCATTTTGGCATTTGACCATTCGCTTTCGCTTTATGACATTTTGGACTCGCTTTTGACTGATTGGTCCGGCCAATCAGTCAAAAGCGAGTCCAAAGAAGGCAAAATTTAAAGAGCATTGGAAGGCTATTTGTAGTGGGACAAAATAGGGCAAAAAAAACTTCTCTGTGGAGAGGTTAGCAGTTTTTAATGAGCACAAAGCCCAAAGATTCCTAGACGCGGCATTGTCAGCACTTTCTTTAAAAACTAAGCGTATTAATGAATGTCACCAATAACCGCATAGCAACTAATCACTCTTCTATCCCAACTGGAACTACGGCCCATATTCCAAATCTCCACTCCACTCTGTCGTCCACTTGATTGAGTCCGCATGACAACGGAAAAAGGACTCTCGAATAACCAATTGTAACAAGCTAAAATTGTAAATTTAATGATTCGAGGTGGAGTCAAATTGAATAACTTGACTAAAGCTAAGCGCAAATCACACTTATGTACACACAGTGTTTGTATGTTTGTTACTTCTTCACGCTCAAAAGGCTATACGGATCTGGATGAAATTTGACACAGATATAGATTATTGTCAGTAATAGCACATAGGATACTTTTTAACCGAGAATATGTTCCTTCGGGATAATTTTCGACTTTCAAGCTGGCGAAGCCGCTGGCAGAAAATAGTATTTTATAATGGTAAGACTATGAACGATTGTCTATGATCCCAATAAAAAAAAATGGGAAGAAGTAACCAAATTATATAATTATTTTCTCATAATATTCTTTCACTTTAGGTAAAGAAAAACATAATAAAGAATATTTTCTCTCTCCATAATGCTTGTTAACAAGAAATAATAACAATTAATTATTACTGAAAAGAATTTGTTTCTTTTAATTAAAATGTGGGTAGTCATTACTTTGTTTGCCATTTGAAGAGGGCAAAAATCTTATCGCGACAAGGAAACATTTAAGAGGCTTTTATTCAACTTTCATTTCATAACTTAGTTAGACTTAATTGTTCAACATTATTTTTTTTTTTGCTTTTGTGGAAGAAATCGTTTTTACTTAAACATTTATATAGAAAAGAGAAAATATGAATTCTAAAGAAGAATTATGTGTGGGTCTATAAAGTTAAATGTTATGGAGGTCATTGGTAGCTGTATTTTAGCTATGAAAACCTTGTGATATTAGTCAGTCCCCAACTAAATGAACAAAGGACTTTCATCTTACTTCCTATAACTGACTATACTAGTATCATGCTTAAGGCCTTTACTCCGCTTCAGTGCCGTAAAAAAAAATACTTTCTGAAGCATATTCCTTAGTAACGGCTTGGTTAAAAGATTTGGAAAAAATATATATTTATAAATTATTCATGTACATGATTTGTGCAATATTGATATTTTTTAGTATGAGTAATACTTTTGCTTTAAAAAAACTACACGTTATTTTTTTGCTTCTTGTGCATACTCCTCCAAAACGACTTGGATGTTTAAAAATATTTTTAGATAGAAAATTTGATAGCTAAAATTTCTTCATAGGATAAGTAAATCAAAAAATTGTGTACAAACAAAACTGTCCAAAAGTAGGTCCAATATTGGTATTCTGGCACCGAGCGGGCGCACGGGCAGTATGGCGTTAACATTGGGGAATATATACGCCTTGATATATATCTTATAATATTATAAATGCGAAAGTTAGGATGGATGGATTAATGAATTAGAATGGATGTTTGTTACTCAATCACGCCAGAACGACTGAACGGATCTGGATGAAATTTGGCACAGATATAGATTATAGTCTGGAATAGCACAAAGATTACTTTTTATCCCGGTATAATATTCCCTTGGGATAATAATTATTTAACACGGGTGAAGCCGCGGGCATACGCTAGTATGAGATATTTTAGTCAAGTGTGAGTCGAAGAGTTATTTTAGTACCTACTGGAATGTTACCCCCCTTATTCATAAACGAAGAATTAGCGACAGCCACCTTTTTTGAGATTTCAGTTAGGTATCATTTTACAAAGCGTATATAAGGGCATTAGTTAGGAACAAGACGATAATTTTAATTGTAAGGCCAAGATTCCAGAGAGTTGTGGTAATACTACAATGACGTCATTTACAAACCGTACTTCATCTGAGCTCAACTCTCCAGAGATGCTGAACATTTCAGCTATGTCCCATTCAACTACAGGACAAAAGGAATAAGTAGACGTTGTAGCAACTACAAGTGCCACAAAACTTGCAAGTAATTACTTGTCTCTAGAAATTAGTCTTTGTTTAAACACTTACAAACGTTCAGAGATGCTCAAGTATTTATTAAAATAAATGAGTTCATTCCCAGTTTATCGATCCGTCTTGTCAAGTAGTCCGTTTGTGTTATTGCCCAAATTTATGTTGGTCTTACTTAGATTTTGAGCGGAATTTCAAGAGCTATTTATAGAATTATGTGTGTAAATGGACTATAGGTACTTTCAGCAGATTTTACGAAGTTGTTTTACTTTAAACTTAGTCTGAGCCAAGTGGCACCGAACCTTGGCTCAAATTGTTATAGTTTTGAACTAACCTAAAGGTCAAAGTATTTAGAAACTGTTTTTCATTTATGTTGTTTATAAGAGCCAAAGTTTGTTTTGATGCAAGAAAATATCGTGAGGAAAGTTTTAAGTTGGTTTTAGAAGAAATGAAGATCAAAGAACCGATGTTTGATATGACGATTGATGATGATAGTAAAATAGGACGATGACATTTTGCATTTTTTTTTTTTTACTTGTGGTGGGTTTGTTCTTGACTCTAGTCAAAGTGACAGAGACAGAGTCGACGATGGAGTGAACTCCACATACATAAGGATTAAGACAAAAGCATGATGTCGATGTTCGGTTTAATATACCTAGATGCCAATTAATATTTTTTGAATGCCGAAAAATACATAATCTCTGATCACAACATAATAGCGTTCTCGTTTTGATACATTTTCGTTATTGCTCACAACAAAACAAAAAAATATTCATACAGCGAAACATGGCCGTTTACTCTATTAAAATATTTGAATAATAAACGTGGAACGGTAAACAACACGTATTTATTTGTTGTGCGAACTTCGTGCCAATTTATGTTCTGATAAATATTTATTTATTTTATATTGGTATATTCTTGTCTATGAATTCATCATCATTATTTCAGCCAAAGGACGTCCACTGCTGGACATGCCTCTCCCAAGTGTTGCCAACGCGTTCGGTCCTGTGCGTCCAGCATCCAGTCTATCTCCGCAGCCCTGACAAGGACATAGTTCCACCTAGACGGAGGCCTTCCCTTGCTGCGTCTTCCGGTTCGCGGTCGCCTCTTCAGAAATTTTTGACCCATCGACCATCTGTTCTGCGAGCAATGCGCCCACTGCCAAGTAGTATGGCAATCCTTCGGGCTGTGTCGGTCATCCTGTTTGTCTTGCGGGTGTCTTTATTTCTAATTCGATCCCGCAAGGTAACTCCAAGCATAGCCCTCACCATAGCCCTAAAGGTAACTTACATACTTGATAGGCATTCGGTCCGTGTAAAATACTGGTAAATGATAAATGATAAATGATTTATTTCTGTAAGTAGGTTTGTACAAACACTTTTACATGTCGATCATATTTTTAAAACTAGATGAAGTCGGCGTTTCCTATCTGACTACTCTGAGAAGAAAGGCCGAAACAAACTCAGAGGTCACAGTCTCTTTTAAAGTCCAGACAAAATCTTGGTTAGATGTGACTCTTGAATCATGAATCTTTGTTGGTGACATGTGAAGACCATGTAGACTGAAGTCTGAAATGGTCTTTTGAGGAAAGAACCAGCCAGATTGAGTGGGCCTGTCCAGTCAGTGCACGCATTTGTCAATAACCGTGCAGCTCAACTCAGAAATTAAGGAGCTCAACGATTCGACGAACAATACCAAAGAAAGGACATTCGGGTAGGCCGCACAAACTACTCAAACTGCCAGACCATGATTTAAACTAAATTAGATAAATTAAAATTAAAAACAAACAAAAAGTATGATCCACATAGTCTTCACATTCACAACAATTAAAAAAAAAAAGAACTTAAAATAAAATAATATAATACTTTAAAAAGTAAATATTCTTGTCATTGCAAGAAAACAAAAAAAGAAAAAAAAAGAAAATTCATGGTGCAAAACATAAAAAAAATCAAAATTAATTGGAGCAGCTCAATCCCAAGCATGTTTGTCCTCAACGAAATCTTTAATTGTATAAAACGCTTTCTGGCACAACTTACGTTTAATGAATGTTTTGAATTTATTAAGACTTAGATCTTGTACGTGGCTTGGAAGCTTATTATAAAAGCGCACACATTGACATCTAAACGAGCCACCTATTTTCGTGAGCCTTGTTGCAGGTACTTCAAATTTGTGTTTGTTCCTAGTATTTATGTTATGGATATCACTGTATTTTTTAAACAATTTTATATTTTTATGGGCATATAAAAGATTTTCATAAATATACTGAGAAGGCACAGTCATTACATTAATCTCCTTAAATTTCTCTCTGAGAGAGTGTCTCGGGCTTAATTTATAAATTGATCGAACAGCTCTTTTCTGCAAAACAAAGATAGTCTGGATGTCGGCGGCATGTCCCCACAACAGAATACCGTACGACATTACACTATGAAAATAGCTAAAATATACTAAACGGGCTGTCTCTATGTCAGTTAAATTACGAATTTTCCTAACAGCATATGCTGCGGAGCTGAGCTTTTTTGAAAATTTATCTATATGTGGGCCCCACTGAAGCTTAGCATCCAAAGTTAAGCCTAAGAATACTGTGCTATTTTCAGGATTCAATTCTTCGCCCTTTACCAACACATCAGTTTTCACCTGCCTAACGTGAGGTAGGGTAAACTTAATGCATTTGGTTTTTTTTTCATTAAGTAGTAAATTATTAACATTGAACCAGTGAACTACTTTTGAGATCGCGCTATTTACATCGTCAGTAACCAGCTGCTGACGTTTAAGTTTAAACAAAAGTGAAGTATCATCCGCAAACAACACTATATCATGGTTATCCTTTATGAGGTATGGCAAGTCATTAATATAAATAAGAAACAAGAAAGGACCAAGAATTGATGGTAATCAGCTGAATTCGGTTCTACTGGAAATCGACCCCAACATAGTAGTAAAAGGCGAACAATACATTTTGTGATAATCATTGTGATATTGTTAACATTAAAACCTATAGTAATAATCGCAGGTTCTCAAGTGGACTCTGCGATCATTATAACGATAGTAGTGTCAGCCAATAGCTTATTAGCCACGAGCCTCGACCAACACCTTAGAAGGCTCTCGTTAGGCGCCTGGATCAAGGGCTTGATTCAGAAAGCATTACTTCTGGACACGGCTTGTTAGGAGTTTCCTCTCTCTGGAGCCTTGACAGTAGTAGCTTGGATCCTGTGCCCGATACCAGTGGCGGTGGGCTACTATTGTTCTTTTGTGTTTCGTACATACTAGTAAAAATATAAAGAGAAATTAAATGTAAGATTCCATGAAAGTTACACAGTATTCTTTATACTTACAAGACATATTATTATACGATAACTGGAATTTTTAACTTTCGTAACGACAACTATATCGATTGACAGTTCGCAGAAAATCATTGGCTCTGTTAAAATATAGGATATATCCATATTCTATATTAACAGATTCTGAGTAGCTATCGAGACCATGGTGGGGCGAAATTCAACATTTTATTTCCCTCTTTATAGTTTTCGTAGTTGAACCATCACTTGATTGACGAAATACCCATAATAATTCAATTTACATTTTCGTGCTGTTTGTCGCTAAGGAATTTGGTTGTATACTCCATATATTGAAAAATGCTTCACCGATTTTGATGAAATTTGCATTATTCCCTAGGTTGGGAGATACTCAATCCAACACAAAAAGAATTATTGCTATCCAATGAGAAGTTTCGGAGAAAAGCGTGGACAAACATACATACATACATTCAAACATACAAACATAAAAACATACAAACATACAAACATTCAAACATACGATCATACAAAGTACGTACGTACAGAACATCAGAACGTACAAACATGCATACACTTATGAAATTTGGAACACTTGTTTAAAAGCCCACATAGAATAACTTATGTGAATATTGTGCTGTTCCAACAGTATTACATACGTACGTACCAAATCAATTACCTCCTTTTTTGAAATTGGTTAAAATGAACGCGGACAGCAAATAATGTGCAAGCAATTTTGACAATACAATACATTTTTCAGCAATGATGAGACTGACATCTCTTGAACGCACTTGAGTGTTGTACAAATCGCACCAGGAAAACTTAGGTGAAGTGAACTCGAAGTGAGCCTTATTCTAGAAAGCGACAGTTCACTTCAGTTGAGACATTCACACAAGCAACTTGCACACTTGTATGCAAGTAACAAGCATGAGTATTTTCGCCCTTAGTTTGATTGCTGAAATGTGCCTTCGGCAAGGGTTAAAATCACGCCATTAAAAACTTTGGTTATAAATATAAAATTTGTAAAGAAAAAGCGTGAGGCCAATAACGAAAACTTTATTTACAACTCATAAATCCAAAATATTTCCAATAAACATTTCAACTTTATTGAACCGAAACCGAAAACTTTCTAGTCTGCAACACTAAACTGAACTCTTGCTTCTTGTTTATTACGCTTGCCCCATAAAATCTACGTAGCAACGATAACCCTAACGTTGTGAGTTAAACGCAAACAATTACGTTAGCGTTTATCGAGTTAAAATAGATTTTGGCCACGGGACGATACATTTAGTGTGTTGGGTTAAAATTTGCTTAGTTTAGAATAGCATTGAATATTGATGAGTTTGGCAATATATGTGTAGATATTTTTTTGTATTTCAGATTAGCCTTAAATTAAAAAAAAATGCTGAATGTTAGCTATTGTTTTGTTAAATACTAAATATTTATTTATGTCAAAGGCCAATCGTTAAGCTGGGCCGATCGAGATCTGACTGGGCACAACACGATACGCCGGCATTTTTTTGATTTTCCTTCCTAATACCCGCCATATCGTTCGATGATTAACTTTTGACGATTTGCCCAGCCGTGCTTGGATAAATAGTCTGTAGGGTGAATGAAGTAGGTACGCAAATAAACTGAAGTTAAGATAATAATTATTTAACAGATACTACTTTGCCGCTACTTGCTTAGTGTGAGATGCCAGACTAAGAGAGATAAAATCCACAGGGCAGCTTTGTGGTGAGCTGATGGCAGTAGCTATCCCACAGACCTGATCTCCAGAGAGAAGTATTGTCCCTCGTATCTGGCTTGCCTTTATTGGCCGGTCGGTGTGCACACTGACGGGGAACTGACCTCCCACCTCTCTCTTGCCTTAATAGGCTGGCTTGAGTGGAGATTCGCAAGAGCAAGCGTGCTCGGAGGAAGGAAGTTAACCCAGTATGTATCTCTCCACTCCTCAAGCACCTCCGTATATGTTGCCCTCTATGCGCTTTTGCACTAAAGTGCTAGCGACTGTTTATGGCCCCTTTAATTGAGTGTGCAAGTCGTCCCTTACCATTTTATAGCCGTGTAGATCAACAGTGGTCAGGCAGGGGCCAGTAGTCCTTCTATAGTTTTAGATAATCGATCAACGAATCCTGCCAAACCCATTTAAACCCCAATGTGTTTTGTCTCCAATTTTGCAATAGTTCTGCACCTGCCGGGGATTGTCTTTGGGTGTTCTTGAGTAGTCATTAGTGCTTACAAGGATAATCACCGCTTGGTGTCACATTTCATACTACATGCCTAACAAGACCTTTGCAAGTTGGTTTCGGCCCCTGGTACGCCTTTCAAAAGTCCGGGACCCAGGTTCCCGAGAATCTCAAAGATATTTTACTAGCAAATAAAAATCTTGTAACTTATGCTCGTAATTCACTTGGAAAGCACTTTTTCTGTAATGAACGCACTGTTATTGAATTTATTATCACAGTTTTCAATTTCTTATGATGCCGTCATTTTTCGCCGCGTAAACAGCACTACATTACGATACGCCTAGCAATATCTCGATGTGGCCAAGTGACTAGTCGGGCAAATCGACAAATAGTTTACCTCATCGATCTGCTTAACTTTATGTTGTGTACATCATGAAATAAACCGCCAAATCACGAAGTACATTGGCCTTAACGTGATTTGCCCAGGCAGATCTCGATTGGTCCACTTCAACGATTGGCCTACGATATATATTTAGATCCAAAATATTTTAAATAGAATAGTGCAGCGATTAGAGACAGATTTCCAGCATTTGCGTTCTAAGAATACGCGCTTAACTTAATTTCGACTGCCATAGTTATAGTCTTCTTAATTTCAAAGAGTTTCGGAATCTTCCTGAAGTCGCGAAGTAATTAAAATTGCGTCATTAAGCGAAATCTATATAGCTTAAATTATTTACTAAGAAAATTTCAAGTGCATGTCGGTCGAATTGCATCGCAATGCGACTTTTAATTGAAATTAACCTTACTTACTTGCAATTGAAATTGCCTAACAGTTTGGTATAAATCGAATTGCGTCGAGGTCCTAGAAAAGTCGCTTACACTCACTGACACGCTTGCCATTCAAAATGGCAAATCAACCACCTCTGGCAGAGATTTCATTTCTTTGGTTGCCTTAAACAATGATCAGCTTTAAAGCCGCTAAATTTTCAAATTCTTACCTTTGATGTTGCTAACAAAAACTCCTTTTCCCCGCGTCATTCCTAATTTCTGCCCGTGTGACTCCGTCTATGTTATTTCGGTATAGAGAGGCAAATTTTGCAGCAATGTGATATGTTTCCTTTTTGTGGCGTTCTCTATTACAAAAGCGTGAGGTATGCTGGCTTTGTTTAAATTGGTGCTTGTGGAACGGAACAGCGTTGCAAATTACTTTATGCTCAGTTACAGCGATGGATCAGAGTAAAATGTAATACTAGAATCTTATACTGAAATTACACGGCTAACTATTGTTAGTGTACTATAAGTGTACCTCTGCAGCTCTTCGGGGAATAAAGCCGTGATGTTATGTTATTGTGACTATTGTTTTGGTTTTAGTAAGAAACAATGTTCTTCAAATGTAATACCTTTAAACGAGCAATTCTTGTATATGTGTATCTATATATATTATCTGAATCTCGTAAACAGCTCCAACGATTTTCGTGAAATTTAGTATGCAGGGGGTTTCGGGGGCGATTAATCGATCTAGTTGGGTTTTATTTTTAGAAAACGTAGTTTTCTCCATTTTCACCCGAGCAGAGCTCGGTCGCCCTGGTACTTATATTTATGTGAGAAATTTGTTATTGCCGGCAATGATAATTACTACAGTTATGACTAATATTAAAACAAACTTATATTCCACGTCAATATGAAGGATTACCACTCGATGGAGTATGGCAACGGTGTAGAGTGGAGCAATCTAAGAGAAAAACCTTCGATTAATGTCAAATATAACAAATTATAGCTGTAAGTTTGATGATTTAATTAAATTGTGTAATAACACACAAACACATGCTCATAAACTAATAGAGGCGGACTTAATTACTGCCTTAGGGATTTTTAGCAGTCGACCATTGGGTGATGCAGAGCCCAATAGTAATGATTCCAAGTGGAGTTGAGGACAGAGGAGTTAAGTTAGGTATGACTCTTGACACTATTCAGATAAAGAGAGAAGATGATGATTCCTAATATGCCTCTTTTTTAGCAGTCGACCTTTGGGTGATGCAGAACCCAATAGTAATGATTTCAAGTGGAGTTGAGGACATAAGAGTTAAGTTAGGTATGACTCTTGACTCTATTCAGATAAAGAGAGAAGATGATGATTCCTAATATGCCTCTTTTTTAACAGTCGACCTTTGGGTGATGCAGAGCCCAATAGTAATGATTTCAAGTGGAGTTAAGGACATAAGAGTTAAGTTAGGTATGACTCTTGACTCTATTCAGGTAAAGAGAGAAGATGATGATTCCTAATATGCCTCATTTTTAGCAGTCGACCTTTGGGTGATGCAGAACCCAATAGTAATGATTTCAAGTGGAGTTGAGGACATAAGAGTTAAGTTAGGTATGACTCTTGACTCTATTCAGATAAAGAGAGAAGATGATGATTCCTAATATGCCTCTTTTTTAGCAGTCGACCTTTGGGTGATGCAGAGCCCAATAGTAATGATTTCAAGTGGAGTTGAGGACATAAGAGTTAAGTTAGGTATGACTCTTGACTCTATTCAGATAAAGAGAGAAGATGATGATTCCTAATATGCCTCTTTTTTAGCAGTCGACCTTTGGGTGATGCAGAGCCCAATAGTAATGATTTCAAGTGGAGTTGAGGACATAAGAGTTAAGTTAGGTATGACTCTTGACTCTATTCAGGTAAAGAGAGAAGATGATGATTCCTAATATGCCTCATTTTTAGCAGTCGACCTTTGGGTGATGCAGAACCCAATAGTAATGATTTCAAGTGGAGTTGAGGACATAAGAGTTAAGTTAGGTATGACTCTTGACTCTATTCAGATAAAGAGAGAAGATGATGATTCCTAATATGCCTCTTTTTTAGCAGTCGACCTTTGGGTGATGCAGAGCCCAATAGTAATGATTTCAAGTGGAGTTGAGAACATAAGAGTTAAGTTAGGTATGACTCTTGACTCTATTCAGGTAAAGAGAGAAGATGATGATTCCTAATATGCCTCATTTTTAGCAGTCGACCTTTGGGTGATGCAGAGCTCAATAGTAATGATTTCAAGTGGAGTTGAGGACATAAGAGTTAAGTTAGGTATGACTCTTGACTCTATTCAGATAAAGAGAGAAGATGATGATTCCTAATATGCCTCTTTTTTAGCAGTCGACCTTTGGGTGATGCAGAGCCCAATAGTAATGATTTCAAGTGGAGTTGAGGACATAAGAGTTAAGTTAGGTATGACTCTTGACTCTATTCAGATAAAGAGAGAAGATGATGATTCCTAATATGCCTCTTTTTTAGCAGTCGACCTTTGGGTGATGCAGAGCCCAATAGTAATGATTTCAAGTGGAGTTGAGGACATAAGAGTTAAGTTAGGTATGACTCTTGACTCTATTCAGGTAAAGAGAGAAGATGATGATTCCTAATATGCCTCATTTTTAGCAGTCGACCTTTGGGTGATGCAGAACCCAATAGTAATGATTTCAAGTGGAGTTGAGGACATAAGAGTTAAGTTAGGTATGACTCTTGACTCTATTCAGATAAAGAGAGAAGATGATGATTCCTAATATGCCTCTTTTTTAGCAGTCGACCTTTGGGTGATGCAGAGCCCAATAGTAATGATTTCAAGTGGTGTTGAGAACATAAGAGTTAAGTTAGGTATGACTCTTGACTCTATTCAGGTAAAGAGAGAAGATGATGATTCCTAATATGCCTCATTTTTAGCAGTCGACCTTTGGGTGATGCAGAGCTCAATAGTAATGATTTCAAGTGGAGTTGAGGACATAAGAGTTAAGTTAGGTATGACTCTTGACTCTATTCAGATAAAGAGAGAAGATGATGATTCCTAATATGCCTCTTTTTTAGCAGTCGACCTTTGGGTGATGCAGAGCCCAATAGTAATGATTTCAAGTGGAGTTGAGGACATAAGAGTTAAGCTAGGTATGACTCTTGACTCTATTCAGATAAAGAGAGAAGATGATGATTCCTAATATGCCTCTTTTTTACTACCATGAACTTCTTTTGTTGAGTAAGAGAACGAAAAATATTATTATTTAGTTAAAACGCACTATGTAGACTTGAAACTTAGTAACAAAATGTTTTTTTTTTGTATTTCATTTATTTCTTAGTTATTTCTTACTTCATTAATATTGGAGATATTTAGAATTTATTTCTCTTAGGCCCTTTACTCATGGCGCGATGCAACTTAAATTGCGCCGATATATAATATCGCGCTCGTATTTTCTAAAAAATAATCAAGTGCGTATCTGTCGAATTGCATCGCATTGCGTCCATGTGAACTTACCTGCAATTTCGCTTAGTAAAAATTGCTTATCTGTGTGATATAAATTGAATTGCGCTGCGCCATCAGGAAAGTACAGCACAAATGCAAATTAATATGTTATAGCAGAAAATACAAATCTTATTATGTTTTTCTTGTAAAATTTTGACAATCTAGTACCACTAAATTAAAGTGTCTAATTTTAAGTCCAGACTTAATTATGTTTCACAATCTTATTATAAATACTCTAACTTTATTAACGAAGTGTTTATTAAATTAAAAAGAGACTCAAAAAGATAATTTCGTGAAAGTTTCGTGTAAAATATTCACAAAAATAAAGAAATATTCATAGTTTATTTGTAGCTTTTATTTAATTAATTATAATTCATAGAAACGCAAAATTAAAAACTACCTTCTATTTTAAGGCGAAGAACGCCCATTCTCTCTAATTAAAAAAAAATTGTATTTATGGCGAATGTTTTCGGCAATTTTATTTCTACTACGATTTATTACGGTATAAAATAAGATCATTTCTCTTGTGCTTATTCCAAGTTACTTGGGATTGGTACATTAAATCTTCTTCTTCAATTCATCTCTACCCATCATGATATCAGTCGTCACATCATCGCTTACCGTTACCATCAGGTGGGATAGTGGACAAGCGCGAGGGTATTAATAAAAAAAAACCTCTCTTTCTAACTAAGTCATCTTCCACAAGGTCTATCCTATCTTTGACAAAGATGACATTCCTAGGTGTTTATGTTACCACATACACGCTAGAGTTTGTATGCAGATGGTACCATATTTGCATATTATTGCATGTATGGCAACCTTTATAATGTCTAGACAACATTCAAACCGTAAGTCATATTTAATACTTGAATCTTGCTATACATAATTATATCATGCTTAATGCAGAAACCTTTTATTTAATGCCCCTATACTCATTATTTCAGCCGAAAAACGTCCATTGCTGAACATGAACATAGACCTCTCCTAAGTGGCACCACATCGAACAGTCCTGTCCGTCTCGCATCCAGTGGTTTCTCGCAACCTTGACCAGGTCATCGGTCTACCTAGTAGAGGCCTTCCAACGCAGCGGCTTTGGGTACATGACTGCCACTCCGGGACTTTTCGGCTTCATCGCACAACCGTTCTGCGAGCAATGTGCCCACTGCTCCTTAACTTAGGCAATTTCTTCGGTCTTTGTTAACTTTGGTCCTACTACAGATATCATCATTTTTGATGTGATCATGCAAGGAAACTCCGAGAAAGCCCTCTCCGTTGACCCTTTTCACACTATCTTTCAAACATTCTCCCACATTAAGAAACATACAAGTCACGACGGTAACATCAATCGTTTTCACTCCCCCACTTATAAACAACATTGCGTGTACATTGTACTTCTGCCATTCAACAAAATGGCTATAAAAATTGATTAGCAACCCGAAAGTTTTAATTACTTAATGTTCACAAGCATCTGCTTGCATGCTATTGTGCAATATATTTAAATTAGAGTTAACGTGAGAGTTTTATGTAGATTTTAACTATATCATTGATATCATTAACTTGACTCTTAAGAACTAAATAGAAAAAGAAGATGACGGTGTCGGCAAAAGCAATTTTTTTTTAATGTTGATAGGCTTTCGTTTGACCACTATCTCACCTGATGGTAAGCGATGATGTGGTCGACGATGAAGCACGCTTGCCTAGAAGAAAACTATTCACTCTTGACTTGAATATTACAATGATTCGCCCCAACATATATAATGATCAGTTTAGGCAAGAATAAATTGAATGACAAACATCCTACTCCTCCTTGCTTCGTTTCACTAATGTTGGGGGTCGTGACCACTTTATGGTTTCAAAACTTTCTCCTTTATTACGTTTCTGTGTTTATTATGTTTGTTTATGACAAAGATAATGAAGATATAAAAGGTTTTTTTATTGTTGATAGGCTTGTGCTTGACCATTATCTCACCTGATGGTAAGCGATGATGTGGTCGACGATGAAGCACGCTTGCCTAGAAGAAACCTATTCACTCTGGACTTGAAGACTCCCATGTTGTAGCCATCAGGAAATACAGACTCCGGCAGGGAATTCCAAACCATTGCTGTACGCATAGTAAAAGTATTCCCAAAACGTTTGGTGCGTATGTTTGATCTCCACCATGTACCGTTGACGCATTGCCGTGCGTCTTGTATGTCCGATGATGGAACGGGCTAGGAGGAATTAGTTCATGCAATTCCAACGCACACTCGCCGAAATGTAACCGATAAAAAACAGACAGGCTGGCAACCGGAAAAATGGGAAAATGGCAAATCGGAGAAATGGCAAATCGGCGCCGATGTTCCAGCTTCTGGAGCCTAGATTCGACCAACACTTCATTGCTGAGGAGGCTCTTGGCCCATCTTTCGAGGCATCTTAAGTGCATCCAACTGGTACCTGGCAGACCCGTCCCAAAGATGAGAGCAGTACTCCATGCATGATCGAACTTGCGCTTGATACAAGTTGAGCAATTGTGCTGGCGTGAAGTAATATGCCTTCGCGAGGATCCCCAATTTTGTGGCAGCCAGCTGAGTTTTTGCCTCAATGAACGGACCAAAATTGAGCGTTGATGTCAACGTAATGCCAAGAATCTCAAGATGGTCAGTTATCGGCACTGTCACACCTCCGAAAGAAGGAGAAGAATTGGCTCCTTTTAGCGGAAAAAAGACACGCCTGGGTCCAGATCAGATTGGCATCGCCCCATTCGGAGACTGCCTTCAAGGACAGATTCAAGCGCCCAACCAAGGCCTCCCGGAGGGACCGGATCTGAGGTCCAGTAGCGCGCGCGTCGGACACGTATCTCTCAGCAACAGTTCTGTCGTCCGCATACCCAAAGGTGCCAAGTTTTAGCAGATCATTTATGTGCAGCAAGATCAATGTTGCTGAGAGTGCCGACCCCTGAGGAACCGTGGCATTAATACTCAGTTGGTCAGACGAGCAGCCATCAATAACCACTCGAATGGACCGGTCCCTCAGGAAGTCTGCAATTCAATCGCACAGACCACCGGGCAGACCGAATGAGGGAAGCTTACAAATATGGCTTTCATGCCAGACCTTGTCAAAAGCCTTCGAGATATCGAGGGAGACGGCAAGCGCTTCCCCGTGCTTCTCAATGGCCTCACTCCAGATGTGAATGGCATACGCTAGAAGATCACCAGTTGACCGATTTTGGCGGAAGCCATATTGGCGGTCACTGAGGATGTCGTTAGCTTCTAGGTATGCCAGGATCTTGGAGATGAGCACTCGTTCCCTACTCTTGCACAGGATGGACGTTATTGATATGGGTCTGTAGTTGGCCGGGTCAGCCCGACTGTCCTTCTTGGGCACAGGCTGAACGTTAGCTTGCCCCTAGCTCCCGTCTCATACGAAAGGCGAAACTGGCGTGTCAGGATCGCAGACAGATCAGGCGCACAGGTTCTGAGAACAATTGCAGGGCCACTAGCTTTGTTCACGACAAGGTTGCGCAGGGCCCTACGAACGTCCTTTTGATAGATGCGAATGTCCAACATACTCGTCTCGTATCCATCAGGAGAAAGAGGGGGCCGCGCCGCACCAGAATCCAGACGTGACGATTCCGCAAAAAGAGAGTGGGCCAGAGACCCGTCGGGCTTCAGCGGTGGACGTAATGAGGGACGGCAGAAGTACGACAAAAACGCTTTACTACCCGCTGGGCAAGAAGCAAGTTTGGTCCCAATACGGCTTATGTGGTCAAACCGAGATTTACGCATCACTTTGCAGGACTTGGCAACCCTACTGTAGGCTCTCTTCCGCCGGACCCACGTCACTTGCTTTGCGCGTCCGAGCTTCGACCCATTCCAGGTACGCCTCATGCTTAAGCGTGTTAGCGCGCTTGCACTCGGCGCCAAACCATGGCCGGTCAACGCTAGACATTGCTACGTCAGAGAAAGGAATTTAGTACTCCATTCCCTGACGCAACACATCCGACACGGCGTCCGTGCACGTCGAAGGATCAGCCGAAGAGAAGCAAGTAGGCTGCCAAGGATAAGATGCGAAAAAAGAACGCATCCTATCCCAATCCGCTGACTTGTACCGCCAAACCCGCTTAGCGCCTCTTGGGCTGGGCTCGGGTGTGGACGGATACAGATTTCACCAGACAATGGTCGGAACTACCCAAAAGTGAAGATACCGACACCGAGTAGAGGTCTGGATCAGTTGTCAGCAGAAGGTCCAAACAATTGGCTATGTGCGAATCAACATCCGACACTCTCGTTGCCCCTCTTGACCAGCTGGGCGAGATTTAACGCAAGCGCAAGCTTTCTCGTCTCTCGCCCAGCATGTTCAGTGCACTGGTACGGGAAAAGCCATTCCTTATGGTGGGCATTGAAGTCCCCCAGTAACACTAATTGGGTGGAAGGGTACCGCTGCTGTGCCGTATCAGCCGCCTCACTAAGATACTCTGTGAGCATGGTTGTCTACTGATTGGCGCTGTGCGAGCGGTAGACACAGGCGTAGACAATTTTATCAAGGCACGTGTCCACCATAGCCCACAGCACAGAGAACCTAGAGTCCTCAAGGTTTCGGAGACGGCGATAACAGATGTCGTCCCGGTCGTACATGCATATACGAGTACCCGCACGTTGTTTAAAATTGTGCTCCAGAGTATAACCTGGGTATGTAAGGTAGATTACGTCTGACGGACATCTGATCTGCGTCTTCGAAAGGAAAGGGAGGTTTGCACAAAGATATGTTTTAAAATGGGAACGAATAGCTTTTTAGACAAATAGGTAGCTGTCTTAATAATTTACAAAAACCCAACACAATTCCACATAAATAAACAACTACAAACAGAAAGGAGCCTAACCAGAACTAGCATCAGTCAACAATTCAGCTAATGGATAACGATCATCCCATACAATCTTTATCTCTTTATTGGCTGAACTACCTCAGCTATTGACTCAGATCCTTAGATGCTTAAGTACAATCAAAGCACCCAGCCTGGTTATAGTCTATATTTATCAGAGATATCCTTTTAACATCAGGGTCTTATCAAACTCCCGGCGGCCATCACAGCCCACACAGAGAATAAACTCAGAATAATGCCGAAATAAAGTGGGATTGTCTTGCTAAGTGGAATATTATCCTTTTGAGACAATGATTTCGTGAATAGAACGGTCGTTCAAGAGCTCTTGTTGTCTTAAGTACGTAATGTAAATGTGGAGTTTGCGTAAGTATGTATTTTTAGGGTTAAATAAACTCTCGTTTGAATGTGGGGGATTGTTTTCGGGTGCAGAGGTAAGGGCCAGGTTCGCTTTACGTTTCTTCGTGTCAGCGATTTTGCAATGTTTGCTTAGTTTGAAAATCCAGGTTGTTTGTGTTCCATCCCGTTGTACGATGTAAAGGAGAGTGAAATTGCGTGTGTTGTTTTGAGTGGTATAAATCTGATTTTAAGTGCAATGATTTAATTTTATTTATATGATAATATGACATATAAATTCATGCCAACCAAAATTATTGACGAACGAACCAACCTTATTTAATTATTATAATAAAATTAATACTCATACAGTCATATTATTAATAATTTTACAAATAAGCCTTTTGAAGGCTTAAAACGATACTCCATTCAATTTAAATGCTATCTGTTAAAGAACAATTAATTAATAATTCAACAACTGAAATTCAAGAGTCACATTGAAATAATTTAAGTTTTGTTAATTTTAAATTTAAATTACAGAATTGCAACTTGCCAAATCTTGTTCTGAATTAATACATTTTAAGTAAGATAGGTTAACAACCAGATAGTTTTGATAGTAAGGAATTTAAAGAGATCTCTTTGGGTTAAATTGGAATGCAATTAGCATCGCAGCTTCGTGTTCGCTCGGGGGTATTCGGGGCAGCTCGGGTGGTGGGCAGCTTTGATGTAACAATCTTATTCAAGACCCAAATTAACGGAGCGACACGACGGCGACGGCGCGTCCGTATCTCTTCACAGAGTCTCGGAATGAAAATGATTTTAAGTCGTTTCAAGAACTCATTTTGTTTTGAATCTGGATTAGTATTGGAACGGTGTTTTCCTGTGTTTTGATTAACAATGAAGGATTAACTAGATAGGTTAATTATACCTACATCTTTACTTCTAGACCTTATTGAATTTATCTCGTTCGTATTAGTAAGCATCCAGAAGTCTTTTTAACAGCTTTTGAGCTCAATTGCATTCTATAGTTCTACATTATTAGTTATGGGGCAAGCCAAAAAAAAATATTAATCCTAATGAATATCACAAGTACATTTGACCTGCAGGTCTGGCTATAGACGATTCAGCTTTTATTTATTCAACCGTTTCTGCTTACGTCATACACAAAGAAAACTTTTCCGAACCCTCCCTACTTCAGTCTTAATCGATGGTCAACACAAGAGGGCACAAGTGTCCTACTGCTAGACCCAAACCCTACCCTTAACTTACCATAGAGAGGTCCTCCACCCTACTTAATATTCAAACATTTCACTTACGTACAACCTGTACTTAATAGTGTCAACCTTGAGGACCAAACGTGTCATAACTAAGGACAGAGTAGGATCTTTTCACTTTAGTTTTTCGTTTAACCCGCAACTGATATTGTGGGGTAGATGTTATCAGAGCTGCGCAAAATACATGCTTTGCTTTAATTAAAATAAGAAATACTACCTCGCATGTATTTAAAATACAAAATACAGTATTAAAACTATTTTTAATTAAAATACAAATTAAAAAGTACAGTCGATTATCTAAATTTATACACAGAAGTTTCGAAAATAAATGTTTGCAATAAAAATGAAAATTGACAAGATACTTGACAATTTGACGTACGCGGGCGCCATTTTGCTTACGAAAGCTATCGAGCGCTACTTTCTTCAGAATGCATCCGTTGATAAGATCGCTAAATTTATTTATGTTCAAACGTATTTTGAAGCCATAAGTATTTCAAATACTAACAACAAAATATCTCAGCGTCAGGTATTAGAAATGCAAATATAAATTATATTTTCAATAAGTTATTGAATTACAAATACCAAATACGTATTGTATTTTAATTAAGTATTTTAATTACAAGTACTTCAAATACTGCCCAAACCTGGATGTTGTTTCTTTGAGCCTGATTTTCACCTGTTTCGGTGTCTGTAATAAAAAATCTTGCAAGTTAAAATTGACCTACTTGCCAGTGTCCGATTGAGCTGAAACTTTGCGCCCACGTTTATTTCTATTGAAAGTGCAATGTTTTAATAAAAAGCTTGTTTGATTATCCGTTTGGGGTCCATTTATACTTCGTGATGTTAGTAGGGCAAAAAAAAATAACGATTTTACTTCAGCATTAAAATAATTCGGTCTATTCGCGCCTGTATTTCTCGTCAGGTTTACAGAAGTCAAATGCAAACCCGTATTTCTAACAATTGTTATTACATGAGGTTGTAATTTATATGTCAGACAGTTTTTAGACCGCTGTTGAGATGATCGAAATAAATTCCTGATATTGTGTTCTTCTGTTAAATACTTTTACTGACAGGTATCACTAACACATTATTCAGAAAAACATCATCAAATTCTTCCTTTTCGGTTGTACTCAAAAAGAGTCCTCTAGTTTCGCAAAATTCGAATACGGTTCAACAGGTCGAGTAATCAAAGGCACTGCCGTACCATCCCTTTCTCGAAGCCATGCAAAATATTTTCGAAATCCTTGTAACTTCGTTTTGGATAAAGCTAGAAGCCTGAATTTTAAACCAGTGCCTTAGAGAATATAACATAACTAGGCATAATCCCGAATTACGAGTACATTCAATTGTATTGCAATTCAAAGTTCCATAATTTTGTCACTCACACACCGATCATCAAAGTTCTTAGGTACTTCTAGTAGACTTACAAATATCAAATTTTGAAAAAAAGTTGTGTTGTCCTACAAAGCAAGGAAAAACTAAAACATCCCGCAATTGCCGTCCCGTTTTCTAGATAAATAAACTGCATCCAGTCGGTGCGACGTATCTTTAAAAGATTTGTCAAATTTGTCAGATCGGTGTGTTGTAGGTTACAAAAACAAAATAACCGTCTTGATTTAACATTAGAGGAACACAATGGTTCAAAGTCAAATATATTTATTCAACTGGGCCAAAAAGCGGCACTTTTGAACGTCAGAATTAAAAGTAACAAATCATAAAATAAAAATTGATTCTACCGTGCATTCGGAAAAGTAGCTTGTTATGGAGAAGAATGCACAAGAAACTCCATACTTACTCTTTTAAAAAAAAAGTGTTTTACAATATTTACATAAGTACATACATTAATAAATTCATATGTGAGGACGATGCACCCAGAATAGCACTATACACTATACTACGTACAGGTATACAGTATTAAAAGCATTAACAGGTAAATTTATGAATGTCATAAATAGGAACATGGTTCTCACATACTTACAAATATTGCAAACATAGGTAAAATACCTAATTCAACACCAACGGAACAGTGTGTGAGTCAAATTCTAAAAAAAAAAAAAAACAATAACTATGAATAGGAATATAAATTAACAAATTTGATTTTGTCCACCCTAAAGATTGCCCTATGGACCAGGACCAGCATGTTTCCAAGCATTCTTATCTTGAATATAATCATCTAATTTGTAATATGCTTGTTTACAAAGTGTGCTTTTAACTAAAGTTTTAAATTTACCTTCATTTAGTTTTAATATATCACAAGGTATTTTGTTATAGAATTTAACACAGTACCCCATGAAAGATGAGTTTACTTTAGCTAGTCTATAAGATGGTTGATCTAACTTATCTTTATTTCTCGTATTACATTTGTGTCTATCACTGACTTTACTAAAGAGATGTATATTTTTCCTTACATACATAATATTTTCATAAATGAATTGGCAAGAAACTGTCATAATATTAATATTTTTAAATAGTTCCCTAAGAGATTCTCGATGACTTAACTTATATATTGCTCTGACAGCTCTCTTTTGCAATATAAATATGGATTCAATGTCAGCCGCTCGACCCCACAGTAAAATACCGTATGACATAATGCTGTGAAAGTAACTAAAATAGACCAAACGCGCGGTTTCTACATCCGTTAACTGTCTTATCTTTCTAACAGCATAAGCGGATGAGCTTAGCCGACCAGCAAGAGATGTTATGTGAGGACCCCATTGCAGTTTGTCGTCTAGAGTGATTACCAGGAAAACTGTTTGATTTACAAAGTCCAGCTTCTCGCCATTCAATATGATGTCGCATTCGGTACTTCTAACATTCGGTAATGTGAATCTAATACATTTGGTTTTTTTTTCATTTAGTACCAAATTGTTTGCTGTGAACCAATTTTGGACCTGAAGAATAGAGTTATTCACATCAAAAAGATTTTGTGACCGGCGATCTATTTTAAATATCAAAGATGTGTCATCAGCAAACAACACCATCTTCGGTTGATATTGTAGTAATTGGGGTAAATCGTTAATATAAACTAAAAAGAGGAATGGACCCAATATCGAGCCTTGAGGTACACCCATTGTCATTTCAGACCCTAGTGAGTTTACGCCATTTACCTGAACTTTAACTTGTCTGCCTTTTAAATATGATCTAAGTAACTCAAGGGCTGTATGTCTGATTCCGTAGTGCTCGAGCTTCAACAATAGTGTTTCATGGTTAACGCAATCGAACGCATTCGAGAGGTCGCAAAAGATTCCAATGGCGTCCTGTGCTTCCTCCCAGGCGTTAAAGATGTTCTTTATTAGGGTGACACCGGCGTCAGTTGTGCAACGCCCTTTGGTAAAACCGAATTGTTGATCATAAAAGATGGAATGTTTGTTAAAATGACGCAGCAATTGGTTGAGCATTAACTTTTCGAAGACCTTACTGAGAACCGGCAAAATTGACACTGGCCTATAATTGTTGGCTTCTTTGATATCCCCGGATTTAAACAATGGAACCACTTTACTGTGTTTCATGAGGTCCGGAAAAATTCCTTGATCGATACTGGTGTTAAATATGAAAGCTAAATAGGGTGCAATAGTTTCAATGATTGGTTTACACACTTTTACAGATAGTCCCCAAAGATCTTCTGTTGATTTAATTTTTAGATCTTTAAAAGCTTTTAAAATAGCCTGGGGGTTTGTATGTTGAAACTTGAACTCCGAAGGGCACGCATTTACGTTATTTCTAAGTAAGGCAGCAGAGAGTGCGGGTGAGGAGTTTAAGGCCGCTGTAGTTTTAAGAGGAATATTAACAAAAATGTTTTCAAATTCCTGAGCTATCTCTATATCTGAGTATATGGGGCCATGTGCAGTCGCTAAATTAAATTCAGTATGACGCAGTTTTTTCCTACCTGTTTCATTATTTATTATTTTCCAGGTAGTTTTTATTTTATCGTCTGCTGATTTTATTTTATTGCTAATATACAGCGCTTTAGCTATTTTGCATGTAATCTTAAAGGTTTTTGAATATTTCGCAACATATTTATCAAAACTAGTATTATTCATATGTTGCTTTAGGCCATAAAGTTCATATAGCTTTTCCCTGCTTTTACGAATGCCTGGAGTCGCCCAATCGCTAAATAGGAACTTGGTGTAAATACTCTTCGCTTTCAGTGGAAAAGTGTCATTAAATTGCGTGTTGAGTACTTTAAAAAACTCGGCATAGAAATCATTTGGGTCATCTATATTTATAAAGTTTTGAACACATAATTTACTAGTCAAGGTTTTATTAAATTTTTCTAAATTTGTACATGTAATTGGTATAAATTTTATTTGCATCTTTTGCAAAGGTATGTAGGTGCTAAACGTTATTGTTTGTCCACTGTGATCAGATGTTAATTTATTTACAATTTCTTTATTTAGGAAATCACAATTACAAAAAATGTTATCTATGCAAGTCGCAGAAGAAGCTGTCACTCTAGTAGGCTCCATAAAAACATTTGCTAGATTAAACGATTTAAAAAGACCCAATAACCTGATACTGTTAGAGTTATTTTCTAATAGGTTAATATTAAAATCGCCACATATGATAATTGATTTACTACTAGTACTAACTTTTTTCAACACATCTTCCATTATAGAGTCAAAAACAGATAGATTCTGGTAACTTGGAGGTCTGTAGACACATACTACAACATGCTTATCAAGCTCAACACAGGACAATTCAATGGTGTGTTCAACAGACAGTCTAACAATGTCTTTTCTTTCTTTGGATTTAATAGAATTTTTTATAAGTATCAATGATCCGCCATGTATCATACGTTGCCTGCTGTAATGGCTAACTACACAATAATTTTCATAATTAATGGACCTTACTTGGTGATCTTTTAACCAATGTTCTGTTAGACAAATAATATCAAATTTGGTTTTTTCTAGAAACAGTTCAATTTCTAATAATTTGGAAGAGCAATCTTGAATGTTCTGATTAAATAATTTTAAAGAGTATTGCTCTCCCCTCAGCTTAGTACCACTAAATGGATTGCCAGAAGATACCTTTATACTATTTACTGATAATAACTGATTATTTGCAGGGGTAACTTCTATTGTCTTATGGACTAGTTTAAACTTATGTTGCTAGTTGAACTAGGCAACACAGGGTCGTCAATCAATATAAAATTTGATAGATTTACTATCACTTCATTAATAGAATATGCTATCAACATAGCAATCTTATGTGTACATCTACGCGACAGAGAGAAAGCTCTCTGCGTTACTTGTAGTCCACTAATAAATCTATTAGTGTCAAAAAACAATAATTTGTCACTATGACAAGTCAACATTTGTAAAATGTTATTTAAATTAAAAATCCGCTTGTTCTCATCTTCTGAGAAGCTATCCGAGTAAGGAAAAGCACAAACCATGAGCTTTCCTACATTTAACCCTAACAAGGTGTCAACACCAGCCACTATGTCCTTTTTGGTAATTCCAGTACTACCACTTGTATTCCAGTATTACCGGTTGACTGGTAGAGAATGCTTTGCTGCTTTAAGTCCGCTTATGTATCACCATTGTACATGAAGTATAAATAAAAAAAAAAAGTCAACCGCTTATGTAAAAGGAAAACCCAGTCGGTTCATATGTTTATTTGTAAACGAATTAATAAGGTACCTACTGAATAAATTATCCAACTTGGTTTTACATTGGATCTCTCTACTTTTTGCGGTAGAAGAACTGCGCCACGATACTTGTGTTATTTACATGGTATTTTTTGATGGGACTTAAATTTTCTCGAGTAAGGCAATAAAGTCTGTTTAATTCGTTCACGCTTCCTCAGTTACCTATCGTCTCGTATAAAATAATTCATGTTCAGCCAATAATAAGCTTTTTAATCATGATACAATACCGGCAATTGTATTGCACAAACGAAAGAATTTACCGCAAGGTGTCTAACATAATAAACGTGAAAAAAAAAATAACTTCTGTCCCGTCTATGGTTAAGTCACTTTTTTCTGACTATCCTTTGTTTGAAATATTTATTTTCATGTTAATCTTTTGGTATTGCCATTACATATATATTTCCGTTTATACAGATGTTCCTATTAAAAAACCACTGAAAATATAAAAAAATAACGGAAATGTTTTGCAGCGCTTTTTAACTTGTTCTGTTTACTCTTTATTTATATCCTGTCCACTCAATTAGCTTTGCGTAATGTTCGCTATTGATTTATCAACGGCTAGAAATTAATTTTATTTAAACACCTCGTTGATTTTCAATCGTAAAACTGGATGTAAGTTTAAAGAAAATATATCATTATAATAATATGGTTAGTATACTCACCCAAGATCCCAAGCCTGTAATTGATAGTGACCACGACCAGGCCAGCATGAGAAGCCAGAACAGTGCCATCGTAGGGATTGCCAGAACTCCACTCGTAACTCTCTCCGTGTACGAACACCAGAACTGGGTAGCGAGCCACTGCGTCTCGTACACCTGCTAGAGAAATTTAAGGTTAGAGATGTCGAAGCCTCTACACATAACTTGGGTAAAGATGCAAAATGAGCTTTTCAATAAAGATTTCAAATTAATTTAAAATATCCCAGGCTGGGATTTCACAGATATAAATACACAAGTCAATTCTCAGCCTGCCAATTTTTTGATTATGGGTTTCAATAATTAATTTTGGGTTTATATTGAAAATAATCGAGAACCGTTGCAGTGCCATACGTTAGGTATACCGTACATTAATATTTTAAACGTCGAAGTTCCAAGATATTGTCGGGTAAGGCCTTTGTCAAGAATCGGGACAGTTCAGGCGAACAAAAATTTTTTATAGTTTCTTTTTGGTTTTCTAAACCACTTAGGTATAAGCTAATTGTTCAGTCCTATACCAAATTAAATACCACTGTTGCTCTCATCAAAAATTTATATTAAATTAAGATCCAGGACAATTTTCATAGAAATAGAGGCTGATCTTACGAATATAAACTAAAATTATCCTCTGATACATAATATTAATATAATACATTCCACAAGAGGCCACGAAACAAATAGTACTTAATCAACAATATAGAAAGAACGAAAACAGATAATCACCAAACTTATCCAAAAGAGCAATATAGCCCGGGTCATAACCGAACTAATACGTACGCCCCCAACAGAAGGACAGACAAGATATGTTATACCTATAAGTTATTTTTATGAGCGTCTTGAAACCAATAAATATAGTGATGATAGCTTTCAAGGCGGTAACGGATAGTGTGGCCATTTTAGTGAAGTCTACTTACATATACCTAGATATTAAAGTATTTTCCAAGTTCCTATTAGATAAATAAGGAAAGGTATATTGCCTTCGTGTGTCTCACATTCTTCTTTTTCTTTGCGTGTCGTGTCCGAACAGAAGGTGGCCACCTGGACAGCTCTGTGGTTTGCTTCGTTCAAGTCCTGGCATATGCAGGTGGTTGTGCATCACCTATCATCGTGTTTGGGATGGATCAATAATACCCCATTTTATCAGATTGTTTCTGAAACGAATTACGTGGGATCGCAATCGGTGCAGAGAATTTCAGATTGGCCACTGCAGTTCGTGTCCAGGTGGCAGATGTTCTACTAGAGTAATGAACTGTGGAAGAGTGGTTGTCTGTTCCTCCACAGTTCACATCTCTTTCACATATTGTTTGTCACATTAATATTCTTGGATTTTTTAATATCGTTGTTCACGCAACAAAACCTCGCGAATTAACAAAATTCTAGCTAGACGATATGAATATAAAAACCTTCGAACTCCATATCGAGATGACGAGCACTTGATCGTCCAAGAGGAAATAGAGAACATGAAAACCGAAAATCAGACGAAAATGGTTCATTATAATAAATCCTCGAGAGCGATAATGTACCATACCTGTCACTACTTATGCAAAGCTGTGACCTTTTAACCCAACATATTACTTACTGCTCGCCTGAAGCTTGGAATAATGCCAACGCACTTAGTGTTAAAATTTGGCGTTCAGCTCACACTGCAAAGATAAAAATGCGAGGAAACGTATCTACTTTAGTTTTAAAGGTCGATAATATACGTACGGTGGTGCTAAAGACATAAGTAGATATAGAAGATTTAAGAGCCACTACACAAGGGCGTAGTGAAAGAATTTCTAACCTAGTTAACCTATTTTTCCCCGAATGACCCTATTCGATTTTTCTTTATTTTCGTTGCAAAGTTCTTTTGTCATTTTTAAATCGGAGGAGATGGAGACGATAATCGGCTCTGGGAGCTCGTAATAAGGGCTAGTTTGATGTGAAATGAGATGACACATTTAATCAGAGGCGACGAATGTGGGGCATGGTAGGGATATTTGCGAATGAGTAATAGGTATTTTTAAATACTTGTAGTATCACAGTTTAAAGAAGATATATTAGATCAGTCAGTATCTTGTTAGGGCTAATAACGATAAAGCTTTTCTTCTGAGTTTAACCGGTTGAACGTCGTAATTACCGAAACAATTAAAAAGCCATGGTGTCTCGCGTGGATCCACGTTCCAGGTTCTCAAGGGTCAAAAGTTTTCCTGAACAAAATGGTAAATATAAATACAGGCCTTCACAAAAACCTTTTATCAAGATCTTTGACAAAAACTCATTCCATGTAATCACAGGAAGTCATCTTTTCCTTTCACGGAAGGAGAGTCCCTGAAACAGTACCAATCCAAGAAGCATTGTCTGTCCAACAAAAGGACGAAAAAAAATTTTACCACATAAAAATTCAAATAATTTGAACAATACCGAACACTCACTATCTCGCATCTTTCCATTCAGATTGTCCGATGGAAACAAAAAAAAAGGATAGCTGTCTATCGGATTCGACGGGAATTTTCAGTGAAGGTTCGAGATATCTCGCCCGTCCTCCCTCCGCCCCCACTACGTCTTATCTGAGCCATGATGGATCGGGAAGAAAAGGATAAATCAAGTTTTTGTTGGAAGTTAGATGTGTGGTGCAAGACGGGAGTGGATAGCTTGGCTAGTTTTTGTAGACCTGGCAAAGAACTGCAAATGGAATTTATAAAATAAGAACTGCAGCTGAGATACAAAAAAAACAATGTTAGCTACTTGAAACTGAAACACAAGCAAATAAACGAAATTTTGACTATATAATGGAATATTGAAGACTTGCTGGTGTTAAAGTGATTGGTCAATACAAGGACGGTGTGCTTGTAATTTGTGTTTATCTAAACTCTGGAAGATTATTTAATTCGAAGTCGTGACTTTCAAATAAAAAGTGTTTTGCTGTAGGCACCTATATGCATACACACACTGTTCAAAAATTTACATTCACGTTGACACCAAATTTGGCACGAGCCCCACAAAACACGTCTAAATCCACAACGTCCTTTTAAAACAACACGAACATGCAACAATTAGCACATCATACTGTATATGACCAGTTTATTACTTAGACCATTACAGTAGGGACTTTCATAAACACTGTTCGGGAACATCGAAGCTATCTTGGAAATCTGCACAGTAATGAGGGTAGAAAGGGATGGATGTACGTTTGTATGATCCTACTGCATAATGTGTAACACTAACGATGTTGAAAAAATGGCTTTATGATTTTGAGAGGATGGGATGAAATCAAAATGTTTGCTTTAGTTAAGAGTCCTTAAGATTGTAAAGAAATTAAAAAAATAATAATTTATGAAATTCTATAACTAAGCAACACTTTGTGAATAATTGGTTCCTTATTAAATTATCTTCAGTGTTGTTAACAATCTTATGTTTTGATTGTAATTTATCAAGATCATCACATCCGTGGCATTTACCGTTTATTTGTTTAATAACTTAAACGAAACTTCGTCGAAACTCAACAGTATCAGCGTCGTCATAATAATTCACCCCTCAAAGTCACAATACGTCCAAATTGAAACATGGTCTTCAATTCATCATATCCTCCTTATCGATTGTAATGCAATTCACAAAATCGATGTGTTGTAAGTCAATCCACTCCTGGATATAAATCAAATCCGGAGTTCCGAAGCAATAAATCCGTATTTGGGTCACCATTTACTTGTGCCCATCGTGTTTTATTCAGTTGATGATATAAGAAGCGTTTGTAATAAAAAGCCGTAGAGCGGAGATACGGAGTTTGACGTTGGTATTTAATATTGTTGACTTTTTTGTTGGGGTCTTTATAAAAGGGTAGAGTAAAGTTTTAAGGAGTGGGTTATGCGGAAATTCCAGATGAATCAACTTTGAAGCTATATATAGGAAAAAATGCTTAACTATGATACAATACCGAGATACAAACAAGTAGAGATGTCGTAGTAAAGGTTAAACATTGCTACTGCGATCTCAGAATAATCTTCTACAATGTCTTCATATTTGATAAAAAAAAAGATAATTACTTATTCTTAGTACTTCTAATTATTTATAATTGTCGTAACAAGCTCCGATGTAACAAAATTTTATCTAGACAACTTTTTAGCTTTTGCAAAATTCTAGAGAATTTACAAAAGAAAGTTAACTTTTTTTGTGTCTACAAGGACCATTCATTACAAAATAGACCAAGAGGGTTTTTTTACGAAAATTCTGTGTAGCTATTGTGTTACAATCTCCAAAAATCTAGATAAACTTTTTAGTTTCGATCAAGCAAAGTTCTCTGGGGAAAAGTATAGAAATATTTAGCCTAGATACAGCCATGAATAAAGAAATATTTATCCACAAAGTGATCGTTGCGCCGGTTGGTCCGCTGGGGATTTTTTTTTTGGTTAAAGCGAGTGAATCTAGGTCTCACGTTGGAGATGAAGTGTGTTAATGTTTACGTGGCAGTTGTTTCAAGATGGCGCCCGTTGGCAGTGCGTCATTTCATGTTTCTTTTATGTGAAAAGTTCTTTATTAATGTAGTATGATAGCGAAATTTGTAGCAGTGTGTTAGTGGTAAAAAAAGTTGAATATTTATGTGATTTTCGCTCTCGCTTTTCCTACAAGTTATTGATTTAAACAAATGTATGGGTGTACGTCAAAATCAACTTAAACTTATTATTAGTTTTCTGTGACATCGGAACAAAAACAATGCTAACATTCAGCTGACTTCATGGATAACTTTTCCCCAATATATCCCAGAATCAGTTCCAAACTAATGTTTTGAGAATGAACAATTTGCACTGTGTTGTTAGTAACGATGTTAATGTAAAAGTTCATTTTAAATGTCAGTATATATTTAAAAGATAACCTTTTAGCTCAACAAAAGCATGTTACGCTTCCAATATTTTATCAAACGTTTTCTTATTACGTTCAAATAGAATTAACGTTCTTCAATCACTTCCCCGCCATTGGCTTTAAATGTTGAGCAATTCACTCGAATTGAAGCTTAATATGATATAACATTTATAAAGAAATATAAGAAAAATCTCATATCAAACCAGCATTCAATATACAGTGATATATTTAGAAATGAAGCGAACGAGACTTAAATGAAAAACTGGATTTGTACTTTACGTTGTCGGATACTCTGTAATGTTGTATTGTTAGATTAGCTTATGGTCTTTGGTTTGGATACGTGTACTTTTTGCTCTTGGATGATAGAAGGAATGCTAGTAATGGTATAATATTAAAGAAAAAATATTAATTGGTGGCACAGCAGACATGAAAGATAAAAGATGAAACACAGCATAAAATATAAACAAATTAAAAACCGGCCAAGTGCGAGTCGGACTCGCGCACGAAGGGTTCTGTATTATTATCGCCAAAAACGGCGAAAAACGTACGTTTTTTGTATAGAAGCCCCACTTAAATATTTATTTTATTCTGTTTTCAGTATTTGTTGTTATAACGGCAACAGAAATACATCAGCTGTGAAAATTGCAACTGTCTAGCTATCACGGTTCATGAGATACAGCCTGGTGATAGACAGATAGACAACTAGATAGACAGACCGCGGAGTCATTTGTAATAGGGTCCCGCTTTTACCCTTTGGGTACGGCACCCTAACAAGGAACGCCGTGTGACACCAGAAAGTCTCCTATCTCAGCATGTGCAGCGATTTTTAAGGAAAAACATGATAATATGCATTTCTTTTCACGACTTTTGAAAGGAATTTGATAAAAAAAAACAAAGCCAATGAAATTTCAAGAGATTATTCTGAGCTATGCAGTATTAATTTATGACAGAAGAATCCAAATGGAAAGACGTCAGGCATAGTAAACAAAGTCTTTTACGATGCAGATAAGAGCTTGCTGATTTGACAATCTATTTCAGGTGGATTGTAAACAATCATGAGAAAATCTTTGAGCTCCTGATGGTTCCTTTGTTCCAAGATACTACGTTTGGCATCAAAAAAGAATATTTAAAAAAAACGCGTAACGCCTTCGCAAAAAATATCAACGAAAAATGTAACACGACTATACATCATTGTAAGTAGATCCCGTGCTTCATAGACCGCCAACACTATCGGTTATCCCGTGATGGATCGCGTTGGAGGCATAAATCAACTTTCACTGTATAAATCCATCGCCTCACACGGTTGTCAAATCAATTTTTTGCTATAACCTCGTGGTTAGATTATCTTGTTATTCTATTTTGAGATTAGATTCCCCTAAAGATAGGTTGTTTTTGCAAGACAATAGAGGAGAATTATGTCGTAAACGTCGCGGTGGTAAGTGGTTCTATGTGAGTGGAAACTACCTAGTTACATAGTAGGTAGTGCTATTTCAAGGCTATTTTTGGGGACATGTGTCGTACGCGGATCTTATAGGTGATTTTCTTCAACTATTATTATATAACTATACACTTCAATGTTTAACCGGTATGCGTATATGACTAAATGCATGAACGTAAATGAAATAAAAGGTATGCAAGGATCGTAGCAGGTGACGTTTTGTAGTTTCTGCCCACAACCATGGGAAAAAGGTTTGAGTAATTGAATGTTTACAAAATTTGAAAGTGACAGATCTGCTTGAAAGGACCGGAACGGATACATTCAACCGCACATACATCCGCTTGTCAGATTTTTACCTCTGTATTAAATTAGATCAAGATGTTAAAATAAATTCATAATGCAATTCATAATACAATTTATAATACAATTCATAATACAATATACCGGGATCGGTCAATGTGGCAACACTTGAGGAATGCCTATGTTGAGCAGTGGACGTCTTTCGGCTGAAATGATGATGATGATGATGGAAATGACAATTCACCGGACTAGACTCGTACAAGGACCTATATACATACATACATCTATTCATACATTTATACATCTGCCTAGGCTTCTCCCAACTTGGGTTCAGCTTCCAGTTTAATCGGCTGCACGTGAGTACAAGTATTTTAGACGGAGCGACTACCTATCGGGCCTCCACAACTCAGTAACTGAGTAATACGATACCCCTTTGGTAAGACTGGTCAGATGTCCTGGCTTCTGACTATCCGTAACGACTTACAAAGATGTATCAATGATAGCCGAGACCAACAGCTTAGCGTGCTTTCTGAGGCTCGGAGGAGTCTGGTATGTCAAGATCGTCCTCAACAAGCGTTTCTTAAATAAACTAAAAATGTAAAAAGTATACGTGCGGTTGTTATTATTTAGCCATTACCTCCTCAATATTATTTACAGGATTTGTTCTACCAATATAAGCCAGCCAACAATATTTCATTACCTCAGTTATTTGCATCAAATGAATCCAATATTCATATCATCAAAATGAGTCCAACACAAACCTAAATATTTGGTTTGGTTGGTTCATTTTGCCTAAATAAAGCTCATTTTACGCCTAGATATAAGCCTTCATTAGAAATGTTTAACTACTGGAAACATAACCACTACCAATTCAAATTAAAGTGATTATAGGAGCAAAGCTCGCCTCAGTGTGTTTAAACCAGTATGTATATCAGTGGATGGGCATGGACATTCATCAAAACACAAATATAGAAGATCGTGCCCAAATCACGCGAATTCGAATTTATTCAGCACATTCAAATTGCATGACCACGTTTTGGTCTGCGTAAATTCTGTACCGAAATTATGAGCGCTACGGATACGAATACCGTAATACCGCTTAGACTCAAATACCGGAATCCGACGTACCGTAATTCGGAAGTTTTCCGGAACGCACGACACTAAGGGAAGTATGTAAATGCTTAAAATGATCGTTGCCTTTTCTGTATTCCATTTTCGGTATTTTAACAAGTTCCTTAGTAGTTTGTCGCTGAATTTTGTGTAATGAATATTAGGCTTCATATATTTCGTTATTTTAAAGCGTTGTAATTAATAGCGTAGGTTTTAGCTATAGATACAAGTTCGACATTTTTATTACTGTGATAAGAAATTAGCAACAAACGACTGTCAACGTCATTTCTGTTTCTCCGTTAACTTTTTCTAAACCACGCAACGGATTTTAATACAGTTTTCACTAGTAGAGAGACCGATAAAGTAGGATAACTTTTGTATGATATTATAACGTGTCCCTTGCAAAACACGGGGTGGTCACTAGTATTTTTTTAAACTGTCTTTTTCTTACCCCGATTGACATAAACTTTTATAACTTTTTGGCCTCGTTTACGAAGTCGCGTGCAGCATGGCGTCTTGCGGCGTGTCGCTTCTACGTAAACGCCAACGCTTCTCCGTTAACGCTTTCATACAACGCCATAATATATATTTGAATTTAGTGCGGTCTGAGAGCAGTAGTTGCCCAGTGGCAATGGCCGCGTCTTACAACTTGTAGGTCGTGGTTTCGAACTCAGGCAGGCGCTTTACTTTGTGTAGATTATTTCATCACCACTGCTCTCAAAACGGTGAAGGAAAACATCGTGAGTAAACCGGCATATCTTAGAAGACATGTGAAATGCTCCAATCCACAATGGCCCCGCATATTGGATTACGACCCATTTCTTCTCGCAGAGAGAAGGCCTGCATGCCCAATGGACCAAATGAGAGTCTAAGTGCGGAAAGGTATCCATGCTATCCATTTCCTAGTGCAGTCCGCACCGCCAAACGCAACGCGTGACGGCCTGCGTCTCTTGGAACGAGGCCTTTATCTCTAATCACTACGGTTTTAATTTCAATCTCATCAAATAATCTACTCATCATCATCATCATCACTCATCAGCCTTTTAATGTCCCCACTGCTGGGAGAGTGGATTTCAAAAAATAATCCACCATCCTCATAATAATTTCGCATCATATCTCTGTTATAGTCACAGGTAGATGAGAATTTTAGGGAGCGGCATAGAGCGTCATTTACGGTTATTAAAAAGCCAGAAGACTATTTCGGAGAGGGTCCCGAAACCGCGCACGAACGTGTCCGGAGTTTGGCGCAAGATATTACGGTGAATGACATTTTTGAGAACGCTGATAAATCATTTGAAATTCAATGTAGATCGAAAATTTCACGGTGTATTACACATTAGCTATGTTGTTAGAATTTTAGATGGGAGGGTTGATGAAATCGATGGGACTGAATGCGAAACATATTTTTACATCTTGTACTACTTAGTTGTTTTTTTTAGATATTGTAGCTGTGTGTACTGGGCCAATCAAAAATAAAAAAAAGACGCCTAAGGAGTCACAGAGGGTTCCGACACATAAACAGCTATATTCACCAAAATAAATAAGTAACATTACTAGCTTTCATAAACAATGAAAGCACCGAATATTGCTCTAACGAAGGGACATAATTAACTTTGTCGTTCGAAAACTGTTGTCCATACATCAAATTACAAAAGTTTTACTTTTCCGAGTACATTTTATAAGTTGGTCGACTATTACACGTAAAATTGAATAGCCTACTTAGCTGTGATAGTTTTCCTTTTAATATCGTTAAATAAACTGCTGCCGTGAATTTTTTTCACATATCAAAAACCAACCATTTAGCTGGCAGGGACGACGACACTTGATTCTAACAAAAAATTGCCATTTAAAGCTTCATTTTACACAAATGGATCCCTGAATCGAAAAATGGTTTTCACAGACCCGATAATAGTTTTGAATGGCCTATCCAACGATTCCCCCACCATGGGAAAGACGAGAAAAAAAATCTCTACTTTACGTGTACCTAAAAAAAATATTTTTTTGATTTTATTTTACCACTTTATCGGCGTAACTAATATGTATCCAGGCCAAATTATAGCTTTCTAGAACTAAGAATGAGATTTGCCAAGAAGAACGGTATTTGCCATCGACACGCTAAGAGGAAGTTGTTTATTTTTTCCATTTTTTTCCTTATCGTGGCACTCTGTTGAACGCAACAATAGGCCACTCCTCTGTTAGATATCTTGTATCTGTTTAGGTTCTTTATCTTGTTGAGACTTACTACACTTCTCAAATGGGTGTCTCATTCCATCCTAATGATTTTTTCTAGTAGAGCTGGAACACTAAGTCTCTTCAATCTTGTACTAGTGAAACTAAATTTTCTGTTACTCATGTTGGCATTATAAATATTATATATTTGGTAATATTATAAGTTTCAAAATTTACAGGATTTTAATTTTAACTAATATTATAAAAAGAGAACCCGAATTTTGTGAGTAATCTCTGGAACCACTATCACCTATTTGAAAAAAACTATAATCATTTGCAAAGTATTCCAGATGGTTAAGCCACTAGTTGATAATAATTACGATGTGACTCACATCATAGATACTTTGATTGACTAATGACTAACGTAGATAGATACCTCACGCAGTAGAAATATTTACCTCATCATCCATTTCTCATTACCAACCATTCGTGTCTGTTGTTGTGTAACAACAGACACGAACACAAAAAAAAGACAAAACAAAAGCAAGCTACAAATTCAGGAAAGTTTCGCTAATCGCTCTCAGTTCCATACTCGAATCCTGACCAAAAAAACATACCTAGCTGGAAAAAGTATTTCGTATGCGCAAAGGCGAACCAACGCATTTGTGACAAAAGCCCGTGACGTAAGTACCTACGTACCTACGGGCAGGCGGAGGGAATGTATGGCTGCCTCGTTATAAGAGAGAACATGACTCCTCTAGTTTTTTTGGGCATTACCATGTGTGCCTTTAATACAGCTTTCGTTTGACAGGGTTCTATTGGAGTGGTCCGGATTAAGGTGGAGTCTTCTAATTAGTTAGTAGTTTCGGTCAGAGTTGGTTAAAGTTTGGGGTTAATAAATTAATGGGGTCTGATTTCTAAGGGTAATGTTGTTTGAATGAAGAATGACGAGGAAATCTGAGAATGGAAGAGGCTTTTTCCCATGGAAAATATAATTTAACCACGGATTTGCAGAATGTAACGCCTGAATTAATCAGCGATTTTCCTCTTTCTTCCGAAACCAAAGCGAAAAAATCTGTTTCACAGATTTCCTTAAATTAATACTATGTCCAGATCCTCAAAGCGAATTTTAAATCCGAGATTTTTACCCTGTTTCTTTTATTGCACAAATCCAACACGAACCAAAAACCAACGCAGAAACGCAACATCATTACCGCCATTCACGTTCCAATTAGTCACATCCGTGGGTTCTGTAATAAAAGACATTTCATTTATTTTTAATACCGGGCCGTAGCCATTCAAAAAATATCCCTGTCCGGCCAACTGCTGAAATGAATGTCTACCTCCACAGACAAACACAAAAGTCTTTTTGAAAATTAGCTCACTGGAGCTTAGGGAGATTTTAACTGAAATTATAAATCAAGTTTTTGTTCCCACCCTCAATTTACGTAGTGTAATGCTTGCCTGACGAAATTTGGATTAAAATGCCTTGTTTATACATCCCTGTTGCCACTTTGTCGTAACAAAGTAAGGGAATAAATTTATCAAGAATGAGAAAGTGGAGATTGTGTTGGTGACGACATTTTGATGGCAAGCCTTCAGAAATGGGTCACATTTTTTTATACTATAGCACTTCTAGCTAGTTAGATACCCGTGAACGAAGCAGTAATCAAGGAGAACTGGCTTTGTATTTATTTACATGTTAATTTTCTTATAAAGGAAACATTATAATGCACGGCGTCTCTTAGCCTGCTTATCCATTTGAATGTTAATAAGTTCTGAGACGTTAATCGGATTTGCAAGCACTTTTTTATTCCTATTTTGTCTCAGATAAGAATAAAAACCAAATGACATTAACTGAACTTACCTTGAGCGGGAGCGTAGATGTTCAGATACAAGCAATCTTCAGACTGGTTTGTGAGAAACGGGAGTATTCTTTTCAAGTACTCTAACCGCCCTTTTGATATCCTCTTCAAGACAGCGGTTTCGTTCCTTATATCGGGAAGCACTTGGGGACATACTGGGCTGAACTCTTCAGCAATTTTGACACCTGACCATTGTGCGCCGGAAACTGGAGGCATGAATCTCAGGGATCCTACAGGGGGCGATGCATAAGGCACGCCTCTAAAGACTTCAACGGGTTCTAAGAACCTAGATTCTGGAGTAACTATGAACCCTCTGAGGTCACCGTATTTGGTTCTCACGACCCGGGAACTGATGAGCGGTTGCGGTTGTTTTTCGTCCATTGCAGTCTCGCCTCTAACGAGCCTGGATGTTAGTACTGGTAGCGTAATGAAGTTTATGATCATCAGAATTAACATTTTTCCGCTTCCACCGCCACCGTCCGAGCAAATTTCCCCGCCCGCTGACTGCTATAATTCGACCATTTTGCAGTTTTGGTACTGTTCTGTAGATCATTTACTGGTTTATCTGTAACAAAGAAAGCAATGGTTGGTGAAAGAAGCTTTATAATTTCTGAAAATGGTGTTTAAATGACACAAAGGGCTTTAGAAATATAAATTAAGACGACGACAGTTGCCAACGACCTTGAGGGAACAAAATGCGCACTCGTTTCACAACCGCGCGGCCCAAAATTCAGAAGTAATTTGTACTTTCTTTACTATTCTATGACTTAAAAAAAAACTGTAGATCAAAACGTAGATAGTTAAATTGTCTTTGAGATGGTGACAATTTCATTAAAAAATACGCCCAGTGATTTTGCTGCCATTCTCGTTTTTATGTTGTGTTAGACATAACTTTACAAATTAATTACACTTTGTTATACGAACATAACTCAAAATTTTCTTAGATTAAATTATAAAAAAATAGCTTAATGTAACATATATTTTCGCAAAAAAAAACGACTAGCCGTTTAGACGTGATTCTCATTTTAAAATCAGATACTGAGGGGTATCTGCGCTTTCTTGGAATTCCCATAATTTTGACATTTATCCATTCCCTATCGCGACGCTTAAGTTGATAGAATGTCACGTGTCTAAAGCCTCTAGAATACACATAATAACGTCAGTAAATTAGAACACGCACTTAATGCCTAGGAATAAAAAAATTAAAAAACTGGGATATTCTGTCGAATTTTCATAGACTCCTAGACTTTCATGTATAAAACTCCTACATGATCGTATATTTTATTATATTCAATCTCAATGAAACGCAAGGTATACAACAATAACTAGACAGGCAGATACCAAAGGTCCAATTTAAAAAATAATATGGATGGCCCGCGTCATTCCCTAATCCCAATATACCGATTTTTGCACCAAAGACTTTCTAGATTTATCTTAACATAAAATAACGCTTGTTTTTCTTATCGTCATTTCTGTAGGTTTCGGGGCCAGGTCCACCATTCATGTAATGGTTGGCCATATCATGAAGTAATCAATTCTAAGATCTGACCATGACATAGGCATCAATTACTCCGATTCGCCTAACACTGTGAATCCTATCATTGTTTTTACCTCTCTGCCACATAGGTACCGTCAATTTCACTCCTTTATGTTCTCTTTCTAGAATTATTACTAAACCTTCTACTCCTTGTACCATACAGATACAAGTCGCCACGTCACGTACTACTCGCTCGCGGCACTCATTATTAGAACATGTTTAATCAAAACTGACGCACGTCTTTAATCATATTCGCCATAGAATTCGGCTTTATTATACAAAATAATATTTAGTTCAGTACATTCCGTTTTGTAATGAGTTTGTTTGAACATAGAAGTTGCGTCGTCTATAGGAAATATTTGAATGTATAGTAGAGTAGTTTCTGCCAGTGGTTTCGCCCGCGTGTCTGAAATCATTCGAAGGGAGTATACAGCCACGACAAACATTATTCAATGTTATAGTTCATGATCATGATCTACCCGTGTACCATTATTTCAATCAAATCTATTCAGCTCCATCAGGCAGGAAGACAGACCGACACTTACTTTTACATTTCATTTCAATAGTATTACTATGAATATAAATTGAAATCAAAAAGTCCCTTCATAGTGGAAAGCAAAGCATTGATCATCACGCTTCCTAACTGTGCTGGGTGCTTGCAATTTTATAACAATTCCAAAAACGGCTGTATTCATTATAATAATGCTTTCGGAAGTCTCAAGTCCAACAGCTTTTAGTTTTAGTACTTTTTTCCTTTGTGATTAGTCGAGATTTCCTTGAGAAGTTTTATTCACTGTTAGTCGTTGAGAATACTAAATCAGACAGTACTTTAGTAAATATTATTAAATTGATTTGCTTCTGGAATTTCCCATAATTCACATTTGTTAACATTAAAAATAACGTTGAGGCATTTCAATAAATTAAATTAAAACTGTTTATTTAAAAATTTAAATTTTATTTACTAACTTACTCAAAACTTAACTTACTTAAAATTGAAAATTGTAAAAAATTACAAACTAACACTCAACTACTCAAAATATGTACTTAAAATTGCAAAATTATAAACTAAAATTCAACTTCGGTCAACTTTAATAATAAGAAAAGTCATGTTATTATCCATAGTACCATTCTATTAACATTCCGGTTTCACAACTTATTTAAATATTGCTGAATTTGTACAATTTCGATATAGTCCTTTATGTTATCCAACAAAGCAATAGTGGTTTAGTCCAAAATAGTTTATTGAGTTTTGTTTCATTTTTGAACGGGACACGTTTTGTAGTTTACAACTAAATATAACTTTCCACGAATATAATAGTTGTAGTAAAATTTGTAGATAGACAATAGAAAATTATTTTCATTTCATATTTCGTTTTTAGATGTGGAGAATAGCAGTTTATGATACTGTCATACAACACAGGTTATTCAAAAAATGTGTATAAACCGAGCTGCAGGCGTAGTTTATGTGCAGTTCCATACGCTACTTTTAAATTTCATCAACCTAATCAAAAAAAGGATCTACCTAATCATTTTATAGCTTTTGATACATTGTTTACACCATTATTATCTTTCTTTACCGTACCAAAATAATAATTGTAGGAACCGTTTAATGAAAAAAAAAATATATTTATGCCTATTTTATATCCAATTAAATCATATAAAATCTACAATCACAACGTTATGTTACAAATAAGAATCCAAAAAATATTGTATAAACAAGTACTTTATATTCGTGGATTGGTAAAAATAAAATAAAAAAACCATTACAGTGCAACATTTACCTTCGATTTTCAAACAACTGTATCATTAAATAACTTTTTAATTTTCATAGCATACTTTTACTTTTTAATTTATTGGGCTCATTGACATAATGTAGAAAAGTAGTGTCATTGTCTATGGAGGCGCGCGCTGCTCAGTCATGCGCAAACATATTTTTTCCGTTTCCGCTTTTGTTTTATTTCAACTGTATGAGTGAAGATAAAATAGTGTATGCAACGGCATACAATTAGGTAATAAAACACGAGCGTAGGTATGTCACACGAGGCGAAGCCGCGGTGTTAATAACATTACGCGAGTGTTTTAATAACTCCTATTATATGACTGTTGCATAAACTACTATAGGATACTGGGACCACACTATCTAAAAATTAAAACACCATCGTCTCAAAAAGAAGAAACACATCAGTATTTAACTATGATATCACTATTTAGTTTATTTTTCAACGGCTAGTTACCGTTTGGCCATTTTAACTTTCATTAAGGCCATAGATAAGGAAGAAACGTTTAAGTTTTAATTTAATAAAGTTACTATTTTTGATTTCATAATAAATTGGCACTTTACATAACCTTAAGAGAGCAGATAAAAGTTATTTTTATTCTGTAAAAGTTAGTAGATTGATAGAGAATACCAGTTGTTGTGATTTCATAATATTAACATTAATCCTCCCATATTGTTAAGAGATATTCGAAATATAAGTTAATAATATTTTACCTGTTAACATGTAATAAAACAAATCGAGTGTATCTCAATTAAGTTAATTACTAAAAATTTGAATAACGGCCCATCCCAGTATTTTATTGGGTGATATTAAATTATTTACGATACTCCCATTTGGGCAGCGTATGCACAAAATATAATTTATTAAATTACCTATACACATAGCCAGCTGTGGGATGTTTTATCTTTAACCATATTATCAATTTATTATTGAAAAGGTTTTTTGAAAAAAATTAACAGTATTAATTCACCAGCAGCCTAATTGCGTAAGTGAATTCGACAGGGCAAAGGGAAAACTCCATGAAAGAGTATGCCACATTCTGTTTAAAATTTTTTCGGTACCAGTCAATATTGTGACACTTGGGGGGTAGGCCTATGCTTAGAAGTGGACGTCTTTCAACTGAAATGATCATATGAGATACTTCAAGTATCGAGTCTCTCAATTGTTTTTCAACTCATGAAGTCAAGCAGCTCCACTTGTCTGTCAGTAAAAAAATTTAAAACCCCCTACACAACTACCTCTAAAAACTAGGGGATTATGAGATTTTTTTTTTCAATTGAAAAAACACGATTCGTTGAGCAAAAAGAGCATAACTTTTGAATAGCTGCTCCGATTTCCATCAAACATAGCTAAGAACACTCTCGACAGCAGCTCCTTATAAAAAAAAAGAAATCATAATTGGTTTATCTGTTTAGGAGCTACGATGTCACAGACAAACACACAAATACACAGATTGTGTATCTGTGCATTCATGTATCTGTCTAACTCAAACTCGTAAAATTTATAACACGCCTCTTTTTCCGCCGGGGGTTACAAACAAAACAGTGCTATCTTTCCTGCCTAAACTCGAGCAGTATCCAGTCATTCAGCCCCCACCACAAAGTTACTACTCCGCCAACCTACTTTCGATCCCCTATTTATTTCCCCGCCAAACGTATTTGTTAACCCTATCCATGCTGATCAGATGGCACGTACCTTGAGTTATTGGTACAATAAATACGTTCCAGATAAACAAGCCGAGAGCTAAGCATGTAAACAGCAGTCGTAAAGTGGTCCCTCCCAAAGGAATCGCTTCCTTACCGAACATAAAACGCGTGATATGTATTCTTTGAATATTTATAGCGAGTGGACAAGCAGACGAATAGTTTGGGCTTGGTAATAAAATCCGGTGTTGAATGATTTATTTTTGGGGATCATGCAGTGACGGGTTAGCATATCCTCGCAAATCGAGTAATGAAAGACATGTATAATGAAGAAGGCAGTTTGCTTGAAATTATTAGAGAACAGTGGTGGTCCAGTGTTTATGGCCCCGACTATGAGTCGTGGATTCAAACCCAGGTAAGCGCATTGATTTGTGCTATTTAATTCATTACCACTATTCTCAAAACGGTGTAGGAAAATATCATGAGGATACAGACATGTCATAGAATAAAAAATTCGCAGTCATGTACCACGTAGGAAACCGCAAGGTCCCCGCGTGGTTGATTATAGTCCATTACCACTCACAGGCGGCTTGTGTCCCACCAACGAGAGCATTATAAAAAGAAAAAGAGATTACTATAGACTGAATTTGTTATACTACGCTTTAATTCTTCATATTCAACCTACAACGTTCCCTCAGCTAGGATAAAGGCCTCCACTATGAGAGAGGCAGTATGCCATATGCCAACAAGAATGACCAATGAAGGTTGATCAATATAAAACATCTTTAAAAAATTGGTTCTAGGACATGTTTTTTTCAAGTATTACCTTTTTTGTGCAGTAGTGATAAAATGAATTACACAAAGCAAAAGTCTGAGTGCTAACTCAAGAAATACAACTTATATAACACACGAAACTGTGACACTAAATTTTGTAAGTGACCTGAGAGCCTAGTTCACCTCAACCTGTAGTTAATTTTCTGAGAAGGATACTTATCTCAGAGGCCCAGAGGCTCTAGACATGTAGCATTTGATGCCAGCGAAGTCGATAGTCAAAATGTCAAAATGCAAGGGACTGATCACGTGATTTTTTGATATCGATTGTCAATCTCATCCGATAGAATTTTGCCTTTGAAAAAGTCGCAATCGCGTCGTGATGATAGAATTTAACTTGTCTAGGGCCTCTAGACAAGTGTTCTATCATCGAAAACGTGGAGATTGCGATAAGAAAAACGGCAAAAATGTATGGGGCGCCAAACGCTATTGAAACGTCACGAGATCAACTCCTTACTTTTTGGCAATTCGACCATCGCCATCGCTGACATTGAATGACACTTTTCTAGAGTCTAAGATCACCCAACCGATCCCTCAAAAATATCTTCCCCGTACTCCTTTAGATACACCGCAAAAGTTCTCCCTCCTTACAAGATAAGGTCAATATCACCAACATTTTTACCGAAGCGTGATTAAGAATCTCCTATTACACGGTCAACAATGTATTGTAAACAGCATTGCTTCTGAATCGTATCAGAAGCCATTGTACACGATCGGACAATGTGCCCGGTTTACAACGGCAGATAAGGCGCGGGACACAATGGCTTGTTTGCGATACAGATGCCTTTAAGGTGGACACACATACACTTCATCCCGGATTTTTTAAGTAAATAAGTATTGGTTGAATTGGCGGTTATTTCTTGTCTTGGTTCCTTGTTGTGAGTTATTTGTATGAGGATGATATAGACTTTTACAGATGTAGTGACAGTATACAGTTGAATACCGACTGACTTCTTGTCATTCATTCAACGGAATGACTGACAATTATTCAGTCATCAACTCACTTTACCAATTAGCCCATAAGCCCTTAGCAAAATTGTGACATTTTGTCAAACGCAAGTAAGTAGTTTTAATTGGTTGAATAATTTTAACAGTGAATTTAATCATTTGCATTACATTTTTGACGCATTGATGATTTCCTTCTAGAAACCAACCGTGAGTCGCTGAAGTATCACTAGGACACCTGTACCTAATTTTCAATTTCATGGAATTCTAATATACCAAACCCGCTTTATTACGAAACCACTGAGACACATTGCATACGTAAATCCAACTTTCTACCCGCTCCGTAATTATAGATAGATATACGGTAGATCCTCATATAGGTAAGAAACGGTTAGTCCAAGTAAGCATAGAAGCGGTAGGTCCATATAAGCCAATTCTCCACAAAACAGCTTACTAGAAATAACCTCTAGTGTATTGGCTTGTATGTATTTCGTTATTGGCAATCAAGTTCGACGGAAAGTTTAGCTATCGGAAATTCGGTTTTATTGAATGCAACGGGACCGTTTGGGAGAACGTGTGTCGTGTTTGTAAATACTTTGACAAACATTCTTTTATGATATAAAAGTATTGGCAGTCGGAGAGTAGTGCAGTTATGATAATCTAATGCTCATTTGCAAAATGTGAGTCCACAGAAGATCTTAAACAAAATCTAAAAGGTAGTAAATTGTAAAGAAAAACAAAAAATAGGTCAAATTGCAATCAGGACTGCTGAAAGTTTCATTATGAAAAAAAACTAAATTAATGGGCAAGGATCGTAACAGGTGGCGTTCTGTAGGGTACCCCCATGAGGAAAAGGCTTGAGTTTATGTTTATATGTTTGTACTACTCTAAGATAAACAATGGTATGGGCCTGTGATCGGGAGGTACCAAAACATGCGACTAAAATAGTGATGAATTTAAATTAAACGTGAATTAAGGAGTGGGAGGGAGGACGACAAAGAAACAATTAATAGATAATATGACGTATCAGAAATGGGAATAAATAGTAGCGTGACGATACAGGGAATAATTGTATGAGAAAACAGGTTGTTTCAATCCCAAGCAACATAGGACAAGGGCAGAAAAAACACACAATAATTTTCGACAATCATCCAAGTAGAGCATTAAAAGATCTTACATCTTCACGAGATGTGGTGGCCTGGTGGTAGATCTCGCCTCGCGCGGTCAAAGTTCGTGAGTTAAAATCCGGGCAAGTATCAATGTGACTTTTTCAAATTCATAAATGTACAGCTAGGCAAGAAAGTCCTGAAACGGAACTAAAATATTTAATCATTGGCAACACTATTTCTATCACGTCGCGTCAAGTACATGTTATGTCATTACACTCATTACTTATATTCGGTGACTGTTTCTCGCGTTTGTTTTAACTGATTTGTGTAATTTCGGTGATATTGGTGACCCATTGTGTTCAAAATGAACAGATTTTTAATCCGTAGATCAGCAAGAGCTATAATTTATAAAGTGTACATGAGATGTTTGGCATAACTCGAAGCCGAACAAATTTTATCCGAATTCAATGTTTTTTTTATAAATGAGCTGCTGAAATGACGGGTGAAATTTTATTTTATGTATGTAATCAGATATCACGTGTATTTTAACGTGCAAAATCTAGTATAAACCTTAAAAAAAAATATATTTATTTACGAATTTGAGGTTATGTTTACAAAACGCGTTTATAAAATAGAGCGTCCGTATAATTTTGATACTTTTGCTAATATTACATAAATCACAGAAAAAAAATAATTACAGCATTTTTTTGTTACAATACAGCATACTTAATGTAAGGTCAATTGAAATCAAAGTTTGTTTAAATAAATTATCATTGTATTTTAAATTCATAAAAATAAGTAATTGAAGTTTATATTTTATTGTTCTAGGCAGTCTGTGGCTGAACAAGCGGTTCGGATCATTTCTGGAAAAATTCATGTCAACGTGTTGTAATCAAAATAGAAAGAGATTATTATCGAAAGGGACAAATTGTTAAAAAAAAATCATAAGCCTACAAGATGAAAGCAGCAGTAGTGACATATCTGAAGATAGCCAGCAGAGTATTGGCGTGGCTCAGACGAAAACATTTTTGATGCTGATTAAAATTTTTGATTCTGATATACCTTCCTTTTTATTTTTATTTAGAACATTGTGAGACCTTTACTATCATTTTTATTTGCAACCACCAACTCTTCGGAACTTTTTGCCTGTGGTTAGAGGAGAACTTTGATTTGTGGCACACAGATACACAGTACCTAGTAAGGCTTTCACGATCACTGTGACCTAAACCCTATTGATTTTACCTAGGGTTTGCAAAACATAAATGTGAGGCAAGCATAATGTGGGATCAGTTCACCTATGGGTATCTAATAGTTTTATTTTTAATTCATTATTTTTTCTTTGTTTTTTTTTTTTATTATTCTAGGCAGTGGCTGAACAAGCATTTCAGAGTTTTTTTTTTCATAAAACCCACAAATATACATATTAATTGTCAAAAAAAAAAAATATTATACCCGTTTTTGTAGAACAAGATAGGGTTACAATATGCATGATAGTGGCGCCACCATTAATTTCATGAATTTTTGGCTAAGCTGTACTTTTAAGTTAATCTTGCAGATCGCTGACAACAACGAAAGAAAACATGGCGAGGAAACCTGGGCTTATAGTTTATTAGCTTTTACCCGCGGCTTCGCTCGCAGTGAAGCCATTAAAAAAATATTTATTTTTTTAATAAAACGTATATTAAGTTACTTCTTATACCTCCAAGAATTTATGTACAAAGTTTCATGATGATCGGTTCAGTAGTTTTTGCGTGAAAGCGTAACAAACAAACTTACATTCACATTTATTATATTAGTATGATTCTGTTAGTTAATTAAGTCCGAAATTGCCAACCTGCATTGATCAAGCGTGGTGCTCAATGCTTATGCCTTCTCTGTGCGAGAAGAGGCCTTTGCCCTTCAGTGGGATAGTAGCAGGCTATTATTATTAATTTATTATAACATCTTCACAAGCCACAATACTTATCCGGCATACTAAATAAGACAGTCCTGCTATCAACATGTCAGACTGGCTAATCTATTCGCCACAACACCAGCTATTTCCATTTAACTAATGCCAACACAGGTGAAGTCAAGTCCCCGGAGACGGCTGTTGGTTCATAATTATTATTATCTATTTGTGTTGACAGAATTCATTAGCAAGAGAAGCACGTAAGCAAAATTCAGCTGATGGTTTGCATGGTTTTGCTAGTATCGTAAAATGAGGCTACTTTGCTCCGTTTTTTTGCTCCATAATTTGAAAAGTGTGGCTGACGTAAAATCATTCTTTGTTATGGCTTTGTTATGGCTAAAAAAACAATCATACTTATAAATATTTTTGAGATCTTAGATCCCCCAATCGAGTTCAGGATCAGTAAAAAAACTCACGACGACCAATTTTCTTTGGTGCAGTACATCCCGGTATGTAACCCCCATGGCACCAGCCAATAGAGAGATATAAGAATACAAATTCGTGTAGGTACTTTTCTATCATATTTACGTAGCATATTTCCTATAAAAATAACAATTTGAATTCACTTTAAGTTAAGTAGCAATTAGAATATTAAGTTTTCAAAAACGTAATTTGTAACTTTGCTCCAGGAGCAAAATATCCCCAAACATAGCGCAAAGTAGGAATGTGAAAGTAAAAGAAGTTATAATCCCAAATAAATCTACACATCAAATAAATACTACCTGATAACGTTAGCTAATTACACACCCAATTACATAAAACCCTCCTTACCTCAAATATCCTAGTAGATTCGCCGATGGAGGTGACTTTTGCAAACTATTATTTTTTAAACAAAACACTAACAACAAAATAATTGCTACCATAAAGAGAAGAAATGTAGGACACCGGCAGTGTATAATTTAGTGTTGCCAATCCTATAAATCATTTATCGGATGCGTTCAAAAAAATTTCAATTTCCTTGTAGGTTTGGAGAATTGACCGAAATAATCTTTTTTTTTAATTTGGAGCATTTTTACCTTCACGGAGCAAAATAGCCTTATTTTACAATTTAGAATCGCTTGCACATCCCTAGGTTTTTTTGCAAACTCCAAGTTAGTAGCAAACAAAGATAGGTGCATTAAGTATGACATATTTTAATTTGAGTCTGGGGTTTTTAAATTTAAATTTTATAATAATTTTTTATGTTTTTTAAACAAAAATTAGTAGACACGTTTCGATCGACAAGGTATTGAAACACGTAATTATGACAACATAGATATGTTGTCATAATTACGTGAAAGAACTCAGATTCAAAGAGTAAAATGATTATAACCTTTGAATGGCAGAATCGATTTTCGTCGAACATAGCTAAGAATACTCTCGACAAAGTCCCTTTTCAAATAAAATAACTAAATCGAAATCGGTTCATCCATTTACGAGCCATGATGCCACAGACGAGACACACAAATACACGACACACAGATACAAAGACACCCCTCTTTTTCCGTCGGGGGTTAAAAATAGGTATGACACTATACGCTTTGTATAGTACACTTGTTTGCTTTAGAAGAAGGCAATCAGAACGATCCTGCTTACTAAGATTATGATGATGACCATCCCTGTTGGGCAGTCATTAAGGTCGCAGTCAATAGAGGATAATGTTTGTTTTTATTGCCATTAAAGCTGTCACTAGACAACGAAAAATGTTTTTTTTACCAAGTCCTATCTGTACTTTGGAATAAATCTTATGTGGCCATATTTATTTATTTATTATTTTAATTTGATATTTAACGTTTTTTTAATTTTAACTTAACATTTAGTGTTTTTTTAATTTGGTTTTCTGTGTTTCTTTTTTTAATTTGATGTTTATAGTTTTTTTTTCTATGGTAGTGTTTTAAATCGTGGAAAATGATGTTGGTTACACATTTCATCGTATTTTTTTGTAATTCATTCTGTAAAATGTATTGTATCTCTGTTTGTTCTAACCTCATTAATAAAAAAGAATAAATAATTCAAGTAGGATTGTACCAAATGGACATATTTATTTTCACGCTCAAGTAAGCGTCAATCTCAATGGTGGCTGTGAACCCCTCTCCGGGGGGACATGAATTTGCTAATGCACAGTGACTCGCCTCGTGTTCTAAGCCGTCGTTAACTTTGAATTGTATACGGTAGTAAAAAAGAATTTCAGAAATGTCGTAGCTAAATATTTGTAACCTAAATCACCGAAACCGGGTACACTAATTTGTTTTACCTGTGTAAAACAAAAGTATCATCTGGTAGGCATGAAATACTGCTTATACCGTCGCCAAATATTATATAGTCGCCAAATATAATATTTAACTAAACTTCAAAACTATAGGGCAAAGTCAAACTCAAGTCTGATACAAAATATTACACAGAAAAAATACTCAAGATTTCTTTGAACCCTATTATATCTTGAATATTTCCACATCATAATTCTTCTTAGATATTCCTTCTTAGATCAACTGGAACTAAGCTTGTTGACTTCACTTATCTTTAACATCAATGAGTACTAAAGAATATTGGAAAAAGATTTTTCAAAAAATATATCAAAAGAGAGGTCTTAAACCGTTGTTCTTCTAAAGTTATGTTCGTCAGGATAAGGTGGCAAATGATATGTGAAAATCAAATTTACTTTAGTGTTTAGGAGTTAACGAGCCTTGAAGATGGTTTAGCAAAGGTTAGCAAGTTCAGCCACTACGTGCTTTATCTAGTCTGGTGGCTGAAATATTAAGGGTCGTGTTTGGCAAGTCTTTAAGTTTGTTCAAGCAAATCATTACGTTTTTTGAGCTTTTAGCTGTCTCTGGTTTTGTTTACAGTATATTTTCTTACAATATAACGATTATTTATAATAACACACCATCTATATAATTTATTATATACACAGATAAATAACATTGAAGGGTTTTATGCAATCTCAAAAGGACAGCCTTTTAAAATAAAACTGTGCATATATCAATCTGTTTGTGCCAGCTAATCTCCAAAACGGCTCGACCGATTTGACAGAACTTTCACTGAAAGATAGTCGATGTTATAAGGAATAACTTAGACAACTTTAATTTTGGAAACAAAATTTGAGTTCCGCGCAAAAAAATTATTACGTCGACAAAACCGTGAAAAGCTTATTTAATTAATCTAACTCTTACTAATTTTATAAATGTTTGTTGTTTATTGGATGAATGAATGGTATGTATGTTACTCAATCACGCCAACACGAGTGAATGGATCTGGATGAAAGGCACAGTGATAGATTATAGTCTGGAATAACATATAGCGTACTTTTTATCCCTGTATAATGTATTGGGATAAGAAAATAGTTTGCACGTGAGCAAGGCCGCTGGCAGAAGCTGGTTATAAAAACTCAATAATAATTTACTATAAGAGTTATCCACTTGGCGAGATACTGGGTTGGACAAAATTTAATCAACTTGAATGTAATAAATAGTAATAGGTATTGTTCTAAAGATAACGTCATCTGTATGTAAGATCATATTATTAGTCAGCAGATCGTGTGATCAATTCAGCAGCAAGAGTTTTAGTATCATTACAAAGTGATATGCCACAATCACAGACAAACTACATGGTCAAAACAACTGTGCACTTGGTGCTGTCACGTCACTCTGACGTTTGACTCTCGCTATTAGTGCACAAGGCAAACGCAGGGCGCCGCGCGGGTAGCCGGGGGGAGGGGTCGATGACAGTCGATCATCATCGTCATCATCATTTCAGCCAAAAGTCGTCAACTGCTAACTGAACAGAGGCCTACCCCAAGTGTCGCTACTTTGACCGGTCCCGTACGTCTCGCATCCAGCAGATTCCCGCAACCTAAACCAGGCCATCGGTCCACCTAGTGGGAGGCCTTCCGACGCATCGTTCTGGAGTGGCGACCGCGAACCGGCAGCTCTTCGACAGTTGGTATGCACATTTGTTTGGACCATGTTGTAGTAACATTTTCATGACTCGCTTTGGTCTACGTTTCAGTTTTACGCCGAGTTGGCCCCCGCAAGACATTGAACAAACGAAATAAAAAAAAAAGTTAATAAAATCAAAAAACCCGACTGCAAAGATGTAAACAAGAAGAAATCATGCCTAGTCGGAGGATACAAATCGTGAGCTGGCTGACCAAAACTTTAGATATCCTTCGACTGCACAGCATGATTTTCTTCTTGTTTACATCTTTGCAGTCGGGTTTTCTGATTTCATTAAATTTTTATTTAAAACTTATATTGAATATTACAAATATACATACAAACACACAAGATACGCGCGAAAAATATAACCCTTTTCTTGCAGCTGGGTAAAAATAGCATGAAAATATATACATTCTGAAATCCCTGACTTTTTATAACAAACACAAAAAGTTTTGATGCTCTACATCAAAACTTTTTTGTGTTTGTCTCCTAATTTTATGAAAACTACTTTTTATTTCAGGTTGTAACACAACTTAATTTTCATCAGACAGAAATATAAAAAATATTATTTGTAAAATGTTCTGAGATAGTATCAACGCTTTATTTTGTCCTTGTAGCATGTTTCGACCCCATAAAACGGCTATATAAAATAGTCCAGAGCTATTGTACAGGTCGAATAGGACAATCTGCAATAAAATGCTGCTGAATGGCCGTCGACCTCTGAAAATGTCTCTTGCACTGTTTTCTATTGTAAAAGATTAAGTTGGGACGAAGATTTGAATTTTTTGGTTCTTTTTATGCTTGTGAAAATTTGAATTAGAAAAGATTTTGTGGAATAAAATGTGCTATTTTATTATGGTTTTAAAACAGACGAGTTTGGTAAAAAACGACGTATTATTTTGTCTCTCAAGATAATACCTACAATGTTTTGTGTGGGTACTTTTAAGTGTGATCAAAACGAGACAAAGCAATTTGACATTACAGAATACAACGTCGTTTTATGTCTTCGCTTGAGAGCAATAGGATTTCTCACTATGAAATACCACGCGATTATCTCTGAAAACAACGTTTTTGGATACTTTCTTCAAAGACGTGCCTGCATAATTTTATAAATTATATTTTTTTTAAACAAGGGATAGCAAAGTACTAAATTTATCTTGGACATCCTGACAACGCTGAAGGAAAACATTGTGAGGCGAAGGACTTGCAGTAAATGTAAGTTTGAATTCGACAACCCATATTGAGCTAGCTTGCTGACTAACCAGCTCAAAGAACGCACGCGCGTTCTTGGCTTGCATTAATTGCTTTATAAGTTTAAAAATCCGTCTACTTAGCAGCGTAAAATACTGATATTTTAATAAAATTACGCATCTAGAGATGCAGATATATAAACGTAATCGAAGAAAATCTATACAATACCTTTATACGAGCAATTTTTATATATATTTATATTTATAATCTGAATCTCGGAAACAGTTTCGGTGGCGATAAATCGATCTAGCTCGGTTTCATTTTTAGAAAACGTCGTATTCTCTATTTTCACCCGAGCTGAGCTCGTTCGCCCAGGTACTGAATATTTAAGGTCCATAGAAGGTGACGCTCTGTAGTTCCAAGATGGAAAAAAAATGCGTGATTTTGTGTAGATATAAAAGCTCAAACGTAAAATCAATAACCGCTAAACAAGACACAAACACTTCAATTAAAAGCACATTGCTACCCACTCGAGGCACAATAATATGTGGTAACTACATCTCTGCAAACAGAGTCACGTTGCAAGCCAATAACAGCGAACGTAGTCAGCTTACCAACCAATAGGAGCACACCTCAGGGATCGGTTCTCCAATTAAACGCAAGTTGCAGAACAATAAGCAACTGATACGTTTACAAAACTGGGATTCACTTGGAAGTTATAGTATCCATATCTTTGGAACTACTTTCTGGGGAATAGCGAGTTTGAGCTTTGTATCAGGTAATGCAATAGGTTGGTTTTTAAAACTTGTAAAACGGCAAAATTTTAGTAAAATGTTTTAGACTTCATGAATTTGAAAGATTTTTGCATGGGTTTTTTATTATTATTTTAGATACGCTCGCGTTGGGCCACTATCTCACCGTATGGTAAGCAATGATGTGGTTGATGGTGAAGCATGCTTGCCTAGAAATAACTCATTTACCCTTGACTTTAAGATTCTTAGGCTATAACTATCAGTAAATAGACTTCGGAATGGAATTTGTTTCGTTTCGTTTCTCAAAACGTCTTGTGCGTATGAGTGTGTTTACTATAGAAACTGCTGTTACATACTTTCTTTTTTAGAATCTTGCATATTTTTATTTCATAATCTCAATCACCTAGGTTGTATAAAATAAGACACAGTTATTGTTTGCTTCGCTTTGTGTCCTCCGTTTATTTCTTCTAAACAACAAAACAGATTTTTAGGCATCATCATCCTCGTTTCAGCCGAAAGACTGTCCTTCTCTGTATGACAATAGGCCTTTGCCTTGCAGTGGGACAGTATTATTATTATTTAATAAACAACTACCTACTAACGGAAGGTATTATTATTATCTGCCTATACTGTCCCTCTACAGGGCAAATGCTTCTGTTTCCTCCTTCCACTTTCTCCGATCTAACATATAACACAAACGAAGTCCTACAAGGAAGACGAATTGCAATATTATAACGTCAATTGAAGAAGACATAACTTGGATCTCTAATCTTTAGAAGAAAATTTAAGACACGCTTTGAAGACACAAAAAAAGCAAAAAGTACAATATCAGTCGAGAAAATGAATAAATAACTTGCAATACCACTTTTCTCACTCAATATAAAGAGCTGTGTTCTTATTCAGCACTCGTCATTTCGCCCCTGAGCTGTGACGTCACTAGTCCACGATTCAATGCGCCTACACGGGGCATGAGACTGCAATTTCCCGCCAGACGTGTCTATTCATTTCTATAGTCACTGCTATAGGTCTACGGCGGCTGACAAATGACTTGCTTCAATAGCATCATAAGTGAAAAGGAACCCGTTGTATTTGAGCTGAAGATATTAGGTGCTGGTTAGAATGGAATGATGTTAAATGCTTTTGCTGTAGTTGTGAAGGAAAAAATCGCGAGGAAACTTTTCTTAGAACCAAAAATTCGAAGACATGTGACATCCACCAATTAGCTCTGGGCCCGCGTGGTGGATTACGGCCCATTCCATCTCACAGAGAGGAGGCATGTGTCCTAGCAGTGGGACCATTCTAAGACTGATGATGATGATAAGGCATGTGACTAAGAATCTCATTGTCTAGACGGTTGGTCACTTTTGAAGGTTGTCTTTTGTAATAATGAGTATTTTGAGTACCTTACGTAATGTTACGTTGATATTAAAAAAGTAAATGTAAATCTGTTAACCTCGTATTCTTCTGACCCTAGAGTTAATAATTGCGGCGTCCCCCAAGGGAGTGTATTAGGACCCTTATTGTTTCTATTATACATTTTATACATACATGACTCACCACTAGCACGGGCACCCAACGCGAAGAAAGAAAATTTAGATCAAATAAATTGCACTAGATGGCTTGATAAGTTTTGTGAAATATTTTCTAGAGTCGATAAAAATGTATGTTCTTGTTTAACTAACTCTCCTAAGCCCAAAAAGTTTGTTAAAATGGACTCATAATTCACAATTCAAAGATTATTTGAATGGATCATTTAAAATTGATCCCAAAATAGATGGCGTGGTTTCAAATTTCTTAGGCATCCACTTGATTTTTGAAATTTATTTTGTAACATATTTAGTTATAATGAACTGTTAAAACATGCAAAAAATACTATAAAACGAATCGTCGCTGTATTCAAAAAAAGTATTTACAAACCGAGTAAACCCTTTTACTTGCAAGTCACTGCTAACACCATCTATATGTGTGGAACGGAACCGAACGCGATCGATGTTCTTAGAAAAATAATCAGCTTAATCAGACGAAAACGCTAGTTACGTCGGCACGGTTTCTCTGTATGAGATGAGGCATCTACATGATAATAATATATTATCTGTGCCACTACTGACTAATCATAAATGTGTATTATTTGCAGATGACATTTCAATTATTGTGACATCTGACAAAAAGTATAAAACGAAATCTGATCACGAGATGGACATTAATAATACTGTTGACGACATTATAAAATGGTTACAGATAAATAACTTTAAAAAACATTATATACAGTTTTATAAATCAAAACATACTAAATACAATTTCAAACTTTACAGGCAGGCTAAAAGAAGTTCCACAAACTAAATTCTTAGGAGAACTAGAGATCAAGATCTGAATTGGAAAGTACATCCGGATAATTTGTGCAGTAGTTTTAATAAGTTTGATTATGCTCTCAGACAAATAAAGAATATAAGCAACATAAAAACAGCAATCACAACATATCACGCCTGTATAGAATCCATCTTACGATACGGGCTTAATTTTTGAGGTAACAGCACGGATAGATACAGAGCATTTATTGCGCGGTATTTGTCCTGACGAGTTATGTAAACTATTGTTTAAAAAGCTAGGTATATTACCACTTCCGTCACTCTACATTTACGAAACATGTAATTATGTTTATAATAATATGGGATTGTTCAAAAAATCCTATAAAATTAACTCTCGAACTAGAGATCATTGCAGGCTTGTATTGCAGGAAACTCCTAAATCAGCCAGGTATGCGAAAAATTTCCTAGTCATGTGTATACGCATTTATAAAAGAATTCCAAAAGAAATAAAATTGTAATTTAAAATTAACTGATTTAAAAACAGATTATTGAAATGGCTGAAAGAACATAGGTGCTATGGCATTAAAGATTTTTTTTTTTAACAACAATCTTTTGTCATTGCGGATAATGCTCAGATAAATTATTATTTTATTGTATTGACCTTATCTGTGATATTAAACAGCAATTAAATAATAACTATTTTGCATGCAATTGATACATATTCTGTATAGCTAAACATATGGACATTAGATTAATACCCGACTGTAACAACTTTATACCATGTTAAAGGCAAATAAAGACTTATCTTAATGATATCTCTTAATGTGAGACAAACAATATCGGTTTATGTGGGTTTAGCACACACTTAGAAAATCACTAGAAAATCTTTATATCATAAAATATCTAAAGCATAACACACATTTGCAAGAAAATTCCACAAACAGAACACGAAAAACACACGTAACAAAAAAATAAATTGTGTGCAAGGCACCAAAAAAAAACGAACTACTTAAAATCCATATAAAACATCTCATTCATAACTCCTTTTATTACAGCAAAAACGAAAAACTGCATTACCATAATACCTCCGAGTAAAATTACAACGAGCAACAAAGTTCGCAATGTAGCTGTACCATGGCTGGGTAAGTGATGTTCGTAAAAACTGCTTTTAATTTAAAACCCGCAACGTATTGTCCGTTTCAACAGGAAGCGGTCGCGTCGGGTTGGTTCTGTTACAGGAAATTGCGGCCCCCGCGCCACGACCCCACTCTGACAGTTAAGCTTAGTATGCACGGACGACGTATCGCGTAATCGGTATGTGCGTTCTGAGGTTGACACACCTGTACCTGCTTCGAATTGATAATGCGGTATTTGTTACAGTTTAAAGTGCTTAGTATGTTAAGTGACACGTTGTTTAATTTTGTAATGGGGGCGAGATTAATTGTTTGTCTTAGCGATGAGGAGTTTAGTGTTAACAACAGGGCACCTTTCTCTCCGGTTCTCTGTGTTTTCGTAATGAATCACGCGCTCGGTAAATAATCTGTACCGAAATGGTTCAATCAGGAAGGCAACTGAGTCTTACAGTACAGATTCTTTATCTTGCGCAAAAGCCTAGAAAACATTGGTACAGAAACGAAAACTCGGTGCGTTTTCTCTCGGTGAGCAAATACCTTAGAAGTAGCTAAAATGAAATGAGGTTGTGACTGTTCTAGCTTTGAGAGACAAAATACAGCTGCATAATTATTTTAATTCTCCATTTACCGCCAAAGATTCCCTCTTCGTCCCTTGTGATTACCTCTCATGGCTCTTGCTATAGTATTCTTTTATGGGAGGCCATTTACAGGCTATTTCGAACTTAATCCTGCTTATCTTGTCAATGGCCCCTACATACATATTTCCGCCATGGTAGCATTTTGGCAATTCTTTATATGTTACGACGTTGTTAAATTCCACCTCTTTTTGCTCAAAATTTGCCCTAGCTGATAATTCATTTCCTTACAGATTTTTAAATTTATTTTTTTGTCGTTGCTCCTAATCAGTTTTTATTTAATACTCATACTGCACATAAAGTCAGGCCTTTTTCCTTTTTCTACTGATAATCTCATTTAAAATCCATTTATTTCAAGAGCGCTGACAAGATGATACAAAGTTAGTAAAACATTAAGAAGAAGCAGAGATATTGATTGAGAAATCGAAATTAGAAAAGTTTTATAACTCTGTGTCCCTTGAGAACAGCGAAGGCACTTAATTGAGTACCTATCTGTTGTACGCTGGGCTTAATATATTGGATTTCTATATAATGAAAATAGAAAGTTACGTCGTTATTGCCCTTACTTTAGCTATTAATAGAAATTAATCGAGATAAGAGTACTATACTGCCGTCCTGTAGCAAGGCTGTCACTTTAAGGCAAAATTTTTGGCGGCTCAGTTAGTAAGTAGTTTTTCGTATATGTGTATATAGGTAATTATGTTGTATACTGTATATTTTTATCCATGTAAATAGAGATGAATGTATTGGGGGAGACTTTTGACCAACCGTGGGATAGAAACCATTTAAAATGACGAAAAAAAATGTCTGAAATATAAATTTCCAGTTACTACACTGTAAGGCACTAACATCTTAGTCAGCTATTATTTATTTTTAAGCTATATTTATTTCTACTTTTCAGATTTTTCCTCTATTTTGTGTGTTGTTAAAGTATATTTCTTAATTCAGCATGCCTCTTGGCAAAGGTCTCCATTGGCTGTTTCCATTGTTTCCTATCTATATTGTGCCACTCTCCTCCAGTTAGGGCCCGCTGTTAGTCTTATCTCATCCTACGAATATATCAATTAGCTATAATCCCAGCTATAGTCTAAGAAAGAAAATTAATTCAAATAAATATACTTAGATGGCGTGATATGCATCTACTTGGTACTGAATTGTATGTAAAATTAACATTTTCTAGAAATGATTATAAAAAATTAATGTTCTTGTTAAATCAACTCTCGTAGGCACAAAATTATGGAATTTTGGGCTCTTAATTCACATTTCATAGATTATTTGAACGGATCATTAAAAATTGATTCCGATAGATGGTGCGGTTTTAATTTTCAGAGGCATGGCACTCGATTTTTGTAATTTATATTGTAACACATTTTGTTACAATGAAACTGTAGAAAGTGCAAAAAATGCTATAAAACAAATCGTCACTGTATTTAAAGGAAAACATATTTACGAACCGAACACAACCCCTTTTACTTGCCAGTCGCTGCCAACACCATCTATAGCCGTGGAACGGAGTAAACGCGATCCATGTATGTACCTACCTATAAAAATAAGTAGTATAATCAGACGAAATAAACTAATAACATCAGCATGGTTTCTTTGTATAGGATGAGGCTCAGATTAGAGATTCTCTAATCTGAGGGATGAGGCATCTGTATGATAGAATTATATTATCTGTGGCTTATAGTTACTTTAAAATAAGTTTGTATTTGCTACACTTTTTAATTCGACCCTGTGACCCTGTAATAAGCCACCTTTTATTCAATCATATTAAGTATAGCCTTTTTAAACACCCATTTCAATAGAAACGAGCAAATATCGAAAATAAGTGACACAGAAACCAAGAACAAACAGTATTATTTACAAGGATAAAACCAAAATAAAGGAAATAACAAAATCAAATCTTATTTCTTGTCTGCCTTTGTAATGTTTCATGTTACTGTCTGTTGACAAACATATCAGTTGATAACATAAAGAGTGTGGTGCAACAACGAAAAACAACAGAACTTTTATGTATAATACCCCTAATATTATGTATAAACCTTTATATATATAAATAATCCTTGAAACAAAATCGTGTAAAGTGTCAAAGTGAAAATTGTTGTTATCGTCTGACTACTCTATACGTTCGCATGTGTAAACCAATCTTTACAATAGCTGTGCTGTTGTACGTTTAATTTAATTTTACGGGTCTTAACTCCTCTTTTTTATTAAATGGAAAAAGTGGTTTTGATTTTTGTTGCTGTTCAAATGCTTGCTTTTTTATTCAAGGTTAGTATCACAGTTGGACCCTTAGAAAAAGATTTTTGTGTTGATCACGACAAGCTTTGCAAAAAAATTTGCTTTTGTTTTCAACAATTTGTTGATTTATGACGAACATAAATGTATAAATACAGTAGTTTTTAATCCATATTTCATAGTTGTTATCATGATAGTTTTTTTGTATTCATGAGAATTTGACGTCTGGAATTATAGAAATAGAAAGAAAGAAAATACTGGCAATATTTTAAAATTCATCTATCTATCTCTAAATATATAAAAGTGAAAGTTCACTCACACACTCATCACGAAATATCTAAAACCACTTGACGTATAAAGATGAAATTTAGCAAGGAGGTTTCTCAAGTGACGTGAATGCGAACTAAAAAGTATTTTTGGAAATTCCACCCCTAAAGGAGTTGAATGTTTGTATGAAATTTCTACAGTTTGTAAGTGGGACACGTGAAATTTTAAATATACGCTGTTAAAGTTAAAAAAAAAAAATGGTTTTTTGGCAATTCTGTAAAGGGCAGGGAGAAAAAGGTGGTTGACAGTTTTTTTTGAATTTCTACAGTTTGTAAGTTGGAGACGTGGAATTTTAGATTCACGCTCTTGGTTGATTGAAATAATTTATGTATTTATTGGTTTTTGAAAATTCCGTCGTAAGGGGGTAGAAAGAGAGTTGAAAGTTTGTATGAAATTTGTACAGATTGTAAGTTGGATACGTGAATTTTTATATTTACGCCATTGGTTGATAAAAATAATTCATGTATTTATTGGTTTTTGGAAATTGCACCCGAAAGGGAATAAAAAGATAAACTTTGTATGAAATTTTTACAGATTGTAAGTTGGAAACGTGGAATTTTAGATTTACACTGTTGGTTGATAAAAAGAATTTATGTGTTTATTGGTTTGGAAATTCTACCCCTAAGGGGATGAAATAGGGGTTGAAACTTTATGTGAAATTTCTTCGGTTTGGAAGGTAAAACATCTGAAATTGTTGGTTTACGCTCTTGGTTAGTAAATAAACAATGAGTTCTTTTTTTTAATTTCGGAGATCCTCTCCTTAGTGAGACAAAAGGGTTTTGAAAGTTTCTATAAAATTTCTACAGTTTGTAATTTGGACACCTGAACTATTAGATTGATAAAAAGAGTTCATATATTAATTGGTTTTTGAAAATTCCACCCGTAAGGAGGTGAAAAGGGGATTGAAAGTTTGTGTGAAATTTGTACGCTTTTAAGTGTGGCACGTGAAATTAAAGATTTGCGCTTTTGGTTGATAAAAAGAATTCATGTATTTTTTGTTTTTTGGTAATTCTACCCCTAAAAAGGTGTAGAGGTGGAAATTTGTGGAGCGTACATATTTGAAACTTGGCATAAATAGTAACCTTAGTAAATAGTAAAGGTTTTCATTATTAGTTTTTCAAAACTACTCCTAAAAGTTAATTTAGTTATGTTAAAGAATTTTTGAAGAATTTTATTGTACAGTACTACTCTGTAGGGGTGCATAAGAAGGATTTTTTGGAAATTCTACCTTTAAGGGGTGAACTATAAAGTCATATGTAGGATATAATACGGCTCACGCGAACGAAGTCACGGGCGAAGTGCTAGTTCTGTATATTTATAACACTTAAACCTAACATTGTCTCGTCCATATAATAAAAGGAATTTCAAAAACAACACACAATCAATATGTCATTAAACCCCAGTCACACAGCGACAATGACCAATTAATTCACAAATTATATCAAAATTGCGCAATAAACATAAAATATTTAACATCGGACGAAGTCACGACAAAGTCGCTTCTAACAAATTAATTAGCAAAGTCGTAGTTACGACTTTTACGAGTATTTTACTGTAGCTCAAAAAGTAATCACTCCCTGGGTGGATGGTGTTAAAACATTAAATGATAACTTCATTACTGACTTATATTTTGAATGGAATAATTAAAAATGTTGGCTTAACGTCATGGCGGAGAGTGATAGTCACGCGATGAAATGGCCCCGCGTTTCAGATAGGCGTGACGGATTTTCTTCACTGCAATTGAAACCTTATCTGCCGTTCAAAAAGGTAGATTCTTCCATGTCCCGTCTGACCCAGGAGTATTCGCTTTTGGGGTAATAACAACATACTTCGATCATTAATTCAGTTTTCCGTGGTAGTGATTATGGATTCCCTCGTGAATATGAGGCTTGTTTTCAGTGGTTGTGTAGGTTAGAATATTTAGGGAATATTTGTCGATACTGGAAACTAGGACAGACGGAAATAAAGTGAAGTGGCTATATAAGTGGTTCAAAGGTTCCCAAAGAGCTCACTTTTAACACGATATTAAGTTGACTTATTAAATTTAACAATAAGAGTTAATAAAAATTATTGTAAAGTGTTTATAAATATTGAAAATAAAATTTAATATTTAATTTAAATAAATTATAATAATAATACCAGCATATTACTGTCCCACTACAGGGAATAGCCTCTTCTCATACAGAGATGGCACAAGCATTCGTCACCACGCTTGCTCAATGCGGGTTGGTGATTACAAACTAAGGTATATTACCTAGCCTCTGCCCGCGGATTCGCCCGCGTGAAATGTGTTTTATCATCACAATGGAACACATTACCGGAATAAAAAATATCCTATGTCCTTCCCATGAAAAATCCACTATTAAAATTAGGTTAACAGGGAGTACACCAGGGTTAGGGATTCCCCTACACCACCACGGAGTTCTACTTCATACTCCAGTTCAGACTTTTGAAGTGATAGGAACTTAATTACGTTAGCCCTTGTGGTTTAAGAATTGGGAGAGTGTTCAGAATGAATATAAATAACAATTTCAAAATTGATCAGCTTAGTCACCACCAAACAACTTAGAATTTGCCCTATGTTTTAATAACTAACAGAATGCAGCTAGTTATAGATAACATAATTTTACAATAGAATCAATCGCGTTAGAACATACACTTTAAGTCAACTTAAAAAGTATAACTTAAAAGTTAGGCAACGCAATTCGGACACGAATGAACCTTAAGTGGGCGCCAGTGTAACGCTTCTTTATGGTTTACCTCCCTACCAGGTAGCTAGAGGGTAGTAAAGAAAAAAAACCAACAGAAGGTTAACAACATTTATAAGACCTCAGGGTCGGGGTTGTCACTCGCGGTCCGAAGTACGTTGCATAGCCACAAGATAGTGTACCACTGGCCTTAGCGTTAGAGGCGTCCGGCGATGTGCAGTAAAATTTCCACTCGGGGGTAGATCCCGGGAAGCGGTGCTGCAGAGTAGGTGGTAGGTAGACCCGTAGCTCGGCGACACGGAGTAGGCAGCTAACAGTGCGTTGGGGTAGGCCAACACACGCGCTAGGTAGTAGCGTGAAGCTGATCTGAAGCCGGGATAGGAACCAGTTTCCACTCGGGGCTAGCTCCCGGAAGCGGTGGTGCAGAGTAGATGGTAGGTAGACCCGTAGCTCGGCGACACGGAGTAGGCAGCTAACCGTGCGTTGGGGTAAGCCAACACACGCGCTAGGTAGTAGCGTGAAGCTGATCTGAAGCCGGGATAGGAACCAGTTTCCACTCGGGGCTAGCTCCCGGAAGCGGTGGTGCAGAGTAGATGTTAGGTAGACCCGTAGCTCGGCGACACGGAGTAGGCAGCTAACCGTGCGTTGGGGTAGGCCAACACACGCGCTAGGTAGTAGCGTGAAGCTGATCTGACGCCGCGATAGCAACCCCAACACTATGGGGTGAACTTCACGTATTTATTATAAGAAGGAAGAGTGCCAATCATTGTTGGATTAGTTATATTTTACAATCATTATTTTGCATGGATAAAAATGTGAGTAGAATGACAGTGCAGTGCAAATCGTCTGCTCGCTCACGGTCAATGCAATGACATGCCTCGTTCAAGAACTTTAGTTCCACGCAGCTCGCACCAACTTCAACTCGTTTCGTTTGCAAACTTCGTTTGCGTTGATAGGTAATTAACTGTATGGATTTTACTACAATTAGGATATTATTAATTATGTGTATAAATAGGATTAGATTTATTTTATAAGTATTTATTAGTGAATTTAAGGTTGATTTTATTTGTAATTAGATTATTTTGAGTTATTAATTTCAATTAGAAGAAGTTAAGTTAAGTACGGGGAGATTGTAACGAAACCGTTACAATATCAAACTAGGTTCAGTGGTTTCTATAAGCGTGAAATGATATCAGACAGGCTTACTTTTGCATATTAGTATAGTATGGATAAGTTCGTTTCCTCACGATGTTTTTCTTCACCGTTTTCAGTGATTTTAAAAAAAAACATGACAAATTATGGATTTAAAAAGTCACATTGGTCTCTTGCCCGGATTTGAACCAACAAACAGATAAGATCTTAGCCACTGGCCCTAAAATAAATCTAAGCACTAAATATTTCTCCACACTTACTTAAGGGCACAGCTAAATAAAATAGGAAATTTTCCGTCAGCGGTAGCGTCTGTATTGCCTACCACTAATAAACCCAAATTCTTCAAAGAAAGACTATCCAGGAATTTTCTATGATTGCTCGGTCCATCGTAATATTTTTTTATTTTATGGCACCATTTTTTTATTATCTGTGGGCGCCCACCTGACCACTGTCTCACCTGATGATAAGCGATGATGTGGTCGACGGTAAAGTACGCTTGCCTAGAAAAACCCTATTCACTCATGATTTAAAGATAGATTGTAGCTATTGGGAAACACAGTCTCCGGCAGAGAATCCTTCGCTGTACGCATAATAAAAAAACAATCAGTCTCTGTAAAACCAGCAACCCGTTCACGGTGAATAAGACGACTCATCCATCTGATTTAATCCTTTAAGCATTCACAAACAAGTCGTCTTATTCTTCGCCTACAATACGGAATAAATTGTTACGACAGTCGGGATTTTTTTGTCTAGTATAATAATAATTCCAGCCAGTTACTGATCCAATGCAGGCCAAAGGCTTATTCTCATACAGAGAGTGCATGAGCATTAATAACCACGCTTACTTGCTTTCTTTCTTTCTTTTTAAAAAAACATTGCCCCACACTAGGAATTTCTTCCTGTACCGTGGGTGCGTTTACAAACAATACATGTAAACTCACATACACAAACACCCAGAGCCGGAACAACTATCTGTAGGTCGTACAAATATTTGTTCCGTGCGGGAATCGAACCCGCGACACGCAGCGCAGCAGTCAATCGCTCAACCACTGCACCAACCGTGCGCCCAAATTACTCAATGCGGATTGGCAATTTCAAGCTTTTATAAACTATAAATCCAGGTTTCCTCACGATTCCCATTAGTTCTTGCCCACGTCGCATATTATTCACTGGGCTACCAGGACAGTTTGCTCGAATATTTTATCTAAAATAAACAACGTCGAAAAGCAATTATAATTACGTAATAAAAAAATATTTATATTATAAACGTTGACAGACTCAAATAATTTTCCTGTTACGATATTAATTTTTGCGACGAAATATTGCGTAATACAATAGCTCTTTAAACTTCCCAAATCGTATAATATTCGCGTAATCTTACAATATTATAATGTCGTGAGCGCCCCACATTCAAGCCGGTAAAGTTTTAAATAATAACCTTTTACATTTTTCATTTTAAATTATTACGTCATACGAAATAAGTCACAGCTTTTTGTTCGATTAAAAAGGTTATTTTTGGCTTATGGAGAAACTAAGTTTAGTTGTGCTGATTTTAAAGTTTTTTTTTATTTATGTTTGTCTTTTTTGGCTTGTCCTTACAAATCATTTGCACATCTTTGATTTTCGTTACGGGTAGTCAGGAGCCAGTTTTGGGGTCTTGGTCAAGGGGTATTAGAATACGCAGTTGCTGGGTTGTGGAAGTCAGATTTGCACTTGCATCAGCTATATCTGGTTAAGCTTGAAGCCGACCCTAGTGTCGGCAAAAGTTTAGGCTAATAGAGAGCAGTGGTGGCCCAAAGGTAATGGCTGCGACATATCTGTTGTATGTCAGGTTCGAACCCAGGCAGGCAATTTACTTTGTGTAAATTAATTCATCACCAATGCTCTCAATAATGTGAAGGAAAACAATAATGAGGCAACCGGCATGTCCTAGAACCAATAATTTGAAGACATGTGACATTCACCAAATCGCAGTTGACCCGCGTGGTGAATTACAGCCCATTCCCTTCCACAGAGAGGAGGCTACTAGTGGAAACATTAAAAAGTTTGATGATAATGATGAAATAAGGGCTTCTGAATGGGCAAGATGACATAATAACAATAGTAATTAAGTGATTAATTTTGATTACATGAGTACAACTATTGTTATAAAAAAAAACATTTCAATAACTTAAACCTAGAACTGCAAACAAAATACATACAAAAAGTCACGCGAAAAAATCTCTCAAATCGGTTACATTATAGGGAGTGTGCGATGATATTGGACAATTTGATTCCACCTAGCCCTTTCCATCAATGGACTATAAGGCGTACGGCAATGCGCCATCAGTAGACGGTGGACATACCAACCATACGCACTAAACGTTTTAGGAATACTTTCACTGTGGCATTCGGAGCCTACGTTTCCTGATAGCTACAACCTAGAGGTTAATAAGGTCATGAGTGAATAGGTTACTTCAAGCCTGATTCACCATCGACGACATCATCGCTTATCATCAGATGAGTTATAGGTATAAAAACGGCAACCAGCTACCTAAGGGACGAGTCTGCGAAACCTCTTATTTACAAAAGATCTTTACTAAAACCCAGTCGAACATAAACGCGTTAGTGCTCAGTGATTCTAAGAAATACTAAATGAGGTCAATTTCATTACTGAAGTAAATGGCCCTTAATTATTTAACGGACTGTCTTTTCGGGCGAACTGTAGTTGCTAGGCAACGAGCCGGGTATCTGTTAATAGACTTAACTCGCGACATTATTTAGACTGGGATATTCACGGACTAAAAGGTCACCCAAATACCCTTAATCCCACATTAGAGCTAGGATGCTTAGATAACTAAGACCTTTATATGGATGACAATTGTGTCGGATTCTACGAAATTGTATACTAAACTAGCTGATACCTGCGACTCTGTTCACGTTAAACTCGCAAAACTAAAAAAAGGGTTTTCTTTTAAGCGGAACCGTAATTATTTTTCAAAAATTAAAGTAGCCTTAGTTGTTCTTTATAATACCTGCTATGTGCCAATAAAAGTCCCAACAAAATCGGACCTGCTATTTTGGAGATTAACTGGAACAAACAGACGGAAAGACAAACAGACCGACAATATTTAAACAAATTGTATTTATTAATCGTTAAAAGCATTTATTTTGGCAATGCAAACTGACACTTCAATTTTATTTATTCGTGTGTATGTATATGTATGTATGTATGAGTATATTACATGTATAGATATACCTAACTGACTTATTTCTTAGCGTTCATTTGCATTATTCCCTCTACAGCGGTTCTTTTTACTTTTATGATGAAGAATTTACAAGTTAAACAGTGACAAGGACACTATTTTGACATTCTCTTTATATTTATTTATTTATTTTCACGCATTTTTCCTTCCGCAAAAGAATTGCCTTTCATTCAAAAGAAAATCAAGAGCACCAAATTATTTTTAACCGACTTCAAAGAGGAGGAGGTTCCCAAATTGTCTTTTTTATGTGACCTTAGAACTTTTTATTAGGCGAACCAATTTTGATGATACTTCTTTTATTTGAAAGCTGGTCCTTCTTATGTAGTCCCATTTAAATTGATCATGATCTGACAAGTAATGTGTAATCCTAATTCTAAATCATGCGTATTCTCATGGTACTATAAGGTAGAAAACGATAAACAAACAAAAATGAACGAGCGAACGAAAATCAAAACTAAAGAGAGAAAACTAAAAAAGTTTATTACAAAAAAATTCAACCGTTTTCCAAAACAATTGCTACAAGGCGTAGAATAACTTTCTTTTCAGAAGTCGTTGTAAAAAGAGAAAAAATAAATTGGTGATACCTATTTTTATAAGACTTCCGAAAAGAAAGTTGTTTTTAGATTTGTATAGTTTTGTTTTAGAAGTCAAACCGAAATTTTTTGTAAATATTTTTATTATACAGTATTTATTCCGAATTTGAGCCTAACCCTTCGGGGAATACGGGTATTTTGTAATGTTTAATTCAAATTTTTTATTTAAATTTAGAATCTAAATAAACTTTGGATGGATGTTTGTTATTCAACCATGCCCGAACGGTATTTGGTACATATTTGCACTGCATGATATTTGGTACAGTGATAACAGTCTAAAATAGCACATGGGCATTTTTTTTTATTTCCACTCGAGCGAAGTCGCGGGCAACATATTAAATGGTATGGTTAGTATTTTTTTTTTACAAATAAGGTCCATAATGTTTTAATAAGCAGACCCGTATATATAATATAAACCCATTCACGCATTGTCACTAATTAGCACGTCAATGTGACTTTAAGTATCACTTAAACAAAAGAGTGGATAGACGAAACTCGACCTAAGATAGTTTATCCTATCCTACTAATATTGTAATTGCGAAAGTTTGGATGTATGAATAGATGGATGGATGTATGTTACTCAATCACGCCAAAACGGCTGAACGGATCTAAGTGAAATTTGACACAGAGTTAGATTACAGTCTGGAGTAGCACGTAGGCTTTGTACCGGTATAATGTTCCCTCAGGAAAATAAAACACTTTACAAGTGGGTGTTGGTGAAGCCGCGAGCTAGTAGTCTATAGAGTCACAGCCAGATAATAAAAAAAATAAAAGTCGTTAACACCTGTCTACCAATGTGTTCCAATATTTCAAAACGAAACGAAAAAGAAATATAAAGGCTCTGAGTCAGTGTCGCTAACACGATCAAAATAAACGTTTCGCGGTAAAGGGCGTCTTTGACCCTTTCACTTGGCATTCAGTAATGAGTTAATATCTCATAAACGCGTGGACTAATTTACACGTTTTAAACGGGCAAAATGCTTCTACGGCTATACCTTTCATTTGAGACCAAAATTATCAACATAGTTCAATAAACGAATATCGTATTTTTAAATTAGAAAGAAAGAAAACATATTTATTTGTGACTCGCACAAGAGACACGGGACATAAACATAAAATTAAACAATAATAAAAAGTTAAAACCCCGTGCGAAACCAAAAAGGCTCCTATCTCAGCATGTGCAGCGATATCCAAAAAAGAAATAACGCTGTGCTGATCTTCTGATAGGGCCCACTGTTTAATTACGTAAACTACGTAACGTATACTTTTTGGTACAAGTCGGATCAATGACTTAATTTTTTTTGCTATCTGGCGGAGACTTTATATCTATATAACCCTATCCCAACACAAACCTATACTAAAGTACTCCAATAATAGATGGTCGGATCTCAGTGGAGTCGAAAGTCCATTACTCAGTATCGAGTAGTATCGAGTCATTAATCGAGCGACTGACGATTAACGTTGTGATCGTTAATCAAATGTATTTGGATTCAACCAACTCGCTGCAGCGGCTTTTCGATATATTCGATAACAATGTGCTGGGTATCATAATGCATTTATGATATCGGTTGATGGAATGCCGTACTTTATTTATTATATTTACACCCACGAAGTTTGTGTACAAGCTATTATATTTTAAAGATATTCATTGTTATAGCAATGTACGAAACACAAATAAAAGAAACAAAAGGAGTACGTTACACAACTTTTTTTACTACTAATTCTATTTTGAGTTGTTTGTTTCACACTAGACTCTTTTACGTGCACGTATTTTTACATCATTCTTACAATAATATGCAACCAAATAATTTGTAATTAAATTTTACTGATTGAAAAGAGTGTCCGTGGTGTAGTCCGAGACCTAATTACTCTTGCAAACCTAATGACTCGTGCAACCAACTTCATATTTTGCTGACAATTCAACATTACCTTTTAAATGGTTTACCTGAAATAAATAATTTGAGTTTGAAATTGTAAGGAAAAAAGATAATTAATTTTAAAATTTTGCGCTCTAGATTACAAAGTCTTGTAAAGGATGCGTTAGCCCGAGTTCAATAGTTAAGTCGGTCAAACAGTGGGTACCTAGTCGGTAGATAATAGTCTGGAATTGCCAATGTACCAATAAATGCAATAAGGTAGCTTACTATAACATACAAGACTCGAGGGGAAATGTCTAGGTATACCTGTAATTTACCACGAATAAGTTCATTCTCGACCAGTTGAGCATCAAAACCAGACGCAGCGATCTGCTACTCACGAGTCCTAAGTTATTTTGTTCACATCACCCGGAGGCAGTCAGACAACCTGGAAAAACTGGTTCTTTTGGGAAAAGTGGATGGAAAAAGACCACGTGAACGTTCACCTACACGCTAATCTGAACAGATCAGGGCGATTACAGGACTCACGGTGACCACTGCCCTGGGAATAGCCGAAAACAGAGTAGTTTGAATCCAGCTCGTCAATGACTCCGTCAAAGCTTTCCAAGACGGGCAGTGCTCAATTTATGATAAAATAACACTATTTTGTGTTTTTACAAGCTGCTATTTAATTTCACCTGTCCCGGTGTCTGTAATCTTCTTCTTCTAATTTCACGTTTGGATGTGGCCACATCTCGTATCAGAGTTAATTAAGCCATCTCTGGGAACCCCACAGGCCTCTGTCTTGGCTATTAGAGTCTTACTTTAACTATATAAGTCAGGGAGTTTGCAGATCATAGACAAGAAATACATTGGCTGTGTGCGGTATTTTTTTAAGTGTCCCACAGGACACTTAAAAAAAAACCGGAGTCTACGTTCAAAGCACGGGAATGCATTTGAAAAAGAGGAGCAGTGGGCAAATCCACTACCTGCTTGGGGCCATTACTGGCCACTTCGGAACCAATGACATGCTCATGAATATGATTCTAACCGCGACACAAATGTACAGGTTGTGCGAGGAACATACGGAACGCATGGAGCACCTTCTATGCACATTTCACAATCTTGTTTGAAAGCTAGGAAGGCTTAGTAGGAAACTAGTTAGGTGAAATTGGATCTCAACATTTATACTTCAAGTCTCGGTCTGCTTTGATGTGAATTTATAATATGCTGCAGGCAGGCATATTACAAGTTGGGGGCTTACATTGCTGAGAAAAATGTTTGGCTCAATACTAGTCCTGCTCCTAAACGACTAGGGCGCAAAAAGAAGCGATAAGCAGAACATTATTGTTTTGAAATATTGTTGGTCCTGCTGAACAGTGTATAGTATATTTGTATTGTATAAACTAAATTTCTTTTAGTATTATATAACTGCATAGCACATCTAATATGAAATTGTTTCGGTCAATTATTAGCGGCTAGTTATTCCAAAGTTTCAACTTTACACTTCTGTCGGTGGTAGCTGCCTTTTTTCTGACCTTTTCTGAAAACGTTATTCAAAAATTGCCACGCATGGTACCAAGTAATTGGATCCAGTACTGTTATTAAAACTTATTAACGTCCTTCTCAATTATAGCGAACTCGACGAATTTTTAATCGGATTAATACTTGTATGAAACAGAAATGTGCTTGTATAACGAGAATCGTGATTCCGTTGATTATGTCGTGCAAACAAAAAAACGATGAAACCCTTTAATTAACATGCAATGTAAATCGTTTTTTTTGATCCAATTCATTTCAAAATGTATTTTTAGGTTATCTGAAACACAATGCATCTGATCAGTTTAAAATATCAGGAAAGTAATAAAAAGCTTGTCTTGACCCTCAAACGGCTGGACGGATCTGGATAGCATATAGGCTACTTTTTATCCCGGTATTTTATTCCCTCGGGATAATTTTCGAATAACACGCGGGTGAAGCTGCTGGCAGAAGTTAGTCACACTAATATTATAAAGGCGCAAGTTTGTGAGAGTGTGTGCGTGTGTTTGTATGTTTGTTACTTCTTCACGCTCAAACGGCTGGACGGATGTGGATAGCACATAGGCTACTTTTTATCCGGGGAATATGTTCGACGTGGTCGTCTTATCAGAAAGCTTAAAGTCACCCAAATGGCAATGGAGAGGGCTATGCTCGGAATTTCCTTGCTTGATCTCGTCAGAAATGATGATAACCGCAGGAGAACCAAATTACCGACCTAGCCCGGAGAATTGCCAAACTTAAGTGGCAGTGGGCAGGGCACATTGCTCGCAGAACGGATGGCCGATGGGGCGAAAAGTTCTGGAATGGCGACCGCGAACAGGAAGACGATACGTTGGAAGGCCTCCCACTACGTGGACCGATGACCTGGTTAAGGTTGCGGGAAGGCGCTGGATGCGATACGTACGGGATCAATCAATTTGGCGACGCGGCGACGCCTGGGTGAAGCCTATATCCAGCAGTGGACGTCTTTCGGCTGAAATGATGAAGATGACTGTTTGAAATAAGGACTTCATTTAATTAGGTTAAGGAGCGGCGGGGGTGACCCTTGGTGAACCCTTGAGCCGCAAATATGTTTATTTTATTCCGAAGAACTTTATGTGTAAATATCATTATGCATATATCATTATTAACCAACAGCCAATTTACCAACAGTATTTATAGCAATAATAGCAATATACATTATGGCATAAAAATTATGCCAAATAATATTATGCGTAATTATTATGCTTAATTTCGTTATACCAATGTAAATTATGGAAATACAATTTATGCTTGTCAGTAGTAAACCAACACATTGCTCTAAAACCCAATAACACATTGCCAGTGCATTATTGAACCCCCATGATCTGATCAGCAGTTAGTAATCCTGTCGACCACAAGTTTAACGAGTCAGCCAACCTTATATACCGAGTTCTAAGATTAAAAAAGAAATACATTTGCTCTGAATACAGTTCGCAATAATGACACTTTAAACAAAAATCACGCACCAATTTAATTCTGTCGATTTTCACGTGAAAATACCATGTTATTAAAAACAAATAACAGGAGTTCTCAATAAAACTGACGCGAATAAAAAACTTGGGAGATAAATATTAAATTTTCAAGCCAACGCGGATATCCTGAAATGTCGGGGTTTCAGTACATACATTTATAATGAAGTGCAGAAATTCGGCAAAATATCATGGGGAAAGTCGTGCACTCGGTACGGTCAGATAAAATGTGTTTGAGACGCTTTTAGCCGAGCTGAAAGCCAAACGTTAGGTTTGTGTCGCTATTTTAAGCTTTGAAAACGTTTTCAAAAATATTTTTGAGAGTTCAACATGGAACATTTTAATCTTTATGTTGGATGTTACCCAATTAGTTGCCTAAGCTTCGGACGTGAGTTATATCTAGTAACATTAAGCAGGGATTCTGAGATTAGTTTTAACATTTCTCGCATTTTATAACTATTATAAATGATTCTTTAAATATATTATCGCTTTCAGCGTTAAGTTCTGTATAAGCAATCTATGAGAACTTGTTTTAAAGTAATAGCTTCAATATTAATTTGCAGGGTGAAATGAGTACTTTAACTAAGAGGCTATAGAGTGCCAAATGGCACTCAATGTATTTTAGTTCAGTTAGCGACTAGTGGCAGCCAATTACCTACTGCTTGAGACTTTACAAGTCGAGTTAATAATAATGAAAATGTAAAGAAACTATTTCTAGGGATACCTAGCAAAGAGATTTTGTTTGGCTTCTTGAATCAATTGTTAATATTAATGCTGATCTAAATTCAAAGTTTAATATAATATGCCATTTCAAAAGTGAAGTTTGAATAGTATTGTTTTGACCTCAAAAGTATCATTTTGCAAACAACAGTATATTGAGTATTTTGATTCAGAAACCCTATTGCATACTGAATATTACATTTTCCCATTAAAATATTGATGTACGAGTATATTCAACATTCTCAATCAACTACAGAATGCACGTTTTAAAACTTCCAAGTATTCAATCATAATAGCTTCCTTCAAACATACAGGTTACCTATTAAAAAAAATATTCGACAAAACACAACAAAGGCGAGCCTTCCCTTCATTTATGTGAATTTTCTCGTCATCGAAACAAAAATTCATATTCATAACCAGCACTTGATCGTAAGTCGAAAATAATTGCACCCTGACATACAGCCTGACACGTCATCGTGCAGGTTGATTAAAAACGATTAAGGCAAATATCAGCGTGTATTGTTAGTTCGTGACATATCCAGGTCACTGACGTCATATTCATAGTCCAGTTCCAAACGTTGAAAAAGTAAAAGAACGGTAACATCAAAAAGCAAAATGGACTTTGTGTCGTTGTTTCAGAGTTACTTTTACATTGCTAACTAAAGTAATAAGAATCAGACCGAATTTATTTATGTACGATTGCAAATAAAAGTGGGAAGGTTGTGGCCGCATTTTTTATAACTTGAAAAATATATATATTATAGCTCGTAGATCTTGCGTTACGCAAATAATAAGAAGCTGTAAGTACATCTTGGTTCTCGAACTTGACGGAGATTTTAGCAGCGTACCCTCGGCGATATTTGTATATCGACGATATAATGATGGCTATAAGTGTAGGAGAAAACCATAGAAATGATGAATATACTGTTTGAATGGTAAAAGTGACATGGCAAATGTTTTTTTACTTATATTAACTTTTCTCTGGGGTAATTTTATAGTGTCAGATATGTGAAATATCTTATGAAAAACATGTCCTTTTTTATTCTAGACTCCTGAAATAAGATTATTATACACAGCGGTTTCACCTTTGGGTAAAAATCTTTAAAAGTAGCGTAATTTGATAAGTATGAAACAAAAAATTATCCCAACATTAGATAGACTGGAATAAATGCAAAATGATGAAAATGATACCAAAACCACACCATGCAGTAAATAAAACTGAGATTGATATATAAGAGAATTTCAGCCATTGAAAGGCGAATAATAAATCAAGTATTTGCTGAATCAATCACTGCGTTAATCTGTGAATCAATCAACGCGTAAAGGGATGTACGAGTTAATTAACCAAGTAACAAATTAATTTGTGATTAGCCAGTTACGGCTCGGTTGGTTGAATATTTTATAAATCAATCAATAATTTTACTCTACAACAAACCGGTTTTATTAAAATTCTCTCTCATTCATTCAGTGCTTACCCATTTTACAATGTATATTTTGACTGCCCAGTTAATTGAAAATTGATTAAACTTGAAACTATCAAACAACATAGATAATAAGACCGAGTACCTTTATAATGTACAAATGGTTTCTTCTAGGCAAGCGTGCTTCATCGTCGACCACATCATCGCTTACCATCAGGTGAGATAGTGGTCAAGCGCAAGCCAATCATCAATAAAAAAAAGAGTGACATTCAACCTTAAGAGGACAACGTAAACAATTCATTTCACTGAAATTTACCACGAATAAGGCTATGCATAGACCCTTGACCAGTCAATCTTTTTTTTAAATTTTTTGACCGTGCGAGCGCGAAGCGTCTCCGTTTCAGCTTGGACAATTTTTTTTTTCGTATGTCCGGTGGATGCCCGGCTGTTTTCCTCTACAGGTTGCATTTCCCAGCCTTTTCTCGTGAAATGTTGTAGGTTCTGTATGTGAGTAGGTTCGATAATTATATAGTTTTATTTTTGTCGATTCAGTTTTTTTTTAATCTCGTCAGGTCTACAGCTCACAGAGCCACTAGTGATAGGGTGATAGGCTCGAAAAGGCGGTTTCGTCTAGGTCTGTGTACAGTTTAAAGATCAATATAATCTCACCACGCTTGAACAGAAATAACTCGATATTGAATTAATTCAGCTGGAAACCTCCCTTTTCTAAGTTTACGAGAACAATACAACCTAGACGGGCATTGATAATAATTTCGTTATAGGAACGCCTGCCCGTGTCCTATTTCCAAAAACGAATAGTTTTGTCTGCGTCGGTAAAAGCTTTTGCTTATTTATTTTTCTGTTTTACTCTCGGCACCTTGATTAATTTGAAATCCATTTAGGGTCCAAACTGAAAACTGCGGTGCGACGTCGCATCGTAAAAATCTACGAGCTTGTTGCTTGTAATTACTTAGCTATTTTCTGCGTTTCAAATACGCATAGCGTCAATTCGCAGTTTCGTGTTTGGGTCCTACGTCGTATTCTTTACATACAATAGTTGTTGTTTTTAATTCCTATTCTCCATTTATTTTTCCACGAACAAAAATAACTCATTCTAGGTAAATGAGAACAGGTTATCGCACTATCTAAGGAGTAAAAAGCCAACACGTGATCATTATACAGGTTGAGGTTTACAAATGCGTGTGGATGGCCCAATCAGAAACTATGGGGGATAGCGAAAAACACTCAAAGGAGTCAGGGGGCTGATTTTCAATAAAACTAAAACTACCACACAGCTAGGAAACGAACCCGATGATTTTGTAAAAAAATACACACGCTCTATTATTACACCATCCGGTAGTGTCGCTAATAAGAATCAAATTATGGGACGTAATAATTTACGGCAAACTAAGACTGACCTCATTTTAAACAAAATAGTTTTGGTAAACTCACCCTCTCTACATTTCAATCTCGCCAACAAAACGAAATACACAAAAACCGACTGATTCTGAACAACAATTCACAATATTACTCAATAGATCCGACAAAAACCACAACACAAATGGCTTTCGGCATTAGTTCGCCTATAAACGTCCCAAGTTTATCCGAGTGACACAATCTCACCCGGGTATTGATTTTAATTCGGCCCGGATTTGATCTTCCATACACGGACTGCGATCCGGTTATTATTAATTGAATTTATAAAGCCGTCCGGCCTTTGTTGGCTCAAATGGGATGAATGAAGCTTTTTTGAAGAGTTAAGCTAAAATATTCGTCCCAAATAGGTTTGGAAAGGATTTTTATATTAATATTCTCAATTCTAGTCAGTTCGAGTTTGTAGGGAAATACATAATTTATTTGGGTTTCGTTTCAGTTATTAATTAATATATGACACGTGAACATTAATTTATAGTCAAAATGGATATGACACGGTGGATCGGCTCCTTTTCATTGAAATTTGTTCCGAATAAAAATAAATGATAGCTTTAAATTGTACTTCAAAAATCTTTATGGAACGATTAAAATGAACAAGAGTACGAGTATTCTAGGACACAATTCGTTTTGATAATAAAAAATATAAAGAAAGTATTTTGTCATATGTTTCAACACTCACATAATATATAATCATTCATATCCAGATTTAAATAAAATTCATGTGTTGCATCTTTTCGTTAAAATTAAGTAAAAATAAGACCTGTACCGACATTTTTTTCATACAATTTTGGTACAGGTCATGTCATGTTAAAAAATATTTAACATGACATGACCTGTACCGAAATAATCACACTTAAAACTTGATTGATCCAGATAAATGCTTCTGTGAGAGTCCTTTGACAAAAATTACATTTATTTTCGTGTGTGATAGCGCCCTCGTCAAGTTTAGTATAATTTTGACCAAAAACTATGAATAAGACTACGATCAATTGGTACTGTTAAAACAACCGTGCTCGCATTGCAGTTTTGTGTTCTGTAAAACATTTTATAATTAAAAAAAAAATGCTCACGCACTCCAGATTTTACTCCGCTCACCCCAGATGCGGAGGACATCCATGAGGATTTCCACTCGTAAGAAAAATAATTTTGTCAAAATTGTTTGTAGGAATGTAGGTATTGTTTTTCAAAGAGTGAAAGACATTCTTGACTTATTCAGCACACAGCCCAAGTTCATTCATTAGTATTGATATCTCTGAGAGCGGATATATAAGGACGTGTTTTCCTTTTTCTTAATTTATTTCCTTACAAAAAAAATATCCGGTGTCAAATAAAACACATTCCAGTATCGTCTGTCACTCCGGTAATCAGATTGTCGTTCGTACAAAAATTCTTTTTTATTGTAGGGAGCTTCAATGTTTGCTCTTAACATTCTCCTTTATATTTCGGGAGAACATTTTATTAGCTTTGTTGTCATGTAGGGACGATGAAATCGTAATAGGTTTTGATGTCATAGAAAGTATTTCAAATTTTAAACTAAAAATCTGGTTACGTTTATGACGAAGAATATAATAGGATAAGAGAGAACATACATTAAAAATATTTTGTAATCTAACCTCGTTTTTTTATGTATTATAGGGTCGTTTATTAATAATTATATAAAAATAGAATACGAACAGTGAAAATTGATGGAAAAACCAACTGTACATCTGTCCTTCTCGCGTACTAGACTTTGACTTTAAAGGTTCCACTCCCGAATGAATCAAGCATTTGACGTTGAGTATTATTTTGTCTAACTGTATTTTAGCCTGCAAACTTTCAGATTTTGGTATTTAAGTAGGGTTTGAGACGTTATTAAAACAAAATACTCAAATCAGAAATCGGCCGATGTTGGACTTCTGTTTTTAATTGTCAAATTTGAAACTTTACAACTTCGTCATTGATGATATTATAATGATAATATTATGATATATTATAATGCCTACAAAATACTATATAAAACCACATCATTGATACGTTACAATACAAAACATTTATCAAAGAATATTAAATCAATCAAATCGGCATGTTTAATTGGAAGACATGTGACATCCAAGATTGGTACCTGCACTGCGCCTGCATGGTGGATTAAAGCCCATTTCCTATCTTAAAGAGAGGAGGCCTGTTTCCCAGCAATGGGAACATTAACACGCTCCCATATTGAAACTGGTAATTAATAATTTATTAACAACCACTTCCAATGTTGTAGCGCTGGTATTAATTATGAACTATTTGGATAATAATCCCTTCTATCGACTCATGCGGGTAATTACCACGCCTATCGTAATAATGTTAACCGAAATTTGTATTTATTGAGTTTATATCATGTGTTGTTACAATATATTAACTGTTACCATGTTGGAAATGTTTGATTTTCTACCGTAATCTATTAAAGTTGTCAAAAATAAAAGACCCGTTTTAACAGCTATAAAATACTTAAAAGTATTTAAAAATTGATGCTTGCGAATGGTACTCCTTGAATAGTATATGGGTAACATAGTAATTAATTAGAATTATGAATTTGATTTTTCTATTTCTTACGTAGAAAGTTATCGCGGAATGTAAAATGAGAAACGTCGATTCTTCAATCTTAAGACTTCTTAGATTGTGATGACTTTAAAACACATTGATTTTTAAAGAACTATCAGAAGACATACATAATCAGCCTTCATGTAATGTTCCCATTGCTGAAACTTAGGCTTCCTTTCAGCGAGAGGGAGTGGACTTTAACCCACAACGCGGGCTCAGTGCGGGTTGGTAGATGTCACAGTCATGTAACAGAATTTTTGGTAACATCACACGATTTTTTGATATCAAAAAACGAAGAAACGAAACCAGAAACACTGATTGCCGAAATTGAAGTTCTTTTTATCCCCGGACGAAAAAAGATGGGTGTTATAAGCTTGACGTGTGTACCTGTGTATTTATGTACATGTATATTTGTGTATCTGTCTGTGGCATCATAGCTTCTAAACGGATGAACCGATTTTGGCAAAGTTATTGGAGTTTTACTGTTTGAATCGGTGTGTTTTCGCAAGATATCGTGTTATAATTACTTGTACGAGTACAATAGATTCTCGATCGAAGCGTGTCTATTTCTAGATAAATTATGTATCATGAAATAAAAATATGTCGCGGGTTTTAATATTTTTAGATTTTACTTGTCTATTGAGCACCCTCAAAATAAAACAACAAATATTAAACATGAATGTAATTTGCTCAAATCACACTATGGAAATGTACTTTCATTTCCTTCTCTCAACCGACTTCCCAAAAAGGAGGAGGTTATCAATTCGACTGTTTTTTTAATGTGTGTTACCTCAGAACTTTCTGGACCAACCGAATTTGATGATTCTTTTTTTGTTTGAAGCTTTGAGCTGGTACTTGTCATGTAGTCTCATTTAAATTTCATCAAGATCTGATGAAGAACTTCGGAGATATACATCAGAACTCTTCAATAAATGACGGCAAATCACTCGGGATAGTTCCAATCGCATGTCTGTTTATTGTTTACACCATTTCACATCATAACATCACACTAGTACGCTTTAAAGGGGTACGCAGGTGTGTACAGTTCACCCTGGTATACTCTCATACCACCGGTTTTGTTTAAGTATCTTGTTATTGGGTCTAATCTAAAAAGTGAAAAATAAAAAACGTTTTTACAAAAGAATACAACCGACTTCCAAATAAAAACTCTACAAAGTGAAAAATAAAAAACGTTTTTACAAAAGAATACAACCGACTTCCAAATAAAAACTCTACAAAGTGAAAAATAACTTCAATTTCGGAAGTCGGTGTTCATGTTTTTGTTTCTTCTATTTTTGATTTTTTAATGGACAATGACATGGTAATGGTATATAACAGTATCGTGACTCGGCCCTGTCCTTGAAATAATTACCTACAAGCTCGCGTCACGTAAACATGCGTTAGGGCTGTCCACCACTACCTACTTGAGTTTCATTCTAGTTTTGTGATATATATATATATAATATAATTTACGATACTTACTAGGAGATACCTAACATTCATTACTCTCATATGTAGGTACCAAATCATTTCATAATGATATTTCGTCTAATTCAATAATATATGTAAGTAGCTAAGTGCATAAGTAAATATATAAGTCTAGCGTAAGAAACTACCTACTAGTTATTTTTAACGCGAGCGTAGGTAGATAACTCATCCCTGAGGTGCTTCCGCTGCCAAGTGGGCAACCACGTGGGAGCTCAATGCACCTTGGAGGTGGTACGCAGCGACCACTGCTTCCGCTGTGGTCACCCTGGACTTAAGGCCGGCTTTTGCAATGCCACGCCGCACTGAGGATCCGGCAATTGGGACTCGAGATGAACAAGTCCGAGGCCATGTGTTTTCACGGTCCTCGGAACGCGACACCGGTGGTTCCCAAATAACGGTACCTGGGACTCGTCCTCGACAGCCGGTGGAATCTCGTGGAGCATTTCCGACATTTGGCGCCCAGACTGGACGCGGGCCGGGGCTGCCCTCAAGCGGCTCCTGCCCAATCTTGGAGGTCCAAACGCCTCCTGCCAGATGCTCTACGCGGGGGTCGTGCGGTCCATGGCCCTCTACGGGGACCGGTATGAGGCGATGACCAGCCCGCCGGTTGAACGTCTCTGGTAAGTCGGCGAGCCTCCTTGCCGGATTGCCGCCATGGGATCTGGAGGCAAAAGTCCTCGCGCAAATATGGTAGTGGCGCGAGGAGGTGAAATGCCGGGGCGAAACTCCGTTGCCGAGACAAATCGCGGCTTGGCGGACAGGGCTCCGACAGGATCTCATGACGACATGGAGAGGGCGACTGTTGCAACCCAGCGCTGGATACGCCATAATTGCGGCGATAAGGCCCTCTTTGAGGAGTGGCTTGAGAGACGTCACGGCGTCGTCATTTTCCGCCTGATGCAGGTCCTCACCGGACATGGCTGTTTCGGAAGTTTCCTGTTCAGGATAAGACGGGAGAAAACACCTGGATGTCACCACTGTGTGGACCGCTCGGAGGACACGGTGGAGCATACGGTGGAGGCCTGTCCCACTTGGTTTGAGCACCGCCGTGTCTTCGAGGAGGTGATCGGCGGTGGCGGCCTCCCGCGTCCGGCCCTGGTTAAGTGCCATCGTGCGGAGCGAGAGGGCATAGGAAGCTGTCTCCTCCTTCTACGAAGCAGTAATGCTCGCAAAGGAGGACGAGGAACGCGCGAGGGAGACGCAACGGAGACGCCCTCACGACCCTAGCCACCGCAGGAGACGCCCTGGCAAGCTGATTCCCGGCCACCGCGCGGGCTTGTGGACGGCAAGTAATGGGTAGCTTGCCATCTGATAAGGACCAGACACGAGTTAACGAGATGTCAGCAAAAGTGACGGGGCCCGCTAGGGCCGATGCCAGTCTGGGTCGTTGATAAATTTGAAAGAGAGTTACCGCGGCCCTGGCACAAGCGACAGAAGGAACACGGGTGGGTTTTAGTCAGTAAAAGTCTGAAACGCCTTCCTGCTTCACCCAGAGCGGGAAAAGTCATTGGATGATTTCCCACCCAAAAAAAAAGGTGGGTAACTCGTGTGTCAGTTTATGATCTTATCCACTTATTTATTTATTAATCAAGGTATTTTACTCGGTGGAAAAAGCTAAATACCAACTTATTAAAAAATAAACAAATTACGTACTAGTAGGTTAGGTATATACAATTTTTTATTGTTTTGCCTTTTGTAGGTACCAGGTAATTTAAAAAATGTTACCTCTAGGTGCGTTTTAGAATAATTCAAACAACCAAAAACAACACATTATAGTCTATAATTTCTCTCAGCCATATTAAGTAAGAACTAGTACTTACTTAAATCAAATATTCACAAATCACACTATTACTGCTTACAAAACAATTACACCATTCGTGAATGTGTTCGACTGTTGTGGGTCGAGTGTTGGCTGAACTCGAGGTGCGTAGGTATGACTTACGTTCCGGCCGTTTGTATGAAGATAGAATACTGTTAGGTATCATTACCGTGACAATGTGGACAATTGGTTTGTCGAGTTTGGCTCATTGCAGATTGGAATAGAGTTTTTTTTGACGTGAAGACTTAAGTTCACACTTGTCGATCAGTCTTCCATAGAAACGTAGTTTGGCGATTACTCCACTGTTTGACGAAGTACATTCAAAATAAATAAAAAACAATTTGTATCATTATCTAGCCCTGTATTGAAACAAAAAAGTAAAAAAAAAAAGTTATGAGCGTCGAAAGTTGCATATTTCAACACTAATTTAAATCAAAACTCAATAAAATCTAGTAACGCATCTGTGGGCGAAAATAAATACCAAAGAAGAAGGAAAATTGCACAACGGCCAGCTTACAGGGATAGATTAGTAATTCACAATGCAAATAATTTTATTTTGAAAATATACATTTAGTCGTTTTTTCATGATATCTAGACTCCCAAAGGTCAGTTTAAAAAATTTCGCGCGCTCGTTTCCGTCCTTAATCATCATCCATTTCGATACAAATTTGCAAAAGTGCTAATTCGTATGCGAGCTAGCTTCATACTGCTCATCACAGCATCTATCTCTTTCGCACGTGTTGTCGGGTGAGATAGCATGCATTTTAACCTCGCGCACAAAATAGTTCGTGCCGTCGACTATACCCAGTTTTTTTTTTAATTCACTTTGTATTGTTTTTATTTGGAAATGGGTATCTTATATTTATTTGTAAAAAAAAAATATTTTTATGAATTTTTCTAGGCACTACTTGACAATCATTGGTCATAAAATTAAAAAGCTCTCATGATTAATATTTCAAATATTTATCAAAATAAGAAGTATTTTCTAGAAAACCTATTATTAGCCTGAGCGGTCACTTCGAGTTCGTTTTAGTTCATACGTGGATAATTATTAACTTAAATTTGGCTTTATTTAAAATTAATTAACTTAACTATGTGTTAAGTACTCTTTATAAGTCATATTACCAAAAAATTGGCTAATATTTTAAACTCTGTAAAAATATCTTTTCAACAAGAATAAAGAATATTTCTTCCAAAATTCTTAACATAGTCTTGAGTTTAGGTCAGGATCAATATTTAATATCCAACTTTGCGGTTCTAAAGGAGGTTTAAGAAAAAAATGAAGGTCTAAGTATATTCATGTAGGTTTCTATTGAACGGTCTCAAACAGGCTTAGTACAAGATTAGAAAAATGTAAAAAATATTTTTGTTTGAAGTCCCACAAATAATAATCAGCCAGTTACAACCCTCCTGCAGGGTAAAAGCCAAATACAAAAAAAAGGTATGAGCATTAATCACTAAGTTTGCTCAATGAGGGTTGGTGATTTAGAACTTATATTAACTAAAAGCCCAGGTTTCCTCACGATGTTATCTTTCACCGTCGTCAGCGATGACTAAGATACACTTAGAAAGCACATATGAATTGAAAAACTCACATTGGTATATGGCTCAGAGAAGTTCCAAAATAACTAAAGTAACATAAAAGTACTATATGTTTTACTTTCAGATGAATTCAATGACAAAACTCTCATTGAGTTTGGCTTAAGTTTGAAATTAATCGTAACTTTTAAACTAATTACGAGTTTTCAAGTAGGAAAGAATAATTTAAATTCTACATCCGACCTTTTACAAGTTAAGAAGCAACATAGAAATGCCAGCTAAAACGACCTCTTTTAGTTTTGTTATACCCCGGCACAGCTTAATATACCTTATTGTATAACACTTAATGTTACAGTTATTTTTTAAAACGTGTATAATATTATTTTCTCTTTAACTTGCACTTGTGTTGCTAATACCCAAACAACCCATAGGAGAAGTCAGCGTATCAAGTTCCAATTAAGAGGCCAAAAGACACATTGAAAAAATATCTTATCATTAAATTTACAATTTCCCTATCGCTTTTCTAATAAATTGTTTTAAACAAAGTGTTTATTGTTTGCCCAGTTGCTGTAAACACTATTAAAACAAGGACGTACAATGTTTGTGTACTATTAAAATGTACATTATCGTGTAAGCGAACTGGTCGAATATTAGTGTTTATGTGCACAGTAAAATTTTATAGTTTTGACCAGGTTCGGGCTAAGTTGGACAACTGTTGCTTTACTTGTTTTTCTATTTACTTGATTATAATGTCTTTTTAATAAATATTAAATGATGTTTCAAATTATTCAGTGTTCCACTTTGCAATTTAAATTTATATTTGCTTGGTTTTGCTTTTAATGCATTTTTTTAATAAGCGGGTCGAGAATTTTGGTAATTAGATTCGTATTATTCTTAATTTGCGAGTATTATCTGTCTGCTTAAAATATTAGCACATAGAATTATGCAATTTTATTGACATGTACAAAGCTGGTCATCAAGTAACTCAAAATATTTGTGTATAAGTTTCCAGGAATGAAAATTGGAGCATCATAACAAGACGATTACTTAGTAGGTTGATTTCATCATATAGCATAATATTAACGGAAACTCTATTTAGTTCAACTGTAAATTCCCTGAACCCAAGTAAATTCAGGTCTACTACAGTTTAATTAAATCTATTTTAGTGGCTAAGTAATCGTTCTAGTCGCTTAAGCTGCCATTACTCTAATGCTTAATTACTGGACCTTTTTAATGGCAGCCCGGAGGTTCCCTTTTAAGTTCAGGACCCTTACGTTACGTCATACAGCCTTCTATATTTAACATTTACATACATACATAAACTCATGACTTTTTCCCAAGGGGGCAGGCTGAAATTACAGACCTGCTACGATCCTTACATATTTCTTTTGCTTCACTCCCGTTCATTCATCTAGTTATACACTCACGCCGGTTATGAGTACCTACTGCGCACCTGGCTTTTCTGAAGAACATTAGCATTAAGGTCTATGGATGTCCTTCTGAGGCGTCATAGTCCTTGTAAATACCTTTTGATAATCTAAAGGTATTTACAAGGCAGAAAGGCGGTGTCGCCTTTCATTCATCTTCTCAACCACACATACTTCGTAAGGAACGCATTTCGTCGGCATCAATCGTACTTTCATGTCTCTTTTGCTATATCCAACCTTCACGTTAATACATGTTTACATAGAATATTCACGAATACCTCTATAAATCTATTACTCAAAAGAGTGGATATAAAGTACAACGCACACTTCTGCAGTCTCGCAATAAGACCTGTGTTCTAACAGACTTATTAATAAAAAACCGAACCTACTGACTACCTAACTAGGTAGTTAGTAGATTCTATTTTTTTCCAGGTGTGACGTAACCACGTCTCAGCTTTAGTAATTAAATAATATTCAGTTCTAACCACGGAAATCTATTTTATAAATAGCTTTCGAAGCATTCCTTGTTTGGTGAAATAACAATAATTGATGGCTCCCCGGAGCTGGGCTTTTGTGGTTCACAGATTATTCCTGCATGAGCACAAACATTTGTATGGCCTACCTCGTTCAACATAGAGTACGGCAGTTGGAAAGGGAAATCAATCCTGTTCGGGTATCTGTAATAATTTAGGAATAAGGTTGATGCCTCATTAGTGCGTTGCGTCGTCGCAATGGATCACTACATTTGATTGTATGCCACACCTGCATTGCGACGACGCACTACGGTGTTGATTTCAGATTCGACAATGGATCAGAAGTAACACAATCCGTTGTCATTTTTTTTGTCTCTGGCCGCTTACAACTTTTTCAAATTTTCACGTTTTGATTAGAAAAAAAAACTGAAGAAAAAATTTAGTTTTGACAGCTCGTGAATCTTACTTAAGCCGCCGTTGTGAAACAATGATTATTTTCTTTAAGTTATTCTATTCGCCAAATTTGTTTGTATTTACATGCATATCATTCTGTTGTAGAATCATGTCGTTCTATCTAGGTTACGGTGGTTGAAATATACAGCTAAATGACGGTCGAGATGACCTGACCAGTCGAGGCTATGAAGCCTGTTTTCCAGGGCTAAGGACGCCTTTGCGTCTTAAATAGACTGGCGACCAGATAAGGACTATATATATAGAAATTGAAAACTGGTATTTACTGTTGGCTCTTCCTATTTTTCATATCGTTAGTCGTTTTCGGTGTTAGTTTTATACTCTATTGTTTCATAATTTTAGTTCTCTGTCTCCTTGTCTGTAGATACCATTTGTGAAACGGCACACATCGTGCGTGCTACGGCTACCACCTTTCTTTGACTTTTGACCCCCCCGAATTCCGCATGACACATGGCTCCTATTTCTACTTCGAGTTATGCCATTTCGTCTGTAGTGATACTCTGGTGAACGGATAGCCGTTACAAGAAAGCATTTATTGCATATTGCATTGCATTTATCTATCTTTCTTGTGTGAGAATTAATTTAATATTTAATTATGTATAGTCATTGTTTAGGTTAGTAGTAAGCATAGTTCTAGCTTCTTAGTTGCCGCGCTAAGAAAATTAAGTAATAATCCATTAAAGAAACGCCACCAACTGAATGCTTACGCCTGTATCGAACTGGTTTGTAATCGTGTTGAGGTAAGGCACGCTTGCTCAAACCTAGCTAAAAATTCTATTCCTAAGTTTTTTTTTACTAGACATAAAATATCAGATACCTACGTTACGGACAACTGCGGCTTTCCTGTATTTTTATTTTTAACCGACTTTCCAAAAAATTTGGGGATTCTCTTCTCTTTTTTTGTAATTTCTGGCATAACTCCGTCTGTCTGCAAAAACGAATTAGCTAAATTCTTATTTTATTCGAAGAAGTTTATTCCGAAAAGGTCCCAAAACGGAACTCTTCAATAAATTATGCCAAATCTCTCGAGATTGCTGCAATCACATGTCTGTTTATTGTTTACACCATTTCATTCATACCATCACGCCTGTGATGTGTACAGTAAAGCTCACCCTGGTACACTCTAATTCCAATAATAATCTATTGTGACATCACTGTGGGAATTAGAAATACCTTACTATAGAACTTGCCCATTATGCACAGCTAAAAGTGAAAAAAAAAAATACAAAATAATATTACCGAATTCCAAATAAAATAAAAACACTACGAAGTGAAAAATAACTACAATTTCAGAAGGCGGTGTCAAAAAACGAAGAAACGAAAACAGGAACACCGACTTCCGATATTGAAGTTATTTTTCACTTTGTAGTGTATTTATATTATTTGGAATTTGGTTGTATTTTTTTTGTAACAAAGCTTTTTTAATATTTTTTTACCTTTTTTGTATTCTTTTATATGTTTTCGGTGTATTTTTATTTAAAATACAAAATTAAACGTATTGATATAACGAGGAGTGTTTTTTTTTCAAGAATTTTACAAAACATACATTAACTCACGGCTTTTCTCCATGGGGATATATAGAATCTACAGAACGCCACCTGCTTCATAATTTATAAGATTATAAAAAAAAAATTGGGGAAAAAAATTGTACACGTTGATAAACGTCAAGAAAAAAACATATTGCTTGAGTTTAGTTTTTATCTTTTGCAGAGCGTTCTATCCGTGGCTTTCGTCCCCAACCTAAGACCTGATTAATCGAACACAATATCCCACGACGATTCACCCACGAATACTTTATGTCCGAGCCCAAACGGGGCAGATTAATTCGTTAAACGGTCCCCTCCTATGAAAGCCAATGGGGTCCCTTAATTAGAAAACGTCTTAAGGTAGAATTAGATTGGCCCTATTTTTCGGACTGTACCTTGCTAAGGGGAAATGTTTTACCGATAAGATAAGTGGCCCTTATGTGGGTTTTTTTTAATGTATGAAGGTTTGTTGGATTAAAGGCAAAATGCTCCTGACTAAGGTCTGGCTTGTGGTAAAAATTCATTAACAGATAAGACGGTAATGAGGAATGATTACTAACTTGGAGTCAAATTTTATAGTTTTGACTTTCAACATTTTGATGAAACTAAACTATATAACAATACTCCGAAGACTTGATACATCAGCTATAAAATGATGGAATGATTTTTTCTAACAAGGTTATAAAATAAAAATTGATCACCAATGATTGTTGGCTTGAAATTATGAGGTAAAAATTTTATAAGGTATAAAATAATAATATTGTTTTGTGTTTCACCAATCAAGTGTGAAGTTTTGCAGCAAAAATGCTTAATTGTTTATATTATCTTTATTTCGGCAGCTTATGTCAATCCCATCCATTTTGGATTTGTCCATCCATGATGTCAATCCTTATCGCTGATACAACATCAGCCTGCCTCTTATATTATTCCAGATTGGTAATCTATTATTCAAACTCAACACCAATGTCACATACAACCAAAATCCGTCGAATAAAATCACATTCGATACTATGCTACGCTCAACATGCTACGTGTCTCGTAGCTCGTAGCAGATATCTACGTGCTGCGGCGTAGCACTTCGTAGCAGATATGTAGCACGATACTAACCGCAATTTAGGCTGGCCCAAAATGTAGTTCAACCAAAATGTAGTGAGAATTTGTGGCACAATTGTTCGAAATGTGTTTGAATTGAACCTTTACAGTGTAATGCTGTAATAACTCTCAGGGGTGAGCTGAGTTACCTAAAACACAAAATGCAGATGTTTAGGATAATCATTTATTTGACGATGCGATGATTAACCAAATGTTTGTGTGATAAGACGACTTGATCACTAAACTAATCTTGTTTGGAGTATTGAGATACTTCAACTTACACTTTATGTACATTACTGGTATAATTTCCATCAACATTTTTGCAAAGAATCTGAATCTTTATTTGTGCCATAAAATACAAAACTTAGTTTTAATATACAACTAAGGCCCAGTTTTTTGAACCGTAATTAACTCAACTAATGGTTAGAAATATTGTGATCAATGTTTAAAAGTGTTTTTTTCTTAAATTTTATATTTTTAAGTGTTTGTTAAGTTTACAACGGATACAAAAATTGGGCCTAAGAGTGTATTTAAAAAAATAGTAAAATAATTCATCTCATTAAATCTATCATCAAAAAACTGCAAAATGATTTTTATTTTATTTAATTTCATCTTTAGGTAGCGCCTAGTGGGAACATAGAACATATTTCTGTTTGGAAAATCGATTATAAACCAATATAATTTAACAAAAAACTAATAAAGTGACGCAATTTTTTGTAACTTTAGAAACTTCGTCAGTGTCTATCAATTTATGCCAAACAACGAGTAAACGTTCCCTAACAATAGAATTTAAGAACCATTAAAACACAATCTAAATTCTAAATAGCTTTATAATTGCCGATGGTATTTCGTTAACAGCCTTCGGTAATCCGAAATCGTTTAATCTGTTTTCTACGTAATCTGATCGACTAGAATATCTTGGATAGGCAATTATAATAATAACTGTACAGTAGAACGATAATTATATCCTACTAATATAATATATAAGTGTCGTGGTAGTACAGTGTTTAAGACTTCGCCTCTCGTGCTTGAGTTAGTGTGTTAAAATCCGAGGCAAGTACCAATGTGAACTAAACTTTTTCAAATCATAATGTACTTTCTAAGTTTATCTTGGACATCACACGCAAGGAAAACATAGTGAGAATACCTGGACTGATATACCTAGTTAATTTAAGTCTGAAATAGACAAGTCAGAGGCCTGTGGGGTTCCCAGAGGCGGCTTATTCAACTCTAATACCAGAGGTGGCCACATACTCACACGAAAAAGAAAGAACAACATACGAAATTCCCTTCGAAGATCCCATGACTATGACAGGATCCCAACACAAGGCAGAAACTGCATACCGCCACCTGATACGATCCTTACATACTCCCTTTCCTTCATTAACGTTCGTTCAAGCAAGTTGGGTATGAGTACCGCGCAGCTATAAGAACCGTGTATGTCTTTCAAGGGCGTCCCGTCCCGGCGTTTCCACTCACGTTTGCCTTGTAGTCGCCTTTCATCCATTCTCTCAAGATGGCCAACCATCTAAGCATATTCTTTTAAATTTTTGTCACTACATCTTCAGATGTTTGCCAATTTATCACGATTTTGAATCGTATCCGGGACCTCACAATCAGCAGACACACTTGCTACCGCAGGATCATCGAGGCAGTTATATTAAATATGCCCAAAAATTTGGAAACAAGATTTTTCATTTGGTTTACGTGATATAATGTTCGAGTTTCACGCTGGCAAAGTCGCTGTCTAAAGTTAGTAGAAATTGTTATCATGTAGAATATTCGAAGAACCATGATTTGATAATAAAAAATTGGAAGGCTATTTGTTTTGTTTCGAATGAGAAAAGTAGTTTTCATTGTGGAATGCTTTTAAGTGTGCTTATTGTTAACAACTTTTCACATTTAATGTTGTTAAGAGTTGTAATGTAGTTTTTTTTTTTTTATTTTGCTGCATACATACTCTACGTTATTTTATATATAACTTACAATATTTAACAGAGCTTTAGAGAAAAAATGCCGAAAAAGGACCTTGAGATAAACGATGAGGAAGCTCGGCAAAGTATAGAACATCATTATCATCAGAAAGACGTCCACTGCTGGACAAAGGCCTCTTCCAAGTTTCGCCGTTTTTATCTCACATAAATAGGTGACAATAAAAACTATTCCAGTATTCTAAATACAAAACGAGACTTCATCAACTGACAAACAAGATTTCCGCAAACCGAACTCTCGCTCTCTAACCAGACGTAACCAGCGTGTAAATAGTGCGTGTTATACACACAAAAATGCTTTATACTAAACTTACACAAATGTAGCATTTAAGTACCAAATCAATAGGTACTGAAGGTTGACCATACACAACTAGTGACACAAGTGCAAGCACACATAGAAGCATAAAAACGGCAATGCGCCGTCGGTACATGGTGGACGTCCTACCCATATGCATAAAACGTTTTGGAAACACTTGTTTTATACGTGCAGCTAAAGAGTGGAATTTCCTGCCGTATTCTGTGTTTCCCGACAACTACAATCTAGGGGTCTTTAAGTATAGAGTGAATAGGTTATGCAAGCGTGTTTCACCGTCGACAACATCGTCGTTTACCATCTGAATATAAAGAAAAGAACAATCTGCCTTTCCCCATTGAAGTTAGCTCCCAGTTTAACCGTATGAAGCTTGGTACCAGTAATTTACATGGAGCGACTGCCTATCTGATCGCCACAAACAAGTAACTGGGTAACACGAAACCCCTTGGGATGACTGATGGCAGATATTTTGGCTTCTGAATAACCTTAACGACTATCATAGATCTATAAATGACACCCGGGTCCAACAGCTTAACGTGCTGTCAAAGGCTGGGAGGAATCTCGCTGTATAAAAATGGCAACCCATCAATGGACCGACCTCAGCAAGCTTTGCTTAACCTTGAAGATCGACCCTTGCGGCTGTTATTATTTGGCCAGGAGCTTCATACGTACGGCAATCTAAAAGAAATGACAATCATGAGTGTGTTGTGTGCTTATGTTTTCATTCGTTGTATGGAGCCGACCTTCTGCAATCACACAAATGCGCTATTTTAACGGTCTCACGATTGTGTGGTCGATCATTGTTGAGAGTATGATATTATATTGTACCGTTGCGTTTTGTCAGCTCACTGAAGAAATTGCATGGGAAACGTCAAGACACCGCATGAGGCTACCCAGGTTTAAATACATTCGGTATTCGTAAAACCAAATAATTTATTTGTTAATTTACTTACTATTATGATTTTTATATCCACCCTGTTTTATTGTCCTATCTACGTCATATTGTCCTATCAGTCCTCATAAAGAGGACTGATTTGTATTTTGTATGTTTGTAACCAATAAACTCAAAAACTATCGGTCCGATTTCAAAAATTATTTCTTCTTTAGAATGCTACATTATCCTTGGGTAATAAAGGCTATAATTATTACCAGAAAAATAAGAGATTCTTAAGAAAATTGCAATAATGTAACCCAATATGAACAGTAACTGTAATTTCCTGGACATCAAGAAGGGCCAGGGCATCGCTCCACCTAGGAGGCTTAGCGCTGTGTCTTCCGATACGCGTTCGCCACTCCTGAACTTTTCGGCCCCATCAGCCATCCATTCTAAGAGCAATGAAAGTGCTCTGCCCACTGCCACATAAGTTTAAGACCATCCATAGTTGAACTATGGAAGGTCCAAAATCAAACTACCTGAGAAGAACCGTTTTGATGAAACATCGTCGTGAAAGGATTGGTGACTACCCTACCAAGGCAAAAATATACTACAAACATTGATAAACCATCCACCAGCTCCAGAATCATACATAAGCAACCCGCTCACTAGGTCATACTCATATCCATAAATAGGAGAAAACATTATCCACTGCGTGGATAACTCGATGCTCGTAAATATCGATTGCCAGGAAACGAGAGAGTAACGATCCGTGGCGTACCATGATTTATGGGCAGAACTGGGATATAGTTACTAACTGCCAGTAAATGCGAGTAGACATCATTACCTGAACGTTTTGCTATGGTTAGCTACTTATTGGGTCTATGTAAAACTAAGAAAAAGCCTGGGTTCTCATTGTTTTAATGATGACTTCGTAACTCTTATTAATGTTATTTTGAAAGTATCGTGGTGGCTTTTCTAGTAATTTTCGAGCCCAACGACGTTTATGTGAGGATTATAGTAGGTACTGAAACGTTTCTTAATAGTTTACGGGTTATCAAGTTTATTCTGGAAACGGTTGTTTTTGATTTTGGGAGTACCAAGAGTCAAAAAGTCATAGGATTATCATTTTTTTTTATAGTCACACATTGGTATAGACTTATAAAATAATAAACGCAGGTGAAACTTTGAAAGCAATTTACAAAGTTAATACTGATAACGGCTAAAATGTTACATTTCTGAGAGTAACATTGTTGAAATAAAAGTCAATCGTGACAAAATAACAGGTAAAATTTTATCCACAAACAAAATTCAGTGGACGTAGTTATCAATTAATAAAATTGTCCTTTGAGAAATTAATTTCTTGAACAAAGGAATATAACTGATATAAAAAACTTAATAACGTTAAAACAATTAACTTTTATAAAACTCGTTTTGTTCGACGATAATTTTCTCGACAAGTACCAATAACTTTACTACATTTTTAATTCCATTCGCTTGAAAGCACACTCAGAAAGTTATTAGATATATTTCTTGGGAAAAGGAAAGCTTAGCTGTGTTCACACGGGCAACGATTTCAGCAACTATTAATCGTCATCAATAGTTTAATTGCTTCGAATTGCTTCTTGCCTGTAATGACTGATTAATTCTGTAAATGTTGCTAAATACTGCAAAACTTTGATGCTGAGTAAACCATAGGTAAGTGCAGTTTTCCGGGCAGTAATATTTATTTTATTGATTTTTTACAGTGTGCCATTTGTCGGTGCTGAATAAAAATGTTTTCTTTTTCTTTTTAGTTTATATAAATTTTGGTTGCTCTATAAGGTGCCAGTAAAATCTTGTGTTATCTGTAGCAACAATAAATTGTAACAATTTTACAAATCCCTTTGTGGCTCAATATTGCCAAGACGTCATAGTTCAACACAGTTGCCAAGATTGAGCCAGTTTAGTTGCTCGTATAAAGTCGTAGTACTTCGAAGATTAACTTTAATATTAAAGACACCGTTCGGTGTTCGATCAACAACAATAATAAAAATGTATAGAGGGATGAGAAATAGACGTTCAAAGTGAGACGACCTGCAATCGTGAACGCCGTTTGTCGAAGTGTATTTATTGTTGTGAGCAGTGTCGTATTGGTCATGAAAGAGGTGAAAGGCAGTTATATTGATTTATAAAATGGTAGAGATTTTTCAACTACAGATACAAGGGCTGAGTTGATAAACATATCATCGCACTTGTATTAGGGTGGTGTACAGTGGTGGCCTTATGGTATCGGCCGCGACTTATAAGTTAAAAGTCGTGGGTACAAACCCAGGTAGGCGATTTACCATGTGTACATTATTACACCACCAATGCTCTCAAAAAGGTGAATGAAAACATGGTGCGAAAAATTCTAGAACCAAAAATTCGAATACATGCGAAACCCACGAACCCGCATTGGGCCCGCGTGGTAGATTACGGCCCATTCCCTCTCACAGAGAGGTGGCCTCTGTCCCAGCAGTGGGAATGTTAAAAAAGGCTGACGATGATGATTAGGTGAAAGGTTGGGTGGTGGTGAACCTATATATGTAAATGTGGATTGTGCCAGATATTTACAAGTCCCATGTAATAGGTGACTTCCTTGAACCGGGAATCGAACCCAAGGCCTCATACTCAGGAGTAACGCTTGCGACCGCAAGACCAACGTGGCAGCCGGAAGCAGAACAAGATTGACTTGATACGAGACAGTTAATATTTTTATACATCTTACTAATATTATAAATGCGAAAGTTTGGATGGATGTGTTTGTGGATGTATGTTTGTTACACAATCACGCCAGAACAGCTGAACGGATCTGAATAAAATTGGCCACAGAGATAGATTATAGTCTGGAATAGCACATAGGTTACTTTTCATACCGGTATAATGTTCCTTTGGGATGACAAAACAGTTTTAACGTGGGCGAAGCCGGCAGAAGCTATTACATACATAAAGTCACGCCTCTTTCCCATGGGGGTAAGCAGAAAATACAAAACGCCACCTTCTACGATCCTTACCTACATATTTTAATGAGGGATCTTACTAATATTATAAATGTGAAAGTTTGGTTGGATGGATGTATGTTTGTTTCTCAGTCACGCCAGAACGGCTAAACGGATCTGGATGAAATTTGGCACAGAGATAGTTTATAGTCTGGAATAGCACATTGGCTTACTATCCCGCTACAAAGTTCCCTTGTCATAAGAAACCACTTTTCACGCGGGCGAAGCCGCTGACAGAAGCTTGTATTTAATAAAAGTTAAGAAACCGTTGAAAGCCAATCTAACATTTCTACCTTACTAATATTATATACGAAAGTTTCGATGTATGTATGTTACTTAATCACACAAGAACGGCTGAAAGGATCTGTATGTAATTTGGCACAATAACAGATTATAATCTGCATTAACATAATATAATCAAATTATCATTTCGGTATAATGTTTCTTTAGGATAAGAAAACATTTATCACGCGGCTGAAGCCGCTGAATGAAGCTAGTAAGTAATAAAATAACGGCGGAATTTAAGAAACATTTATATCAGCCATCTACACTAATATATATAATATTATAAAGTGATAAAGTTCGTGAGTTTGTGAGGATGTAGGGGCTAATTTATTTGTTTAAAACTTCATGCAATATACGGCATGCCTGAGGCATTCTCTTCCAGTCAACAAAATGTTGTGGAGATCCACAACATGGCAGGTGCATAAAAATTTAAACAATTATTGAAGTAAAATTGAATAACAATATACATCTTTTTTTAATTCAATTTTACTATATATCCAATTTTATTATGTATGTTTATATATAGGTATATATATTGTAGCTTAAATAAGCATCCATATATATTTACTATAATAAATACCTTTATATATAATTACATACATAAATTTATAGAAAGGTGATTAAGACGACTCTGCTTATGGTGTAGAAAATAATGTCGCAAATTCCGCTTAAATGCCTCAAACCTCTGGATCAATGTAATCTTCGGATCTACTGAACCGATTTAGATGAAATTTAGCATGGAGATTTGAGACCCTGGGAAAGACATATGATAGTTTGTATTCCCTTAGGATGAGAAAAACACTTTTTATGCGGACGGAGCCGAGGGCAGTAGCTAGTCCTAAATATACACTAACTTCTACTCTAGACTTTCGTAACTAAACCTACTTTTTAGGATAACATGTAGACTATTTATTCTTCTCAAGCACGCAATCAACATCTGTGCCTATCAAATTATGTCCTGCAGGTCAGACTTGGAAGGGTAACACATAGAGTTACTTTCGTATTTATTGGTATAGGATCTGTTTTTATTTTTAGCAATATACGTAGATATTTCTTCAGTTTACCCTCCCACTCAGACTGCCCTCGACAAGAGTAAATAATTTCATCCCGCTCAACAATAAGTATAAAAGACATTGACTGCGAAACCCAGTCTCTTTTATTGACTTGGAAGGTAATAAGAAATCCTTTACTTCTTTTGCTTCATTGGCTGTAATCAATTTCCAGTTGGAAAATATGTTTTCACAGAAGCAAAAGATGGATGCTACGTGACAAAGTGAAATGCAGAAGCACAATCTAGATGGCCGATGGTAGAAGGGGGCCGGTGGAATGAGGTCGTGGAGTTCATGAGCACACTCAACGAAGTACACTCTGTAGAAGACCGACATGCCTGCTTGTCGGTCTTCTACAGACTGTACTTCGTGGCGATGAGCCAAGCAGTAAAGCTTGGCATTCACCAGTTAAACGTTATCAATGAGCTAAGAGGAGCTTTGCTTTTCACCGAGTCAAGCATGGCATGTTGATATTTAACAGAGCCATCCTAATACTCTATGCAGGATCGGATTTACGCTTTGTAAAGATTTAAAAGCTGTCCAGGCGTAAAGTATCGCTTCACTTTATTTAGTATGGAAATTTACATTTGTTTGGTTACATCTTTAGGACCTTATCAATATCGATTTAGCTCAAGGTCAAAATAAAAACAGAAATCGTGAACAAGATTCAAAATAAATGTAGCTAAATTAATTTCATTCTACAAAAGCTCTGAAATACAATATGTTCATAAAGTAACCCTTGGAACCAGAAATAGGTTTACCTTTTCTGATATATTTTTAGTTTGGCCTCGTTATTTTGGGAATGGCCAGTCACTCTGACATTTTAGCTTCCATTTCTGGGTCAGCAGAGATGAAGTAGTGTGTTAATTTTCGCTGACTGTTGTGTTTGAGATCTGTGTAGAAATCCCAGTGGAAATATTTTAGAGATTTCTTACAGTTTCGGAGAATCAAATATCGTTTCACAAAAGTTTAATAAAACAAAATTCACGCCGTTAACTTTGTTCCCTCAGGAAGAAATCCTAATAGAAAAACCTTTGCACGATTTGGGGGTTGAACCCAAAATTTCAAGTTAAGAAGGTGAGCTTGATACGATTAGTTCAACGAAGCAGTCTTTTTTAAATGAAAATCTCTAGTCTTCTGTAGCCTCGGCTTATCTATGGAACACGTGAAAAGCTATAAGTGGACTTACTACGACTTTTACTCTGATGTGAAAAAGGGATGGTGCAATACGTTTTAAATACCTCCGTCTCTCTCTCACATTGTAACAGCCAATCTGTCAAGCCTTTGTCCAACTTTGGGAAGGGGAGGGAGGGGTATCCAGTAATTGGGTAGCACGGTATTCCTGGCTTCTGATGACCGTTATAACTGGCAAAGATCGGAATGTAATTGATGGTCACCTATCTAAGTACCAGCCTATGAAATCATTGCTTAACCTTGGTGATCGACAGGTGTGGCTTTAAATGTGAACAATCTTCTCTGTACAATTGAAAAAATTATGAATTAAATACGCCATAGTACCTGATTGTTATAAAAAAATAAAGAAAGAAAAATATTTTATTAGTTACTCGTACAGTAGATACAGACAAGAGGTGAAGAAGTTTCATCATCATCATCATCATCATTTCAGCCGTCCACTGCTGGACATAGGCCTCCCCAAGGCTTCGCCACATTGACCGATCCCATGCGTCTCACATTCAGCGCCTTCCCGCAACCTTAATCAGGTCATCGGTCCACCTAGTGGGAGGCCTTCCAAATATCGAGAGATATCGAGTATCCTCTTCCGTCTTCAACCCGCCTGCAAAGCGTGGCGATTATGGCAACCCCCCCCCCCTCCCCATGAAAAGCACAAATAAAAAGTTTCAACTGTAACGAAAAACGAAAACCGCCTGAAACCTGTAACTTGCGTACCTTGTGCGAAGACCAAGAAACCTCCGAGTTATTTATGCACCGTGTCACTGCTACAAGCTTGGGAGTGCTTTGAACGTATCTTAGGCTGACGTCACTGTAAGATGAGATTAAGTTTTGGTGGTATGCGAAACAGAAACGCTATCGAATTGGCACTTGATCAATCCCATACAATTTACCATTTCGAAAATGGCTATCGCTGACATCGAATGGCACTACATTGCCTTGGAAATTATCTGTTTATCTCTACTGTTGATTCTGGTTTTCGGAATAGCAGTGGTTGGAAACTAATGGTCGGTGTGTCCCAAAAAAATATAGTTTGATGATTTTTTTTTTGCGGAACCTATTTTATCCCACTTTTGTCATTATTTATGTTGAACATACCTGTAGAAAGCTTGGAACGGCGAAATATTTATGCACGTTAATATGTGGGAATATTATGGGACAGTTATTCTCGGTATGTCTTTGTAGATCCTAATGTATTTTCGGGAATGTGTTTCGGGTTTGCAGATTACCTCCTTAAAGCAAGACTATCGTTTGTACATAATATATTATTTTGCTGTATGGAATAGTAAATAGCTCGAGACTTTATGATATAATCCTAAAATTGGCGTGCCGTTTGTTTATGTTTTTGAAATCTGTTATTAATAAAAAAAACTACGGTGGCGTATAAAAGGGGCTGAAATCATTGGGCGTCAAAAAATTAATAATAATTATTAGTTATTAATTGATTTAATATCTTTATTACCTTGATTGATGAGAGTAATTCGATCAACATCGAAAGTTATTTTCAGTGAGGCAAATAACACTAGGTATATATAACTTTCGACGTAGATTGAATTTCTCTCTTGTAACGTGATTTCCTATAAACGTTTCATAAATAAATAAACTACATACCATTATAAGTTGAATGTTATGTTTTAATTTTTAAACATTACTTGTGATCTTTTTTTATTAACACAGTAGAAAATTAATTATATTTTGAAACGTATTTAAATTCTTAGACTTATCGTCTGAAACATAAAAATCCTTTGAAAAAGGAATAAATCAGGCCAAAGCTTTAAAAATACTATGGTTTCCCTTAGATTACTACAGCTTTAATAAAAGTGATAAAATACAAACTACCAATATACTCAAATAACTCTTCAAACATATAAGATTCTTTTTGGTTATGTAATAGGAGCACTAACAACGTGTTATGAATGGACGAATGAAAATTCCTACGGTATAAAGTTTAAACATTAGATAAATTAGACAAACGTAATAAACAAATCGAATAACTACAAAACTTAAATACTAACAAACTTCTGCCAGACCACTAAATCCTTCAAGTCTCAACTAAACCACTTCAACGACACTAAACTCCAAAGATTTAAAACACTAAGCTTCAATTTCAATTGGCAAACTTTATAAACTTAAGTCCAAAACAATAAACAAAAACTGTAGCCAGCGCAAACTATTTTAGGCTATAAATCCTTTGAAAGTAATTTCATGGCTGTGTGCCGTCCTGCGTCAAGTGAAACTATCTCGTTAGTTGATATATATTGAGGAAATGAACGCCTTATTGCTTGGCCCAGAGGACGGCACAGATATCAACGTAATTTGAATCTGCTAGAACATTGGATAATTGATAGAGGTTTGGATTAAATCGATTTCTTGTAGCTTCGGTTTTGGTTGGAAAGGTCATTTTAAGGTTAGGTTATATTTACCTAAATGATAGACAGACTCGATCAAATTCTCTCAATTTGAATATATTTATTGAAATAGGTACCGAAACTCTACCTTTTTATCAAATTATTAATTTACCTGTTAATGTTTTTAATGATTATACGTAGTATCGTATATAGTGTTATACTGGGTGCATCGTCCTCACATATATAAATTTATTAATGTATGGACTTATATAAATATTGTAAGACACTTATTTTTTATAAGAGTAAGTATGGAGTTTCTGGTCCGTTGTTCTCCATAACAAGCTACTTTTGCGAATTGACGGTAGAATCAATTATTATTACTTGTAAATTTTTAATGTTGACATTCAAAAGTGCCGCGTAATGGCCTAATTGAAATAAATACTTTTGACTTTTTTTTTGAGTTCTACCCATCTTGAGCAATGATAGTGATGAATGCTCATGCTTTCTTTGTGTGAGAAGGCCTTAATTATCCAGCAGTGGGATAGCCATATACAGTATTATTTAGTCAATATCAACCGGTTGAAAGCCGTCATTACCGAAATACTTAAAAAGCCATTGTGTGGATCCACGTTTGAGGCACTCAAGAGGTTAACTCACCGCAAAATGGCTTGCTGTCACAATAACTTTATAGTGTCTAATATTGTGAGATGCCCAAGCTAGACGAGCATTTATTTCCTAAAATTACTGTTAGCGACGCGAAATGCTGGTCCCGCTCCGCAGCCATTAGGGCGCAAAAACAATTAGTGATGGGCAGAAAAGTGTTGCAGTATTGTTGGAGCTGCTGAAGACTGTATGAATATATTTGTATTGTATAAACTCAATTTCTTTTAGTATTATATAACTGCACAGCACATGTGTGAGTACTATGTTCCGACTGTAAATCTACCTATGTGTCATTGGTTGACTTCTGTGTGCCCTGGCATTTGAGTGTGTCATGCTCTCTCTAATTTCTCTCTGATGGTGGCACATGTGTTGGATCATTCGGTTCCCTCCATAATGGTTGAGCTGAGTGGTGCCGATCCATGCGTCATGTTCGTGAACGGGCGCCATCAGTTGGGATTGGTCATAACTTAGCTGCCTCGGCCTGTCATTGCATTTTTATGTTGAAATTGTTTGTTACTCTAGACGCTTTTACGTGCACGTCTTTTTGCATCGTTCTCACATATATGTATTTTTTTTTTTTAACAAGAATGATGTAACCAAAAACTTGTAATTGAAACTGATGGAAAAGAGTGTCCGTGGAGTTTCTTGCAAATTCTTCTCCATTGAGATCTACTGACGTTTGCGAATTTGCAACTAGAGTCATATTTTTTGTTGTTTGACAATTCAAAAGTACCTTTAAGGTTTATTTGAAATAAACTATTTTTGATTTGATTTGATTTGATTTAGAACTTACCTTGCCTAAATGAAATATAAATTGTAAATATTGGTAAAAATAAGACCTTAATTGTACATATCTGCTTAATATGTGATTGTGAAAGACATATTTTGTATTTTTTGTGTTTATTCTTTTGTGCCAGTAAGAGGGTTGGCATTTGGTGCTGTCCGCAGTCATTGAAGGGTTGGCGGGGCGCGGGAGGGGTACGGCCGCTCGCGCCGCGCGCCTCGCTTTGCGCAGTTTTCAGTTGTTCCCCGACCGCCATTGAGAGCGGTCACGTTTGTTTTGTTTTCTACGGGCAACCGCCAGATGCTACGCTTTCTTCTATCTTCCATTTTCTTTGAAAGCTTGTATTTTATTCCTTCTACCCTTTCCGAGTCTCCGATTGGCCACAATTACCTTAAGCATAAATCACATTCATGACCTTTAAAAAATAGTAGGTGAAAAAAAATTACTACCTTTTTGTAATCATATTGCTTAAGCTATTTTGAGTGTTTTTTATCGTTTATTAACTAAAACATTTTTACAAACACTTATTCACTTTAATATACCAACAGAAACTATCGCGGGTTTAACAGCGGTATGTCGGTAAACTGTAGTTCTATTGGTAAACACTGAAGCACACCTTCAAAAATCTTGACTTTAGAGCCGCAATCAGCGTTTTTCCAGCTATATTGGGTTCAGCTTGCAGTGTTACCGGATTCAGCTGGATACCGGATTGTACATCGAGCGACTGCCTATCTGGCTACCGTAACTCAGTAACTGGGTAACCCAATACCCCTCAGCGAGACTGGTGTCAGATTTTAGCTTCTGACGACTCGTAACATCATAGTTCTACAAAATGAAAACCGAGTCCAACGGATGTACGTGCTTTTCAAGGCACGAAGGAGTCTATATATGTAAGCAATGGGCCAAACTCGCAAGCGCTGTTGACTGACTTTTGAGCGTCAATTACTAGTTAATTTCTCTACCAAAACAACGCACAAAAGTAACTTTTTCTTAGCCAACTATCTCCATTTTGAACTGTAGCCAAATAATGAATAGAGTAACTGCAATTCTCAGTGCAATCCTTAGTGCAAATCTGCGTATTTATTAAGTCTTTGTGCTGGCCGGGGATCAGTTTTAAGCTGCCTAATTAGACGGTCAAAAGAGAAAAGGAGATTAAGACAGATGTTAATAATGAAAGTTTTAAGTCTAGCTCCCAGTAGTGAAAACATTAAAAGGTTAATTTATAGATAGATTTCTGATGCTTAACTATCACTAATCTTCAAGTTACGCTATTATTATCTAAACTCTTATATCTCGGGGAAAAATTCTTTATATTTTTATTCAAATAGAGCAGGCCAAAAATATTTCACTCCCATTATCAATTAAAAAGGCAAAACGCCAAAAATAATGCAAGTCAAGTCGACTATTTTTGTCGTTTTGCAGTGTTATCGGTTCATAACTAAGATAATAGGGTTGTTTCCTGAGTAAAAAATTATAATTCTACATAGTCCTTCAGTGAGATTATCAATGAATATTGTACCCGTATTTTTTGCTTTATCAAATAGGTAAATAAAAATTGACAAAGATAAAGCGCATCAAAGTTCAGCAGTGGGGGCTTGTGACGTCATTTTATCAGTATAAAGTGTAGCACACCGTGACGTCACACGACATTTCAACACACTGTATCCTCGTACTTTTTTGTTGACGTGGCAAAATAAAAATACTTGTCCATTTTTTTTGGTTGTCCAACTGTCGGTCGGACTAAATAGTTTTTTTTGTCAACTTACCTATTGGTCTTCTGGGGCCTCTTTCATGAAATCGACGGGCGACAATCAGACAATTTTGTAAATCTCTAACAAACATTTTCTTATTCAATTAACAGTACGTGCATCTTTTTTTTTGTATGGGAAATCACACAATGACTTCTCCCACTCTGGGTGAAGCGGGAGGGCCGCTTCACCCAGAGTGTCAGACTTTTACTAACTAAAACCCACCCCTGTACGCGAGAATGTGTCAAATTATGGCATCCCAACCTATGGTAAAGAATCACTACCTCTCTCTTTAATAGTTGTTTTTCTTGATTTCTCTGTTTTTGTTCCTTACTTATTACTGTATATATTTGTCTATATAATATATATGTATATGTATTTATTTATATATAAATAGTACACCAAAGACTACCTACAGTACTGTTTTTCCTTTCATTTTTAAAATCCATCCAAAGGTTGTCTTGAAAAGATCGCTTTTAGCGATAAGGCCGCCCATTGTGTCACCCAGTGTAATGTTTACTTCTTCTATACTTTCTGTAACTTTTATGGTGTACATAATAAAGAGTATTCTATTCTATTCTATTCTATTCCATGCCGGTATTCCGCAGATCCGGCCCAGAGGTAAGAGCAGTACTCCATGCATGACTGAACTTGCGCTTTATACAAGTTGAGCAGCTGTTGCTGTGTGCTGTTCTTCTTGTACCAAACCACAAGTTCTTGTGCCAGCCTCATCCAGGTGCTACCCGCGATGGTAACAATGTCATCTGCCCATCTCGCTGCTTTAGTTGTCGGGAAAGTTAGTGACCTCCGATATGTGCACAGACGACACTCCGTCTACTCGTGGAGCTACGATGACTCAGGCCGCGACCCTGGCTCAAGCAACTGAAGGCACACGGGTGGGTTTTAGTCAGTAAAAGTCTGACACCTTCCCGCTAACCTTGAGCGGGAGAAGTCATTGGATGATTTCACGACCAAAAAAAAAAGCATAGCATAATCAGTATTTTAAGGTCCTCACTGTTGGAACACAATCTGACACAGGTCTTCTCTCTGAGAGAGAGAATGGGCCTTAATCCACCACATGGACCCAATGCGGGTTGACGGTATGCTTAAAAGAACAAAAGTATGCTTACACTTTTTATACATTTTTTGTTGCTATTATCGATATTGTTTCGCAAGTTATTTTTTTTTTCATTTCATCTTTGAAAATGTTTTATTTGCATATAAGCTAAACGTAGTTTTACCTCGCAATAGTAATAATAGCACAAAATTATACTGAATTTGTTTTATTGTTGGTTTCACCTTGGTCTTTATAGTTAGACGAAATGTTTACTACTATTGAGCACTAAACCTACTAGAAGAAATACATAGTTAATTCCAAAAATGGTTTCACCTTACCTCATCGTTTAGATTTAGAAGTAATCATTCAGAATAGATTTACACCCCTAGGGGAATCAGGCGTGATTTTATGTGCGTGTCTTACAAGATAATCGATAAAGTACTTCAAAATACACGCAATTTACATGTGAATCTTCAATTTCTGTAAAACCTCTCTTCTTGTCGTTACTAACAAAAGCAATTTCTCTCGAAATTAGCCCTAACAATGATGTTATTCTTACATTAACATCTTGTTCAGTCTCAAAACAAGTTTGTCCTAGCACAATATTACCCACACAGAAACACAGTGAAACCTCGGCTAGTACAGAAGGTGGGCTCCAAACAAAGAGCAAATACGCACGTTCATAAAGACACGCTTCACGTTAAGCAAGTGCAATAGATCACTCTTGGATTACACCAATGAAATTGCCGTACCTACGTCAGAATGTATCTATGTGTGCATCGGTTTTGACTCACTGTACCTTCTGTATTCATCTATTTTGTGGCATAACCGTGTAACTTTAGCGGCCATTGAAACCTGTTTCATTTCACATGATGGACAGAGAAAACGTCAATTGGAATTCGATTTCGACTAGTATTCAGGCACTTGATTAGATCGTCTGATGAAGAGTTGTAGTTGAAAAAGATTCGTATTCTGTGCAGGATTTGATTTCTATTTGGATTTTTTTCCTTTTTTGTTGATATTCTTCGAAAATTATTATTGTTTAAATTGTTTTTGGATTATTATTTACGTGTTTTTGGACATTTCTGTGAGCTTTGTTGTGCAATACCAGCTTTGTTCTGCCCGCGGCTTTGCCCGCTTAAATATACATATTTTTAATTCCAAGGGAACACATTACAGGAATCAAAACTATTCTATGTCCATACCAAATTATTCACTAAAACTAGATTAAACGCCTGATTAAAGGGTTTAATTTAGATTAAGACTAAACTTAAAGACCACACGAGACCAACGGATAATCCCTCAATACACTGACTAGCAAAAGTTTTCAGCTAACTATAATCCCTGGACCCTAACAAGCCGAAATAATTAAGTAATACCAAAATATAGTCTCACAAAGCGATTCGCAATTAAATCTGAATGTATTAAACCCTCTATGTTAATTAATTACAGTAATTTATAAGTGGCCCTCGAGACAGATAATATGATTAGATCTACAGATATAGGTAGATACAGTAGACGGGCGTCGGCCATGCTCGGATAGCCAGAGCGCGCCATAGATACAAGGTAGTGTGTAGGATGAGTCGACAAACTGTCCAGAAGGTAAATAATTTATTATTTTGTATAGAATGCGACAGTTATAATCAAGTCAAATTTAAAAACTATAGCTATAACTATAGCTACATAATGTTTCTAGTAGTAGACACGCTTCGAACGACAATCTATTCAACAAGTATGACACGATATCTTGCGAAAAAACCCCGATTAAAACCGATTTCCATCAATGCTGGCTAAGAAAACTTTCGATGAAATCATAAATCAAACAAAAAAAATGAAATCAAAATCGATTCATCCGTTTAGGAATTATGATGCCACAGACAGATACACACATACACAGGTACACACGTCAAACTTATAAAACCATTTTTTTACCGCCAGGGTTTAAAAATAAGGTCGATTGTATGTTTCAATAATGATGTTCGATTTTTGAAATAAAAAGTCTTTGCTTAAAAACGTCTCCTTTGCCAAAGTGCCTTAACTTTTTCATTCCAACCCACGAATAATTTAGGATTACTACACTGAAAATTAAATGATAAATCACAATTCATGTTGTACAAAAATTCTTGAAGATTTTTCATGTCGTGAATGAACTTTCTCAGTTCAAAGCCAAAACCGTTCTTAACTGTAATGAAGAGCAAAATGAAACACGTTTTCGTCCCGAAATTCTATGAACCTAAATAAATAAAAGTTATACTCGGATAAAACCACGTGTAACTGTATAAAATGATTCATACAAAAATAATATTTCGTCAAACCTTTATGTTGAACTCAACATAATGAATACAAAACCCTTTGATCATTCTGAACTAAAATAACGCCTCCAAAATGTCAAATAATACTATTAATTTCGTCCTATGTTAATCTCCAATGCTTATTATGGTTGCCCACATCTCAATTACGTACTTGTAATCCTATTACTCGGGTAATAGTTGAAATGGACCACACATTCGTCAGTAATGGCGAGCACAATAACCAGATTACATGAGTCTTAATACTAACAACTGAGGAAGATTTGATTGGCTGGCTGTAATTGGAAGAGCGAATGTGGGCGTAGATTTGCACTATAATCGTCATCTTTGAAGTCAGATACCCCAAAAAAAGTCCAAATATGGCGCATTATTGTCAATAAGACCCGGTACCAAGATTGCTCGAATTACTCGTATTATAACTATTATTGATCCAATTGAAAACAGACATTTTTTACACAATGTATGGTGTTCCGAAATAAAAGACTTATGACCTGAGTTGTTATTAGCGTACAGTTGCAAAATTCAGTCTCCACCAAAAAGCATACCCGTGTTTATGAGCTAGAAAATGGACCAAACTAAAACTATGCTAGTATAAAAATAAAGATGTTACCATCTTGCATAAGCACAACAAAACCTAGTTACTTTTAGGATATACTGAAATAGTTTACGACTGATACATATTTCAGTAGTATTTACGTAATCTGCAGTGAATATAAGCAAGCTGCTTAGATGGTAGATAATAAAATTAATGGTAATAATTCCTCACGCTTTTCTCTCTAGGATAGTGTAGATTATTTCGTGTTATTTAAAAGTTTATTTTATTCTGATGGAAGATTATAATGGTAAATTATTAAAAGTTTTGTCAGTGGTGGATAGCAACCTTGTAATCTATTTGATTCTGTTTTAATCTTTCACGAAGTGAAGGGTTTGTATAAAGCTTGAGGTTCTTTCTGATTAATCGTTTAAAATTCCGATACAGCAAAGTGACCGATATTATATTTATTCATGCAAATTATTACCTATTTTTAAAGTACCTATTAATTTGCAATGCTGTTCTCTTAAAAAAAAAGCTATCGGTATATTCCAAGAATTTATTTGTGGAAAGTGGCTGTATCTTGAAGAAAATCACCATGTCTTAATAACATGTTTATTTACAAATACAAAAGATAACTAAACTATACAGCTAACGTAGTTACAATCCTATTCAATCCGTAGTATATTAATAATGCTGAACGTTATGCGCTATACTGATAACAGATTAATCCCGCATCGGACGTCTGTTCCAACGTATAACTAGATATATAATATATAGTGTTGCCCGACGGATACCGTCAAATCGCGATTACCATTTTGTTTGTTAATTTAAGCTAAAATGTTAAGTATAAATTACAGTAGCTGGGGAATTATTGCAACACATTTATATCAAACTAATGGCATAATAAACATTAAAGTGCAGGGCTTTGTCGAAACATTTACAAAGCTGGTATGATTTTTGTTTATGTGGATGATATACTAGCCTTTGCTTGAATTATTTCAGGTTTTAAATTAATGTTTCTTTACAAAATGTAAAATTAGAATCTGAAATCTAGATTAAGATCAGAAGATTTAACAAACGCAGAGTTTAATCTTACTTTACAGACGATGCAAGCATTGTTGATAAAGACTAAAATCTCAACAACAGACATCAAAACCACAACTTTGCCACTTTTATTCGCAAGGAACGAATTACAAGGGGTGAGGGACCATTAATTCTACGTCATTGTTACGGCACTCTGGGGAGGGCCTGAGGCACTCAAGCACTCCAAACTGAGATGCTGATGAATCAATTACTAGCTATGTTACCGAATTCTGATGATGTTACTCAAGTTTTTTAGGTATCTTATTTCTGGACTTTCGCAAATGCAAGATATAAATTTATTTTACAATACCTCAATTAATTTGGCCTATACCTCAGTAGCTCAATTAATTTGGATCATGACACAATATAAACTTCCGGATGGCTACACATTTTATTAACATTAGTGGATTGAACATTAAAAATCATTCAAAGAATCTGGACCGCCCATAATTGTAAACATTATTTTATTTTAAATAATATTCTCTTCAAAAGAAAAATCCGTATTTATGTACGTTAATATAAATTATACAGTCCATTAAAATAATTTGAAATTATTAAAAAAATAACTTATTTAAATCATTGTCATGGTGACGTAGTTATACCTAATTGATTTTTTTTGTACAGCAACTAATTATAAATCAACCAGTTACATCCTACAATAGATGAACAGTATTCGTAAATTCAAAACACAGAAATATCTTATTAATAACCGGATGTACTATAAAAAGAACGTTACATATTTTTATACAAACATTACATATTTTTCCAGTAATAACAAACTTTAATTATCCGAAAGCAAAGGTTAAAATAATATGTCAGTAGAATTCTTAAGGGCGAAATAACTCGTAGGTAGTACAGGGATGTGCTGGTGTTATATCAAAGTGTTATCTCTGACTCTTAAATACATAATCATTATAGATTTTTGGTACTTTATTAAAACTGTAAAAGTACTTGTATGAAAATTATTTGTGTACCTAAATTTATTTCAGTCTCAAAAGAAAAAAACGTTCAAGATTTAAATAGCAGAAACGAAACCAATTAATAGCTTTGAAAGTTTACAAGGCAGTCCCTCTAAAAGTGTAGTAAGATGTTTAGGAAATACCACAGTTCAGAACTGGAATAACAAAAACTAATTGAAGTAAAAGCTTTCTGTTTTCATTGGTGTTGCCTATAAGTTATTGAATGGATCAGCTATTGACCCATGTCAACTTAGCACCCGTCCCTTTACTTTGTTCCAGTTTACTTCCTTCTATGTTGTTGTAATTTAATTCCAATAATGATATTATTTCTACTTAACCTGAAACCTAGCAGCGACATATTTATGTTCACTCATAAATCTATGTTAAAACTTTGTACAAAAAGATATAGTTTATAAGAGCAATGTTGTAAACTTTGAGTACAGCAAGCAATAACTATTAATAAATAAATTAAGTCGCAAATTTAATACTTGAACTGAATATCACGTCTAAACGTCAAGTCGTAATTAAAACAAATGTATATGTAATACCAAACGATTTTGCTTAACGATTTGATTTGAGATTTTTATTTTTGTTTGACTTTGTGTAATTAATTTATTTATGCCTGACGCAGTACGAGTACGAATTTTGTATCTTTTCACTTAACTTCTTTTTCAGGTATTAAAATGGCAAAAAATTAAGTCGGCTGTGAAGAGAGTGTACGTCTTATTCCATGATGGATGTTGGTCGGTATCGTTTTTAATATAATATTGTAGCCAACCTGTACTGCCCAACAGTCTTCGCTCGCTACTTACGGGCCTTACACCCCTTTGGAGCTATAAACGGTTACTTTCTAAAGCACACTTCTTAGTAACGGCTAAGTTAAATAATTTGAAAAAATATATTTGTAATTGATTCATGTACATTATTTGTGAGACGTGGTTTTTTCCTGTAACAAATAGTTTTGCTTTAAAAATATTTAACAAAACGATGTTTTTTCGCTACTTTTGGATACTCCTACAAAATGACTTGGATGTTTAAAAATATTTTTACATAGACAAATTGATGACTGAAATTCTTCATAACTGAAATAATGTATGTAAATCAAAAAATATTTTGCAAAGAAAACTGTCTAAAAGAAGGTTCAATATTGATATTCCGGATCCAAGCGGGCGCATGACCAGCACTGCGTTAACATTAGGGTATATATATTATAAAAATCTAAAATCAATTCACTGATAAAAAACGCATAGCCAAACCCTTAGGTCAACAAATATGATATTATTTTTTACAAAAGTTCATCATTGGGCGAAAAAAAGTTCACCAAGGAAGTAATAATTTTATAAAATCTTTCTCTTAAAAAGGTTTAATAAGCAATGAAACTTTACATGGAATTGCATCTTTTTTGCCAGCGGGATATCCTATGAGGAGCATGGATGGTACTAAAATCAATTTCTCAACGCAATTATTAATTAAAGTTTTCGAATATGAAGTTTAATTAATAAATTTGAATTATTAATTAAACTTCATATTTGAATACAGAGTTTTTTTTCAAATTCATTGAAGAGAGATTGGAGCTGAATGTTTATTCACCCCTTCATTCAGGGGCATAACACAAATGATATTCATCACGAAAGCCAGCCAAGTTCACCAGACTATTGACACGGACGATGTCTTTAAAACACTCCCCAGCGAATTTTTTTGTAGGCTTTTACACAATTTTATTTGTGTTCGCATCTCTCTAGGGACGCATGTTTCTCGTTCAAAACAATTACAGTCCGCTTAAAGGTAGAAAATACCGCTCGAGTTAAAACGTGAAAATGCTTTGTGAGTTTTTTCATATAATTCAGAATTCGTATGTAGATTTGTGTGGTGATCTGAAAGTGAACGAAGAGGAATGGGTATGACTTAATGTGTTTTTCAAAGCGATTCTGCTATGGTTTATTATTAAATATATAGGTTTCAGTGAAATAAAAGCTCTTGAAAAACCTAAACCGTAATCAGTAACTAGTGTAAAATCGGTAACTCTCAATCAAAAACATAGATTGCAGTCAAAATGAAACACAATAAATTTTAAAAATTGTATAGAAAATGATGCTCTAGGCAATCCATCAACTTGGTTGAATTGTGATCAAAATACATATTATTATAAGGACTCATCGATACGTTGGAGAAATAAAAGAAATAATTAAATACAGTCGTAAACAAAACGTTGTATTGATGTCGGTTTACTTGATATCTTGTTCATTTTCAGTTTATGGTTGCAACAGAAAGCCAAAATATATGAACGCCTTGGGACCATTTCGGATCGCCTAGCTAACTCTCAACGACACTGTCCCTCTTTTCAGCTCATGTCGCTTGTCGAACCCTCATTTGTTCAAGTCGGTTAAGTGAAGCGAGCATATAATTTTGTTACTTAGTTCTACCTTCCTTGGTCGAGTGATCTTGACTATGAACAGTTCTCTTTATCAAACTAGAATAGGTTTTTTTGTAGTCAAATTATGTATGTACATATTGATTTTCGGATTAAAAAATATCTAAACCTCTTTTTTACAATTGTGAGTAAGAAATGAAATGTTCATTGGCAATCATTGTAAGTCAATTATATAATAATTAACGAAGTTTCAGATGACACTTTTATTTTGTAATTGACGTATCGTTAACTGTCTTCAAAAAAATATTTTAGCCGGCAAAATAATTCGTTTTGGAGGCTGGTGGCAAAAAATAAAAAAAAGCAATAGACAAAAATTCAAACATTTTCTTTCTTTATTTCTTCCACTTGTAGTCTTTTTTTTTTTTTAAATACGTTTGTTATTTTCTTTACATTTTTTTTTATCTATCTTCCAAGTTTTCTAAACCGTCAAGAATTCTGTAAGTTCACTAAGATTAAGTACTTTATATTAATTGACAGAGGAGCTCGTGGCTAAAGGTTAGCAATGCTTGACGAGGTCGGTCCGTGGATGGGTGATTTTCAAGCCGTTGGTCCCGGCTGTCATTTGAAGATCTTTGACAGTCATTACGGGTTGTCAGAAGCCTGAGATCTGACACCAGTCTTGCCAAGCGGTACCGTGTTACCCAGTTACTGGGTTGTGGAGGTCAGATAGGCAGTCGCTCCATGTAAAACACTTGTACTCAGCTGAATCCGGTAAGACTGGAAGCCGACCCCAATATAGTTGGGAAAAGGCTAGGCAGAAGAAGAAGACTTTATATTAATTGATTGTGATAGTATTTATTGTATGTTGTTCATGGTTATATGAAATATTAGCTTTCTTTGAATTTATTTAATTCTAAACAAAATATAAATCTTTGCATATATTACGTTCGCAGACATTTGCATGTTTTACCTTAGTGAAACATAAATCACTATTACTCACGCCTCTAAATGCGTACTGAATTCAGAATTTTAAATCGCACTTCTTTTTATTTTAGCTAAATTACAACATTCAGTGAAAAAGGCTTATAAAATTCTAGTGTGGCACTTTAGCTTGTAATATTATTTTATGATAGTGAAACATAGACATTATTAGATAATCATTGTTTCTGCTTTTATTTCTTTGTTTTTGTTCTGTATTTTACTTACATCTTGAATGATATTAATATTATGCCAGGACATTTAACTTAACTTCAATTCTAATAAAGAGGTCATCATTATCTTCCTACCCTTTTTTCCAGTGTCCCATGTTATTAAGGATTGGCGCAACACGTTTTCTTCTTCCATATTGTCCAGTCAACTGTCACGCTACCACTGAGTCTCTTCTCTTTCAGATTATTCTTTGGACAGTCCATAGATATTTTTTTGGCTTTTGTCGCCCTCTCCATCCATCCACAATGACCATTTCTGATGGCGACTCATTTTAAAATTCATCGATAGGCGATATCACTATCAAAATTTAAGTGAAAGTCGGTCGAAATGATAGACCACATGGAGGCAATACGATATCATTGCGTCCATATGAACCAATCGATTGGTCGAGCTACCAGGCAGGTCACTTACATTTCCGTCAAATAAAATCCAAAAAAGAACATATGACGGCGGAAAATAATTTTTAAAATTTGTAGGACCCCTCGTTTCGAACCTGTATTTGCAGAGAATGGGAACACTTATCGCATCGTCGCCCTGCTAATGGGCTGTCGGGGCCGGATGTATCGCTTTTAACGCAAATAACCGACGCCCTCGAATCGATTACGACCGCAAATTTTGTTGGCAGAAATTCGGACGGCGCGATTTGTCTAAAAGGTGAGGAGGGAGGGCTGCACTTTTTATCCAACTTTCCAATTACACATTCGCAAGCTGGCTGACCAAAACCAGATGTATCCTCCGAATGCACAGCATGATAGATTTTTGTTTTCGTTTTTTTAGTTCGCTTCTTAAGAAGTCAGGTTTTTTGATTTTTTGTTTTACCTTTTTTTAATTAGAACTTTTTAGTTAACTTCTTTTTTTTTCAATTAGGTACATTTAAACATATACCTAAATGTTATATACTTTTGAAATCACCTTTAAAACCCTTTATTTTGATACCCCACACGATGGGCCAGGAAGCAAAAAAAAAATGTATCCCTACAATATGGCGCCCAAAAGCCGTAATTTTTCTGGTTTCCAATTGTCATGTAGCCAGTGACACTTGCAAGGTTAAGACGAATCGATTGGCGAAAGAATCATCAAAATCGGCCAACGCGTTTGGTGACTAGAATGCCACATAGGAACAAACATACATACACTGATAAACACATTACCCTCCTTCGGCAGTCGGGTAAAAAGGATAACGTTCTATGTTTAGCTGTAAGTTTGCTTTTTTTGTAAATTTTACTCCGATTTCACCGTCGATTGTGGACCGACTTTATCTTTGGGAGTATTGTTGTACTTTTTTTCAGGGCAAACCCTGAAATAAAATACAACACTAGAGAATATCGTTGCGGTGTTGTCTTAATGTACTGTGCTTATAGCAATGCATTGGATACCTGCATAGCGACTAAGTCCAATACGGTGCCTTTTTAAAAAATAATGGTACTATTAAAATATTAAAATGCCAGCGGCTTCGCCCGTGTGTAAGTCAAAAATTATCCCAAAGGAACATATTTCCGAGATAAAAAGTATCCTATGTGATATTCCCGACTATCTCTGTAACAAATTTCATCCAGATCCATGGAACCGTTCTGGCGTGATTGAGTAATAAACATACACAGATCAAACTTTCGCATTTATAATATAAACATAAGTATAAAAGTGAGAAGAGAGATATACTACAATAATAACCTATGTTTTCTCTATAGGGTTTAACAGTGATGTATTTAGAAAGATTTCCTCCTCCTGTAAAAAAAACGTTGCCCCACTAGGATTGTCTTCTTATATCGTTGGTGCGCTTACAAACATATAAACTCACATACACAAACATCCAGAGCCCGAACAAATATCTGTAGGTCATACAAATATTTGTTCTCTGCGGGAATCGAACCCGCGATACGCAGTGCAGCAGTCGACCGCTAAACCACTGGGCCAACCATGCGCAAAAATACAATTAAAGATAATTTATTTGTATAAACATGAGTTCACATTCATACAATACGCAAGCAGGATGTTCACTAATATTATTTCGCACTGAGATGTTTTGCCTAGCAAGGCGTACAAATATATATTTTACATGTTTATATTGTCAAAGTTAATAAAAAGAAATAGTGGTAGCTAGTATGAAAAGTTGTAACCGATTTAGATCTTACATGATGTTTAAGATGTTTGCAAGAAGATGACATTTATCGCTGATCCCCAACTAAATTTGAAATAAGGGCAGGTGATACCACGATGATGGTGTTGATGGAATTATGAACAAAACATACAATAAATAAAATTGGTAAGCAAAAACATTTGGTAATTAATTTTGTGTTATTTACTGATTAGCTTTAAAACTGATTTTTAAATTAAATTGAGAGGAACAAAACTTGATCGGTTAAAGAGATAAGCAAAACTTTAAATTTAAGCAAAAAAAGAAAAGAAACAAAACACAACAAAAACTCAAAAAACTAATAAGCAAATAAGAAAACAAGTCGCAGTATTTTTTTCGGGTAATATTATTTCTTGGGTTATATAGTTTAAAGACAAGAGAAAATATTAACAAATTATACTAACTGAAGAATAATAATGTATTTATTTAGATTTAGTTTATTCTCGTCTCTCTCTCTGTAGGTATTACACGGTCAAGACAACTGAGCACCCGAAATGTAATAATAATGTATATGTATAATTAAGAAAGAATAATAACGTATATTTAGAAATAGTTACTACACGGTCAAGATAACTGAACAAATGAAATGTCAATGTCACCCTGAGGTTCGACAGTCGTTATTGGCTCAAGAGGCGAACTCGGGGCGCCGCGTGGGTACCAGGTAGTGGGGTCGTTTGACATTTCGGGTGCTCAGTTATCTTGACCGTGCTTTACCTGGTCTACTATTCGTAATCGGCATAGTGGTAAAGCATCGAAATTTGTTAGTCGTAACATAAGTAACACGCTAGATACGAGACGAGTCAATATTTACGCAAAGTGTTTGTATGTTTTGTTACAAGTACAGTTCATTCGCTTTGGCATGTAAGTCACTAGCTACTAAATATTACAAGTTAGGTTTTTTTTTCCCATGGGGGTAGGAAAATGCAGAACGCAAAATGCTTCATTCATTACATACTCCTTTGCTTCATTTACATTCGTACATCTAGTGATACATCCACACCAGTTATAAAAGTCTTGCGTTTGAAAAAAGAACGAAGTTCAACTGTCATCTGTAGTTTTAAAAGTCGTAATTGACAAAGGCCACAGACTATGGCGACAATGAGTCGGCCATATTAACCGTAGAACCAACGACCGTTGGGGTAGACTTTTTTGAGTGGATACCACGAATGGCTAAACGTAATGTGAGATGCCCTCAAGTTAGTGACAATCTTCGCAGGGTGGCTGGTAGCAGCTGGATGAGAGCTGCTGAAAATCTAGACAAATGGCGTGCGATTGGAGAGGCCTATTTCCAGCAATGGACTGTTAAACGCTGATGATGATGATGACAAAACGATATTTTTGTCAAAAAATTACACAATTTACTTTACTGACAGGTACTATTTAACAAAGCAGAAAATGTATAAAAACCACTTAAAAAGTTATCAGATTGTTAGAAATCGATTTTTTTAAATAAGTTCCTGATTTATTACAAGATACGATTTAATTTCGTGAGGCATTCAGACGCAGAAAGTAACATTTTGTTGCTTTTTACCATAATTCAAATACAAATTAATCGTGTAAATAGAACTTTAGTTGATAATGTAGAATTTAGATCATTGTATTGAACATATTAAGTGTTGAGTTGGAACCCAGATCAGGTAGTGTAGTTGAGTTTTCAATTATGAAATTCTTCTTAGTAACAACTTTTAGAGGTTGCACCATTAGGGGTTTTAAAGTAGTAAGATAAGTTTTTCAAATTACCTTTGCCAGCCCCATTTGAATAACTTCAAACATTAACATATAAATATTTTATACATTTACCGTCCAACTGTCTAACTAGAGCCAAGTTCGACATTTTAGTAAACATCCCTTGTGTATTCCATAACGCGTGCATACATTACACTGTTTTATTTATGGTGTTAGTAAGCAAAAATAGACTGTATTGCGCTGGTATAGAAATCAGGATTACTAATCCAAAGTTACTTAGCCACTGTGTGGCCGACACATGTGACTAAAGTTACTAGTACTTGATCGGCAGTTTTGTGTTTCGGTTTAAATATATTCTGAAATTGTTAAACTTTGTTAGTCTAGTCAAGGGATCTTTAAGTCAAGAGTGAATAGGTTTTTCTAGGCAAGCGTGCTTCATCGTCAAACATATCATCGCTTAGCATCAGGTGAGATAGTGGTCAAACGCGAAAACAAATTTAATACAAAAAAAAAATGCAAAAATATTCTGCATGGCCTCTGAGTGACCTAAATGATCATCGCATCTTTAGCAATCCACACCTTTACCAACCTATTGACAATTTTTTTTTCAGCTCTGCTTATGAAAGAACAAGATCGCAGACGCCCCAGATGTTACTTAAATGTGGTGGTAGGTGTTGAGTAGAATTTTCATAATCGGTCAACAATTGACGGAGAAATCGGTAGAGAACCTCCTCTTTTTTGGAAAGTCGGTTAAAATGAAAACCATGCGAGTTCTCTCTTTTGCTTAGTCATCACATGCAAAGATGCTTTAATTTAAAAAGCCTAACTATATGTAGATACCTTAAGCAAGAGGTATGTGACAAAGTTTTCCCTTTGCAACACGTTTTAATTTAGAACCTTACATAATTACAAGAATCGCTTTCAAAACTTCCTCCAACCGCTTCTCCCTCTACCCCTAAGATTGAACTGTAATAATGTTTTCGAACTATGCCGAAATACTCAAACAAGTTATCGACATTTCAAACAAGCCTCTATTATGTTGTGTTGGAACTCATCAACTCAGCATTTGGTGCTACATGAGTGAACAACATCGTTTCGTGAACTTCTTGGTTAAGAAACAAGCCATCTATATTCTTATTTTTTGTTTTCACTAGCTATTTGAGAATCCTGGCTCTCTGAAGCATCGCTATAATCTTTAGCTTGTGTAAGCTCTAGCTCAAACTTTCGGTTCATTGGAATACTTAAGAAAGGAGATAAGAATAGATTTTTTGGCTGTAAGGACAATATGGATTAAGAGGAATGAACCTTGAACCATGAACCTTGGGACTGCATAAGCCAGTTTTATCACCCTAGCAGTGGATATGAGGGGAGTTCCAATAGTGCCCTATGTTGGCAGCTCGTTAGAGTAAAGATACCTACAAAACTGCTAACTAGCTGAATGATATTTCTATGCGCTCGTCGCTACGTGAAACCTTTATATCAAAAGAGAAGTCCTTTCCTTAAATAGGAGTCGAAGCCAGACACAAAACCCTCTCAAGACTTGGCTCCGACTAAGGCAAGACCGTCTCTGAGATATATTACAGCTCTGAAAACAATGAAGGCGTGAACAAAACAGTCTTATAGACAAAGTTATCAAACGACGATAACATTGTTTGGTCTTTGGTAGACAAAATTGTTTTGTTCCTAATGTGCGCACTGTCCAATTCTGCTGAGTCAACCAAACTGAATATCTACTCCTATTCCACACATGTACAGAGTGACGAGAATGAGGCGTCACCCCTTTTAAATAAAGAACGCAATCGCACCGTACCATCGACATTTTAATTACTTTTAAAATTTAAATAGGTTGATTAACTTTCAAAGGAGAATGATTAATGTTTATTTATGAAGTATGAGGTATAAGTTACTTTACAAGTTTGTGCCTACTACATTAAAAGGATTGATTGCTTAAGGAAATAATTTTTCATACTTAAATGTGACCTATCGTGTGAATTGGTGATTTTGTAGTGCCCGGAAAAGTCGCGAAAGTCGGACGGCTTAAATTGAGTGTTAGAATGTACGTTGATTAGTGGTGTAGCTTAAAATTACAGTACAAAATTCACTTTTCGGTTTCACAATATATTCATGCTTCAAACCAAATAATATACCATTTTCATACCGCTAAACGCTTCCAAGATATTGTAAAACTAACTAAATTGATAAACCTTCATCGAAACGTGACGTAAATGTACTATAAATACTCAATTTCATCGAAAAATCTACAAAATGCCTCGTAGTAGGTATGCTTAAATTTATGACTCGTAAAAATTCTTCGCAGAATCTTTATCACCGAGTAGCGACTTTATATCTATGTCAAACCTTCCTGAATCCAGAAAATAAGGAACACGAGGCAGAAAATATTTCATTGTCAAAATATACAAAACTGTGTTATCCAATTCGCTTAGTGGGCATAATTATTTCTAATAAATTACTACTACTAGTCACGAGTCTATGAAATGTATTCAAAACTTACCATCGAGATAATCGCTGTACAATCAAACACACAATCGTCAAAAGTCTAAACACACAAACTAAACCGGCATACTACATTGCACTTTTACATACACAGTAACTCACTTACGCTACAAATTTGAATTATCGTATACACTACGCGAAGAGTCAATCGCACCAAAAAGTGTTTCAATAAAATTGGGAAATATTTTTTTACATCGATTTCGAAACACTTGCGCGGGATGGCTGAACGTATTATAATTTAAGATATTATTGTTAATTTTTACATCGGTGTATCGAGGGCGCGGTTAAACGCGGTGCGGCAAGGCGCGCCGGTTTACTGACGGCGTTTGACGGGGACTGTGCACTGCGCATGCCTGCCCGCGCAGCCTCGTCTGAAAAGGGATGAAAATGGCGCGTGCCGATTGTTAGCGAGCGGACGCCGAATTGTGACGAATATTTCTCAGCTGCCGTGACGCGGCCCTCGTTAACGGTACCTCCGTAACGTCGTACGGCGATAAATCGCAGTTAATTCTGTTATTGTGTTACGGATTTATGGGTATGTTGGCTTATTGTGAATACGTATTGCTTTATAATGGCGTTGTATAATTTTATGAGAACACACAACGTTACGTATTTGCGTTGAGGTAAATTATAATGCGCCGGTTTCCTCAGACAAAATTTTGCCAGCAGAAAGCGGGCGCATGAAATTCCTGCCACGTTATACCATTTTTATTGTAAACGAAACTAAATTCATATTAGTTCTAAGTAGATTCCATAAATAATTAATGCTCATCGTGACCAGTAAAAGAAGGCCTCAAAATAGCCCTCAGTTGAAAACTAGTCGGCACAATCACCTCACAAACTACCGTCACTGATCAAAGATTCAATCCGTATTATATAAATCCCAAGTTCCCAGACCGAACTGAAGACAAATTTCCTTTTACTATCTAATCACATATGTAAATTTGGTTCCACTCCAAATTGCCTTACTGAAAAAGTTTTCGCTTCGAACCCAAAGTCAGCGAAAACCGGAGGCTGTTGACTCTATAGCCGCTCGGCCAAGCTCGGGCTTCTTCGGCTATCATCGGTTGCTCGTAAACGGAACGCAATTTTTATGAGAACACAGTTACATGGTCGCGCCACGTTATTTTTACATTTTAGTTAGACTGTAAGTTGTTTATTTCAAGGTTGCTTTTCACTTGACGACGATGACGTCTAGTAGTAGTGAGCAAAGAATCGGACCGTGATAGCCTTTTCTGAATTTTTTCCGGCTATCTTTCTTTGAGTAAAAGGATAAACATGTGTGTGCTGTGAAAAAATGTATTTGTCCGCGCTTTTTAGAAGTTTGTATGGAAATACGTGATGTACTTTTTATGTTGTGGGTCATTGTTTATTTACACAATAGAAAGTTGAGAAAGATTCCAAAAAACCTTCGAGATAAAAAAAGCGCACAACAGAGGCAAACATAAGCTTTAAAAATATGGATTGAAAACAAAGTTTACTACCAAAATCATGAACTAAACCACAACATTAAAAAAAAATATTAATAAAACTTGTAATATCCTGAGTAAACATCTGAAACTTAGAATATGAATGACTGGCAAGACTTGTATACATGGGCGAAGCATTTTGTGCAATATTTACATCTAAAAGTGAATAAAATAAGAATGCATAAAGAATAATATAATCACACTAATGGACGAAATTACTAAGAAAAGTTTATTTCATTTTTAAAAACCTTTTATCTGCGACTGTACATTGAACACAAATAAAATTATCGTGGAATGATATAAAAAACATATTCTGATTTTCAAGCGTTTTTTATTTGGATATCATGAAAGGACAACAAAATAAACTGGCTTTTAATGTTCACTAAAGATAGATTTAAAGATTTTTAATACAAAACCTGTGAAAGCTGAAAAAATATGCTTAATTGAGTGCTATATATTTTTATTCATAGACGTTACTTTTGCTGTCATAATAATATAAAAATTAGCACGAGACTTCATGGAAATTTAAAAAAAATAAACCGACTTCAAAAGCAAAACACTAAATAGTGCAAAATAACTTTCGATTCAGAAGTCGGTGTCGAAAAATGATAAAACCAATGGTACCAAAGACACCGACTTCTGGAATTTTGAAAAAGACTTTTGAAGTCGTTTTATTTTGTTGTGAAAAAGTTTTTATTTCTCTCTTTGTCGTTTTAGTCCACCATCACTAAAAATTTGCAGTTTGTATAGTACGGTACCTTAAGGATTGACAAAATATCCTTAATCACTCAATTTACACATTCATGCTGTTTGTCGCTAAGGAGTTCGGATGTATGCTCCATATTTTGAAAAAATTGATTTTGATGAAACTTGAACTATTCTTTAATCTAATACAAAAAGAATGATCACGATCCGATAAGTAGTTTCGGAGAAATCCATGAACAAACATACATACAAACATATACAAAAAAAACATAAATACAATCATACAAATCAAAAATTCAATATTCTGTTAGCGACTTGGACATCTTCCTTAGGAACTGGGAAAATTCGAGCAGAGATCTTTGCCCAACAGTGGGACAGAAATTTACAGAAAAAAATGGCATTAATCTCTTTACAAATAAAACAAGACTAAAGAAATTCGAAATTTTTTATCAAATAAATCTACACAGCGCTTAAAATAGAAGGGACTTAAGTAAGTATATTTTATTCATAAAATGATTCACAAAAACCTTTTTATACTTGGAGATATGAGAAATTAATTATCTTTCTTTGCTTCGAGCTCGAATAGAAATAATTCTATTGTTACCGTCCTTTTAAGGTCTGATTCGGCATGGGAGGAAGCTCAAGATGAATTTACGATAATCTTATTATCTTTAAGTTAAATATGGATTGGGGATCGGCGATTAAATATTATTCGTATTTATGGATAGGTACCTAGTTATGGGGTATTTGTATGCCGCTCAAGTAGCGGGATGTAGAATTTATCAGAAGTTTGGTATCTTAGGGTCGTTTGTGAAGCTGATTGGGGTACGCACTGTGAGCTATGTTTGTAGTATGCTCAGCAAACATTGTATGGAGCATTCGTTTTTAAGATGAAATAAGTAGATATGAACGTTTAGTTTTATTTCTTTGAAACACATAGTGAAATAAAATATAAAAATTGTAAGTGCCGCACAACAAAACTGCCTTAAAATTACAAAAGTTGTGGTGTATGTAGACTTCTGATTTGTCAGAAAAAACAAAATAATAATAATATCAGCCTGTAACTGTCCCACTGCAGGGCAAAGGCCTCTTCTCATACAGAGAAGGCACGAGCATTGATCATCACGCTTGCTCAATGCGGGTTGGTGATTTTAGACTTATATTAACTATAAGTCCAGGTTTCCTCGAGATGTTTTCCTTCGCGGTTGCCAGCGATGTCTAAAATAAACATTTTTTTTTTTTTACTTTTGATGGGCTTGCTCTTGACTCTAGTCTAGGTCAATGACAGAGACAGAGTCGACGATGGAGTGAGCTTACCCAGAAGAAGCCTGTTCACTCTAACTTTGAAGAGATACATATGAATTAAAAAAGTCGCATTAGAACTTGCCCGGATTTGAAACCACGACCTTAAGCACGAGAGGCGAAGACACTGGAACACCACGACTTTCAATAATTAAAATAAATATTAAAAAAACCGAATGATATTAAATCATATGAGATGGCTGTTTCTGAAAATAAAACCCGTTGTTAATTAAATAAACTACTTAACAGCCCTTCAGTTTGCAGCCCTTAGAAACCCAACAAAGTTAATGGTATACTTAAAACTAGCTAACGCTTGTCTGGTAGACATCACTAAACCGTAATTAAAAACATTCCACAAAATTGTTAACAATTATGTTAACGACTGTACAGTCATCCACCAGTACAACCACGAAAGTAGTTATGAACAAAAGGTCGGTTACACAAAAAGGGTGAAAATATATGCATACGTAGGGGTATTTAAGTCAAGATTGAATATGTAACTTCTAGGCAACCGTTCGTCAACGACGACCACATCATCGCTTACCATCAGGTGAGATGGTGGTGAAGCGCCAGCCTATCAATAAATACAAAAAGTTAATAAAAAAATCTAACTAAAAAGTTATAAATATAAAACCCCGACTGCTTAAGAAGCGAACTAAAAAGACGTGAACAAGAAGAAAATCATGCTGTGCAGTCGGAGGATACATCTGGTTTTGCCCAGCCAGCTCGTGAATATGTATCTACCGACTGCTCAGTATAATTTTATTTTACCTTTTTAATTATCATTTTCTTTTTTTCAAATTGTTTTAAATATATAAGTGATATATTTTTGTAATCAACTCTTAAAACCCTTCATTTTTATAGGGGACATAGTGAAAGCAAAGGCCTGCCCTATTAAATAAAAATATATATACCGCATAGTTACTACCTGTTGATGAAGTCATACATTACAAAATAGAATTTTCCAGGTGAGAGAGGACGGAGAGCTGTCCGTTATACAAAATATAATGGCGAGCGTTCCACAGGGAACCTTGGCCCAGTATTATATACCATCTACACTGCTAACCTCCCAGAAACACAAGGGGTTACTACGGCTACATTTGCTGAAAACACTGCAATTCTCGCTAGCAGCAAGGATCCGATCACAGCATCCACCGTCTTGCAAAATAGCCTTAACAGGTTCGATAAATTGATTCAGAAATGGAGAATCAAAGGCAGCACAACAAAACCCGTACATATCATGTTTGCGCTGAGGAGGGAAAGCTGTGCTCCGGTAAAAATGGGTGACAATGTTCTGCCTCAGAGTGTCTCTGTCCGATACCTCAGTATGCATCTAGACTAAAGGCTGACCTGGAAAAACACATCAAACCAAAACGAGACGAGCTGAACATGCGGTTCAGAAACATTTACTGGCTGATGGCACATAACTCCAAACCATCGATCGACAACAAATTGCTGATATACATAATGATCCTAAAGCGGATATGGATGTATGGCGCATAGCTGTGGGGAAGTGCTGATAGCGTTAAAACCCTGATAGCGTTCTCGTTTATATCTCCTAGTGTTTGAGGAAATGTTAGTCCAGGTTACTAGGGTGAAAGTAAAGTTTTATTCTTGGACTGCTCTCAAAAATATAATTTTCAGGTTTTCTATTTCCGAGAATGTTTTGCACCACAGAGACGAAAACTGTCCGGGCCCTTAATTCAAGCTCATTCACAGACGCAGTTACTATAATATGCTGATTTTGTTAAGGTCATCGTCGTCGACTTTTATCCGTGGAACAAAATTGACATCTGATTGTTATTGTACAGAAAAAATGACAAAAAAACGAGATATTTGAAGTTGAAATTTAGCCAGTATTCATTCAGTTTGAGATCACATTACCCAGTTTCCGCTCAATGCAGTACTCGGTCTACTGTTGGTTATCTATTTTGTGACAGCATCCCCTAACAATTAAACAGAAGTATTTGTAGTACTTAGCGCGTAAAACTATTGTGCTTGTCAGTAAACATTTTAGTTTTGGGACCACTGATGTTGTTCGGTGCCACTGACCGACCGACCGCGTCAGACCGTCGCCGTCGCAACCATCCGCGTCAAACCAGTAATACAACAAAACAGAGTTTTATTTTTTACATGGTACCCTAATTCTTTTTCTTAAATAAAAGTAGCCTAAATTATTCTTTATAACACTCGTATTTGTCAGTGAAAGTCCCGTCAAAATCGGTCCAGCTATTTCGAAAATTTCCGGGAACAGACAGAGAGACAAAAATAGTATTTTTGTTAACGTACCGTATATACTTTCATACGCAATTAGTAAAAAGCTATTGTTTTGATATTAGAAACAGACACTACAATATTATTTATTTTGTATACCACTTTTTTATTCAGGACAAACATTTAAAAAAACAATATGTAATGGGCGGTCTTATCGCACAGGGCAATCTTAGGGCTCTATCAACTTAGACGTTTGGTGTCGGACTGCTGTGGTGCTGCAGCAGTGCGGCCGGACAATGTGGCGACGTGCTGGGAAGGCCTATGTCTAGCAGGTGACTTTTTTTGGCTGAAATGATGATGATGAATTTCAACTCCTTTGAAATTCGTTATAAAAAAACGTATGTTGACAGACTATCAAGCAGCTGGATAAGAACTGAAAATCGAGACAAACGGCGTGCGATTGGAGGGGTCTACTTACAGTGGCCTACTTACAGTGGAGTGCTGTAGACTGATGATGATGATGATAGAAAAACAAAGGGATTTGAAAGCGATTTTTACTCTCAGGATTCTAAAATAGTTTTTAAAAATTTCACAATGCCTCATTCACTTTTGGCAACGGTTTTCAGTTACTTCAAACTTTACTTCAGTTGAAACGAGGCCACCAAAACCAGAGTGGCCCAAGTGACATATTTTTGATTACTAGTTTTATAGTGAAATTTTATATTAAAAAAACTAAATTTTACAACCAGTATGGCCCAAAATTAATTTTCATTAAATATTGTACATGGCGGTACTTGTGAAGTTTTAGCTTAGTAATTATTTGTCTTAAAATTGAGGTAACAGTGGCTCATATCACGTGGTCCCATGGCCTTTTTTTTGGTTTATCTGTGGCTCATGTAATTTGGGTCACTTTGGCATTAGTCTGGCGAAATCTGTCAAGGTCAAGTTGTTTTGCCGCCTAAAATTTGAATTTGCACCAAAAGGTTTCTAGATGCAACAAAACTTTGTTTGGGATGTGATTATAGATTAATGATAAAACAATGAGTGAACGTGAAGCGGCATCTACGGCAAATAACGTGCAACGTAAGTTTTTCAGTAATAGTGACATAGTATCTTTCTTCGAAACTTCATAAATATTTTACTGATAAGTAAACAATTATTTAACAGATATTCAGCTAGAAACGCAAATAGTAATTGAGGAATTAACTGAGACTGATGAAATTGAACAAAATCTATGGGGTACGTTTTTGTTATTAGCTTTCATTATAAAACTATTTGATCGGAAAACATTGCCGTAAAAGTTGTATTTTGTCCCTAGATTTGTAAGAAATTCTTGAAGGTTCGTCTAATGAAGAGGATGCGGCTTCTGTATCCAACAACAAGAAAACAAGGAAACGTATCCGAAAGGAAAATACATGGAAAAAAATGCAAGGAAAATTAAACGGGCAAAAGGTGAGGCATATACTAATGCTAAAGGTGTCCTCATTCCAGCTAAGAAAATAAACATAAATTATCAATGTCCCTGTTTGGGAAAATGCCATGAGAAAGTTGATCCTGAAAGGTGTAGACATATATTTTGTAGCTATTATGCTCTATCAAGTTTTGACTTGCAAACTTCACTCATACTCGTAAATGTTGTGCTCAAAGCAAGAAGTTGTATTATAACAGATAATAGCAAGCCAAAAAAGCCTAAAGAGTTGAGTAGGTTATATAACATACCTGTAATGGACAGCATATTCGTGTGCGTAAATCATTTTTAAAGAAATTTTTCAAATATCAAATCGACGGTTGACTCGAGTTTTAAAAATAAAGCACTCGGTAAAACACCTCCCATTGACAAGAGAGGCAAACACTTTTCCTAAATTGATTCACACTACACAAGGCATAAAAGTGAGACTAGGCAGTACTTGCTTGAACAATGACACTACTGTGATAATCATTGATTTGATGAAGACGCTTCCAACACCAGTCATCTCAACTGGTATTTGTTATTATAAACGTCTACTGTGGACATATTGTTTAGGAATAGATGATGTGGGCAGTGATGACGTTTTCATGTATGTATGGGATGAATCTACTAGGACCCCAGGCAATAGGTTCTTGCCTCCTAAAATACCTCAAAGAAAATGTGCACACGGCTAAGCTAATCGGTGAAGCTAATCGTGGCGTCAATGATTTTTTTCTGTTTCTCAACTAATCCAAAGGCTCTGTGACGGTGCTGGCGGTCTTTCAGTGTTGCTTGAAAGAGGACGGCACCGTCGATTCAGTGTTGCTAATTAATATAAGGTGCCCAAAATTGAGTAAGTTTTCAAGAAGGAAATTTCACATTAGACATAATCACAAACAGCGTGGCGGACAAAATCGCAATATAAAAATTGCAGCTCTATGTATGTACATTGTCTCAAGTTCACATTATACAATGGAACAAATTGACCACAAGTTCACAGTGAGTGGGCATTTTTACTCATCATGTGACAGAGCCTTTGGATTAGTTGAGAAACAAAAAAAATCATTCCAAATATTTATGTACCAGAACATTGGACTAATGTAATTTTGGCATCAACAAAAAAAAACCTTTTAAGGTTGTGACAATGCGACAATCTGATTTTGTATCCACAAAAGCTCTAGATACCAATATAACCAATAGGAAACTCAGTGTTGGGCGCAGTAAAGTTGAATAGTTGAAGATGCAATGGATGCTTTATAATAAGATGCATCCTTTTTCGATGTTTTATAAATACTCCAACAACCAAGACACTCTTTTTACAGAAGTAATTTTCTCTAAGAGAACCACAAAGACCCTTCCAATTATGAGCATCAGACTTTATACCCACATGGAAGAAAAATCAGTTCTGAAAAACGAAGGACCTTCTATGCCTCTTGGAGTATGGCTTTGTCGCTAGATCTAGCGCATGTCATGAGTGGTTAGTGACAAAAAATAATTCAACGTCTTCTAGTGTCTTTTGAACCATAGGGCAAACCGAAGCTAAAAGCAGCTGGTTGAGATGTGGAGATATATATATATAATATATGAGGCGTGCGCTCCAGTCCTACCACACCTCATCTGAAACGAGCCCGCTACACATCCTCATACCACCTATCTGGGCACCGTTTCACAGCATCGCTACGCATCCTCGCACCACTCAGCAGCCTAACACATCTCTGGTGGAAACACTTACACCATTCTACAGTCTCGCTATGCATCCTTGCACCACCCAGCTACCTCACACATCTCTGCTAGAAAAGTAGCCTTAAGTTGGTAAATTATTATTTTTTCTACCTAGACCTCCATTCATCTTTGCCTTATCCTAGTTCTATAACGAAAGTAGGTTTATGCGGATATATTGATGTATGTAAACTCTTTCAGGCATACTCTATTGAACGGATTTTGATGAAACGTTACGATACCTAATATAGCTTAAACATCAGAAAAACACCCAATTTATAAATATATATTATCATGCGAATTTCTCCACACGAACGAAGCCGCGGGCTAGAGTCAATAAAAAATACTTCCTAAAGATCCTTCGATCATCTCAACCACCGAACGAATTTGAATGAAGCTTGACACATGGGTAAACCATGACCTGTGTTGGAATATTTTTATCCTAGTAAATTAATGTAGCTACCAACTGAACCCAAACTCGAAATGGAGAAAAATGTCCAAGTAGAAAGTTTCGTTTTATAAACACTGCTTAGGCCTCCCACTAGGTAGACCAATGACCTGATGAAGGCTGCAGGAATCTACTGTATGCGAGACTCACAAGACCGCTCGATATAGTGACAATTGAGGCAGGCCTATTTTCAGCAATTGACATATTTCGGCTGATATCATGACGATGATTAAACACGGGCTGAAGCTAGTTAAATAGTAAATTTCAGTAAGTAACTCTAAACTAGAACGTTTAGGAGAAGACCCTCATATTCTCAGTCTATCACAGCCACATTTACTGTACGAAGACATTTGTTAAACGTTATGTTGGCTACGCAGTAAGGGGCGTAAGTAAATTGTTAATTTCTGGAACGTTTGACCCAATTCCCAGCTTGGCGGCAGTTGCCACAGAGTATAAAGCGGAGAAGAGACAAATTTTACAACAGTGAATTTACTTACCTACATACGATCAGATGCAGAATTAGAGAATGAGATGGAAGCGTGCTTCACCGTCGACCACATCATCGCTTACCATCAGCTGAGATAGTGTTCAAGCTAGAGCCTATAGAATAAAAAAAAAAGATCCTGGGATCGATTCCCGGGTCAGTCAATGGCCCGCCTGATGGCTCTCTTGCCCTCAATGAACCGGTTAAATGGCGTAATTACCTCCCTTAACAACTAAAACCATTATGTCTCGCGTGGTTCCACGTTTAAGGCACTCAAGGGATTAAATGGGAAAAAAACATAACTGGCGATATACAAGGTGCATCTCTACCAAATCTTTCGGAGAATATAGCCGTGTTGTATTTTATATTAAGTACGATCAGATAAACAATTAACCGTATTGAGAAGAGAGGTCCATAGTAGCAATCTGTTAAATATTCTCTGTTTTTTTTACATTTTGTCAAAATTTTGTCAGTGGCAACTTATCTCGACGATATCATAATTATCGCTGTGATGACATTACAACTTAAATTTGAACGTGTTATAGTACCAGTATTGGCTTTCGGGTGACGAAGTATGAAAAGTAGTATACACGTTTCGCCAGTTATGTTCAAGGGAGTGAGTTTATTACCGATGAACGAGCACAAATCCATTTTTAACCGGTTGTATGTTACATATCTTGAAAACTGCTCAACTGATTTTGATGTAACTTGTACTACAATAAATCTATGTTGAAAAATACTTGATCCAACAAAGAAGGTATGATCACGATCCGAATACTAGTTTCAGCGAAATACGTACATACACCTACATTTTTTGGAAACAATATAGGTACGATTATCTTGCGTGAATATTTTGCAGTTCCAATAATATATCATACATACGTGTTTTATGGTGTGTGATAACCGCCTTTTTTAAAGTTGGTAAAAAATCCTCCTTTTTGAAGTCGGTTAAAAATAGACATAAGACCTCGTGGGAATGTTTTATTACTGTTCCATGAGATAAGACGTCTCATGTGATAAAAGCACTTTTTAAATAAACTGTACCATATACTTATTGGATTAGTCTATGCCCCTTAGCACAGCTTTCATGCACTGCTTGACTTATGATTTATTTTGCAAATACGTTACTATTGTAACCGGGAACTGTTGGCTTGTTTTGTTCATATTTATGGCATTATGACACACGTGGTGCATTCTACGAAGGGGCACTTGTTTTATATATAGGACCTACGTTGAATAAGATAATGACGTCATCAGGGCCAAAAGAAATAAGCTTCCTTCTTCTCCAACTCAGGGAAATTTCTCGCCGATTGATCGACAATTTACGTGACCAGAGGCTCTGACAAGTGTCATGCGATGTCCGTGATGTTGATGATTGAAATGCCAAAATGGATTAATCACGTAAAATTTTGATAGTTCTTGACAATATCATTCATTTTTAGTATATTTAACACGCTTTTATTAGTTTGGTGTGTATGTATCTATGTAACGGAATCTTTGAACGTGATTTCCACCACCTTCAAAGCATCGGATTAATTCGAAACTTTGCTTACTTATCAAGTTCCAATGACAATGGTATAGTTTAAATAGTTTGTCCCATTATTCTTACCAGGATCTTCAGGATTATCGACTGAAATAAAAAGTTAAAAAATAAATAATAGTTAAAATTTTGAAAAACACGCTTTAATAGAAATCCAAACTAAAAAAAAGAAAATAATTTTCAATAAATTTAAATTAAGAATAGTGTCATTAACAAAAAAAAATTGTAAAAAAGCGTGAGGTGCTTTTGAAGATATTTTCGAAGTGACTCTACTTTCACAAATATCTATCAATAAAATATTATAACAATTGACATCAAGCACCACACGCTTTTATAAAAAAAAATATTCACACTTTTCTTAATTTAAATTTATTGTAAATTATTTTATTTTCAACTTTTTAGTTTGGATTTCTATTAAAGCGTGTTTTTCAGTTTTTTTTTAAACTATTATTTATTTCAATCGCTATCACGACGCTTTGATGGAGAGAATGTCACCTAGAAGTAGACGAAACAATTGATGAGAGAGTTTTGCGATGTTCAGATGTCATTATTTCGTGAATTGGTGTTTTACAGAAATTCGAGGTTTGATAATTAGATATGGGTCCTGCTAGACACAAATTGCAAGTGTGTAGTTCTTACAGATTTAAAAATATGCGGGTCGAAAGTGAGGCGAAGCGTTTCATGTGACATAACCCTTCACAAACTTGGCTAACACACTGCCATGTTTCTAGATTATCTTAAATGTTTTTGTATGTGTGTGTGTGTATAACTGCCATACGTACGTTAGTTGTGACTTACGTACGTATGGTAGTTATACAGTTTCTCTCATACGAACTCCTCAAGATTATCAATTCACTCAGTCAATGAGATGTAACGTAACTGGACGGGATTCCCCAAGCGCTGTCTAACATTACAGAACGGTCTCAATCATTTGAAAAGAAACGACATATTACGCCACGACTGCATATCCTATTGCCTCGAGGCTTATTAAGTCATGGTGCAAGGCATAAACCTATAGCTGGGCAGTAAGTTATTAAAATTATAATAAAACATACACGGATCTTATTTATTAAAATTTTGTGCGCAAGTACAATGGCGGACTTAATGCCTTAGGCATTTTCTACCAGTCAACCTTAGGGTAGTGTAGAGATAAAACATGGCAGGTGTACCTTATGAAAGGAAAAATAGAGAAAAAGTATATAAAAAAACAAATGATTATAAAAACAAAAACCCGACTGCTAAAAAATGATGAACTGTTTGTATTGTTTTTACGTTTTGTATGTCAATTGAATATTTTTTTAGATACTCTATAATATATACCATAGCTGTTAAAATAACATTAAAATTATGGTTGTTAGACTATGCAGATTTCGTAATATGTATGAAAGATACTAAAATCGCTCTATATTTGAGAGTGTGGTAATTGCACTGCGTATGTGGGATATTTCATCGATATTTATTACTACAAGTGCGGACATATTGTAAATTTTGGACTCTTAGTAAATTTGCAAAATTTACTTTTTAGAGATTTAATTTTTTTTTTTTTTTCGAGATATATGGTGATATTGTTATCACTATGTATAGTTAGTAGTAGTAGGTGGTATGCCCTCAGACTAGGTGGAGCGAAGTTCTTCTGAGCATCAGTGGAATGCTGTAGGCTATGGATGATGATATGATGACAGGCCCTCTGTACCGAAGCCCTGACTTACGCCTTTAAGCTCATATTATTTTCTAAACTTTCTTTTAACTATTGCGCCACTCAAAACCAATCTTGATGGAAGGTAATAAAGTTTAAACTCAAAAAAAATCTGCAAATCCCAATGGATCAAAATCTCATTGAAAGTGAACGAAAATGTGAATTTTATAGTGTGTTTTCAGGGAACGAAAAAGTTATTTAAAATCTTCTTTTATTCATATTATGTGTGTCATCGTTTGGGGATAGGATTCTAGAAGTCGTCTTGATACGAGTATATATTATTAGTAACAGTGGAATATACATTAGACATTTAACTATTCATTTGAAAGTTATTCGGTACAAACCAGAGCCACATAACAAAGATTCTGAACAAAGATTTTTCTTTATTCAGAATCTTTGTGATGTGCCTCGAAATCAAACAGTAATAAAAAACAAAAACGTGACAGAAAGTTGTTTATGTTAATTTAAAACACACGCTTTTAAACGCACCCACGATATAGGAAGCAATTAGTAGTATGGTGCAATGGATTTCATTAAAAAAATCTGACGCTGGTTTTCAAGTACATCATGCGTTGACGGACGGATGTAAATGAGTTGTAATCAATTATTTAAGGTGACAAATAGGTATTCTAAGTGAACTGATAAAAAAAAGTTTTCCACCTATATTTCTATTAAATGCAGCACGAAATAAAAAATGCGATAGGTTTAAAATAGACAAACTAGAAAAGAAAACCGGCCAAGTGCGAGTCTGACTCGCACTCAGAGGGTTCCGTATGAATAAACTAAATAAATAGGTAACATTACTAACGTTCATGAACAGTGAAAAAGCCGTACATTGCTCTAACCAAGGGACAATAAAAACTTAGCCGTTCGAAAACTGTTGTCCCCACACATCAATATACATTTTTTTTATTTTTCCTATATCATTTTACTAGTTGGTCGACTATTACACGACAACTTGGAAAGTCTATTGAGCTGTGATAGTTTCCCTTTTAATTTCGTTAATGAGGTTTTAACCAAACACCGGCAAAACAAAATTATTAATCCAGTTTTTTGATGAAAAACCTAGACTGGATTAGTTCTATGATACAAGTAAAAACAATGTCTGTTACTGTTTATTTAAATAAACGGGCCAAATGCGAGTCGGACTCACGCGCGAAGGGTTCCGTACCATTATCGCAAAAATTTCAACTGTCTGTATCACGGTTCATGAGACACAGCCTGGTGACAGACGGACAGACAGACAGACAGACGGACAGACAGACAGACAGATAGACAGACAGACAGACGGATCATGGAGTCTTAGTAATGAGGTCACGTTTTTACCCTTTGCGTACGGAACCCTAACAAACCAAAAACCCCGACTACTTAAGAGTTGAACTAGAAAGATGTAAATAATGCTGTGCTGTCGGAGGATACAAAATTATATGGTTTTGATAGTCAGCTCGCTATTATGTATCTACCGACTGCACAGCATAATTTTCTTCTTTTTTTATGTCTTTTGTACACTTCTTCAGCAGTCGGGGTTTTTGGTTTTCTTAAATAACCTTTTTTATTCACTACTTTTTATATTTTTTTCTAATAACTTAAACATATAAGTGGTGTATATTTTAGAATTACTTTAAAAGCCTTTATTTTGGTAGGTACCCCATTAGATTGGACTGGAAGAAACAGAATAACTGAGTTAAAAACATAGGTATTCCGTCACATGTCACCTTAGGGTGTTGATGACGATGTCACATTAGCATATCAGTGACGCGAATCCATAAGTTTTGCTCCTATCAAAAATCGTTCAACGCAGCTAAATAAGTTTTCACTTCAAATATAGCTGTAAAAATTAGCATTTTCAATTAGATTCCGCAAAAAGTTGCATAAACAAATTATTATGTAAAATTGCTACAACTATTTATGAAAATGACATCAAGTTCCTTCAAATCAAAACAAATATCACCTTAAGTAAACCCCAAGAAATCTGACTTCACAAGCAAAGGAACCTATTTTGTTGGCAAACACGGATCGCTGAGTAAACAGTACTTGGTTAGTGCTTATAATAGCCCGTTAGTATTCTAGGCTGAGCGCCTTAGAGACTTGCTATAACAACAAGTAGTATTTAGACGGTAAATATTAACGACTGCTCTGGTTTTGGGTAGGATCTGAGAATAGCAGACTATGTAGTTAACACTAGGCACTAGGTTTACTTACCTTCTTCTTCTTGTATACTTGTTTTAAACCGTTTCAAAAAGAAGGGTGTTATTAGTTTGACGTGCGTGTGTTTGTGTGTTTGTGTATCTGTTTGTGGCTTTCTATATTATTATTGTATACTTGTTATTATGTTGTTTTTATTAATTTCGCTACGATCCAAAACAGTTGAATTGATTCTGCGAGACTCGTCGATGTGCATTGCATCGGCACTTTTCGAGTTGTCGCCACTGATGGTTTTTTATTTCAGTAGTTGCAGCTGTTGAAAATAAGAAGGCGAGCTTTTCATATTAAAAAAACCAGCCTTTTATTATCCTCTACTAGCTGATACCCAGCGTGTGCTGCTACGTTATAAAACATATACATTTTGTTTATTGTTCGAATGAAAGCAAATTTTTTTATTTTTTATTTATTGGTCTAAAACCATCTTCGCATATAGCCTTTCTAATGTAACCGGTTTGGGGAACATTGGTGTGATGGTTTCAAACGGACATAGGTAGAAACAATTTCTGTGTTTTATATATAAAGATAAAAAGGCTTTTTATATCCTTCAATCCTTAGGTTCTAGGTCAGAACGTGTTCCCAAAACCAATTTAACAATTAATCGGACCTTTGTGAGGGCTCAAAGGAACCGTAGAAGTGGGTGCCCTTCTGTAGAGCACTCGTTTTAGATTTGTGAGTGAAAAGCTTTAATTTTAGTATTCGTGCTTGATTTTTAATGACTTTTCGGGGGGTTGGAATAAAAGGTCACGTTCATAAATGAATTAGGTCAACCTATAATTGACGATAGAGTCTAGGTACGATTGAGGGTTTTGAAAGAACTAAGCAATCTTCGTAATGGCTCGATGGGATTCGATTTTTAAAATCACACTGATAAGCGATTTTTCCTATGCGAAAAAACAATGATCGATTTAAAAAAGAGTACTTAGCAAGAAACTATAAAATTATTTAGTTTTATAACGATTAACAGCAGGTACACGGCTCAAACAATTTTCTATCTTAATTTGAATTAATCCCTTAAGTGCCTAAAACGTGGATCCACGAGACACAATAGCTTTTTAATTGTTTCGTTAGTTACGGCATTCAATCGGTTAATTTACTTTAAAACTTCTTGGTGTACCAGAGTGTTTGTACCAATTTCCGGTGGCCTTAAAATAAATTGATTCTCTGCATTTCCTAACCTGGAGAGACCAATGTAATAATTGTCCATGAGTGAGGCAAACTTCCCTTAAATTATACCTATAAAATAATATAGGCCTTGAGATTTGTTGATGGTGACTGCGAAAATGTTTTTTTATTGGTTACTGTAATACTGTGTTAAGGCGATATATACGCCCCAATGTTAACGCAGTACTGTCCGTGCGCCGGCTCGGAGCCAAAATATAAATATTGAACCTCCTTTTGAACAGTTTTGTTTGCAAAATATTATTTGATTTATATATGCTATTTCAGTTATGAAGAAATTCCAGCCATCAATTTTTCTGCGTAAAAATATTTTTAAACATCCAAGTCGTTTTGGAGGAGTATCCAAAAGTTGCGAAAAATATCGTGTTGCTAATTTTTTTTAACGCAAAACTGTTTGTTATACGAAAAAAACATGTTTAGAAAATAATGTACATAAAACAGTAATACATTTTTTTTTTTTCAAACCTTTAAACCTAGCCGTTACTAAGGAAGGAGTATGCTTTAGAAAGTTACCGTTTTACGGCACTAAAGCGCATGTAGGCCCTTGATGTAGAAAAGTAGTGTTATTGTCTACGGAGGCGCGCGCTGCGCAGTCATGCGCAATGAGAATCTAAATTTCCCGCCATAACACATATTTATCCGTTTCCACTTATGTTTTATTTTAAGTGTACGAATGAAAACAAAATAGTGTATGCAACGGCATATAATTAGGTATTAAAACACTCGCGTTAAAACCCGCGCTCGTGTTTTAATAACCCCTATATGACCACTGCACAAACTACTATTTTAGTATATTTTTTTATTGCAATAGAGATGTAATGTATGGAACGCACTTAACATAGGTAGACTAAAATTTTATGTAGCGGGTAACCGCAAGGGAGTCATCACGACTTCATCTCTGACTTGTAGGTTTAAGTAAAAGCTTGTAATAAATACTAATGTTCTCCTCAATTTGTATTTTCTTAATCCGTGCTTTATCACACTAATATTATCATAAATGTAAAAGTTTGTAAGGGTGAATGTTTCTCTTTAACGCAAAAACGATGAGAGAACAGTGAACCGTCTCGGCATCTAAACGTGTCACCATTTGCTAGCGCTACACTATTGCCGTTGATGGATTTGAATGGTGAAGATGACAGAAGTAGTGCGCTCAACGCACTTTGACGGTAAAAAGGACATTTAGCCATTTTGACCTGAAGACACTTGTTTATCAACATTATCATTACAGCCGAAAAGCGTCCACCTCTGGACAAAGGCCTCACCCAATTGTCGGCACAGCGATCGGTAATGTGCGTCTAATAAAAAAATGCTAGTTACAGGATGTAGTAACCAACAATGCCACGTTACCCAGATATGTAGCGCCCAAATCGACAATGCCATACTTTAGGGCACCGTTGCTACTAATATAAATCAATTATAACGTGCATTGCAACATTTTAGATGAAATAAAATCCTATCAACGTGCTCTTTGGTATAATCGCAATCAAAGATTAAACTATCTTATAATCATTATTTTTACATGAAATAAATCACTTACTTCAAACATACTCTAATATAGCGAAGTAATCTACACGAAGGTGTCGACAAGTAACAGATTTAAACCAGTCACTCTCTGTGGCGTGTAACTTAAACCTTTAAGTTACTGTTGAGACTAGTAATTTTCTACATGAACCGCCACGCCTCCGCTTCGATAAATATCAAAATTTTGGTCGTAGACTGACTTTTGTCGTGACTTTATTCAGTTTGGTACAAATTTTTTGCTTGACTTTCCAAACACAAAACTTTCTTAAAAATTTGAAGGTGGTTCTTTATACAAAGAAAATACAAAAACCTAAATATTTTTTTTTTCAATATAGTTATATAAATGTTAAGTAAAGTCAGTATTTTATTGTTTCCACAGCTGGGGCACAGGCCTACCTACGCGGAAGGAAATAGGCCTTTATCCACCACGTACGCCCAGTGTGGGTTTGTATCATACGTCTGGATGTCATAATGTCTTTGAATTTTTGGTTCTAGGAGATGCCGGTTCTACACGATGTTTTCCTTCAACGAACAGTTGCGATGAAATAATTTACACTTAGTAAAGTGTCTGTGTGAAAAGAATACCTGGATAGATTTTGGGGGAGCCACGACCACGACCGTTCACGGACTTACGATAATCATGTAAATCGGACCCAGTCAGGTCCGATGTAACCACCACTTAGATTCAAAGCATATTTATTATCAGAATGAGTGTCAATTCTAAGCATCGTCTTTTGAAGGACTCACATAATTTTATGAGGCACCCTGTAAACATATAAACCGATGGATTGGAAGAAACTAAAGAGGCCAATACATATTTATTTAAAACCAACCTCTAAAATATTGAAACTTTCACAGCAGCCTAATTTTCTAACAATAACTCCGGTTTCATAATATTTCTTCTAGTTAGCCTACAACAAATCACTTTAAAAAGCTGAATATTTGCCAAACCTTGTATTAGCCTGAAAATCTGACTAACTTTGGCGTTGAACTAGAGTGTCTTAGGGTGCCCCGGTGGGTTCCCGCGTTGTCAAGGCGAGGGGCTCAGTAACCGTGGCTTAGTCACCCACGGTGAAGTGAAGAGGAACCCGAGGAGAGCCCGCTCGACAGGGCTTTTGCTGATTAAGCCGACGACGTAGCGGCCAACTAATAGGTTGCGGTGCCGCTTGGTAACAGGCGACATCGCAACTGAGGCGGGCCGCGATGTCTTATGGAGCGTCTCAGATCTCATACGATATCGCGGCTGACGGTTGGAGGCCGTGGCGGGAGAGGAGTGTCAGAATTGCGGTGCGCCGCTCTCCCTACCTGCCGCGGCCTGGACGGGGTCGCCACCGTCTGGAGGCAGATGCGGTGGGGCCGCAGGGGAGGAGTTGTGTCGGTATAGCATTAGCCGCTCTAGCTATCCCCTACGGCCGAAAAATGGTAGGTGGCGGGGCCATTGACTTTGACTCGTCACAGGGGGACCAACGGTGCAATACACGGGATCGTCTGGCGCCCATGTGCTGGTTTGGTCCCTGGGGTGGTCACGGCATACAGTATGTTCTGATGCACTGGTGATGGAGGTTACTTCCCAGAGGAGGGTCCGGTGACGGACAGCCGCGGTGGGTTCGCGGTGAGTGCTAACGCGTGCCCGTGTTCCCGCCATAAGCGGAACAGGAGGACACCGTGGATTTTTAGTGGGTTGCAGTTCCACATAACTGCGCTATCTCCCCATGGTAGCGCAATATGGATGAGCATTTATCGACGATAAAAAGGATGTCTCAACTCCAAATTCTCAATTCAGAAACCGGGTGAAATGACGTAATTAATAAACGTTACTGTATATTTCTGTCACTGTTACAAAACTGTGAACTGCTAATAAAAGTAGGTAGGACGGAACGAGGCGATACATTTTGAAAATATCATTTCATACAAAATGCCAGGAGACGCCACATTTCCGTACCGTCCGTGCATCTGTGACGTATATTCTTTCGTACACATTTTGTATGAACCTATATTTTCTTAACTATCACCCCCATTTAGATAAAAACACATTAGCGACCTTAAGAGGGGGATATACGTCTTCGGGGATAAATCTACGGGGATATAATTACCAAAACCAAACCAAGTGCTAGTAATGTTTATTATCTCGGCTTAAAACATGAACAGTTTCTCAACAAAAGTGCCACTTCAAAATAATGAAAACAAAACAAAATATCTTGCTGCTCAACAATGATCAGCTAATGTAGTGGGCAAATGCGCAGACACGCACGAGCCCTCAGCATGCATACAATTATTAGCCTAATATAATATTTATAACGCTAGGACATGGCTGGCCCGGGGGTGAAGGGAAGGCCTCTCAAGCATGAGGCAGGGAGTTCACACCTAGCAGGACAGTATAACTTGTATCAATATCGTTAGTAATATTACTACCTTGTTTGAGCCATTTGGGGTTGAAACATTAGTTTGGTCCGAGCGCTCATCGAGTTTTTACCAGACTATGGCGAAGTCAAAAGGAAGGGTTATGATTTTAGCCGTTTCAGTATGTTTGTATGTACGAATGTTCCTTCGTAGCGCCTAAACTGACCATCCGACTTTGTTAAATAAGATGTCAATCGATTAGTTATTATAGCCCGAGTAAAATAGGCCAAAAACAAAACCGTAGTCGGGTTTTAGTTTCCAAACTTTTTTTTTGACACATTATGCAGCTAGACGATTCTTCACATGACCAGAAGCACACAAGGCAAGCCAAGCAAGGCTAGACACGAGTCATTCGATGTCAGTGATGACGAAGGTCGAAATGCCAAAATGTACGGGACTGATCACATGATATTGCGGTTGTGCTTGACAATGCCATACATAATTCGATAATATTCCTACCACTATCGCGACGTTTTCTTTGATAGAAAATTCTTTGTCAAGAGCCTTATAGGGTCGGGCTTTTCATAGGCCAGAGAATTAACATTGCTATTCAACGTGGCAATGCTGCCAGCGTTCTGGGCACTTTTCCCATTGACATCGACGTGGACGAATTTTTTAATTCGCTATGAGCCCTTTTCCCTCCCCTCTTTTTATATGTGATTGTATATATTCGTAGTTTGTGTATATGTACATTTTTAATTAGTCTTATTTTTAATTGAAATATGTTGCAATTTAAAAAAAAAATCGCTCGTTTTTAACATGTTGAACTTGAACTATTTGAGAAAAGTTTGTCTTAGAATATTGTCTAAAATATTGTAGTGTCTTTAGTGTACGGGCGGGGTGGGGCGTGCAGCGTTCATGTTAAACATGTGCTTATCGACCGTCCTGAGTGCCGGCCAAGCGGAGCGTGAGCAGCAGCGGGCTAGTTTGCGTCGAGCGGGGCGTCGCGTGCCAGTTTAAACCAGTTGGTGTTTTGTAGCGGTAATACAAGCGTTCTTGAAGGATGTAGTCTGGAGAAATAGTTTCAGGAATACAAAATAAGCCTGAAATGTGGATATCTTCGCATTTTTTATATAAGAACAGAATAGTTAAAGCAAGAGTGTGGAGTGTGGTCTCCAAATTGTTTTCTTTGCTTTCACAATGTCACTAGGACCTTGTCTTTACTCACAATTAGATTTCAGCCACAAATTTTCTTCTAAATACATATCAATAATATCGTACGACGTAGACGCCATGATCGACACAACCGACCGCCATCGCTACCACAAACGCGTTTTCAACCCCTCTTCTCCGCCCCGTCCGACGCTCGGGCAGAGCGGGCACTCTGGCCTTACACTTTAGAATATTATGTATTTTTTATATTTATTCTCAGGTGAGACAGTCGTCTAGCGCGAGCCTATTATTGTTATTTTTGAAACTTATTTTTTGTTCATTATAGCAGTGCCAATTACAAAAAAGACAGCTTTGCTTAGTACACATACAGGTGGTAAGTAAAAATAAATACAAACAATTTATGGACCCTGTTGGCACAGTGAAATTTTAAATAAGAAGGAAAGAGGAAGAGCGCTTTAATAATATTTCTCCTTATAACTACGTAATTTAATTATTTCCTATGTATCTCTTTTTTTGAGTCAGGTCCGTTACCACTGAGCCACATTACTTTAACCAAAATTACAAAATTTTATTAGAAATATTCTTCCACCAGATTTTCAATAAGCAGCGAGTACTCTAAAAAAAACAACTTTAACTGTTATTAAACTTTTGTTAGGTATTAGAAAGTAAACTGTAATATAAAAGTAACTGTTTTATTGCAACTAAGAAAAAGTACACAAGCTCCAATAATATTGAAACCTGCCCCAAAACTTTCGTACCTAACTAGTTTTTTTTATTCTTATTATTGGCAGGTTTGCATTTAACCACTATCTCACCTGATGTTAAGCGATGATATTGGCGACGGTGAAGAACGCTTGCCTAGAAGAAATCTTTTCACTCTTGACTTGTTAACAATAAGTTAAGACCTGTTAATAATAAGTTTTTTCAGTGTATTCAACCTTTTTCGACCTTGACCTTCACTTGTGTTGTCTTAAAAATTGTATCATTAGCTAAAAAGGAGAGAAATACTTTCTTATACCGTCTGCTATTATCGATGCCGTCAGACCCGGTTCCACGGTTAAAACGTTTTCCGCCGCTTCTAAGGCAATTGTTAAGGAATTGAAGTTGACAGGTCCATTATAAGCTTTTTACGTTGATAGGCGACTGTGAACTTTTAATAAAACAACATTTTGTATACAACTACTTTGGTTGTAGATTTCTTAATTTAGTAGCTAAAAAAATCCGGAAAAACTTGGAATCCTTTATAAGGATAATTTGGCAGATATTGTTGATAAACTATTTTCTTCTAGTTTTCTAACTAACGTTGCAAAACAAAGGTTCAAGTTTCGGCATATCGCAATGTTGTTATCAAAAACATGTAGATTTAGGTGAAATATTGAATATACATTATAATTCTGAAATAAAATACATAAGTGTATTGCAAATAGTGGATACCACATCAAGTATCAAACGAATACAAGAAAAAGAGTCATTTATATGAACTTGCACAAGGTAGTTCAAAAATTATAACTAGTTCTTTTAAGAATGGAAATCTTTACTGTAGAATAGTAGAATTTGTTTCGAAATTGAGAACTCAGAAATCCTTTTTCTATCAACACGTCTCATCGAGAGTTGAGTTTCAATTATTCAAGGCGTATTTGATCCACTCAAGCATGACGTGTGTTTATCAACACACAGAGGCACCTACTTGAAGTAGATACATATAATATATCAAACATCACGTTTTCCTGTACCCGTTATTTTCAAGAACCATTCACTTATTTTGCTGATTGCAACAAATTCGTTTCGAGTTTCCATATAAAATATACGTTTAACGAGCTCTTCAACGCTTTTGAGTATGTTTTATCGAAATTCAGCATAATGGCTTACGGTTTTTATTACCTTGACTTGAATTTTTATATTTTATAATGATTCGTGTTCCAGTTTTTAAGTTCTAAAGAAAGGAAGGACATTGTGGCTTAAGGTTATCTATATTTTGATCCATGTGGATTGATATCATCCAGAAACAGGGTTACCGACATAACCCGAAGAATTGCCAAACTTAAGTGGCAGTGGGCAGTGCACATTACTTGCAGAACCGATGGTCGTTAGGTACAGGCAGATGCAGTGTTGGAAGGCCTCCCTGTAGGTTGAGCGACAACCTGGTCGAGGCTGCGGGAATCCGGTAGATGTGAGGAGCCCAGAACCGATCAATGTGGCTTGGTGGAGGCCTATGTCTCAGACATCTTTTGGCTGAAATGATGATGATGATGATAATGGGTGAAGTTTTTCATTGCAGCCGAGACGGGAATGACTTATGGAGCCGACAGTGCCATTGCACTGTCATTACAAATACTCACGTGTATCAAACGACGTTTTTCAACTCACTTGCGAAGGAACAATAAATAAAAGGATATGTACGATCATGATATTTTTTGTTATTTACTTGAAGTTATATTGACTTGCTTCTGCCAGCAGCTTCGCCCGCGTGTATTATACATATAAACCTTACTCTTGAACCGACTTTGTTTTATACTATGTAAGGATATAACACAATGTGCTACTAGAGAGACAATTAAAAGAAACTTATTAAATCTTTGAAATAATGAGTACATACGTCAATATGGGATAATGAGTATGGGAAACTTTTCTAAGCAAGCGTGTTTCACCTTCGTACATCATCGCTTACCATCAGGTGAGATAGTCATTAAATGCAAGCCAACAAGCAATAAATAAAATAAAATAAACTTAGGAAGAACACGCATTGTATACTTAATTCATACTTATACTCGTAATATCTAATACCTTTAAACGAGCAACTCTTGTATATATATATATAATCTGAATCTCGGAAACGGCTCAAACTATTTTCATCAAATTAAGTATGCAGGGCCTTTCGGGGCCGACAAAATCGATCTAGCTAGGTTTCATTTTTAGAAATCGTCGTTTTCTCTATTTTCACCTGAACACAGCTCGGTCGCCCAGGTACTGGCGGTATTATAAATGCAAGAGTGACAGTGTCTGTTTTGCCTGTCGCTCTGTTAACTTTGCACGACTTATCGACTGAATGGATTAGGATAAAATTCGGCACACACGCATACCATTTCCTGGATAAGAAAGAAAAGAAATAAGAATTAAGTATATATTTGCTACAAAACAACATAGAAATACTTTTAATCCCGAGCAAACGTTCCCCGGGCAGGCGAAGCCTCTGGTAGAAGTTAGTTATTTGTAATAAATACTTCACTGAAAATAAAAATAACTGAACGAGCTTTGTAACTTTAAATATAAGCAAACGTTTAAGAATTAGTTTTTTACTGAAATAATACAAAGCTAATTAGCAAATAGCAAAACTCAGATTTGTTGCTAATAAAATAAAGTTCCCAAAATTTTGTAACCAGCAACCAAACCTTTTTTAACTAAAATTTTCTTTCTGTTTACGATGTTGGTCGTTTTTACTTTTACCTAGAACATTCTACATACACTAGAAAAGTGTGTGGAGTGCTTGCTAGTGTAATTACATTTTAGTAGGTCGTACGTTCTTCGTAAATTCATCAGCAGCTTTTACTCGTCTATTACCTGTTCCATTACAGTATGAAAGTGGCTGTGTTTGATAGATGGGCCACGCAATAAGTACCTACTTGATGTTGGCACTTATTAGTCTATGAAACATTAAGGCTCAATTTACATTGCGGCGGAATGGAATAGAAGCGAATTTTTGTAACGAAATTATAGAATAGCATATTTAATTTTATGTCAATTGTGTAACTGTGACTGTACCTAAACGACCCTAGGCTGAATCACAGTTATAAAATTATAACTTGGAAGTGGTTTAGAAGGATAAAATGTAACTAAAGGGATATAAACTAAATTGTTATAAATAACTGAATCTTGTGTGAGAAACCCTTTACACTAATGTATAGAGTATTATATCAAAGACCAAATTGTGGTCGCAGGTCGTGAATATACATTCAAGAATTAATAAAAAAAAAAGTAACTAATTTGGCAGAGAGTTTTAACTCTAGAAGTTACTGGAGTTGATTAGATCAATCCTCCTACAGACAGCCCCAAAAAGCGCCCAACCCACCATCATTACCTAGGTGTATTCGCTGATAAGAAGAAATGATGAAACAAACCAGCACAAATTTTCGTCTGTTAGCTATAAGGACTAAATAAGTAAAACAATAGTGATGTATGAAGTTAATTAGAAAAAAGATTTGCAAAGTGCATTATTTACCTAACGGAAGGAAATTGGTAGGAACGCTACGCTTGCGTTGTTAAATACGTTTACTTGAATTATGTTAGTGAGTTCATTGATAATAGTCTAGATTTTCCACCCAAGTGACGAGCGACCGCTAACAGCAGCAAGCACGTATACGTGTACTACGGGGCCTATTAATGCAGGTTCTAGAGAGAATCTGCTGTGGCTCCGAAAGTTCAAGCTCCTCTCCTATGGTAAATAGCTCTCTTTCAACCTAAACACCTTTTATAAAGACAATACAAAAATAATGCAAGCGTGCCGTAGACTCAGTCTGTATCAGAACTCAATGCGAAAGTAACTTGCCGTAAGTCGAATCTGCCCATTGCGTGGATCTTCGGGACCGCTAGGAGCGGCAGCCATCCAATATCGTGTCTCGCTAAATAGTGACGATTTAGTTTTGCCTAAAATTGGCTTGGTGTGGTTTTAACGAGACTCATTCCCTAAGCGTCTTTAGACGATGTAGTTTGGGGTTCTTTGTGAAGCCTACCGTTGGAAGCTTACCCCTTCTCCCTGGATCTGAGTCAGCAAGTAATACACAAAGCGCTAAACCATCTATAGGAACCAGTATTTGTCAACAAACAATTGGTTGTCCTACTTTCCCAATTAAAGGAGGCCATTTAGCCTATTTTATACAAATAGTGAATATTAGCGGTTCCGCCTTCCATGTGTATTATTTCAGTTAACTCTCAATAATGGTCCATAATCAAATTGGTAATTGTGGAGTGTTTAATTGATGAAATTAGGATATGTAAGTGTGAAGGGAGACTTCAACGCTTCCCTAGAACAAATGCTAGTGACAAATATCTGCCAAGGTGTGGATTAGAAGACAAATACAAGGTCGCGCCAAGCTAGAAATAATAGGATACATTAGTGAATTGTCCCTACCTATGTATTACAATGATTAAAACTTACCCAATCATTCTGGCACTCACACACACAATATTAATACGTGATTAGACTAAACTATAATTAACTTTATACTTAAACTCGTTACCACGATAGTTACAAAGACACGACTTTCAATTATTGGTTCCAAAGCCACTCCATGTCTCTCCGTCTAACCACGTGGCTCCAAACAAGCCCGTATCCTATCGATGCCTAGAGACAAGTGTCACATCTTCCAATCTTTTTTTGTTCCCACACAACACCGCTACCTGCCGTCAAGCCCCTTTCTTCCTTCATCACCTCGCCTAAATGTTTTCAGCTTGCCAGCCGGAGTCCGGACGAGCGTCTACCTATTTTTATTGTTTCCTCATGGTGACTTCTTAGTTTTTCATAGAGAGTCTTGGTTCTTGAGTCCCTTTTCTTTCTACTTTCAACCGGATTGTTTTTGTTAAAGGTCCATTATTGCTTTACTATTTTAAAATGAATAGATTGTTTCGTAATTTATTAGGGTTTCTGTCCGACCTTACTTAAACCCCAATGTACGTGTCTCAATGTGCTCTCGCCATCTGGCCAGCCATGCGCATTTTTAAATATTAAAATAAAGAGATAAATGACGTGTAGTCACATAACGTACAAACTAAATACGGACAGTAGCTACGGGCATTCTCTATAAAAAATAAGTTCAAAAACTAAAGCCCGACTACTGAAAAATCACACTCTAAAAAGTATGAAACAAGAAAATATTCTTTTATAAAATTGTTATGTACACACTATTCGATATGTATCGGATATTCAATAAACAACTTACATGTAATGAATAATTTATTGTATTTCATACATATTCATTGTTTTGTTCAGAGGATAACTGTGGTCGTATGCCACCTACAATACTTACATTCTGCAAAGTAGCATACGACCGTGGTTATACTGTGAACACCACTATGAATATGTATAAATCGCGCATTTTTATCCGACTACGGTTACTCAGGTAAAATGTACGAGGATTGCCCGCAAGACGCGCGACCACTTTTTTAGCTCGTATTTAGTTCGTACGTTACATAATTGACATAAAATTCATAATGGTATGTACGATTACGATGCAAAATTTCCCTTCCATTCGATTCCGCGGCAATGTAAATAGAGCCTAAGGACATACTTCACTTACGCTTATATCGATCGGAGTGAAGTAGAATTTAGAGGTCTACCTACATAATTTATCCACATATATTGCGTTAAGCAGTTATAATAACATTTCCAGTAACCTTAGAGAAAGTAGTTCATGAACATCGGAAAAAGCAGTATTCAAAATATGATCGCACCGTTCCGTTACACCCTGTATAAATATATCAGTCCAGGAATATTAGGGTATTCACCTCGGAATGAGAGATTGTCAGATATAAACATGTACTCGTATAAACCTTTTTTGACACCCTAAAACTTGTCTCAAAACCTACTTATCGTAGTGTACGCGACTACAGATATTCCAAGGTCAAACGTCAAAAAATCGTTTTTTTACACATATATTGCAAATATCTCGTTTCCTATGGGATTTATGCTATTTGTATTTATTATATATATTGTAGAGGATTAAATTCTCTACAACTTTTACTTATAATTTTTTTTAATATCTTGAACCATTTTCGAGACTCTACCTCGAAAATGGACACTGCGCGCGCGTGTTTAACTATTTAGAGTATATTTCGAGGTCAACCTGTAGTCCCGATTAAAAACACGCCGTATAAAGTTTATAAATTATTGATAAATATATAATTCTAAATAATTTGTATTTTTTAATATCTATTTACGTTAATTTTTTTTTCAGTAATTCAGTATCTATTCTTTTAAAAACAGTCAGTTTTGATAAATATCCTTTAACTATTATTAAATATTATCTTTTAAATACTATTTTGTCGTTTTAACCCTTAACTGAAATAGTGGTATGAATTTGTACCCCAGTCGCCAAAAAATCCAAATATGTTCCTTTCCTGTGAACCTATCTGATTCTCATTATAGGTTTTCTCAGTGTAGTTTGTGCGCTTACACTTCAAGAATGCGTGATGCGTAGAAATCATCCGTTTGCGCTACACAGGGTTAAATTTATACCCCATATTGTTAGTTACGTCTGTAATTTTTTTTTGGACATCCTTACTAATTTTTTGTTGTTTGAGCGGCACTGGAGCAAAATGGACTAGTTTTTTTTATCACATGAACATGTGTCCAACATCCTAGACGACGTAGTAGTAAAAACCGACATGTTTGTGCTCCATTAGTATAAGTTTTGTGCATCATGTTCATTTCGCCAAACTGATTGGTACTGTGCGTTTCACATCCACCGGACTCCCGCAGCCTTGACCAAGTCGTCGCATCACCTAGAGTGAGGCTTTCCAACGCTACGTCTGCCGGTACGCGGTGGCCACTCTGGAACTTTTCGGCCCCCACGGCGATCCGTTCTGCCAGCAACTTGCTCTGGCCACTGCCAGTTAAGTTTGGCAATTCTTCAAACTATATCGGTAATCTTGGTTCTCTTGTGGATGTCTTCGTAGGAAAACTCCGAGCATAGCTCTCTTTATTGCGTTTTCCATTGCATTGGGTGACTTTAAGCCTTCTGATGAGGCTCATTGTGAGCGCCACATCGAGAAGATTTTCATAGAAGACCATTTTCTAGGCTAAAAGTCAAAATAGGTAAAACGTGGTGTTTTTATATTACAGTAATAAATGTTTTGTACTTGCGAAAATATACTTTTTTTTAAATTGTTTATGTAATTAGAAAATACCGATTTACATCCCAATAATCTTCTTCTTATTCGTTTCGCTCTTGACAGAGCGGTCGTGGTCACGATGAATTTTGTCCGATCGCTGGTGTTCTTGTCACTCGCCTCACGATCTCTCTCCATTTGGCTCTGTTAGATGAAAGTTTAGCGCATTAATTTACTGGACCTCCTATCGCAGATTTAATTTGGTCGATCCACCTCATCGGTGACCTCCCGCGTGGCCTGTTACCGTCTACTCTGCCCTGCACCACCAGGCGCTCAATGGACTCGTTATTCCGCCTCGAGACATGGCCAAAGAATTACAATATGCGAAACTGTACTATTGTTGATAGACGCTGCTTGATGCCGAGTTCTTGGAGTATGGAGACGTTAGTGCGGAATTCTGTCCAAGAAATGTCAAGCATTCTTCTCCAACACATTTTTCTAGAGCATCTATCTTTTTCCGTTCCAGTTCGCGTAGCGTCCATGTCTCAGCTGCGTACAAAAATATGGGGAAAACGAGCGCACGGATGAGTCTGATCTTAGTGACTTTCGTTATACTGCGATTCCTCCATATCTTCCCTAACTTATCCATTGCCCTTCTAGACATCACCATTCGCCGTTTCACCTCATCCACGCAACTGCCATTGCTTGCAATCATAGCGCCAAGATATATGTAGGACTGAACTACGTCACAATTGGCAATCTGTGTCACAGCCGTCGAGTTGTTGTTGCTACGGTCCACAATCATTATTTTAGTCTTACTCCGGTTGATCTTTAATCCGAATGCAAGACTCACGCGCTCCATCTTAAGGAGAAGTTCCTCCATTTGGTCAGCACTAGTCGCAAACAATGTTGTGTCATCAGCGTAGCGAAGGTTCGCGATTTTGTAGCCACCAATTGCAACACCATGAGTCCAGTCTTCGAGGGTGATTCGCATAGTGAGTTTCGTGTAGATGTTAAACAAAAGGGGCGATACGATGCATCCCTGGCGGACACCTGCACTTGGATGGAAGCTATTCGAAATGTGGCTATCTGTTCGCACTGATGCAGTTCCTCCTTCGTAGAGTTCTCTAAGAAGGTGCACAAGATATTTTGGTGTGCCCATTTCCAGTAGCGTCTTCCACAAGGTTGGCCATTTTACGGAGTCAAATGCTTTTGAGAAATCAACAAAATATATGTAGGTCGGCTTGTTGAATTCTCGTGCCTTTTCGATAACCTGGCGGACAATGAAAATTTGCTCTCGAGTTCCCCTCCCCTTCACAAACCCAGCTTGTTCTTGTGCGATTTCTTTCGAGAGGTGTGCCTTCAGCCGTTTGTTAAGGATGTGCAGCAATATTTTGCTTGCATGACTGATCAGTGCAATCAGACGGTAATTACTGCACTTTTTGGTGGAACCCTTTTTGTGGAGAGGAATGATAACAGTGTGAGCCCATTCCGTCGGCCATTTTCCTGCCAACCATATCTTATTGCAGATGACGTTAAAGATCTGAACGCCGCGTTCCCCCAATGCTCGAATGGTCTCAATTGGGATGGTATCAGAACCCGTAGCCTTTCCATTCTTCAAATGTTTAATGGCAGCTCTGACTTCAGATTCAAGAATGTCTGGCTCCAGTGTATCACTCTCAGGTTCTGTAGGTGTACAGGCTTCCGACTGCGGATCATCAAATAGCAACCTACAGTAACATCTCCAAGCCTCAGATATCTGCTCCAGTTCGCTTACCACTTGATCATTACCGTCTTCAATGGCCCAAGTTTTAGATGGGAGCGCTTTGGTTATAAGTCGGAATTTTGTGATGCAGGTCTCTCGACTCGTATCTACCTGCATGAGCTTCTATTTCCTCACATACATGGCGCAGTTAGGCGCTGTGATCCTGTCTGCATTTCCTTTGGATCTGGGCAGACTTTTCATTACAGGCTTGAACACTTGCACCGGCTGCTTTCATTTTTCGACGCTCTTCAACAAGTGCAAACGTTCCATCCGTCATCCAGTGTTGCCTTTTGTGTGTCACAGTTGGTGTTTCAGATCCTGAGACCGCCGGCTCTATAAGGGACTATGCTCTGTTCCAAAGTTCTTCCGGTGGTTCACTACCAAAATCTGTGTTCGCACATTTAGCCCAGTTGTGTTCCACTAGAGACTTGAATTTCGGAAAATCTGTCACGTCTAGCCTGCTTCTCGTATTTTCGAGGGCTCTGGCAGCCATTAATTTGAGTTTGAACTTTCAGATCAGAAGTTGGTGATCAGACCCGCAGTCAGCGCCAGGCAGTGTATGGGCATTCGTGGCAGATGACCTCCACCGCGATCGAACCAGAATATAGTCTATCTGGTTGCGGTATTTTCCATAGGGTGATGTCCTAGTGCCTTCGAGGGTGGTGTTGGTAGAAGCTGTTCGTAATAACTAGATCATTTTCGGACGGAAATTGTATGAGCCTGTCACCTCTGTCCAAAACTTCCGATGCACCTGCCAAGCTGCTGAGCATTTGCTCCAATTTTTGCGTTGAAATCACCCAGGATGTGACTATTTCCAGTTCGTTGTAAAATCTCTCAATAACGTCGTCACTGGCAGTGCTCGTAGGGGCATATATCTGTACAAGGTTTAGATTCACTGGCGATGCCTTCAGCTTAATGCTGATTATCCGGTCGCTTACTGGCTCGTAACCTATCACACTACTCCTTCGCTGGACGGGAACTAAAAAGGCTACATCGTTCGGGCTGTTTTTTCGTGGCCGGAGAAATAAACGACGTGGTTGTCAGTTACGAAATGTCCGTTATTTTTCCAGTGTGTCTCGCTGAGTCCACAGATGCTTATGCAGCATCTTTCAACTTCTCTTTCCAGGATGGTGAGTTTGCCGGGACTTAGTAGGCCGCGTACATTCCATGTCCCTATCGCTTGGGTTTGTCACAGCTTGATGGAGATTCCAGTAGTTGGATTTCCATGGAGAGCCTGGTCTTCTACTACTCCATGGCCGGTAACCAACTTCACACCGTGCGCCCCGGACGCAGCACGGCGTCGGTTGCTAAGCGGCTCGCATGGCAATCGTTCTCTATTTAATGCTACTTTCATGGTGACTGTCTTGGGAATATAGTGCAGTGGTTTCCCCTTGCCTTCTGCATCAGTCGTTTTTGGGCACCAAGGCTGCTGAAACCTCTTCTGCCTGGTAACCCAAGCAGGTGAGTGGTTATACCGCCACAGCTCGGTCGCCATTGCCTCGTTAGTTGTCTAGCAGGGAGCACCACGACAGCTGAAAGGCTGTCGTCCCTGGTTGTTTGTGTGTACAAACTTCCAGAGCGTGCAGATGAGGTTGACTGGGGCTGACTAGATGTTAACGTCATTCTCCCTTATCTCCCTTATTTCAATAATAAATTTAAGGTTTTTAGTTACATATATATATAGGTATTTATTATAGAGAATATATAATAATATGTATGTTTATTTTAATTATATTTTTAATCAATTTTACATCAATAATCATTTATATTTTTACGCACCTGTCTTTCTATCTCTCCGCCATAGTACCTGTATGTTGTATGAAGTTTTAATAAATAAAACTTAAAGCCATTACATTTTTGTTTTACGTGTTCCATTTGGGGTTCATTTTTACCCCGATGACGATGTTAGTTGTGACACAAAAAATAACAATGTAAGTAAATGGTTTATTATTGACATACTACTCGGTCACAATAACGGTGCATCTCGCTGAAATGAAACCACGCTCGGCATCTCGTGTTTGCCTCGTGCGCTAATGGCCAGAGTCAAACGACACATTGATGTCACCGTGCCAGGTGCACAGTTATTTACGTATAGTTTTGATTGTTAATCATAAACTAGAAGGAATATTCCCTATATTGAACGGTAAGTGTAACGATGGAGATCTAATCCCATATTTACTTTATGATGATTTAAAAAATTCGTGCGTGGTAAGGAGCGAAGTTCCTCAGACATTTTCTAACTTCGGATGTAATTTTAAATAAAATCTATTTACTTCATGAATCTGCTCGTCTGTTATTTTGATTGAGACTCTATACTCGCGCGCACCCACAAATAGACACACAAGAAATACCAAAATATGAATGAGCTTCAAGTACAACCAAGGACGCGGCTTGGGGTAGATAATCTTACAAAAACAGGCTGAAGGTGATAATGAGGTATTAAGGTACTTACAGGATACTTGGAACACTGATTGGAGTCGCGTGAGCACCACCCTTGTCCATTTAATCTTATTTCAAGATCATTTTCATTCGCGCAAGTGAATTTTACACACACAAATATACACACAAGAATTAGAAAGGAAAAGAGAGCACGTGGTATGCGATGCCTGTTCATAGAAAAATCTTACTTGCGCCTATATTTTGACCCAAGTTATATCTACCGCAAACCAAATTATGGAACTTCGTTCCAAAAATATCCAAAAGCAAAAAAATAAGAATCAAACTGAATTTCGACACCTTCCCTTCTGAAAAAATATTAACGGTACGACTGCTATAATATATTGAAAACGCTAATATATTTCCACATTCAAGACCAAATGAAAAAAGGACGACGAACAAAACGCGCAAACTTTCATCTCCAAATAAATCGGATCTCTTGAATAATTCACCTTCATTCCAAAGACGAATCAATCACTTCATTCCTAATTCGGAAACTTCGATTATTCTCTCCAAAACTTTATACAATTGGAGGGTGAAATCACATTATGTACCTGCATACTAGCAACCGCCTCTACTTCGCGTGAATACGATCTACAGATATAATATAGCAAATGTCATCACATCAAGATCATTTCGCCTCAATTATTTTGAATATGAAACATTTTACACGTAAACATCTTTCTATAAATTCTCTAAATGGTAGAGATAGCAAGTTTTTAAAACTTAAGTACACAAACAGACAGATACGAAAATCGTCTTTGTTTTAAACTAAGATAATACGAATATCAAGCTTTACAACAAACATGGAAAGTCCAATAAAAAGTACCAAAGACTGTTTGCTGGAAACTAGCTAATTCATCATTGTCGCCAACCGTGCTGGAAAAACTACCTAATGACCTGCCAGGTTTTTGTGCCTCATGAAGTAGTAAGACGAACTGACAGACTGAAAGGTCGTGGGGCTGACTTTTGTGTACGCTAAGTAATATAGTTTTGCTCATAAGGGATTTCGGTGTGACGTTGATGGACTGATTAGCAAGACGGCGTCGGTATGATCTTCTTCTTGATTCAACGGAAAACTCTTTATATATTTTGGGCCAAGTCTGTTGCCTGGAGTGGCAGACTGTTGGCAAAGACAGCGACGCATGGAAGAAGTTGGAGGAGGCTGTCACTCGAAGAGTGGTCCACACCCAACAAATTTACCCGTACAATCATTTAGATGTACGAAACTATTTACAAAAAACTACTTACAACATTTGTAATGTAATATATTCCACTTCTTAGTCGTTACACTCTTGACAGAGTGGTCGCGGTCGTCATGAAGTGTTGTTAGTATTTGCGTTAGATGCTATGCGTCTCACAATGTGTAATGTAATATGAGTGTATAGAAGTAAAAAGCTTTTTAGTTCCGTACCCAAAGGGTAACGGGACCCTTTCACTAAGACTTCACTGTCCGTCTGTCTGTAGCTACGTCCGGTACGCGGTACGCGGTCGCCACTCTAGAACTTTTCGGCCTACCTAGTAGTTATCAAGTATTAGGTAGGTCACTACCTAATACTTGGTAACTACTTGACCAATACTGATAATTACAGAAATAGATATTTATGTAAATGGTAGGGTCAAAGTTTACCTGTAATATTTTCACAAAAATAGAATTGAAAAAATTGTCACGTTAATATTCAATAGATAGTCCGCTTAACCTGACTCTACCGAATAAGAAAACGGACCCACGAAAATTGTTTAACATAAAATAATAATTTGAAATAGGTAACAAAAGTTTGGTTACTCTCTTTTGTTTCCTTCATTCTTTTCTAAGGTAAATAAACTCTGTAAATGCTTTGAAATTACCTTTTTAAGGCGCAGGTATCCCTCAGTAGCTGATTTTAAATTGAGAATCACGTCTAAACCATAGATTTAGAATTTTTTTGCTACGCAAAAAGATACACGAAGGGTGCGAGCGAGAAAACCTAATCAAGTACTAAACGCCCAAGAGAAAAAGAGAGAGTGAATGAAGTACCAATATGTCATTTTTTTCGCGAGAAGGGGTCCATAGCGTCCCTTCTGTTTTACACAGCGGTGTATTTCTTGCATTTAAATAATAATCTTTAGATTTAAATTGATAATATTAATTATGCAACTATGTTGGCTTATTCTGTGAGTGAATGTGACGTTACAAGACGAAATAACCCCAATAAATACATGTTTCATAGGTAAATACAATTTTGTCCTTGGATTGTTTCGAACCATATTTTGACAAATTTCTGCTAGTAATCGGCTCAGAAAAATATTCTTACAATAGTATATTGATTTCCATTGTTTAATAAAAGTATATTTCGTATATTTAAACAGAATTTGCTAAAATATAATGTAAAAGAGAAAATTGCTTGTTTACGCTAGGGCTTGACAAAGCGGTGACGTCGGGAGTATCGATAAAAACTTAATCTTTTCATAGTGACATCATGGCATGAATACAAACTTATTTAGTCAAGTTTTGTTTAAATAGATTTAAGTTAGGATTGAGAAGATGTGTTCATCTAAACTGTACTTTAAGTTGCATGTTTATTATATTAGCCTTAGTTTTTCAAAATGTTTCGGAGAGTTTTGATGTTTTATTACTTTGGAGTAGGTTTAGGAATGTCATATTGTTTGCATTTATTAGTTTTACAGTGTCTTGAATACATGAGTGCTCTGCTCACCAGTGCAAATTGTTCTGTTGTGTAAACAATAATTTGTAATGTTTATGTACCTACAGATGCCCAAATAATTCTGTGTTAAGAGAAAAATGGATTCGAATTTTAAACAGAGATGGATGGTCTCTACAATATGTAGTAAACATTTCGTATTGAAATACCTACTGCATACTAAGAAAACAACGACGAATCCTAATGAAAGAATCTATACCTAATTTATTTGTGCCTGTAAGAATGACACTTCCTATCGTATGGTTAGTTAGTGGCTAACCTAGATAGTATTCTGTACAAGCAAGCATGTATTTTGCCCAGTTTTTATAACAGTTCAATATAAACAACAACGGCAACAACCCTTTAATCTTGTTTCTTATTGTGTTCACCAAGTATCGATATCGATACTGAACATGGACTTTTTAACAACACTTTTTTAACTAACACATGGACAATTTCCCTCACACATAGATTTTATTTTTTTGGTTTCGCTTTTCATCTGACTCTGTTTATCTTGTACATACTATATCTATGGTCTAAACGGCAAGTTATAATTTTTTGGAAAAAATATAATGTGTCCCATTAGAACATTTTCTTAAAAATTTGATCTATGAACATTTTTTTATTTATTTTTAGAACATGGTATAATTAATTTGTAGTGTCAAACACAGACACAAAACGTCAATCGCCCGGCAGTTTTGGCCGGTCGTATTTCAATGAAATTTTCACCATCTCAAAATCAATTTAATTATCTACATTTTGATTTAAGGCTTATTTTTAAGTCTTAGAATAATAAGGAAAGTACACAAATAAACTTAATTTTGGGTCGCACGCGGGTTTGAAACAAGTGCGCGTTTTATTCCCTCAAAGTCGTTGGCGACTTTCGTCGTCTTAAGTAATACGTAAGTAGGTATAGCGAAAAATTGGCCAAATGCGTGTCGAGCTATCATTATCCTAGGCTTATCTAACTGCTGTAGAATACTTTTTGTTCAGTAAATAACTGAACTAACCATTTTATATGACTCGTAATAATCTTGAGCGGTGAAAAATATACGAGTAAAAAGCTAAGAATATAATAAAATTAACCAAGTGCGTGTCAGACTTTGCACATTTTGGGTTCCGTACCAAACCGCAAAATCAAGTTGGTTGTAATAGGAAAAATTAAGAAATTTCAAAGAGCAAAATCTAATTTATCAAAATATTGGTATTGGAAGTAAAAATATACTTAGTAATAAACATTGTAACCAAATTTGAAGTTTATAGTTTAATGGAAAGTACAAAAATCTAAATTAGGTAAAAAAGGTGACTTTTGTGGCTTCTCATAGCTTTGTGTTTTTAAATTTTCATCGGCGAGGCCTATATTCAATCAATCTACCTAGCCTTTTCCCAACTATGTCAGGGTCAGCTTCCAGTCTAACCAGATTTAGCTGAGTACCAGTATTTTACATGGCGCAACTGTCTATCTGACCTCCACAACCCAGTAACCGGGTAACAAAATACCCCTTGGTAAGACTGGTATCAGATCCTACTGTGACAGACGGACAGACAGACTGAGTCGCACCATAAGGGTTCGACTTATTACCATTTTGATACGGAACCCTAAAAACACTATATAAAATTAAAGAAAAGTTTTATTCTTAATTTATGTTTGACGTAAATATTAAAACGTTCATACTGCGGCCATTTGAGTTAAACTAAAAGTCGTGGTGGGTTTGATATAATTAATAATACCAGACTGTTCCACTGTAGGGCAAAGTCCTCTTCTCGTACAGAGAAGGCACGATCATTGATCACTACGCTTGCTCAATGTGGGTTGGCGATTTCAGAATTTGTATTAACTATATAGTCCAGACCAGCAGCCAAATTGCGTAAGTCAATTCCGCAAGCGAAGGGTCCTATCACATGGACGGAAATCCACATCGCGTCTTTTAACTCGAATGTCGCATGCCAAATTCACTTAACCTATTAGACTGCAGGTTCTGTTTTCCTTTATCGTTGTCAGCGATGTCCAAGATAAACTTAGAAAATACATAGATTTGAAAAGTCACATTGGTACTTGCCCGGATTTAAATCCATGACGCATTAGAGACGAGATCTGTAGCATCTGTGCCACCACGAAATAACTGGGTTTTTAAAATACTTTGAAAATTTACTACTGGTAAAAAAACCGGCCAAGTGCGTGTCGGACTCGCGCACGAATGGTTCCGCACCACTATCGCAGAAAACAGCATAAAAATCACGTTTGTTGTATGAGCCCACTTAAATATTTATTTAATTCTGTTTTTACTATTTGCTGTTATAGCGGCAACAGAAACATCATCTGTGAAACTTTCAACTGTCTAGCGATCACGGTTCATGAAATACAGACAGACAAACAAACCACGGATTCTTAGTAATAGGGCCCGTTTTTACCCTTTGGGTACGGAACCCTAAAACATAAATAAATATGCCATGCAATCCAATCTACCTAGCCTTTTCCCAACTAAGTTGGATTCGACTTCTTGTATGATTGGATGCAGTTGAGTACCAGTATATTACATGGAGCGCCTCATCTACGAGTACCTCCACAACTCAGTAACTGGGTATTACTTCTTGGCAAGACTCATTTTATTAAATGTAAATAGGCTGCGCTTGACCACTATCTCACCTGATGGTAAGCGATGATGTGGTCTACGCTGAAGCCAACTTGACTAGAACTAACCTATTCACTCTTGACTTAAAGACCCCTAGATTGTAGCAGTCGGGAAACAGACTCCGGCAGGGAATTCCACTCCTTAGCTGTACGCATAATAAAAGTATACACAAAACGTTTAGTGCGTATGGGTGGGATGTCTACTATATACGATGTCCGATGATGAAACGGGCTGGGCGAAATTAAATCGTGCAACTCCATTCATTTTTCAATTCAATTCAATTCTCCACCGATAAAAAACCGACAAGCTGGCAGTTCGGCGACGATGTTCAAGGCTTTGGAACTTTGACTTAACCAGGGCCTCGTCACTTTTTTACTCGTATCTGATTTTATGGCTTCCAACTACCGTAATGATGCTTTTCGAGTCACGGAAGTATGTCAGTATGCAATGGATGCTTACCTTTTCAAAGGCCGTCCTTGGCAGGTATTGGTTAACCTTAAGATCGTCCCGTGCAGCTGGTATTGTCCAGCCCCGAACTCCTCCATTCCATCTTCGTACTAATCTCACTAATATTATAAATGCTAAAGTTTAGATGGATGTATGAATGTATGTTTGTTAAGCAATCACGCCGGGACGGCTGAACAGATCTGGATGGAATTTGAAACTGAGATAGATTATTGTCGCAAACAGGATACTTTTATCCCAGGTGTATGTGCCCTTGGAATAATTTTCGACATTCGCCCGTGCTTGGCCGCTGTTAGAAGGTAATCAATCATAAAACAATAGCAATATTAAGAAAATGTAAAATTAGGTAACCCGCGTTCACGACAGGGCCCCATAATTCCTACCTATCCCAATTTCCTTCGAAATAACTTTCACCCAATTTCACAGCGGATAATCCCAAAATTGACCTTTGTTTGTTATTTACCGATTTAGTATGAATCAAATTTTGAAGTTGTATCAAGCAGAAAAGTCAATAGAGACTTTAATCTTCGAAATAACCCGAAGCGGGTTGCGGGGTCTTGAGTAATCTTCTCCTTTGGCTAGTTTCTGCTAAGTAAATGTTTATCTTTACTAACTTAACGCTTTGTTTGCATTATTATAAGTTGTGGTTATTTTCGTAATCTCTTCTAATTTTGGAGAACGAACTAAAACAGACGAGATAATTGCGGGTGCACGAATTAAGTTCACCGCATAAAATTGCGATAAGCTTGTTTTCAATAGGGGGATTCGCAAATTGGCTGTGGACGAGTTGGACAGCGACCCTCTTGCACTAAGGTTAGGGAATTGTTGGGAGGTGCGAAGGAGTGATCGCTTGCTTTAAAGCCGTAGGACCCACCATCCCTCAGTCTCGAAATACGTGAGTGGGGTGTAGTGGATAGAACCCAGAATAATTAATTAATCTGCCTAGCCTCTTCCCAACTATGCTGAGGTCGGCTTCCAGTCTAATCGGATGCTGCTGGGTATCAGTATTTTACATGGAGTGACTTTCTTTTTAACCTACTTAACCCAGTAACTGGGTAATACAATACCCCTGTGAAAAGACCGCATGTCTGATGACCGGGCTTATAATTATCCGTAACGACTGTCAAAGATATACAGATGACTGCTGGGACCAACGGCTTAATGTACTTTCCGAGGTTCGGAGGAATCCCGTTATATTAAGATGGTCTATCTACGAACGGACCTCACCCAGCGTTTCTTATTCTTGAAGATCGACCCGAGTGGCTGCTGTCAACCAAAAGTCTCAGATTCAATTAAGTCTGTGTTTAAAAGAAAAACATTTTTTTATTTTACACAGTTACATGTTGTCAGATATCTACGGTAAGCCTTAATTAAAACAAACGATGACATTGACAGGTTGGCAACGTGTCCAAAACTGGTCACAGTCTGTATCTTGATGACCAAGATGTAGTTAGTTTAGCTTATGCTTCACTGCCAAAAACAATTTGCAAATTTAAGTAGCAGTTCTCTCAAACGTACTAATTCTTCGAGAACTCCTAAGCTCCTAGAAGTGGTAAAAGGTACAATTGAGCAATGATGGTATTAACGTGGTAAACATTAATTAAAAATAATAATATCGTTGATAGGTTAGCAACGTGTTAAAAAGTGGGCACACCCTGTATATTGGTGACTGAAACGGACTTATTTTAGCTTATATTTCACTGCTAAAAACAATTCGCAAATTTAATTAGGAGTTCTCTCAAACGTACTAATTCATCAAGAACTCCTAAGCTCCTGGAAGTGGCAAAAGGCACTAACGACCAAAAATCTTCTTTCTTCTAATAAAACGGTTTAAATTTCCAAAGATTTGCGGCCAAGGATCTCAGTAATGAAGAACGACTTACAACTCCGTTCCAAATGGAATAGTCTTGTACGGTACCTTTCGATTTTTCTATATATAATTTTCTTGGCATTCAGCAGAAATAGCGCTGTTGGCTATGGTCTTATCGTAAATAAGTTATTGTTCGTGAAGTATGAGCCGAAAGTGTTTCTTTGTTTTGCTGGAGTAACAGGCAATAATTTCGGGATCGGAAATTCTTGGCCTAATTTTTGGTTTGGTTTTAAATGATTACGGGTCTTACCTTTTGAATTTCATTCTTTTGGTTTGAAATACCGTGGTGGTAGGAAACGGAATAGTATAGACTAATTCATTGCCAATAGCCTTTATTAAAATCTGTAAGCTATTTGAGCTTAAAATTAAATGTGTAAAAATGTTCTTAGGTGAGTGATGAATTTGTACAAGTTAATATATTCAGTCTAGAATGACAAAGTGATCATAAGAGCAGATTGTTAATAATTTTGCAGAATCTTCTAAGCAAGACTATTGTTATTAAAGTTTAAAGCTTGATATTTAATTGCAAAGATACTAATAATGCCTTTATCGACAAGAGCCGGTTACTGAGTAAAGATTTTGGAGTTAAAACTCATCAAATTCTTCTTAAATGTCAACTTTTGACAGATAATTCACGTTTAATTATAGTCGAAAACCACTAGTTAAAAGTTTTTAGCAAGAAAGTTTTAAGCAGACTGGTGGCACGCGACTATCATCATCATCATCATCATTTCAGCTGAAAGACGTCTGCAACTGCGACTGCTGAACATAGGCCTCCCCAAGCGTCACCACACTGATCGACCATGTGCGTTTCACATCCACTGGATGTTCACACCCCGACGCGACAATGTAACAATTCAAATGCAACGACAATACGGCGACTTTCGAAACCCTAAAATGTAAAGCGTTTTTGCAGCGTTGTCGCAGTATCGTGGCGGTCGGTGTGCTTTTTTATCACAAATGAGTCTTCGTTTTTCAAAGTCAAAGTCAATTATTTATTTATTTGTATTTATTTCTTCAATTAACAGAGTATAAACCTACGAACTGCGTCAATTATTGTAACGAAAACATTTTTTTCGGCAGGAGTGATAAAACCTAATTGAATGCACAAGCTACCTTACAAACATGGTGCCTACCGACTAAAACACCAATCAAAATTTAGTCGAAAAAGGTTTGCTGTAGAGAGCCGTCATGGTAGCCCAGTGACAACGGCCGCGATTTACAAGTTGTAGGTCGTGGGTTCGAATCTAGGGAGGCACTTTACTCTGTCTAAATTATTTAATCACCACTGCTCTCAAAACGATGAAGGAGAACATCGTGCGGAAAACGGCATATCTTAGATCCAAATATTCGAAGACATGTGACAGCTCTTGAATAAATCAGAGGTCAGTCTGTGTATGGATCTTTTCATAGCGAGTTTCTTCCGTGCCTCGGCAAGCACGCTAAGCCGTTGTTCCGGGCTGTCATTTGAAGATTTTTGACAGTCGTTACGGGTAGTCAGAAGATTAAGATCTGAAACCAGTCTAGCCAAGAGATATCGTGTTACCCAGTTACTGGGTTGTGGAGATCAGATGGGCAGTCGCTCCATGTAAAACACTGGTACTCAACTGAATCCGGTAAGATAGAAAGTCGATCACAACATACATAGTTGAGAAAAGGCTAGGCAGATGATGACGACATGGTTTGCTGAGGAAAACTCCACTTGCAAGTAGCTTCACGTAAACATTTGTATGCATACGTTTGAGTGAGCATACTCATGCCAATTAAGCAATATTACCAACAGTCTATAATCTAACGCGTTATTGCCATGCTTGGCTTCACGAGGTGCATTAGTTCACCGCCTGTCGAACTAATTACTGGTTTAGAGAAGGATATTAAAGCCAATATAAGTGAGTCTATAGCTGTGGAGCTAAATTAGCGATATCGCAGGCTTAAGGGACTACATCCGCTTTCCGCATCCGTAATACGGTAACTTTCTGAAGCATACTCCTTGGTAACGGCTAGGTTAAAAGGTTTGAATAAAATATAAATTTATTATTGTTTCATGTAAATTATTTTTAAAACATGGTTTTTCATATTACAAATAGAAAAAAATAATTACCAACACGACATTTTTCGCAACTTTTGGATACTCCTCCAAAACGACTTGGATGTTTAAAAATATGATTACACAGAAAAATTGTTGGCTGGCAATTCTTCATAACTGACATAGTATATGTAAATAATATTTTGCAAACAAAACTGTTCAAAAGGAGGTTCAATATTGATATTTTGGCATCGAGCGGGCGCACGGCCAGTACTGCGTTTAAATTGGAGCGTATATATCGCCTTAAGCCATAGGAGAAATTTCATAGAGATCGTTGTAATTGGACAGAGATTAAAGAAGTGGTTATGTACTGGATTGTTCTTAACTATAGTTTTGACTTCTTGTGTACCTATTACTTCAGAAGCCTCAGAGGGAGACAAAAACATTTATTACCATGATACAAAAAGATTGCGGAAAATTGGCCTTAAAAAGCTCTCCAGCTTTTTAAGGAAAATATTCTGCGATCTTTTGGACTCACCTATGTATAAGTGATAGTATCCATAAATTATTTCAAAGCACATAATAAACAATTATTAAATATTTGCATTCATAAATAGACAATATTTGAATTGTTTAGCACTTGCAGATTTTTTTTTATTTATATAAAAATATCACTAAGATTTTGTTTCACAAGTCACATCATCACATCATCAGCCTATTAATGTTCCCACTGCTGGGACACAGACCTCCTCTCTGTGAGAGGGAATGGGCCGTAATCCACCACGCTGGTCCAGTGTGGGTTGGTGGATGTCACATGTCTTCGAATTTTTGGTTCTAGGACATGGCGGTTTCCTCACGATGTTATTCTTCAACGTTTTGAGAGCAGTGGTGATGAAATAATTTACACAAAATACAGTGCCTGCCTGAGCTTGAACCCACGACCTACAACTTGTAAGTCGCCGTCGATACCACTAGGCCACCACTGCTCTACCGTTTCACAAGTGCTGAAAGTAAAATAATGGTTATCTATAATGAACTAAATGAATAAACACAATGCATCCGATTTACATAAAATTATTATAAAACGAAATGATAAAATAATAAGACACAAAACGTAAATTATATTGTGTATAAAATACTATCTACCTTATTAATACATAACAAAACTAAAATTACAAATTATGAGGTTTCGTTCTTCAGGCATCTTATACAGAATTTTAGTCTATCTAGAAATAACAGCATTCCTGCCATATTATAAGTAATTGGTACTATAGTCTCAACAGGCTATAATTTCAGCTGACCAAATTAAGAGGGAGCCAAAAATTAAGGCACCCAACTCCTCCCATCTAAATGGTTTCGAGGACAAAATGAGAGATGGGCGGTACTGGTGTCTCACCCAGAAGTTTTATTGCTAGCTCCGGGGAAAATCCAGTTTCAAACGGTTTTAATTGAGTGTTATGGTGTGCGTGGGTATTCTGGCTTATATAAGCAGTTCGTGGCCAAATAATTACAACTTAATGTGTTTACCGAGGCACGGCAGAATCTCGTTATGTAAAGATGGTTACCTCCGCAAACCTTACTTAACCATAAAACCGCAATTTTATCCTTTTTTTACTGTGTAGTAATGTATTTCTAGGCAAGCGTGCCTAACCGTTGACCACATCATCGCTTACCATCAGTTGAGATAGTGATCAAACGCGAGCCGATCAATAATAAAAAATACCCTTAAAAACAACACGCATAAATAATATCTCCCTATATAAATATAATCTATCGTCTTTCGTCCCGAATTAAATTCCTCAACAAGAAATAAAGTCATCAGCGTAATTTTGATGCTATAATTACGGAACAAATTAGTGTCGCTCCGTAGCGTCAACGTAAATTGATAAATCAAGTTTGCGACTTTGTGTTTTACACTTGTACCACAATGTGAAAATTACAGAAATACCAGTCTTCAGTCAAAATAGTCACAAATGAAAGAATGTGTTTTTTTTTTATACAATTAAAAGACAAAATTAAAATAATCCTACTATCCTATTATCTTCATTTATATCATTTATTATTATAAATGCTTTATATATATTCTTGCGACTCGCCCCGGATTCGCAAGGGTCAGAACAAATTATGCCGACATATTTATATTGCTGTCGTAGGATCCCGTAATTCCTCGCGCACATATGGAAGCGGTGCGAGGAGGCGAAACGCCGGAGTGAAACTCCGTGGCCGTGACAAATCACGGTTCGGCGGACAGAGCTCCGGCAGGGTCTCGTGGCGACATGGAGAGAGCGACAAGGTCGCAACCCAGCGATGGGCACGCCACAAATGCGGCGATAAGGTCCCTCTTTGAGGAGTTGCTTGAAAGGCGCTTCGGCGTCCTCATCTTTCACCTGGCACGGGTCCTCACTAGACACGGCTGTCCCGGGAGGTTCCTGTTCAGGATAAAGTGGGAGGAAACGCCCGGGCGTCACCATTGTATGGATCACCCGGAGGACACGGTGTAGCATAAGGTGGAGGACTGCCCCTCTTTGGTGGAGCACCGCCGTGGCCTCGTGGAGGCGATCGGCGGTTTTGAGCCCTCGCGTTTGGTCATGGTATAGGCCATGGCACGGAGCGAGAAGGCATGGGAAGCTGTTTCCTCCTTCTGCCAAGCAGTAATGCTCGCGAAGGAGGAGTTGGAACGCGTGGGGGCGACGCAATGGAGACTTTTATTATGTTACTACTATTATTTAATTAAATAATGTTTTATCTTAATATTAATTAGTATATGGGTTCCTAATAAAATAAGGAAAATAAGAAATGGTTAATAAGCCTGTAATAATATAAGGGTATACAAATGGTCGTGCACCAATTCAAGTCAATAAAATAATAATAGTAACTATTGATCAGAATAAAATTTTATTAATTGCCCTCACGCCCCTACACACCGCAGGAGACGCCCTGTGCATTGGGAGTTGCAAGACGATTCCCGGCCACCGGCGCGGGCTTGTGGACGGCGAGTAATGGGCAGCTCACGGCCGATAAGGACCAGACCCACGTCTGGCGCGTAGTGTTTCATGCGCGCCTCGAAGAGATGTCAGCAAAAACTGACGGGGTCCACTAGGGCCGATGCCTGTCTAGGTCGCGGATAAATTTGAAAGAGTGTTACCACGGCCCTGGCTCAAGCAACTGAAAGAAAACGGGTGGGTTTTAGTCTGTAAAAGTCTTATACGCCCGCCCGCTTCACTCAGAGCGTCGAGAGTGTGAGAAGTCTTTGGATGATTTACAAAACCAAAAATTAAAAAGGGTTTGCGTTATTGATGTGAGACCCGCTTAGAATTTATTTTTGGTAGCATATTTTTTCATTTTGCGATTACTCCTTAGATATTAATTTAAATTACATGGTGTAAAGGATTATCATAATTTGTATAAAATGGTTAAGTTAACTAACGTATTTAAGTTGATAAAGATTAATACTGCATCCATCTAAATAGCTTTCCAATTACCGCATTGTACGTGACCATTTTTTTTGAAGTTAGATTGGGTAGTAACCTATCATTAAAAGATAGGCATATTCCATCGCGGACTTTCCTGTAGACCTATAAAATATGAGCAATTCCACTATACATTGTTTTTTTTACATTTCAAAGGGAATAGGCAGCATTTTCGATGAAAGCTTAACAAAACCCACCAAAACCTTAACAAATTATACACTTAACCTGCCTCTTCAATCACTCTGCTCTTTGATGGAAACCGCACGAAAATCGGTTCAGTAGTTTTTGAGTTTATCGCGGACAGACAGACAGATGGGTAGACTTGGCGGGGGAATTAGTTTTATAATATGTACCTAGTGAAAGTTTGGATGGATGTTTGTTCTTCACTCAATCACGCCAGAACGGCTGAACGGATTCGGATGAAATTTGGCACATTATATAAAGTCTGGCATATCACATTATTGACATATCTTTTATTCCGGTATATCGTTCCCTTGGGATAGTATTTTCAAGTGAACGAAGGCGCTGCCAGAAGGTAGTAATATATTTATAATTAAACAAGTCAGTACATGTCTATTCGTACTCCTCACAGCCTACATTTTTTTTTTAGCTTGGGGAAATGCTCATGCATACTGCGCTACCACGGGGAGATAGTGACAATGTGATAAATAATGAAATTTAAATCAACCCGATTTATCTTGTCGTTATTCATATTGGTCCTTCTTGGTACTTGGTCTATAACATTATAATGTATAATATTTTAGTTACATAAATTATGTGTGTTTAGAACTATAATGTTACTCCTTTATACGAAATCCCGTACATCTAAGTTAGAGTGAAAAGGCTTTTTCTGGGTAAGCTCACTCCAACGTTGATTCTGTCTCTGTCACCTCTGACCTAAACTGGAGTCAAGAGCAAACAAAAACAAAACAAAAAAATAAGTGACAACGAATTAGCAATTAGAAACACATGTCTGATCAGTGTGGCGACGCTTGGGCAGGCCTATGTCCAGTGGTGAACGTTTTTCGGCAGAAACGATGATGATGAAATTAGTACTATCGAATATATCAATACTAGATAAGAAAATATTCTTGGAAAGACATAAAACGAATGTGCGTCGTTCTGGCATAAGTGGATTTTCTGTAGTAACCATTTTCGACATTACTTATACAGTCAAGGTTTGTTATATCAGTATATTGTAATACATATTTGTGTAGTTCAGGTGACTTCTATACAGGGTGTAACTTATCGAGGGTTAAATTATCAATTAACATGGATCCATGCATGCCAGAAAACTTTTTCGGCTCATTTATGGCTCCGAGGCACTGAGCTGTGTTTGTGCATTGTGTGGTGTGGATCAATCAATCCTTATCAAAACAGGTTTATTTGTGAACGTAGTCAAAACGACGAAATTTAGTAATAAGCGTAAACAGAATAAGGCAAGTAATCTAGGGCTAAGGCCTACGTGAACCTAAGAATGAACTCGGTGTTAGTTGCTAACACGAGATTAAATAACAAATAAGGTATACATCATTGGTCGGGTTAGATAATAACTCGGAGTTAGGAAGATAGCCCGAGGTGGCGCAAGCGGGACGAAATGGGATAAAACACTTTTTCCCGCTAGCGAATCTGCGGGCTAAAGCTAGTCGGTACCTAATATTGTTTTAGTTGCAATTAGGTAATTGTTATTGAAAGAGAAGATGATGTTTCGGAATGTGAAGTGAAAATAAATGATAAGAGTGTGGAGCAAGTGAACGAGTTTGTATATTTGGGAAGTATGTTCACAAGGGATGGAAAGATTGAAGAGGATGTGGAAAGGGGAGTGAATGCAGGAAATAAAGTGAATGGTGGTAAACATGCGGTTGTTACCAGCCAGTCGATGTCACAGGCGGCTCGACTCGCCGTTTACCGTGCCAGTGCCTACACTTATATATGGAAGTGAAGGTTGGGTATGGCAAAAAGGCATGAAAGTAGGAAACATGCAGTAGAAAGGCGTTTCTTGCGAAGTATGTGTGGTGTAACTTTAAATGATAGGTTGAGGAATGATATTATAAGACAACGTTGTGGTTTAAAAGAAGATGTAGTGATTAATATTTAAAATAGTATGCTAAGAGGGTTGATGGATGAATGAAAGGTGGCTAACGAAAGGTATTTACAAGGCAGACGCGAACGGAAACACCGGGAGAGGTCGTCCTAGAAAGACATACATAGACATTACTAGTGATGTTCTTCAGAAAGGCCAGGTGTGCAGTACTCATAACCAGCGTGCGTGTATTATTAGATGTATGAATGTGAGTGCATCGAAAGAAGTATGTAAGGATCGTAGCAGGTGGCGCTCTGTAGTTTCTGCCTAATCCCATGGGGAAAAAGGCCTGAGTTTATGTTTGTATGTATGTTCCAATTAGCATACTACTAGAATGAAATAAAATATATTTCTTTGTTAAACAAGGTTGATTTTTCTTAAAACCAAAATGCTTTTTAAATTCCCCTTCGTCCTTTTCATCAGAGGAAAGACTAGAATTTCGTATAAAAGGAACGAAATACACAAAAACACCACATTTCCTTATGGAAGGCGCCAACAATTGTGTCCTTTCGCTCAGGACTGTGCCTGGAGGCGTCTCATTCAGCCTCCTCCGTTCATATAACATGCATTATGTTTGCCAACATTCTTGCAGCACAAAGAATTGCTCTGAAAACACCGAAGGAAGTGTTTCTATAATTTATGCGGTATTTGTTAAGATTTTGAACGTTTTAAAATATTATTTTAAGAGATTTTCTTTGAATTTTTTGATATAAATGTTTGTGATTATTATTTTTTCCCCACTAATTAAATCTTTACCAATATTATAAATGCGAAAGTAACTCTGTCTGTGTGTCTCTCTGTCTAACTATCTGCCTGTTACCTTTTCACTCTTAAACCGCTGAACCGATTTAGATGAAATATGGTAATAAACTATCTCAGTTTGAAACCCTGGGAAAGACAAAGGATAGTGTTTATTCCGGTAGTGCATTCCTTTGTGATGATAAAACACTTTGAACGCCATTGAAGCCGCAGGCAGAAACTAGTATGCTATATTTACAAAGATATTGGGCGAAGTACTAATTAAACGCGGGTGGAACTGGAGGCGGCAGCTAGTTTTAATTACAATTCAATAATGCAATCAAAATCATAACCGATAGCAACTATCTATCGAATAGATAAATTTTACGTTAGGGAACCTCTAAAATCCTAGAACCAAAAATTCGAAGACATGTGTCGTCCACAAATCCGCACTGGGCCTGAGTGGTGGATTAACCCTGCAGTAGTACAAAACCAAAAATTTCTCTAAAACTGTAAGCGTTAGTTTCTTGCACCGATAAGATACAGGAATAATTGAGAGAAACATTCAGTGCGGCGCAAGCGCCGATCACGTGCTGTTGTGTTACAGTAGCTCCGCAAAGATCCTGGACTACACGTAGTCCACGTGTCCAATTACGTTAGTACTTTTTTATTTATTTTATGTTAAAATTCACATAAATTCCTAATTTGAATCGAACTATATTTTTTTATTTTATATGTTCTGTTTTTATAAATTCATGTAACTTTATATTATTTGAATAAAAATAGACAGTCGACAAGCTACTTCAGCGTGGTTGAAGGAAGCTGATGATGTCAACGAATATTACCAAGCTGAGTCAACCTCTGAAGCCTCCTCCACACGCTTGGCAAACAATGGCGAACAGCAAACACAAAACAACAAACATGAACGTGTGGATAGGTGTTTGTTTGTGTTTGCCTGTTTTTGTTTGTGTTCGCGCGTATTCGGCGTCGGTGCCGGTTTTTGTGCACAAATCAACAAACAAGGTGGCATGACAATTTAGAGAAGTCTTTTAATTTAATTTATCAATTATACAGAGGGTGTGATTAATTTTTATTGATTGTATCTAGTTAATGCCGCCTCCACACGCTTGGTGTTTGCTACAAACAGTGGCGAACACCAAGCATGTGCCAAATACTGACCACAATCATCCAACATGAACACGGCCTCCACAGGCTTAGCGAACGTGCTAGTATATTCCGTATTGGTAAACATGGAGGACGACGAGCTTGTTGAGGCAGCGATTACTTTGGAAAACCAATCAGACATTTTTCCTTACAATTTAGCTTAGGATACGCAAAATGTCACGATTCGTAAATTTTATTACCACTATTAACTCCGTTCGCCACTCGCAAGCTCGCGCGTACTACTGAACTGACCAAGCGTCTGGATACATCACAAACACGTTTTTCAAATACCCTTTGATTTGTGCACAAAAACCGACACCGATGCCGAACACGGGCGAAAACAAACAAAAACAGGCAAACACAAACAAACACCCATCCACACGCTCGTGTTTGTTGTTTTGTGTTTGCTGTTCGCCATTGTTCGCCAAGCGTGTGGAGGTGGCTTGAGAGAACTATAATAAATAGTAAAATAGCTTTATTTGATTCTACAATAATTAGATAGAATTAATTGATTTGATATTATGAGAGAACTACTCGTATCATATTATATATCTTCACTGGCTTCTGCCATCGGCTTCGCCTGCTTCAATATAGAAAATTATCCCGAGGAAACACATTTCAGAGATAAAAAGCCTATTTGCTATTTCTGACTATAATCTATCTCTCTGCCAAATTTCATGCATATTCGTTCTGGCGTGATTGGGTAACAAACATACATGGATGTGTCCATCCAAACTTTCGCATTTATAATTATTAAGTAAGGTTTCATGAGTAAATTAAAGAAATAATGTTTAAATATTTTTTATTTCATTTAAAAATGTGTAGTCCACGTGACTACTGCTGTCTCATTTAGATGCCCGACTCCTATAGGGTAAGGTCTATTTCCTCTCTCATATAGAGGAGACCTGTGTTCCAGCAGTGGGCACATAAAGTCTGTAGATGACGTATTGATCGGGGACCTCAGAAAACGGGTATATGAAACAAATTGAAACCCGGAAAACTTTCTTGATACAAGACTATTTTTCATCATCAGTATTACAACTTATAGGAAATAACACAGTTTTTAACATATGAAAAGGATTAATCAACGTAGCAAGGACGGTGGCGTAAACATAAATAATGGTGCAAGGCTATTATACAGGATGAGTTTTTCAAGTTGTCAATTTTACTTTATAAATATAGTTAAATTGTAACTCGGCGATGTCTGTGTTTTAAACATATTTAAAGAATAGATGTCAAAAAAATAATTTAGAAATTTTTGTTTATTTGTCACGGAGAGTGTTAGTACGCGATTGACGCAAAAACGACTGCACAAATTTGGATGCGGTTTTCAAAAGTGTGTTATTGCAGGTCGAACTTAAATATGATCCATGTCTTATCTTTATACACCGCCTAGAAGGCGATTTATCTATAAAAGAGTATTTTTCTAGACTGGTTCGGTACGAAGATATAAGAATCCTTAAGAGATTCCAGGAAAATGTCTGAGGAAAAAAGAAAACCGGGATCACTTCGTTGTCTGTTCTTCAAAATCTTTTTCGTATTATCGTGAGGAGGTATCAAGTTGAAATGAATATCAAATACTCAGGTCTGTATTTATGTACTGTACAGATGTGTATTTATAACGCCGTAGTCGATTTCATCATCAGTGTTACGAGTTCTCACGAGAACAACTCTCAAAGAACCACGAATGACAGTTTGGTACCAACGGCTTAACGTACTTTCCGAAATAAGGAGGGTGAGCCCCGATATGTAACTATGGTTACCCAACCATGGATCAGCCTGCTGCAAATCTATATTCGTGCGTGCGGTAGTTACTTCTGTGGTTTAAGAAAAAGAGGAAGACAAATCAGATGAAGCCCCAAAGAGGAGGAGGCAAAAGCATAATACGGTAGCTGCATTTTAACTCTTCCACTTTTTTACAAGATAAATATGTTTTAATTCTAAGTACCCGGCAAGCCTATTGCCAACGGGCACCCGGGCACCTAAAATCCTATCTTAGGGTAACAATTGAGAAATTCTTAATGCGAAAGGAAATTCTGAAACCATTTAATTAAAAAAAAATAGGTATTGAATGAAAGTTGCACCGCTGTAGTCGCCGATACAATTCATATTGTTTTAAGGTTGCGCGTTTATTTGGATTTGTTGTTTTTTTTTTCGACTGTTGTGTGCATTTCAGGAAAAAATTCATACGGTATAATTATAATATATATAGTAATTTACAGTCAAATAACGTGGAACCCTCAAGCAGAAGAGCTTTCTAAAAATGTATTTTTAGAAAGCTCTTCGGCCCTCTAGCATATCTGCTTATCCTATTCAATATCACAATTTTGTTTTTTTAATTTTCATCGTCACAACTTTATTTGAATACCATGGTCTTTGTAGCTTCCATTCTGTGATAAGGTATAATTTTATGGGCAAATTCATGCCTGCGGGAACAGCTATTCAAAGCCCAAAACGTTGTTTGAGGTCGATGTTACATATGAAACCAACTGACAGTTGTGTTCCAGTGTTTAAGTCCCCAAAGTTGTTAACATTGCCGGCAATGTATATTTTAGAAATGGCAATTTTTGTTAAACTTAACATGCATCTATTTACTACTGTATCATAAACTAGTAAGAAACCAATCAGAAGCCAGTATAAAAATCTTTTACTAGTTGAGAGTTACAATACTGCTTTATATAAAAAAAAAGTTTTTCGTATGGGACCTACAATATACCTATTACAAAAAACCTGACATAATAAAAGATATCACAATACGCAATGTTTTGAGTTAACAGCATTATTGATTGCAAAATTTTACTACTCGATTCACGATTTTCTAAATGACAGTGATGTAATTTATTCTTATATAAATTTCTAATTTAATATAATCATAATATTTGTATGCAATTTAACGACATACCAACTTATTTGATTGTATCCGTTTTCATAATTTTGACACTAGTTATTTTGATTACCTACTCGTTCGCTTCATAAATTAATGGTTGCATGCCTGTAGATTATACAAGGATCACAATTGTTTTTTTTTAATACCTTATAACATGTACCTACAATCTATGCAAATAAAATAGTGACTAAACGGATAAGGAAGAAATTTGACACACGTGTAGACCATTCCCTGGAACTAGGGCAAAGGATACTTTTTTTCTTGGAAGTATGTTCCCGTGGTATAATCTTTGATTTTTACACGGGCAAACTGCTGACAGGAGCTGTATAAGTATTACACAAAAACAACCACAAAACCGCATTCAAAGTGTGATTTATACAGGTATGTGTATCAGACAATTCCAAAGCCATTATAAAAACAATCCTAACAAAAATGCCAATATTCAATGTACCGAAAGTAGTCACTGTTAAAATTAAAAGCGTAAACTTGAGTATGCATAGAACGCACACTCTAAGCTCAAATACGACTTTTCATTTTTACCAAAGCGCCATCTACTGGTGCGGTGGCGCAACAAAACCGGAAATGAATGAGCGAGACGGTAAGGCACTCACTTCCCGCCTGAATCACTTGCCGGATGCAAATAGAGTTTTCGTAATTTTCTCGTTATACCTGCGGCGTTCTTTTCCACTATGATTTTTTACCTGTTGAATTTCCAAGTATTTCCTGTCATTACCTTTTTCGTGAAACAGCGAATTTGCCACATTACGTATGTGCCCGTTTGGTAATTCTATCTGAGGGAAGCGCGCCTCGTTTGATGTGTAATCGTTCATATTTTCCTGGAAATACGTAAGCTTTAAGGAAGATATTATTACCATTTATTCGTGTTGGATCATTTTGGAAGGGTATCAGGAGTTGTTAACTGCTTGATATCAAATAAATGATGTAACGCGATCCGGTGTTGTGTTATGTTATATTTATAATGATCTTACAGTAGATCTAAAAAATATGATATCATTGAAAGACTAAAAAACAAAATAAGTTTACATTTATCGAAAAATAAACGTTTTAAATTAAAAGTAATTAAAACATATCGTTCACAATGAGTCTCACAGAAAGCTTAGTCACTGAATGGGCAAAGCAGAGGCCTATGTTCGGAAATGCCTTGCGTGCTCGCATCGGAAATGAGGATATCTGTAGGAGAACCAAAGTTACAGATATAACCCGAAAAATTGCCGATCTTAGTATAGGTGGAAGTGTCCGGGGTACATTGCTCGCAGAACAGATGGTCGACGAGCCCGATAAATCTGAAGTGTTGATCGCGAACCGAAAGGCACTACTTTGGAAGGCGCCCCATTAGATGAACCAACTGTGGGCGATTGCGGGAATCCGCTGGATGCAAGATGTGCAGAAACCGTCGATGTGCTGACACTTGCGGGAGGCCTATTTTGAGCTACGGACGACTTTCGTCTGAAATGATGATGACTGTATTTTAACAAAAATAACTAGATGTTTCTTTGTTTTTTTTCGAAATTTTCTATGACTGCCTAGCCGAAACTGTAACGGACAAAGTTCTATTTATCAAAATTAAACTTTGACAATAGCAAACAAATTTGCGGCGTAACAATATCGCCGAATAAAGGATTACCGGGTATTCTGTATGAAATCCGCGTCACATGATGTTATATTTGTGTCCCCGTATAAATTCTGGTACACAAATATTCGCACCGCACGTCAACATTGGTAATTTACAACAATTATTTCGATTCATATGTTTGAGGTATGGTTCCTTTGAAAGCAGGGATATTTTTTAAGTATTACAATTTTCATGTTAGTTTTCAGAAATAGGTATCTATGAGAATGTATGTGGTTAGACCAGTGGTTCTTAAACCGGTACTAGTCCACACAATTGTGATAGCTTTTTCTTAAGATCTAGATACGTTCCTTGCGAGTTCACTCTCACTCCATACTGTATGTGGTCTGAGGATTAACTCTTATACACTTTTACCTACTGTTCTTTGAGTGGGAGAACCATATACTTTCAAAGGTAAACCATACATTTAAAGTTTATGTCACAAGCAAAATTTCCAATGATTTTTGCCAGCTGCCCCAATGTATCATTATTTAGAGGTTGTAATACCCAAATTCAGATTAACGAAAACTAGCAAGTCTTTTCTTATAAACAGTTTACGCTTTTATAACAAGTTGCCAAATTCCGTTACAGAACTGACCGATGGAAAGTTCAAAAACTACATGAAACCTCATGAAAAACTACATGAGTCCTTATTAAAAAAGCATATTATAAAATCAAGGACTACGTTCAAGACTTTCGTCTGCGCATGCGGCTCCTCTGGTAACTTATGAATGGCATAAATATGTGGATGTCTCGAACTATTCTCAATCTCATTTTTCTTTTTTCTTCTTCTTTTAATTAGACTTTTTACAATGGTTTTCAATCATCTTTATAGCCCTTTGTTAAGAATAGTTACAGAACTGATAACAACATTTGTGCCACTTGTTAAATTTAGTCTTGTTATATTTTTTTTACCTCTGTGTAGATTCTTTACCGATTGTTTTGTGAATGTGTGAAAATTGTAGGCCTTCTAGATATCTAGATGCTTGTTAAAATTTGTTAACTTTTTATCTCGTTTTACTTTCTTTTTTTTTCTTTTGTTTATATAATATTTTTGTTTTAGTTTTTTACGACTTTTTGTCGGGCCTACATTGTCCCCCCATATCTAAGTACTAATGCTTTAACATGGAAATATTGCAAAAACAACCATTTTTTTAAAAGAGTTACCATGGAGTTTCTTGCCGGTTCTTCTCCATAGGAAACGACCAACCCGAACCGTGCTCCTTTTGTCGGCGTTTTGTAAGTGGCCATGTGCCATTTTTGATTTTGATTTTGGTCGACTAGAGCTACAAATACCGCTGTCAGCGGCACTCCATATTGAAAGCAAGGACATTTTTTCGAGTATTACAATCTGTATGTTGAATTTCAGAAATAGGTATCTATGAGAAAGTATGTGGTACCACCAAGTGGTAAGATAAGTGGACCTTAAACCTGTAGAACTGTATGTGGTCTGAGGATGAACTCCTATTCATTTTGTCCACTGTTCTTTCTTTCTTTTAATTTTTTCAGTATCATGTAAGATTTCCAATGATTTTCTACGTGGCATCTCCCCAATGGCAGCTCCCCAATGTGTCATTATTTAGAAGTAAAGCTACATATACCGCTGTTCACAAAAAAAAAACATAACGGCAAAAATATTTTAAAGAGCGTGTTCTCTTTGGCGCGTATCATTTATTAAAAAAAGGTATTTTATCAAGGAGTTTTTTTTTTAATTGCATAGTCACAATATTAACAAACTTGTGTCGAAAATTTCAGCTCAGTCGACCACTGGGCAGGGGTTCAAATTTTACTTTCAAGATTTGTTTACAGACTTTGTAAATGTACACGGTACGCGGTATTGGTGCTATAAATAATTTAAAAAGAAAAAAAATAATTTAAAAAGGAAAAAAATAATAAAACTAAACTGGTTAGGGACTGTGCTTTATATGCTCGATTGGTATTCGTCTTTCCTACTTACGTATTCGTCCCACGCATACTTAAATATAAAATCCTTTAATTGGCCCGGCCACTTTCATTTTGCGTACAGATAAGGCATGGACTTCCCTGTCGCAGTCTGTTTCCTGATAGATGATATAACCTGAGGGCATTCAAATCAATTGTGCATAGGTTGCCAACTTCTAGGCAAGCGCGCTTCCTAGTCGCCTTCCATTTATTTCTTATCAGAGTAGCCAAGTTTTTATCTCTGTTAAATGAGTCCAGATACCCTCTCCTCATCACCTTCTGGGTCTGCCACAGTATAATTTACCATTAAAAGGATCCCACGGGATGGTGAGTATATCCCACTAGATAGTCACCCCGGCTTCGCTCTGGTTAAAATAGGGTTTGTGATTTTCGATCTACTTCTTCATAACACTGATATCCTGGTAGTTCAAGAGCCTTTACAACACATGATTCTATCCCTGGATATATTTCTTGTCTTTATTTTTCTGTTCTTCTGGTAGTTTGAGAGTCACTACTAATAATTCCAACTTCGGTTTTTTTTACTTCTGGATTTTGGTCTCCTGATCAATTGTGTTAAATCTAACTGAGGTCCAAGATGGTCTTACAGTAAATAAAAATGACCATACAAACTTTCGTCCCATAATTGAGCCCTTTAGCGGATTGAAATATGCAATGAATTTCGAAAAATCCTTTCTTAATTGACACGAATACAGTATAAAATCGATAACCTCGCAAAATATAAAACTATCATAAGTCATTTATTCATTTGATTAACATAGGTACAATAATAATAGTATATCAAATTGCTAAAAATGGTGTTGTTTGAAATTCTAATTTCGATAGTGTTTGACATTCCCATACATTTTTATCAATTTTCCCGTAGCTGTCGCCAAGCGTCTGATTATAGAATGTCACTTGTCTATGGCCTCTAGACACTAAATGGGGCTGCATTATCACTGGCGCAAATGCATTATCACTGGTGCAAATATCAAATTAAAAACTTGCCTAGTTGAACAAGGATATAGTACTAAATACATAATATTTATATCTCATGGACCAAGTGTTTAATATGTGCACTATGCATAATACCAGGGCATTATGAATCTAGCCAAGTCATATCGGGCAATGTAATGTATACTGATTTAAACTTCTATATATCACATTGTCTGGTCATTACGAATATTCCTACGTAATGGTTGGGCACTTCGATAATGATGGTCAATGAATTAGTCCAAGAGAGAGCGATGCGAGCTCGGGAGCTTAGCGCACCCTGACACGGATTAATATGGTTCGAATGAGGATGACAGGAGCTGAGTTCGATCGGTTTGCTCGCTCAATCCAGCTCCCGTCTTCTTCTGCAAGTAAGCCACCGTAAAATTTTACCCGTAAATTGCACATAGTGACTAAGCAAAAAAGGTTGGAGAACTGGTATTTGACATTATATATTCATGCATTTAGTTTAGTTCGTTTTGAAATGCCCCACACTTTGATATATACGATATGTAACAGGCGACCCGTCGTTTTAAATAGCCTTCTACTGGGAATGGGCGTCACCTCAGTAGTGACCGTTTATATCGACCCTACTCGTGGGCACAAAAATGAATGATCTAACCAATATAAAGCAAACACACACTACAAACATCTTGAGCACAAAAGTGCTCACTCAACAAATATTCCATATACGAATGTTTGAAAATAGACCTCGGTCTAACTCACTAAACAATATCTTAGTCCCTCCAACTCAAGAGTTGGAAAATGATAGTGAGTCACAGGATAAACAGGCCAGCGACAAAGCAAACTGGGAAGAAGTAACGGGAAAGAAAAGATTACGGGCAAGCCCTGATAGCAATAAAGGACCCGCAAAATAAATCAAACTGAATACATATTGGCTATCTCAAACTCAACCAATACCAGTAACAGTTTTTCAAAAATCGTAGATGACGATACTTAAGAACCAGAGATAGAGCCAAAAGAGAAGTATATCAAGCCTCCACCAATATTTGTAGATAAAGTACAGAAAATAAAACCGCTAATTAACCTTTTAAATAATCATGTGCAAAATAATTATGAACTTAAAGTCCTCAACAACGAACAAGTTAAAATACAACCAAAAACACCAGATGCTTATAGAGAAATTGTTAAACAGCTTGAAATAAAATGTACAGAGTTTTACACGTACAAGCCCAAATAGGAAAGAAGTTTCAACGTGGTCCTTAAAAATATCCACCCATCCACTGACTTAAACGATATAAAATTAGAACTCTCAGAATTAGGTTATGAATGTGCCAACATTGGAATATTAAATAACGAAAAACTAAAAAGCCACTGCCAATATTTATCGTCGAACTAAAACTGCACGAAAAAAACAAAAATGTGTACCACATAAAGTACATTTTAAATTGTAAAATAATATTTGCACCCCCTCGCCCTAAGCGGGCGATACCCTAATGTGCTAAATGCCAACAATACGGCCACACAAAGGCTTATTGCTTTAGAAACCCGAAGTGCATTAAGTGCGCTGGAGATCACTTATTCCTAGACTGCCCTATAAAAACAAGATCTAACGAAGTGAAATGCGTTCTATGTGAAGAAAATCACCCTGCTAACTACAAGGGATACCAAGTATATAGAGAACTACAAAAAGTCAAACTACCAGGACAACCAGAAATAAATAAGTATCAACGCAAGTATGCTGAACCAATTCCGACACAACAAACTGAAAATACAAATAGACCCTTGAAAAACTTAAGCCTAAAGACAAATAGAGACGCACTAACTAAGGAATCAAACAAAACAGCCTACAAAACTACAACAAACAAGCTGATAATAGCGATAATAACAGTAATGGGGACTTAATAATAATGTTAAAGCAAATGCTACAACAACTTACAAATATAACAAACCTACTTATAACACTCACGACTAAACTGACAAATTCAACTCCATAAAAATGATATTTGAAACGCCAATGGCCTGTCACGACACACCCTCGAGGTGAAAAATTTTCTTGGATTATATGATAAGATTGACCTACTCCTGATATAAGAAGCTCACTTCACCAAGAAAAGTCATTTCAAAATTGATTCCTATAAATTATACCATTCGACGCACCCTGATGGTACTGCCCACGGAGGTAGCGCCATATTAATCAAAAACAATACCAGACACCATGAAACTGCAAATTATTGTACAAATGAAATACAAGCTACAAACATAATAATTGAGGACTGGGCTGGACCCTTCACAATCTCAGCCGTGTATAACCCTCCTAAACATAATTTTAGACACGACGACTACGAGAAATTCTTCAACACCCTGGGAAGCCGTGTCATGGCTGGTGCTGATTATAACGCCAAACATAAATATTGGGGCTCACGAACAGTTACACCGAAAGACCGACAGCTGCTGAGAGCGTTCCATCAGCTGAAACTAAACCAAAATGTGCAAGCATACATAAAGAGCTTGATCCCACCAGTAGCTTAAGACTACCAGTTCGGCTTCAGGCAACAACATGGTAATATTGAACAAGTACATAGGGTATACTGCACCGCTGCATTCTTGGACATCTCACAGGCCTTTGATCGCGTATGGCATGATGGGCTACTGTCTAAGATGAAAAAATCGGTGCTAATCAAATACTACAACTTTATTAGATCGTATTTAGAAAATAGACATTTCTTTGTAAAACATGGCGAAGAAGTAACAACACTAAGTCCAATCCATGCAGGCGTACCGCAGGGCAGTGCAATGGGTCCCACCTTGTATCTTCTGTATACTGCAGATCTGCCGACCTCCGAGGCCACTGTAACACCACTTTCGCTGACAACACAGCAGTTCTGGTATCGGACCAACTGCCAGAAAAAGCCACCCGAAAACTCCAAAATAGCGTTGAAAATATCGCGAAATGGCTTAAAGATTGGTGTATCAGGGCGAATGAACCCAAATCGGCCCAAGTGACATTCACCACTCGACGTGACATCTGCCTTCTAGTCACATTAAACGGAGTTCAAGTCCCCCAACACAATAGGGAAAGTATTTGGGAATGTACCTAGACAAGAGACTCACATGGAGTAAACACATCTTTACCAAAAGACTAACAATGGGAAAATGGGTCAGAAAAATGTACTGGATGTTGCACAATAAGTTCCAGTTGTCAATGACAAACAATTTACTCATTTAAAAAGCTATAAATGAACCTATATGGTGCTACGGTCTGTAATTATGGGGTACAGCGGCAAACTCGAACATAGAAATTCTGCAAAGATTTCAATCTAAAATGCTACGCATGATAGCAAACGCACCTCGGTACATAACAAATGATACACGACGACCATATCATTAAAGCAATCAAGGAGGAAATAAAGGAAAGGATGACTCAATATAAAACAAGAATCACACACGACTCTAATGTAGTTGCAAAGGATCTACTAAACGAAGTGCAAATGCCACGAAGGCTCAAACGCAAAAACCCACAAGATCTATTATTGTAAAGTTGTAGATCGCATAATGATGAAGCGATATCGTTAATGAACAGTCTCGCACAAGCCCAAGACCTGCAAATACCAACCTTATAATGAATATCGCCAGATAGATTGCAATATAAATCAAAAAAGAACTTTTATTTATTATAGACAAGTATAATCTGTCATATGAAAAGATGCCAGACAGTTGGACCGATGACCTGGTTAAGGTGGCGGAAATCCGCTGGATGCAAGTCACTGTCGCTGGGGCTATGTCCAACAGTGGATGTCTTTAGGCAGAAATGATCATCACATATATACATATACACTAAATGTATAGGAAAGAAAACAAGTTACTTAGATAGTCTCGTATTATTATGCTAAGTAACAACAAACAGCGTAAGTACACACATATGCTAATTGAACTGAGCGATAGCTTCATTGAAGACGATCTTGTTTATGTATGCGAATGAAATGACCGTTTGGACAGCTGGAATGAGAATGGGGCTGTCTAAATACATTCAGGAAATTCTCCTATTTCTGCAAGGTAACACACAAATTCACACAATCCCTTTAGTTATTCTAATTAGCAGTATGAGAGATTCCCAAACAGATTGTGGGCCCAGGTTGAGTGCCGTACCACAAAAAAAAAATTGAACCCACGACCTCAACCACGAGAGGCTTTAACAAATTATCAAATAACAAGTGTATCGCGCTTCAAGCGCTCTGAAAGTTGCTCACAGATCATTCTAAATATGAATGACTCTTTAAAGTGTATACAGCCAGTAACAATTAATAAGGGGAATGCATTAATGAAACCTCGTTACGGTACTTACCCAGACGTATTCTGGAGAATTATAAACCCATCCAAAATATAGTGCCAGTATCGAGACCCTTCGCAGGATATGGCCCACCTCCTTGTCTGCTATAACATTATATATGCTTCTTTTTCCGAAGATGAAAATGTCTAGGTGAAATTAGATATAAATAAAAAGTATTTTGTAGCCGTTTTTCTGGTCATAATAATATACATATTATATATACTTCATATTCTTATTAAAGCTTAAGCAAGCATTTTTAAATTATTAGGTGCCTTTCCTAATATTTTAAGAAAACCACGTTCTCATTTTCATAATTTTAATAAAATAATATTACCCATTACAATCTTAATCTCATCACTATACCTAAAAATTAAATCACATAAGCATAAGTATAAGTGCCCTGTGGGAAATCACGTAGAACGTTGTGTTGACGGCCGAGCTAGGCACAGCATGGCCGCGACACACACGAGCCCACTTTGAGCTCGAATTACCTAATTGTTAATTATTTCGACGAAACAAACGCGATGTTTGCGCGCGACGCGGCGCTGGTCTGCTCCCGGCTTTAACATTTAACGAGTCGCTTCGCTAAGCGGTTATGTTGGCCTTTGTTATTTAGAGATTGGCAGGCGATAGGAATTTGTGGTGGTCCTTTAGAATTGAGCTGCTCTACGATGAAAGGTTTTTACTGAATAGGGCTTCTGTGAAAGAATACGTCTGAGTAAGTACTGTAACGAGGTTGCATTAATGCATTCCCCTTATTAATAATTGTTACTGGCTGTAAACACTTTAAAGAGTCATTCATATTTAGAATGATCTAAGCGCCCTGACAGATCACACACATGATCACATGTGTGTGATCTGTCAGGGCGCTTAAATACACTTGTTATTTGATAATTTGTTAAAACCTCTCGTGCTTGAGGTCGTGGGTTCAAATCCGGACAAGAACCAATGTGACTTTTTCAATGTATATGTACTTTCTAATTTTAACTTGGACATCGCTGACAACGGTGAAGAAAGACTTGATGAGGAAATCTGGACTTATAGTTAGTATTTGTAAGTTTGTACTACGTTGGTGTAATTGCTGCGTTCAGTGCGAGGGTAAAAATATAAATAAATAATTATGTAAACAAAAAAAACTTATAGAAATAAATCCTACGAGTATATTCAATGCTAGTATCGCGTATTATTTACTGGACAGCTGTAAGTGCTGTCACAGTACTTAAAATATCATTGCTATGTTCTCTTTTAAGCTCTTGGCATTAAATTGATCAATCGATATTCGTTTCATGCCCATCCACAATTCTACAGAATCCAAAGCTAAAAGCCGCCCATCTATGCATCAAAGTCTAGCCGGAGGTTACATTGATTGAGCATTCCTTAGGAAACGGGTAACGCTGCCACTAGTAATCTACACTGATCCGCCGCAAGCCCACTGTATGTATTCCAACGGGTCGCAGTCCCACTGACTCACTGCAAACATAAACTATAAAACTGCCAAAGAAATTTCACATTTAAACCCTCAATGTTAAGGTATACGAAAACAACATTTTCTAAGCTTGTAGCTGCGAATTATCGTCAAAATAAACGACGGACATCGAGTGGCCTCCTGTATAGACAAGTTAAAACTTTAATGCCTCTGAAGTGTTTAATCCCCGGTTAGGTTAGATTAGGTTCTTAATGATTAGGTTAGGCTTGATTAGGTTCTTAATGATGATTATAGTTTGACAAAGCGGAAAGCTGGGATTTTTCGCTGTTTCAGTAACAATGAAGATAGTATTCTGATTTTGATGGAGAGGAAATTTTTGTAGTGATTCAAAAGGTTATTTTCTGAAATATTTAGACTACCAGATAGTGTGTCAAATATAGTTTGTAGAAGACAGACCCGGTTATCTTATCCTAGTACTACTATAGACTATCCTTTACAAATGAGTATTATAATTTTGATGATCTCTTTTCTTTTTCGTATGAGGTAATGGCCACCTCTTGTGTCAGAGTTAAATAAGCCGCCTCTGGGAACCTCACAGGGTATCTGACTTGACTACTTCAGATTTACACTAACTATATAAGTCCAGGTTTCCTCACGATGTTTTCCTTCACCGTTGTCTGTGATGTCCAAGATAAACCAAGAAAGTACATTATGAATTGAAAAAGTTATATTGGTACCTCAGTTGGTTAGTCGGATTTGAATCCAGAGGTCATCCTCAATCTCGAGAGGCGAGGTAGCCACTGGGTCAGCACATCTCCATTCCATTCCATTTTTGTGTTAGGAATTATACGTGTCTTCGGTTTATATACTTCACAGAAAACACACGAACCCTTACGAATATGTCCTTGGACAAAATAATATAAACAGCCTTGAGTAACACCATATCGGATCAAATTTAAACAAAAATATCCCTGAAGTGTTTAATCTTTCATTTTCATGTCACAAACACATACGAATGAAACAGTGTTAGGAAAAGAATACCTCACCTTCCTACCAACCTACTCACCTGCCCTACCGATCAACCTACCTACATTACTCTATCACCTTACTAAATCACCTTATCACCGGCCCTACAGATCAAACTACCTACCCTACCCTATCCTACATACCTTCCTACCCTACTTACATACCCACATGCCCTACCTTACCTTCCTACCAACCTACTCACCTGCCCTTCGGTAGGGCAACATACCTACACTACTCTATCACCTTATCACCTACCCTATAGATCAAACTACCTACCCTACCTACCTACATACCCACCTACCCTACCGATCCTACCCTTCCTACCTACCTACTAATTTATTAAACTATTTATTTGATTAGTATTATACTTCATACGAATGTAACCAACTTTTGTTTCTACCGGCGATCTAATTAAATTTTAGACATTAATATATAAGATATAGAACACAAAAGCTGCTATTGTGACTTAACTATGATAGCGATATATATTCTCTTAAAGTCTTTTTTGTAGTTAATAATGAGTACTTTAATTATGTGGTATATAATTTTTATGTATCATCAATAGTTTTCTCAGCGAACGCGAAATAATGAATTTTATAGGCAAAAGATTGCTTGATCTCAATTTTTTTTGGAAATAAATTATAGCCTTTGTTACTCGGGAATAATTTAGCTTACCATAAGTGAAAGAATTTTTAAAATCGGTCCAGTAGTTTCGGAGTCTATTCGGTACAAACAAACAATCAAACAAAAAAATATTTCCCTTTTTATAATATTGGTATAGATATAGCAGTCCATGTATGCGTTTTTACACAAAATAGATGTAAATCAGTTGGTTACACCAATCAATTTATATTATTATTATTTCTCTTTTTATATATTTTCACGGTAAAATACCGATTTTACTTTTAGAAACAGAGAAAATTGCAGAATCAATTTATCACAGAACGGTGATAACTAAAATACATTAAAATAAACGGATTGTTTCTATGCGTGGGCATAGAAACAATCCGTTTATTTTCATCACGTCATGAGTAAACTTTCATTTCACTAAAAATTTTCACAATTAGCTTTTTACAGGACTACAATCGGTCGTTTCTGTAGACATTAATTTAGACATCTCACCGTAATGACTTAGATGAAGTGAGCTCTCAATCCAATTGATGCTAGCAATTGACAGTTCACTAAACCTGAATCATCACGGCGAGTTTTTGTATATATTATAGCACTATAATGTGATACGCAAGAGAACCAAGGTTACCGACAAACCTGAAGAATTTCAAAATTTAAGTGGCAGTGTCAGGGCACATTATTCGCAGAACGGATAGTCTTTTGGGTCTGAACAGTTCAGGACTGGCGACCGCGTACCGGAAGAGGCAACGTTGGAAAGCTTCCCTCTAGATGGTGCGACGACCCAGTCGTTGCTGCAGGAGTTCGATGGATGCGAAACGCACAGGACCGATCAGTGTGTTGACGCTTGAACGACGGTGTCTTTGTCTGTCGGTGAAATCATTACTTGACAAGCAACAATTGGCAAAAACATCATTTGTACAACACCAAGTTTGCCAAATAATTCACTTAAGAAAATATCTATTATACGAAAAACTTTTTTTAAACGTATTTTGTGACAAACAATTGTCACAGCTCTGGGGTGCGCCGTTTGAGTTTACCATCGTGGTGAAAGGATTAGTCAGCAAGACTCTGCGTTACGGAGTGCTATCTGTCCCGGGGGCGCCGGGCGTTTGGAATCGCAGTGCGATTAAGATTAACGCCACTCGGGGAGACTCCTTTCATGCACCCCAATCACCATACACCTGCACTTTGGAAGACGTTATGCTCACCACTGATGCCGCAATCGGAGTGGCCACCGTGGTATTCCCGTTTTCGTTTCTTTTCCTTTTTTGAGATCGACTGCCGAAATTGAAGTTATTTTTCACTTTCTAGTGTTTTTGTTTGGAAGTCGGTTGTAATTTTTGAAAATAGATTTTTATTTTTCACTTTTTAGTTGTGGTTCCAGTTTTATAGGCTAGGTACCTACGCGTATTGTGCCCAAAGTGAAGCCAAAAAAGGTTAACCCAATATCATGGAACTTAAACAAAATCGGTGCAATGAGAGTATACCAGGGTGAACTTTTCACACCTGTGTACCCCTTTAGAGCGTACCAGTGTGATGTTATGTTATGAAATGGTGTAAACAATAAACTGACATGCGATTACATCTATCCCGAATGGTTTGCCTTCATTTATTGAAGAGTTCTGATGTATTTCGCCGAAGTTCTTCCAAAGCAAAGCCGCTATCAGAAGCTCGTAAATAGTAATCAATGTACTATCGCAGTCTAAAATGCAGTCCTATCTTCACGAAACTATAGCATAGCCAGTCAGTCCTACTTACGACCTTCTTCTATAGACACATCACATTCATACGTACACCTGTATATCGAACTCTTTCTTAATGAACCAATAAGAACGCGACATGGCCGCAACGTCATATTATTTCAAATTATCAAAATCACAAAAAATGTGGTAGGTGTTTCAAATCCATACTCATCTGTAGATATTATAATATAAAACAAACGTTTACCAAAACTTAATAACATTGTGGGTAGATTTCAAACACAATACCCACAATTTTTGTCGTCAACATCGATCGCACTTCTCCCGTCTATTGCTACGAGTATTGAACAAGAATCCTAGAGAGCGGGCAATAATCATTTAACTTTAAGTTAGTTTGATTAGAATGAATAATTTAATTTCTCAAACATAAGTGTCCATCTGGCCTAGCGGTTAACACTGCTAGATAAACCACGATAAGACTGGCTCAAATCCTTAACACATAAAAATAATATTTTTTTTTTTATTCTTTTATTTTCTATACACATTTTATACATTTTTAAACATTATTTTAACTTAAAAAATAATCAAATTATATTTTTATAATTTAATACACTTAATTTATGAATATGAATATATTTTTCTTCATTTAAATTGAAAGCATAAATATTAATAAAGATTTGTATCTGTTTTAATGTAATCTCAGAAATGATAGAAAAATATTAAATACCATATCATAATAATTTTATTAACCTTTTAATAATATTATGTTCGTCGCTTCATTAATTAATTTATAATTATAATATCCTAATGTATTCAGTTGTTAGGAAGATTTGCGTTTGAGTGTTTCTAAACACCTAAAGATCAAAATCCAATCAACTGAAGTTGATTGGATTTTGAGCATTGCATTTGAATGAGGGTAGAACTTTTTATTTTATTAGGCAAAATCACCGAAGATGAGGGTATATTGAAACAATTTGATTTGCTTGAAGAAACACTTAGTACGACGTTGTTGGTTGGTGAACTTTTATCAGCGTACCAGGTATTATAATAGCGGTGTTTATTTGAATATCTTAATGCAAGCAAAATGTAAGTGCAGAAACTAGGACATACATTGTTGCCTTGCATAGGTATAGGCTAAATACAATCAAAAATTTCTGATGGAACCGGATTAAGTGTAAATTATAGTATAAAAATAATGTGATAATTTTTTAAATATGGTTCATGATATTTTTGTGTCAAATCGCTTTTAGTTTAATGTTTAATAAGTATTTTTTTATTTTTTAGAGGAGAACTGTGATTCTTTCGATATCGAAATTTGAGCAAGAAAGAAGTCTCAAGAGTCGTGCATGAAGTGGCAGACCACCGCTTATAAGTCAGTCTCATTGAAGGTTTATGGTGAATGAAAATGAAAATAATGGTTTTATGCCGACTAGGCATTTTGCTAGTAAATTCGATACCTACGACATTGCGCACTGTTTGCCGCGCACTCCATGCCGAAGGAAAGAAGCGACTTCTTTAAGTATTTTTTTAAACAAATTATCTATCATATAATAATATGGATTAATAATTTGTTTGTGTTTTGTTTGTTCTACAATTACGAGACACTGCATTGAATGTCTTTATTTTATTCTATCGTGTTTACAGTGTTTGAAATATTTTAACTTGGATCACCGCCTTATCTCAGGAATGTGTTGAATTCGTTTCTTATCTAAGCGACAACGAATCCTTTGTTTTTCTTTTACCCTCACTGGGATAATACATCTAAATTGTTTGCATATTGTTGTATTGTAAGTGACATTTTGTCTTAATGTGAATAAAGATATATTATTTTATACCGATCTAAGAAATAATTTACTATGTAAAAATGTATTAATTTTATTACAATATTATTATTTATTACTATTAAATGAGGGTTTTTAAGAAAATTCACGCCACTAGTTGGCGCCACATTGGTGAGAGGTCTTTTACTTGGAAAATTTAACTTATGACATCAACTTGCTTGACGTCAATTTGACTAATGTCAAAAAACATAAGCATTTGACAGCAGCTTGGACCTCACGTCTCAGTGATGCCACCTAGTGTACATGATTTCAGAATACCCTCATTGATTGTTATTCATCGTATCATGACCTGAACTAGGTGTTTAACAATAGAAAATCTATTGTTTCCTAATTACCACATACGAATGTTTAACTATTAATGGTATTCTATGTAAACATGATTGTATCATATTATTTAAATCAATAGTTGGTTGGTTTTGAAAGAGGACATGTCCTGGCAATAGTAGTTATTTGGCAATGTATTGTTGAGGTTAAGGTTCAATCCTCTTTTCCTAGTGAAAACGAATAATTAAGCTATAGCCTCAAAAATTATAATTAACTTTATTATTATTTAAAAATTAAAACAACTTTTTTTATCTTCCTACTATTTAAATTAGAGTTAATAATATTGATCAAATCAACAAATTATTTCATTTTCAACGTGTTTTCTTTTTTAATGGTTGGATATGAACAATATTAACAAAGGATGCTTAAAACTTTTTATTTTATATCTATTCTCAGATGCATACCTTTCGCGTAACTTACTAATCATTATTTGTTACCATGAGTATTGGTTACCAAAAATACAAAAAGAAACTTCGTGCAGCCGAGATTTGAACTCGCGTTTAGTAGGATCCCGCTTTGGAGTGGCACTCTCTCACTAATCTGCCACAAGTTACGATAACTACCGTGACGAATTTTAGACTTATTTTTGAACAGGCTCGACATGGACTTTTGTAGTTATATCTAAGTGAAACGAGTAAGTATGTATCTTTGTTTGGCGTTGACGACCCTTCACCTGCTATTTAGACTGTACGACGTCTTATTGTTTGCTTTGAAAAATCACGCACACATTAATTATATGCATAGAACCGTACAGGTGACTATAAACATAGAGATCTGTCTGCAATTTAGACCCCTTACTGTACATTTAATGTAAATTTATTAACCTTTAATTCATTAAAAAGACAAACCTTTTTGGTTTTGAAAGCTTTTATTGTGTAAAAAAATAGATCAATCCTTTTTTTTGTTGACTATGCTTATGTATGTAAGACAAATATTACCAAGTCTTCGATTCGGTTTTTCGCAGTCTTCATCAGATCTTCTGAAAGGTACCGGCACGCAAATAATACCAACTCTAACAAAATTCGGAGGACACAAGTTCGGTGTTTCCACGACACGTCTTGTAGGCGGGTAGTCATGCTTGTCATAGTCAATCTGACAGTCGATACTCCCCATGTTGACTACTAAAACGAAAAGAACTAGTAATTTCAACATTCTCAGTTTCTCCGTAATGTGTTTGAAAAGAATTCCAGATGATTGATTACTGATGATTTGATGGCGCAGTTGCACTTTATATGAATCGAGCACCAACTGTATCCATGTATAATTAAATCAATTCGATTCGTTATAATTTGCAACTATTTAATGTAGTCTGAAAAAGTCAAGAAATTTAAATATATAAAATACTTTGATATATAAAAAAACTGGCCAAGTACGGTCAAATCAAGTCAGTACAAAAAGCTACATTCACCAAACTAATAAGGTAACACTAACTTTGTCAGCGGGTTTACCCGCGTATAACGTTGAAAAACTCCGACGAGGTGGACTGATCACCTAACAAAGCTTAAAATCGTTACAGAAAACAGTAAACAGCAACCCTTTATCAACATTTAACCAATTATTTCTCCCCACAGGCATATATAAAATGGTTTGGAACGATTTGTTATTTGACTTAAAGAATGAGTGATCAAACGAACTTACCTGTAAGTGATGTTCGATCATCATTATATGAAGACTATGTCCTTCGATGATCACTATGTAGTTTCCTCTATTTCCATGGAACTGACGCACGATTATTCAAAGCTTGCCACAGCAAAAATAAATTAATTCGCTGTGAACTGAACGCAACCGGGTGTTAACTTCCGCTTCCGTTGTCATCTGTAACTCATTTTTTGAAAGCCACACATTTCTTACAATTTCTGGGTAGTTCAGAAAGGATACTTTTGAATGGGTTCTGGGTGGGCCCCTGATCATCGAAGGACATAGTCTTCATATAATGATGATCGAACATCACTTACAGGTAAGTTCGTTTGATCACTCATTATACTTCAGACGTCCTTCGATGATCACTATGTAGATGTTTAAAGTTTTTCATCTAAATTGTAACAAATGTGTAAAAAATAAAGAATTTTCACAATCAAATCTATCTCTTTATTTAAAAAAAATAATAATAAATGCACTTGCTCTTATTTATATCTTGTAATGAACATAGTAATTACACTTAATTATAATTAAGTAGTATTTTTATACCTACTTTATTTCTATTTAATCAACAACCCTCAGGGGCTAACAATCAAATGTCCTTTACTTCGGACTACTACTAAGTAAATTATTATCTAAGCATAGCCGTGTAAATTGTTATTATAACAACGTAATAAAATAAAAATCTTAGTTGTCTCTATCACTGAGTACTGAACTTGCAAAATTTAGTTGATACATTATAGGACGATTATAGAATTTTGCAAAGGTATGTGATTGTGAGGTCCATCCTGCAGTTCTCCTTATCTCGTCAATATTGACACCTTTTTAAGCTGCTGCTGAAGTAGACGCGTGTCTAGTACTATATGCACTGAACATGTTTGTATTTATCCCACTGTTTTTAAGAGTGTCCTTAATCCATCTAATAATTGTTGACACTGCAGCCTTTTTGTATGGTTTCTTATAAGTTATAAAAAGGTTTTTAATATTGTTTCTGTGGTCTTTTGTTCTATGCATGTAATCTATAATTGACCTAGCAGGGCAAATCTTAGGTTCATTATGAAAAAATTGAAGAATTAAATTAGGTTGGTACCTGCCTGGAGCAGTAGTTTTGATAAAATCTGGTATTTTTATCTGTAGCTGATTACCATGCTGTACTATATTGTCGACCATTATTAATGAAATAGTTTGAATTCTTTGACCAGTAGAGATTGCAATTAATGTTAATGCTTTTTTGGTAACTTCTTCTAGTGTCATAAATTGATTATTAGAATTATTGTCTTTAAAATAATTAAGAACTATAGAAACATCCCAAGCATAGTCTTATTTAGGTATTGTTGGTCTCAATTTAAATACTCCCTTGAGAAATCTTTTGATCCTATCATCGTTAGACAATCTTGGACCGATAATTAGACTCAGGGCTGATTTATCTAAATTTAGTGAATTGTAGGATGAACCTCCATTAAACTTATCAGTTAAAAAAGAAATTATTTTAGGAATAGAACTATTAAAAAAATATAAATTATTGATATTACAATACTCACGCCAACCATTAATGGTTGATTGATATTGTTTTAGTGTTGATTCAGTGATAGAGGCTAACATAATCTCGGCAGATGTCGCTGTTATTCCACGCCTCATAAAAGCTTCCCTGACAATACTCCTACAGCAAGTTGCAGGTTCTTTCTGAGAAGGTGTAGGTTGCCTGCATCTGAACATAAAAGGTTATTTTTTGGTTGAATAATCATTGGTTCTGACACTAGCATTGACATAAATAATGGGTACCAAGGTTGAGTAACCCAATGTGGTACTATAACAATACCCTCAGCTTCATCAATCTTAATTTTTCGGAGTGTTTTAAGAATTAAAGAAAATGGTGGGAAGGCATAGAAAAAAAGGGTGACCAGTCAATTGTGAATGCATCTATTGCATATGCATCTGGGTCCCTATGCCATGCAACATACTTCTTACATTTGTAATTTAGCCTTGATGCGAATAAATCAATATTGGGAAACCCAAAACTGTGTGTTATGCTATCATATGTACTTTTCTCTAAACTCCATTCTATTTCTGTTTTAAGCTTTCTTGATTCTGAGTCTGCAATGTGGTTATCCTTGGAGCTTATATATGAAGCAAATAACCAGATATTTCTTGTTTCACACCATTTCCATATTTCTTCAGAAATTGTGTGGAGCTGAGGGTACTGAACACCACCCATTCTGTTTATATAACTAATGGCTGTGGTGTTGTCAATCCTTAATAGAATTTCACAGTTATTTAATATATTTGCAAAAGTTTTCATCCCAAGAATGTAGCTTCTAGTTCTAACACGTTCATATGCATTTTTTGCTCCTCTAGTGTCCAAAAACCATGCATTCTTTTATTATTACAACTAGTACCCCAACCAGATAAAGATGCATCAGAAAAAAATTCTGTTTTAAATGTATGCTGTTTGAAAGGTGCCACTGCGTTTTGTATGTTTGATTTCCACCATTTTAAATCTTGAATGCACCAGGTAGGTGTAGCAATCTTACATTCATAATTGTCATTGTATTTTTGTAAAGATAAATATCTATGTCTTTCTAATTTCTTGGTATATAACCATCCATAAGAAATGGCAGGGCATATAGATGTTAGTGAACCTAAAACTTAAGCCAAGTGCCTGATAGTGTACTGTTTATTTTTAAGTATACTATTGATTAATTCTAAGTTGTGTTTTCTTTTTTGTTCAGGTATTTTAAGTGTCATGTATTTGGAATCAAATATAAACCCTAAAAAGCTACATTCCTAAGTTGGTATAATATTGCTTTTTTCCTTGTTAATTATGAAACCTAGGTTCTGCAATAATTTACATGTTTTTTCTATATTAATCTTACATTGTATATAATCTTTTTCAATACATAAAAAATCATCTAGGTATTGAACTGAGTTTAAGCCCCAGGATCTTAAAGTAAAAACCACTGGTTTTAGAATTTTTGTGAAAACAAAGGGTGCAGTGCATAAGCCAAATGGTAAAACGTTAAACTGATAAAGTTTGTTTCTAAATTGAAATCTTAAGTTCTTTCTATCATTTTCTTTAATTAATATCATAAAATAGGCATCCTTAAGATCTAAGTTAGTCATGTAACAGTCTTTAGTTATAATATTTGAAGCTGTTCTATAGTCTTCTAATTTAAAATGTTGTGTCATTATAAACTGATTTAATTCCTTCAAGTTTAAGATAAATCTGTATGAACCATTTGGTTTGCTAACAACAAAGATTTTTGAAAGGAACTGATCTTTGATGGGTGCACATTTAGAAATAGCACCTATTTTAAGAAGATTTTCTATTTCCTGTATGATGACCATCTCCTCCTTATTTGAAAAAGAGTCATTTGATGGTGGATATAACTGAACGGGTTGTTGAAAGAAGGGAATGTTATATCCCTTAACCCAGTTGAGTACTACAGGATCTTTAGTGATTCTCTGCCAGTTATTGTAAAAAAGGTTTAACCTGCCAGTTTGTTTCAGTTCCTGTGATGACGTTGACTGTTGAAATTGGATCTCCGGTAGCCTCCCCGCGGTACTGCTGCACCTCTCCTTTGATTTGTTTGGCGTGGCCCACTGCTGCGGTTCTTGTTGGCACGAAGCTCCGTGGACAGCTGCTTCTGTGTTGGTTGCCGAGGTGGGCCCCTCCAGTTTAAAGGTTGTGTACCTTTGAATGTGTTCTTAAGAGGTGGTTTGAATTGTAGCCGTATCTCCCAACCTGTCTTCCCGACAGATTTTACAGTTTTGATTGTTTCAAAGAGGTTATCTCCAAACAGATACTTGTCTGGTTTGGTTTGTAAGAGAGTGTCTCTTACATCTTTTTCCAGACCTGATATTATAAGATTTCTTCTTATTTTGTTTTCATTTTGGAAGACATCAGCAAGTATCTTTCCAGTATTATTAAGTATCTCCAGTAAGTTTAATTTTAATTGTTTTGGTTGCACCTCTGTGATTACCTTTTCTATTGCACATGCAAGCCCAGCAATAACATGACTTAGCATTTTTGTCTTGCTTCAATAGTAATATCTCTTTTTTTATTGGCCTCGCTACATGCAGCGAGCGTCTCTGGGTTCAATTTTGGCACAATTAAGTGAGGGCAGTTTGACGGAGGTAGGATATAAGTTTGTTGAAGAATATATTCTTTTTCAGCTCTGTCGAGGCCATTTTGAATTATGTTCTCCCACCTCTCTGCAACCTCGTCATGTATCTTGTGTCCAGTTTCTTGTCGTTTTGGATTATTAGATCCCAGTACTAAAATTACGTCCTCGTCGAGTATGTTTTCCTTATCTGAAAGAAATAATTATTAAGTTACCTTGTGATATGTATGATGTACACCCCCTCCTTCTTCCTTTCTTCTATTGTTACAATTACCACAGTAATTTATGAGCATTTCGTTGTACAATTTGCCATTGAGAGGTCCCTCAGTACCAATCCTAGGCAGTACCAAACCGCCGTGAATGACCCCACAGTGACAATCCTTGGCGTGTTTATGTCATCGAACAACCCCTCTGTGTTGATCCTAGACATAGTTATGACCATTAAACGACCCCACAGTATCCATCTTAGGTCTAGTTAACGTTCTTGTATGTGAAAAATGGCGACGATGTAGCAAGTACGAAAATGCTACTTATGCTACCTTGTTGGTCATCCTGGATCTCTTGAACAATCTCATTATGAACGTCTTTCTGAACGTCTTCTTGAACATCTTCTGGTGTAGGTGATCTAATCACATTGACTGTAATAGGTGATTCTGCCGGTGATGGCGATGACGATGGCGATCTTTCTCTGCGCCTTCGTATTTTCTTCTCGAGCTTTTTGATTTTCTTTAAAATGTACTCGTCACTATCACCGTCTTTATTTCGTTTGCGTTTTGGCATGTTTGATTATGTAAATAAAGCAGCTGTAACTTTGATTTAAAAAGATTCTAAATTAAACGTCTCGCGTCGTTTCACGAAAAAAAGGAATGAGTTACAGATGACAGCGGAAGCGGAAGTTAACACCCGGTTGCGTTCAGTTCACAGCAAATTAATTTATTTTTGCTGTGGCAAGCTTTGAATAATCGTGCGTCAGTTCCATGGAAATAGAGGAAACTACATAGAATCGAATCGAAGGACGTCTGAAGTATAATACTTATTTTTAGGTTACCGCCACGCAATAAAATCATTCAATAAAAACTTAATAACTCCTTTTTGCACTGTTGAGAGTCGAGTTTTAAACAGCACAAATAATTATGTTTTTCACTTTTGTCTTCTTTTATTTCCTTTATCTTAGTAAGATCACGCAGTAAGATTCTTCAAAAAAACTTTAACACCCTGTAACCCTGTCTGGGGGTAGTTTTCATTATTTCAACCAACTGTGACGGATGTGGTGTACGCGGGGGTATAAATAAGACCACGTATCCAAGTCAACATAAAAAAAAAATATTTTGTAGAAATAAGAAAAAAGGGGGTAGGTACGTTTATGGCACTAATTTATTCCAATTCCCTTGGGAGTAGCGCAGTACTCTCCTGGCTCAGCCTGGTGCGACGATGATCCATCGGCGGATGTTGATGGCCACGCGGGTATAAGGTACCCGGCACGGAGCTCGTTTCGATTCCGGATTAACCGGAACTCTAGACGTAAAAAATTAGCCGGAACTCTGGACGTGGAAATTAGCCAGAACTCTGGACCCCAGTATGGGGTTACGAAAACACAGAATTTAATAACGTTGACTAATAGGAGTCAATAAAAACTGTTGCCTGCTTTTAGGCTTAAATAATTATGAAGACTACGTATGTAAGGTCACAAGTGATCCAAGATCAAGTGAATACGTGTGTCTTCGCCTGGAACAGGAATTCGAATATCTCGTGAGTCGAGTGACCGCGAAGGTTATAAGAAAGTTATCGGTCCTCATTCACTCGTTCGAACGTGCCAACCGCGCGCAACTCTATCACGGACAGCTAACTATTTGTGTTAGTAACTTAAGACGTCCCTAATGATATAACATCTGTGGTTTGACTTTACATTTATTGTTGTCAATATGCTGTTTATGTAAATAATAACGTACAACGTTACACAAATTTGATACTTAGAGCAATTATTTGCTATGTTTGTGCTGAGAAATAAGATGTTTTCATATAAATTTCAATACCCTCTGAATCCTCTTTAGAGATATTAAAACAAAAAAATCCCCAATAAATAAACCGACTTCTAAAGCAAAACACTAATAACAGTGCATAAATAACTTTCGTTTCGGAAGTCGGTGTTGAAAAACGATAAAAACAAGGATATTACCTCTTTCGAGCTAAGCGCAACGTTAGAATATATCCGAAGTTCTACATCAGATATTTACCAAATTCAAATTAGACTACATGAGAAGCACCAACGCTCAAATAAAAAAGAAACATCAAAATCGGTTCATTTTGTCAAAAGTTCTGAAGAGGCACACACAAAAATAAATACAGTCGAATTGATTACCTCCTTTTTTTGTTGAAGTCGGTAAAAAACTAATAATATATAAGTGTCAAGTATATTTGGCTAGAGTGATACATAAAACACAACCTTAAAGGAGAATGTCCGGAAAGCTCTTATTTCTTAGTAGTCCTTTACATAAAAAAAGAAGCCTTGTGAAATAAGATACTTCAAAAAAACTTAAACATCACCTATTTATTTATTAAATTTGATGCAACAATAAGTACATAGGCGGACTTAATGCCTGAGGCATTCTCTACCAGTCAAACAAGGGCGGTGGAGAGATAGCATGGCAGGTTCATAAAAAATAATATTATAAACGAAAAATGAGTACAAAGTATTATAACATATAATTACTTTATTATTTAAAGAAAAATCGTTTTACCCCAAGATATTAGACTTTGAGTTTGAAGGTTGAGTTCTCAAACACTCCACCTTAGTGCTCCCCTATATCATAAAAAGCATCCCTGTGCAAATTGACAAGTTCCTAGTCCCAGTAGTGTCGGTTGTTCGTTGAAATGAAATAAATAATTTTGTCCTATTATATAGATTAACCTTAAAAGAAAAACCTTTTAAGTTTTAAAACCTTTATTGTTTTAAAAAAAATATTCATTTTTATTTTGGTTTAGTGTTGATTATTTTTATATAGTTAATACAAATATTACCGAGCCTTCGATTCGGGTGGTCACAGTCTTCTTCAGACCTTCTACTAGGTGGCACCGGCATGCAAAAAAAGCCAACTCTAACATAGCCCGGACGACAGGCGATACGTCTTGTAGGCGGGTAGTCATGCTTGTCATAGTCAATCTGACAGTCGATACTCCCCATGTTGACCACTAAAACAAAAAGAACTAGTAATTTCAACATTCTCAGTTTCTCCGTAATGTGTTTGAAAAGAATTCCAGAAGATTACTGATGATTTGATGGCGCAGTTGCACTTTATATGAATCGAGCACCAACTGTATCCTTTTAAGATTAAATCAATTCGGTACGTTATATTGGCAATTATTTGAATGTATAATATTTCAATTTCTATAAAAAAACAACCTAAGAAAAATATGTCTGTTGCAAAAATAGTCAACTGATAAGTACGAGTACATACCAAGTAACCAAAAGTTGACGTGAATAATATCTTTGTTACAATCAGGGGCAAATATTTGCCAATATATGCAAATCTTAGACGAATGATAAATTAACTGCCTTATTTTTTGCACGCCTTATGAATATTAAAGTATTATTAAATTCAACTAATAGTAAATTATAACATATCGAGTAGGTTTAATAAATTTGGTTGGTGCTCGATTTATATAAAATGCAACACCATCATCAAATCATCAGTGATCTTCTGGAGTAAAAAGAGTCTTTTGAAACACTATTGGTAGAATTAGAGTTTTGTAACGGCATTCCTTATTGCACTTTACAAGTCTAATTTGTTTTCGGGCTGAGGGGCTAGACCGCAAAAAGTTTACCAATGAAAAAGAACCGACCAAGTGCGTATCGGACTTCACACATTTAGGGTTCCGTAACAAACCGCAAAATTAAGTTGGTCGTAATAGAAAAAATGTGGGAATTTCAAAGAAAAATTAGCTAGTAATTATATTAACTATATTATTATATATAAGCTATATTATTATTTGCTAGTAAAATATACGTACATTATCACCAAATTTCAAGTACTGCAGAATTTTTAACTTTCCACTTGAGAAGTCAAAAAATTCTGCAGTACAAAATTTTGATAAAAAAGATTTTGATAGAAACTTTGGTGGCTTCTCATTCCTTCTGTTTTCCAATATTTTTTAAAACAAAGATATGGTATTTATTTACTCAACGTGCTCTATGTAACGATACCCCACTCAATGAGGTAGGGTTGAGGTTGGTTGCATGTCTTTGGGTCAACAAGATGCTTATATTGAGAAAATTTGAAGACTGTAGCGCTAACCGTTTGGCTGTAAATCTTTTTGGATTCCGTTTTTGAGGCACTTCGCGATCACCTTGGAAACTAAAACTTGTTTCAATCGATTCAACTTGCCTTCAATTTAGAGAAATGCGAAAATGTTTAAATACCCTTTTTTATTAATATAAATAATCATTTTTGTATGATAAATTGTGTGAGGCACAGTTTGCTGCATGCAGGATAATTATCATGATCATCATTTCAACCGAAAGACGTCCACAGCTGAACATAGGCCTCCCCCAGGCGTCGCCACATCGACCGATCCCGTGTGTCTCGCATCCAGCGCCTTCCCGCAACCTTAACCAGGTCATCGGTCCACCAAGTGGGAGGCCTTCCAACGTCTTCCGGTTCACGGTCGCCACTCCAGAACTTTTCGGCCCCATCGGCCGAATTTTCGGCCCATCTGTTCTGGGTGTAATGTGCCCTGCCCACTGCCATTTAAGTTTCGCAATTCTTTGGGCTATGTTGGTAACTTTGGTTCTCCTGCGGATATCCTCATTTCTGACGAGATCACGGAGGAAACTCCAAGCATAGCCCTTTGGGTGCAGGATAGTACTGGCTAATATAAAGTGTATAGTACATACATATTCGCGAGATGGCTGACCAGAACCAGACTGCACAGCATGAATTTCTTTTTGTTTACGTCTGTTTAGTGCCCTTCTTAAGCAGTCGGGATTTTTGATTTTCTCTTCCACGAATTATGTACATCAATACATATAATAAATCTGTAGAAAAGTCGTTTTTGTATATCAAAATATTTCCAAAATAAAATTGCCAGGGTATTAAAGAAGAACCAACAGAATCAATTTCCAGCATTTTTGGAATTTTTGACTGTTTATCTGTTTGTCTGTTTATTTTTGGACGCAGCACGTAAAATGTACCAATGTAGATAACTTTTATGCGTAAAAATTGTTCATAATTTGAAGTATTACTTAGTTTCTGTTCCATTGCAATCGGTTCACTCTATCAAAAGTTAGATGAATTTAAAGTGTTCAAGAAGTAAAATATCGCAACACACGCAATTCAGATACTCGGACTGTTGAACTGCATATTCGATAGATGGCGTTGGGCATTTCGTGTCATTTTCTGAATGGCGATTTTAAGATTAACCGCGGAATAATTACCATAGAAAAAAATTGGTAGGTTGTTAGGGTCCCTAAAACCCGCCCACCGCGCCCCTACGCGGGGACGCAGCGAACCAGCAACATCCATCCATCCATCAACTTTCTATATCAGTCAACGATATACCTTCAACGGCCATTTCAAGTGTGGATAGAGTAAAAATAATAATTCGGGACCTAATGCACGAGACTAAATAATACGTTTTATGAGATTTTAGGTCTCAAATCTTACTACTAATGTCAATAATGACGTTGACGTGCGTGCAATGTGGTTTGTAATTTCACTGCTGCTATTACCCGTCTGAATAGCCTAATGATACACGTGGTGGCCTACTACACTTAAGGTTGCGAGTTCGAGTCAGCTATGGATAGGTAATTTTAAGCGGCTTTCCAAAAAGGAGGAGGTTCTATGTTCTAAATTATATTTTTTTTTTGTTTATGTTCACCAATATCTTCGTCTATTGAGGACCGATTTTAAAAATTATTTTTTGTTTGAAAGAGTATCTTCCCAAATTGGTCCCATTTTAATTTGGTGAAGATCTGATGTAGAACTTCGGAGATGTACAATACAACTCTTCACTAAATGACTGACTGACTGACTAATGATTGCTGCAATCGCATTTCTGTTTATTGTTTTTACCATTTCATAACATAACATCACGCCAGTACGCTCTAAAGAGGAACGCAGATTGTGTACAGGTCACATTGGTACATCCTCATTTCACCGGTTATGTTCAAGTTTCATGATATTCGGGTAATCTGTTCTGGCATTATAGGTATCTTACTAAAGAACTTGCCTATTAGGTACGCTGTTTTTGGTAGATACCAATTTTTTTCGTTTTGGACACCGACTTCTAAAAGGAAAGTTATTTTTCGCTTTGTAGTGTTATTATTTGGAAGTCGGTAGTATTTTTTTGAAAAAAGTTATTTTTATGTTTTCGTTTCGGTGTGGTGTTTTGTTGTCCTACTAAATGGTGCGCACCAAATCTGCTCTTTCTTTTTTTTGAAGTGCAGCAAACGCTCGATGTAGGTAGGTAGAAAGTTTAGTAAGGTAGGTAGGTCTCGGTAAGTAGGGTAGATATAGGTAGGTAAGTTAGTAGGGTAGGATAGGCAGTTAACGGGAGCTAAGCCGTGGGCAGAGCACAGTGACACTTACATGATTAAGACGACATTCGGTCTTTAGAACACCACATAGAAACAAACATACATACATATATACATAGACTGAAAAACACATTACCCTCCTTTGGCCATCGGGTAGTTACCAAAAATGTAGAGGTTTTTCAAACACCACGCCGTTAACACGGGTCTTTCGAAGACACAAACTTGGTTTAACACTATTGCTATCTTTCTTAATCACATGCCAAAAACAAAGTGTTCCACGTAAACGTTTTTGCAACATAACGTGGTTCTATGTAGATACGTACTATTTTTTTAAATATTATAGATAGGCTCGCGCTTGAACACTATCTCACCTGATGGTACGCGATGATGTGTTCGACGGTGTAGCACGCTTGTCTAGAAGCAAGTTCAGGTAACCTCTTGACTTAAAGAGCCCGAGGTTGTAGCTAACGGGAAACACAGCCTCCGGCAGGGGATTCTACTCCCTAGCTTTACGCATGATGAAAGTATTTCTAAAAGGTTTAGTGCGTTTGGGTGGGATGTTTACCATGTACTGATGGCGCATCGGCGTACGACTTGTAGTCCGATAATGAAACGGGCTAGGTGAAATTAGATCATTCATTTCCATCGCACATTACCCGAAATGCAACGGATAAAATGTAAGAAATATATAGTGAAGGTAAACCAACCAATTTACAAAGTTGAGTCTAGAAGACTCTTTATATGCGCCTATTACTTTTGGTTGGGTTACCCTTTTTAAAGTCTATTGTTTTGTACTGTTCGATGACGTCTGTCCTTGAAAATCGTTCTCTTGTGAAGCATGTGTTTTTACTACTTATTAAAACTACTATACTGAAATACTTCATAACCTTTCATTTACGTATCAATAGGTTATGGGCCCAGTGACCAAGTCAACCCAGTATAAGTTCCGAAATAAAGTGAAAAGACAAAATAATATTGTTGATCACGAGCAGGAAGGAAGGCAAGAGCAGCGATGGACGGTAACTTCAGCATCACTAAGTTGGAGGGACCCACAAACTGGCATGTTTGGAAATTTCAAGTGGGAGTCGTATTAAGAGGCCATGATTTATTGGATGTGGTCGAAGGAAAACTGGTAAAGACGAAAGAAAATGATAAAACGTGGGACACGAAAGATGCTAAAGCACAAACATTGATAGGCACACGTATAGTGACGAAGTTATGATACACATATTATGATGCAGCACGTCTGCTGAAATGTGAAAGACTGGTGTCAGATTTCAGGTTTCTGGCTTCTCGTAACGATTGTCAAAGATCTTCAAATGGTAGCCAGTACTGTTGCTGGAACGGCTTAACGAGCTTTCAAGGTACGAAGGAATCTCGCTATGTAAAGATGGTCACCCATCAACGGACCTACCTCGGCAAGCGTTGCTTAATCTTGAATTCTACCAGCTGGATTGCGTGACAAATTTAGGTGAAGGGATTTATTACAGTTTGGCTTAATTACAGTCAGTTTAGCTTGAAATAACGACGTTTTTTAAACAAATGAACTACATTTCCAATTCGTAATATTCATAATATGTCATCACACGCACAGAGTTGTGAACTCTGTGCGTGTGATGACATATTTTGTTTAGTGTGGACTGCGTGACCATAAACAAAATTTATGTCATTTTTACTGTCAAAGATTGCAGTCATCTTCATCAAACTACATAACCACACTAAAATGATATCTAACAGTTCTGTTAGATTGTTTGCGGTGAGAGTTGATACGTCGGTGATAGTTAGATTTTGCCTTATTTTGTATCGGTTTGATTCTCTACATGCGAATGTATATATCATGCATAGCATACACAATCATATGTTTTTGATACAGGTACAAAATAAGATTTTTGGGAGTAGCCTACGGATTTAGCTAAAGCCGCTTACAATGATTTATTAACTTATTTTTCGATACTCACTGATTTTTGAGCGTTTCGTCCATGCAAAATCGATTGTTTCTTTTTTGTGTAATACACGTATGCACAGTGTGTGTACAGTACTTTACGTTTGTATAATCTATTTTTTATAAGAATTCCGTGCCACTACGGCGGCAACTGGAATCCTGTTACTACGTGTTACAAGAAGTGTGGTTCGTAGCACAGTATAGCCAAAGGCCTGACTAGATTTAAGTAGCTATCTAGATAGATACGATGATGTAAGTAGATATGCTAGATACCGTAGACACAACAACCACGTTGTGTTGCTTATAAAAATTAATTGCACAAAAAAATATGCTGCACTTTGTTTTTGGCATGTGATTAGGAAAGATAGCAATAGTGTTAACAGCGTGGTGTTTGAAAAACCACAATATTGTTTTTTTGAATTGAATAATCTTGTTTTTTTTTTTATAACATATTAATGGAAAACTCGCCGAAAAATAGGTTCAAATATTCTAAAGTTCAATCCTTAAGTTGGTGTAAAGGGGTGACCTAGTTTGATGATTGTTCATCCATCATATTTCAGGGGATGGATGACATTTGAGATTCCGGTAGACCACGACCTGGAATAGGACATAGGTTACCTAGTTTTACCTTTTAAACTACTTTTCACATTAGTGAAGTCGCGGGCAAAAGCAAGTTGATAATATTCACTGTAATTCGTAATGTATATGGCTATATAATAAAAGTCAAAATTTACAATAAAAGAAGTTTATTCCATGTTTAAAAGAGTAACCGTGGCATTCCTTGCCGGTTCTTCTCCATAAGAAACGACCAACCCGAACCATGCACCTTTTGTCGACGTTTTATAAGTGCCCAGTAGGCCAAAGCGAAAAAAAAAAGGTTTTTGATTTTGTGTTTTTAATAATTCACCTCTTAAATCGGAACTTATTCATCTTTGTAAACAACATCATGACATTCATCTTTTCCAGATCTCCTTGCATTCACCATAATCGGTTCTGGCAGTGCCGCTAAGACATCCTGCTTGAAAACCCCTACGATTTTTATGTTCTGGCACACAAATGTTACCCACTCTTACAGTGTTTGGAATACAACCGGCTTGCATGCCAGATTTCCTCCAGATCTTCTTACATTCACCATAATCGGTTCTCATGGTCCCAGGAGGACACAAGTCGCCTTTTAGTACTTCCATTATAATACGTCTGTTAGAAATGAAGTCTTCCTGATCATCGCTGTCGTGATCTATCTGACAGTCGATACTCCCCATGTTGATAACTAAAACAAGAAGAACTAGTAACTTCAACATTCTCAATTTCTTCCAAAAGTGTTTCAATAGAATCTTGTCGGTCCTAAACGATCACTGACGACTTCACGGTGGAGTTGCATGTTATATGAATCCAGCACCGACCGTATCCATTTAAAATTAAATCAGTTCAACACGTTCTAACTTGCAATTATTTGAATTCATCTGATGTTTTGATCTATACGAGTATGTTATAGGAAATGTATGAAATCAAAAATTCTATATAATTCCTAGGAAATCTATAGAATTTCTAAAATCTCGAGATTTTTATATTATTGTATTTTGATATTGTTATAAAGAAAATCAATAGCTGCTTAGTTTGTGTGTCAAAGTTCTTATAATGTAAGTTTAAAAAATGTATTCAAGTAAGTGAAATATTTGTAATTTCTTATTGAGAAATAAATTTCTTTAACCATAAATCGATCGGGAACGTATGAAATAAATTATATTTCACACATTTCCTAGGATTTCTATAGAATTCCTAAATGGCAATAGGAAAGCTGTTAAAACACCGCCCGTTAGGAGTAAACGAGAATGCGTGCAAAAGTTCCAAATGTCTTTCGTAGGTACCATTTTTTTGCGCTATGGACACCGACTTCCAAAAATAAAGTTATTTTTCACTTTGTAGTTTTCTTATTTGGAAGTCGGTAGAATTTTTTTGTAAAAAAGTTTTTTTTTGTTTTTCACATTTTAGTTGTACCTACCTAATAGGCAAGTTTTTTAGTAAGTTACCTTAATGCCAGAATAGATAACCCGAATATCATGAAACTAGAACATAACCGGCGTAATGAGAGATCTGCGTACCCCTTAAGAGCGTACTGGCGTGATGTTATGTTATGAAATTTCAATAAACAGACATACGATTGCAGCAATCCCGAGAGATTTGCCGTTATTTATTGAAGTTCTGTCTTATATCTTCGAAGTTCTTCATCAGATCTTAACCAAATTAAAATGCGACCAATTAAGGAACAAACCCAATTAAAACAAAAAAATAATTTTCAAAATCGGTCCCCAATTGACAGAGATATCGGTGAACATAGACAAAAAACAAGCATGAAGTCGGATATAGAACCTCCTCCTTTTTGGTAAGTCGGTTAAAAACTGCTATATTCACCAAAATAATAACTTACCACTAGCTTTTGCCAGTGGCCTTACCCGCGTGAAAAATGTTTTTGTTCCCAAGGGAACATTATACCGGGATGAAAAGTGTCCTATTCCATACTATACTCTATCTCTGTGAACAAAATTCATCCTGATCCGTTCAGCCATTCTGGCGTGATTGATTAACAAACATCAAATTATCCATCCGCCTACCCAAACTTTCGCATTTATAATATTAGTACGAGTAGGAAGTAGGATTACTGAAGTTCATTTTTTTTTATTGTCAATAGGCTCGCGCTTGACCACTATCTCACCTGATGGTAAGCGATGATGTGGTCGACTGCGAAGCACTCTTGCCTAGAAGTAACCTATTCACTCTTGACTTAAAGACCCCTAAATTGTAGCTATCGGGAAACACAGACTCCGGCAGGGAATTTCACTCCTTAGCTGTACACATAATAAAAGTGTCCCCAAAACGTTCATAAACAATGAAAGCACCGAACATTGCTGTAGCGAAAAGTTAAACATGATTGAAGGACGAATTAACTTTGCCTTTGGAAAATTGTTGTTCCCATACATAAGTCGCGATTAGTTTACCAAAAGCAGTCCCCGAATATATTTGGGCGCCGCCAATCTGGTCAGGTTTAATGCTGCTAAAATCCTTGCGTGTCTGTTTTCCGCTAAAAACAGCGAATTTCAGCCGGCTCCAACTTTCCGTCATATAACCGTGCCAATAACGGACCATCTTGACTTTCTTGGCGTTACATTGGCATCGAATCTCAATTTTGGCCCATACATTGAGGCAAAGGCTCAGCTGGCTGCCAAAAAGTTAGAGATCCTTGCAAAGATGAGAAGGTAGGTACGCCGGAACAGCTGGTCAACTTGTATCAAGTTCAAGTTGGATCATGCATGGAGTACTGTTCTCATCACTGGGACGGTTCTGCCAAATACTAGCTTGATACGTTTGAGTCAACCAGACCTATCCTACCCATACGCACAAAACATTTTGGGAACACTTTTAGTATGCGAATAGCTAAGGAGTGGAATTCCCTGCCGGAGTCTGTGTTTCCCGATAGCTTTCTTTAAGTCAAGAGTGAATAGGATTTTTCTAAGCAAGCGTGCTTCATCGACGACCACATCATCGCTTACCTAGATAGTGGTCAAGCGTGAGCATATAGATTATAAAAAAAAAGCAAATAAGTTTGTTATCGCATTTTTTTTTGTGATTTTGGCACAAATTAGATTTTTTTTTTGGCCCTGTGAATTGCAACGTCTATTGTTCATAATATATGATTACCAAAAAACAGTAGGCAATTTTTCATTTTAAATGGTAGATAGTTTTGTAAAAGTCTAATAAATTCGCGAAATCCTAATAAAAAGTGTTTTGTGCATAATTTCCAGATAAGGACGTCAATATCGTAAAAATGCATGTACTTATTAAAACGTTTTTAATGTTTACGTGAAGAAAAAAAAACCGTGGAAGTAATCAAATACGCTTGTATTAAGTTTTTTTTTTATCCACTTATAGAGGTCACTTTTCATAGTAAAATACAAAAAAAATCAACGTGAAAGGAAATGTAGTTTTAGGTTGCTTTCCAGTTCTATATAGTCTATGCTTGTCAGTTTGACACGAGGGATGTTCTCATTCTGTAAGTTCTTAGTTACTAACAGTAAGGTATCGACAGACTTAAGTTATTTTATCTCGTATATTTACTCAAGCACTAAAACAAGTAAAATAAACTCACTCGATATTGAAGACGACTGTAAGGCCCGTCCCTATCTGACACAAATTGATGGACAACTGTCAAGGTATAATGAGAAACGTTTGTTTTGAATTGCGTTATAAGATATTACTGATTAGATTTATTGCAAGACTATAACATCTTCAAGTTCAAAATACACTTCAAAATATTTTTGTATTAATTGTCAAGCCAGATTTCAAAAACGCTCTGGAAATGGGGCGCTCTGGGGGATGACCATAAGCACTTAGGTTATTTTGAGTGAGTGTAAGGGTAACCCCTCTGGTATGATCAATTGAACGCGTGGAGTTTTATTTTGATATGAGATAAGATAGTACTGATGTACACCAATTTAAATTAAAGATCATATGGATCAAATTAACTAACTTTTCCTTACTAGATATTATGCATTACGACCCCTGGTGCTACGCTTTTAAAATCGATTATCTCCTTTGCGGTTTTCGCATTTTTCTTTCGTCGTGCTATAAGACATTGATTCTGGTCAAATTGTATGATTCTAGGTCATCGGGAAGTACATAATGGATTTTGATTCCCTTCCGAGTGTCAAAATACTAACAAATATGCGACTTACTCAAATTAGAGAACAGTAACAGATAGCGCCTACGGAACACGAGAGAGCAGCCACAATGCAAATACAAATTTAAAAACGAATACAAACTCGCGCTAGTACGATACTACGCGTCGCAAGTGCTTTCTTATTTTATGCTAAAAAATCCCGTCTTAAATTTTTAAACATTGTAAAAGTTGCTCCCAAAAAAAAAAGAAGAAAACGGAATATCTTTCCGCAGGTAACTATTGTTTGATTTACTCACTAATATTTACGGAAAACAAAAAAAATTGGCAGTCGTTAGTTGTTTTTTATTTATTTAATTAAATTTTTTATTTAACCATTTATGCACACACACTTACTATACAGACAAGTAGAAGACACAGAAAAATAGTTACATAGGTGATGCTTATTTCTATAGAAATCTCTTCCAGCATACCTGCGAAAGGAAATATGAAAAAATAGAGATGTAGACAAAACGATTTATAACTAAGTAATAACTATTAAGCAATACCGATAACAAATTAAATATACCTAATGTCATAATAATAAATACAAACATATTTGTGAAATAAATACTAAAACAATAAATGCTAATACCTATCTAAATATATAGAAATAATAATACATAATTATGCAACTATGGCGGAATGGAAAGTGGTCTTTCACTCTTCTTTTAAAAACTACAAGAGTTTGGCAGTCGCTAATGTCAGGCGGTAGAGAGTTCCACAATCGCACGGCGTACACAGTAAAAGAGTAGGAGTAGAAGTCTGTAGTGTGGGTAGGGATATTAAGGAGATTTTTAAGACCTGCAAAGTGCATCGGAAGGACGGGAGTAGGAAAAGCGTTCACGGAGATAGGAAGACGTTTTAAGATTATGAAGGATGTTAAATAATAGACACAATATGCGAGAGTTCCTGCGAAGTCGAATAGGGAGTCACTGGAGTAACTTGCGAAAATCTGAAAATTCATCATACTCGTACTTTTTAAGGTTGAAATCTAAACGAATACATACATTTTGCAAACGCAAAAGTTTATTTAAAAGCTCCTCGGTGGCATCCAAATAACAGGCGTCGGCGTATTCGATGTTGGGCTGAATGAGTGTTTAGGCAAGGGAAATTTTGGTTTTTATGAGCAAAAAGCTCTGGAGGCATTTCAGCAAATGGAACGAGTAGTGCACTTTGCGACTGACCTCAGCGACATGGACAGTCCACGACAAATAGGAATCCATGATTACCCCCAGATTTCTAGCCGTCTTAGTATACCCAATCTGTAATCCATTCAACCAGAGTGGAGACAGCGACGCAACATTAAGCGTGTTCAGCATATGCCTGCCGCCGATAACCATGGTCTGAGACTTCCTAGGGTTGATTTGCAGCCCAAAGGACTGCGATCACTGCCCAATCAACTCCAAGTCACTGTTTACGGCAGACACGACAGATTCCGCATCATAACTAAGAAAATGATGATATAGCTGGAGATCGTCAGCGTAGAGATGGAAGTTACATACAGGATATGATTCTAGTAACAGTGTTAATAAAAATAGAAAAGAGAAGAGGAGAGAGAATGCCACCCTAGGGCAACCGCAAAAGTAAGAGAGCACCAATCCGAAGAACACTCATCAAGGCGTACCCGTTGCGAGCGGCCTCTGAGATAGGAGTCTAACCAATCAATAATGGAAGAGGAGAAATTGAAAGATTTAAGGATCTCAAGAAGGATATCGAAGTCAACAGAGTTCAAGGCACTGCTGAGGTAAATTTGTTGTTGTTGTTGTTGCCAGTTTTCATTGAAATATGTAATATGTGCATGGGGCGTGGACAGATCGATTAATTTATACATTTATATATGAAAATTTAGTAACTAATATGCCATTGTTTTAGTGGTTCAGTATCAGAAATAGAACACCTTTCCAGTAATTGTACAAAACCTTTTTTTATTCGATTTGAAATCAGCAAAATATGGACATATTCTTTTCGTATATAATTCAATGACCTGCTAGCTCGCGGCGGGAATATATCAGGGATGCGGGGTACCCTGGAGGGGGGATAAACGTACTGTACCTTCGCGCGTTCCTGTTTTCCATAAAATGAATTTCAAATTAAACATCTTTCGTTGGCGATACCTTTATATTGTCACAATTTTTTGAATATTTTGAATTATGTAGGTATGTTTTTAATTTTAATAAAATACATTTAAATATGCACAGTATAAAAATGTCCAAAAAGCATTATTAAGTATTTTTTTCTGTGTTAGATATATTAATAATAATCATTAAGTGAATAATATTTAGGATTTATTATGTTTTAATTAATTTGAAAACCATTATTCTATCCAAATAATACTTAAGAACCAATATTGCAAAAAAAAAACGTTTACATTGTAACATTAATATTCATGAGAAAAATCGCCAAAATTTGTGTTTTTCCCAACATCTGGCATTCTTGCTCACACAGACGTATGTATCCCTACAGTGCAGCTCCTCGCTTTAACGCACACATAAATAAATAGCGGTACCGCTCCGTGTTGCGCGGGTGCTATTTGTTTCATTTCTCTAATCTGAGACGTAGCATATATATATATAAATGCATATACATAAATAAATAAATATATATATGGTCGTATCATTGGATTGCGTTAATTTAGAAGATTATTTTTTTCACAGCTCCAAAGGATTGCAGACTTGAATTCTCAAGTTATATTCATGACCTTCATTTCAACTTGGTATACCACGCATTCCTAAACAAAATGTCTTGACGGATGGAATACCGTATTTTAATTTATGTAAGTAAAAATGTATGGACTTCGATATGTTTTCCTATACTTGTGCTTTTTGTCAAATGTCATGATTCTAGGTCAACGAGAAATTGGTTTTGATTCCTTTGTGATTCGTCGAATGTGCGAAATAAGCGGCCGTATCTTTTGATTACGTTGATTTGATGTTTGGTTTTTTCACAGCTCCAAGAAAATACAGAGCTAAGTATATGATAATAATTTCAGTATGATACATCCATGCGTTTCAGAGGAATATGTTTTGGCACACGGATAGACAGACAATAAAGTGATTCTATAAGGGTTACTTTTTTCTTTTTGAGGAACGGGAGCCTAAAAACACCCACGTCTTACTAAAAATGGCCTCAACCTGGGTAGAAATAACCTAAAAATAATCATAGGGACAATAACGGGCCACACCCTTCTAAACAAACATCTATTCAACATAGACGACAGTGAGATCGCTCCGTGAAGCCTGTGAAGATCCCCAGGAAGTTTCTGTGCTTTTGGACGGAGCTAGGCTGGCTATGTTAGCCAGTACCACACGCACAACAGACCAATTGGGGTCTAAGTGCGGAAAAGGGAGTCCCTACCATTACAAGAAATATTTGTATCTAGAGCATGTAGTGCCAACATGTACTAGCTGCTTGGCCCACGTATGTATTATTGTATTTATGTGTTGGAAGGCGTTTTTTTGTTTAATTTTATAGTTTTGACATAGGACTGCCAAAGGCTGATTAAGCTATAAAACATAATGATTGTAACAAGTTTTATATTTTAACGTAAGCATCACTAAATTATCTATGATTTCTAGTGTTCTAAGTGGATAAGTGTAAAGATTTATAAATGCTATGTTTTTATGATATACTAGAACTTCGCCCGCGACTTCATTCCCATGATCCTTATTTTATCCTACAGATGACTTGTTATGTGCAGTTAGTTAAGGCAGCTAAGCAGCAAAAATAAACTATAACTGCACAGCACAAGTGGGAGTACTATGTACCAACTGTAAATCTACCATTTACTGTACGCATTATGTCGTTCATAGCCTTGAAACTGCCCTAGCAGTTAAAAGTGTGTCTCTGTGAAAATATCTCTCTGATGGTGGCACATATGTTGGGTCATTCGGTTCCCTCCATGATGCTTGAGCCAAGACATGCGTCATGCGTCTTCAATTTTGTTTCTTTTTTGCGGGTAATTCAAAAGTTCTTTAATGGTTTAGTTAAAATAATATATTCTCATTTTGATTGCTTTTATTTTTGATTTTGCTTATTATAAAAATCTTATGTTGATAAAACCCGGTACGTAGGACCAACGATGTAAGATAAATTGATGACACAAGTTGTAAGTTAGAAGAAAAGCCCTTTTAATTTTGTTTTTAATGTTTAAAAATAAAGATCATTTTTCTTCATTGGTTATTGTTATATAGTTAATACAAATATCTCCTATCCTCCTATTCGGTTTGTCACATTCTTCCTTAGATCTTCTGTAAGGTACCGGCATGACACCAGGCACACAACGGACGCCAACTTTCACAAAGTTCGGTGGACACGAGTTAGATATATCTACGAGACGTCTATTAGGCGGGTAGTCATGCTTGTCATAGTCAACCTGACAGTCGATACTTCCCATGTTGACTACTAAAACAAAAAGAACTAGTATCTTCAACATTCTTTGTTTCTATCAAAAGCGTTTCAAAAGATTTATGACTCCAGAAGATCACTGACGATTTGATGACGGTGTTGCATTTTATATAAATCGACCAACAACCATATCCATTTAAAATTAAATTAATTCGATGCGTTATAATTTGCCATTATTTGAATTTGTAATAATTTAATATCCTTAAAAATCAACCTAAAAAAAAATATATATTATGTCCGTTGCACAAATAGCTAACTAGTAAGTAAATAGGTACCAAGTAAGCTAAAGGATATCTAAATAATATTTTAGTTACAATGGGGGAATCGCATTGCCAATACATGAAAATCTTTGATGAATGAAAAAAATAAACCGCCACATCGGGTAGAAAAAAAAAGAAACAAAAAAGTACATGACTTAAAATCAAAGTAGTTTTTTTCAAATAATCCTAAGAGGTACTTTTGAATTGTTCTTGTAGGACTTGCCATAAGTAATCCCAGTTGGCACAGTCGAAAGCTTTGCTATAGTCGACGAAACATATTATCACTGGCGTATGAAACTCGTATGCTTTCTCAATGAGCTGCCTGACATTGAGAATCTCATCTCGAGTGCCCTTGCCCTTTACAAAACCTGCTTGCTCCTGCGGAATTTGCTAATCCAGGTAGTAGCTGATGCGACTGTTAAGAATATGGAGCAAGATTTTGCTGGCATGTGAGATGAGGGACAAGGTTCGATAATTGCCGCAGGTCTTGGTTAACCCTTTCTTGTGCAGCGGAAGACTTACGGACTTCGACCAGTCCTGCGCCCAATCACCGTTTTGCCAGACGTGTGAGCAGATCTTGGAAAGTGTCACTACACCCAAGTCACCCATAGCTTTAAGCACTTCTGCTGTTATTTAAACTTCATGTACAATGGTGATACATAGGCGGACTTAATGCAGCAAGTGGTCGCTTCCTAGCGCCTTCTTCACCTTAAGAGACCGCAGAGCAGTAGATACTTCGGATTGAAGAATCATGGGTTGCAGTTCCAGATCCCCCCAGTCCTGGATAGCCTCGGGCGTTTAATGTGGATGTGTGTACAACTGCGCACAGTAGGCACGCCATCTCTCGGCAATGTGGTCGAGCTCGTGTAGCACAGTGCCATCGGCATCTTCTATGACCCATGATTTAGCTTTGAACTATTTGGAAAGGACTCTAACTTTCTTAAAAGGTCTGCAGTTTGTAGCTTTTTCGAATGTCTCTCAATGTTGCTGCAGATGCCCTCAATGAAGTTGTTCCTTTCGTGGCGACAACTGGCTTGGATAGCTTTGCCAAGCTCGGCGTATTCAAACATTATTGCACGATCCTGCAAACCCCTAGTTTTTTAGTCCTTTCTACGCTGAATGAGCTCCCACGAATTATCGGAGATCCAGCATTTTTCTTCTGCTCTGGCTTCTTCTTAGAGACCTGGTCCAGCGAATCGTTGATATAGCCTTTCAAGTGTCCCCATGGAGCATAAAACCAATCTATTTAGCGACAAATAGCATGAATGTGTCAATTGAATTATTTTGAGTATTATGTCAATCCTAAACTCCAAATTGTGCCAGTTCCATAGTAGGGTACCTAAAGTACCTTACTATGGAACTGGCACAATTAGTAGTCATGGTGAACCAAAACTAAAAGGAGAGAAATAAAAACTTTTTCGCAAAAAAAAATAACCGACTTAAAAACAAAACACTAAAAAGTGAAAAATAACATTCCTTTCGGCAGTCGGTGTCGCAAAACGATAAAAAAATGAGATACGAAAGATAAAGAATATGATATTTATTTTTAGGGAATATATAAACGCAATTTAAAAATAATGTTTTATACCATTCCCCCTCTAAAAAGCTATTTTATTCACTGAAAACAGTGAAAGCACTTTTAATCACTGTTTTGGTGTTTGAATTTAGAACACACCAATATATATTATATTCTACCTCCATCTCAATGCTACACAACCTCCTTGCGCATAAAATACTCGATGCAAACTTCTTGTGCAAAGAATATTCGACTTCCAAACTCTTTCGTCGATTTAATTTTGAGTTTGTTTATATTTAGGATTTTAATAATAATGTTTCATCTAGGATATTTAGTGAATACTTATTTGGATTGTAATTCTAATATTAATTGCATTGGTGTTTAATTAATTATAATTATGTAACGTAACGGAGGTGGTCACTGGCGTTTGAAACACAACTAGCTCAGCTTAAATTTACAAAAAATGTGAAACCCTGAGGTTTCACTTTTTTGTAAATTTTGAAGGTAATTAACCATTTATTTATTTATTATTATCCCTTGTGCTTTTTGCTTAAATCTTTTTTTTTTCTCGTAGTCATGGTATAAAATATGGTAAGCAACTCTTGAATAAAATGGATTTATATCGAGGGCCATGAATCACTCGCGTCGCTCAGGATTCTAACACTTGAATCACTCGCTATGCTCGTGATTCAGTTTTTAGAATCCTTCACTTGTTCGTGATTCATCTATGGCCCTCGCTTTAAATCCGTCCTTTATTCACTAGTTGCATAATATACTATTTACACTTTAAAATGGTTGGCTTTAAAATAATTGAATGAGCTACAAAAATAATTGTTTCCACTACTACTATTTTTTTTTAATATATATATATATATATAATGGGTTTGCTCTTGACTCTAGTCTATGTCAGAGGTGACAGAGACTAAGTCGGCGATGGAGTGAGTTTACCCAGAAGAAGCCTATTAACTCTAACTTTGAAGAGATTCGGGTTGTATGCGTTCGGATACACAGACGCAGGCAGTGAGTTCCACTCTTTTGCTGTGCGTATTATGAAGGATGTAATATTATTATTATAATATTATTATTATAATATTATTATATATTAAATAATAATATAAGCTACGTACCGGCTGGGCAATTCCATAATTATGTTCAAGGTTTCATAATTAGGGCACCCCAACACGTATAGTTTATGTTCGGAGGAGATGTCATATCCTTCATGTTAGGTTACTTTAGGCCCTGCAGACTGCGCTGGGCTCCTATTTCGAGTGTGTTGCTTGTATAGTAATCTTTCTTACCTATTCTGACATTTCAATGTGCGTTCATAAACTAACTGGTTTCGGAGTTGGTTTCCGACACATTTATAGAGCAAACCATTATTTTAGTAGGTATTTTAATTATGTTGTAAATGAAATTATTACTTTATAGTGTATATTTATTTTGTAAATTTGGTTCATGTTTATTAAAGTGGACATATTAAATTATAAACGAATTATTATTTTAAAGTGCTGACATACAATTTTATAGCTATTAACGTCAAATTTAAAAACCAAAGAAGTAACAAGCTTAAAATCACATTGTATTGCATGAAATTGTTTGTGTAATTATAATGAAGTCTCTCAATGTAAAATACAAGCATGCAATTAGACTAAAAACTAAACCAAACTAAGTTGAAAAAAGGCTAGATGGGTCGTATCGATAGAATTGTAGATAAATTGATTCGTTATCACTGCTATATCGAACGCATAATTTGCATGAATAATTTAAATAAATTACCATTGCTGAAATCAATTCAAACAATTGAATATTATGATGTGTCGAAATGATTTAATTTTAATTGTGTACGGTTTCTACTTGATGTATGAGTATATAGATATGCAACACCCCCATAAAATCGTCAGTCAACATTTTAGAACAGTTTTGAAGTAAATAGATAATGTTGAAGCTACTAGTTCTTCTTGTTTTAGCTATTAACATGGCAATTATCAACTGTCAGATAGACCTTCAGGACAAAGATGATCAGGAAGACTACATTTCTAACAGACGTATTATAATGCAAGTACTAAAAGGCGACTTTTGTCCTCCTGGGACCATGAGAACCGATTATGGTGAATGTAAGAAGATCTGGAGGAAATCTGGCATGCAAGCTGGTTGTATTCCAAACACTGTAAGAGTGGGTAACGTATGCGTACCTGAAGATTTACCACGTGAATAAAAGTTACATCCTGCACCATGTCGGGTTTTCTTGACCTTGATTACTATCCAGAAATATAAAGTGTGTTTTTTTATTATTTGTATGTTTTTTTTTGTGTGATTAGTATTTTTATATATTATTTATAAAAATAAAGCAAATTAATCAAGAACAATAAAAAAAATTAATACCCTTAGATAATAAATCATTAAAAAAAAAAACTACCTACTTCTAAATTATAAATCTACAAAGTGAAATAAAAAATCTTTAAAAAAAAAATACTACCGACTTCCAACTAAAAACACTAAAAAGTGAAAAATAACTTTCTTTTTCGAAGTCGGTTTCTTTGGTAGGTACCAATTTTTTTCGTTATGGACACCGACTTCGAAAAAGAAAGTTATTTTTCACTTTGTAGTGTTTTTAGTTGGAAGTCGGTAGTATTTTTTTTTTAGAAGATTTTTTATTTTTCACTTTTTTGTTGTACCTATTAAGCAACTTGCCTTTAGTGAGGTACTTATAATGCCAGAATAGATTATCCGAATGCCATGAAACTTGATCATAACCAGTGAAATGAGAGTGTATCAAGGTGAACTGTACACATCTGCGTACCCCTTTAGAGCGTACTGGCGTGATGTTATGTTATGAAATGGTATAAACAGACATGCGGTTGCCGCAGTCCTTAATCATATCTTCACCAAATTAAAATGGGTCCAATTTCGAAATATACTCTAACAAACAAAAAAAGAATTTTCAAAATCGGTCCACAATTGACGGAGATATCGGTGAACATACACAAAAAGAAAAAAAATAATAATAATAAAAATAAACATATAAGAAGTCGAACATAGAACCTCCTCCTTTTTGGTAAGTCGGTTAAAAATAACTTTATTTTTGGAAGTCCGGGTCTTTCGTAGGTACCATTTTGTTGCGTTATATACACTGACTTCCAAAAATAAAGTTTTTTTTCACTTTGTAGTTTTATTATTTGGAAATCGCTAGTTTATTTTTGTAAAAAAGTTTTTTACTTTTCACTTTTTAGTTGTACCTACCTAACAGGCAAATTGTTTAAAGTAACTTTAACGCCAGAATAGATAACCCGAATATCATGAAACTTGAACATAGCCGGTGATATGAGAGATCTGCGTATCCCTTAAGAGCGCACTGGCGTGATGTTATGTTATGAAATGGTATAATCAATAAACAGACTTGCGATTGCAGCAATCCCGAGAGATTTGCCATATTTGTTGAAGAGTTCTGTCGTAAATCATCGAAGTTCTTAATCAGATCTTCATCAAATTAAAATGGAGACCAATTTCGCAACATACTATACTTCTACAAAAAAAAATTTTCAAAATCGGTCTACAATGACGGAGACATCGGTGAACATACACAAACAATAAACAAACATGAAGTCGAACATAGAACCTGCTCCTTTTTGGTAAGTCGGTTAAAAATACAAAACACTTAGCCCAGTAGAAATCGAAACTAATTTAAAAAAAGAAAATACAACGTCCACCATAAAACCTCCTCCTTTTTGAAAAGTCAATTAAAAAAGCTAAAATTGCTAAGCATCATTGTAGTTCTGATTTTTAGGTATGTTGTATGGACCAGTTAGATAGTGAGAATCCAAATTGACAACTTCGAAACTCGTGCTCGCTGTGCAACATGCGAAAACCTAACATAACTTGGGAAGTATTTCACTTTTTGCTCTAAAAGTTATTTAACCTAAGCGTTTTTCGAAAAGTAAAATAGCATACTTAAAAAGTTCATTTAATTTGCAACAATTTCAGCTCAACCGCGATTCTATAAATCCTAGTATGAACCCAGCTATGACCTTCTCAATTTCATAATCTTCAAATGTAAGAAGGGATACAGGCTATGATTTTGAGAATGTGTGTTGGGTAAATCGTTGTAAATCGTTGTAAGTTGCTAGTGGGATTAGGTCGCAAGAATTCATTACCCAACTAGTTGGGTTCCTTCTCTTCTCTCTTTCCAAGCCAGGAAAACCGCCTGCTTTAAATATATCCAGCTTTTCGTCTCGTTGTTCTGACAGCAGAGCTCGGTCGCTCTGGTCATCATCATCATCATCATTTCAGCCGAAAGACGTCCACTGCTGGACATAGGCCTCCCCCAGGCGTCGCCACATTGACCGATCCCGTGCGTCTCGCATCCAGCGCCTTCCCGCAACCTTAACCAGGTCATCGGTCCACCTAGTGGGAGGCCTTCCAACGTATCGTCTTCCGGTTCGCCGCTCGGTTCGGTCGCTCTGGTACTGACTGGTAATAAGACAGTGGTTTTATTTTGACGACAACAAGATCGCGGCGAAAGTGCTAGTTGATACTTATACTCGTACTTATCTTTACTTATATTATATAGAGGAAAGATTTGTATTTTTGTATGTAACGAGTAAACTTAAAAACTACTGCACCGATTTCAATTATTTTTTATTTTTCATCCCTGTATTGTTTTTTTTCTTTTTTTTTACTTTTGATGGGTTTGCTCTAGACTCTAGTCTAGGTCAATGACAGAGACAGAGTCGACGATTTGGAGTATTTCCACGGGAGCGGGACCTATGCGGGTGAAACCGCGAGGCATCCACTAGTTTATTTATAAAAGATGCTCACAGCTTTAACACATTTATTTACATAACATCATACCTGTATTCCCTGAAGGGTTAGGCAGAGATGAACTTATAGAACCCACATTTCGCCAGTTATGTTTAAGTCTCATGTATTTGTGCCTATGCTATCAACCGGGCACAATACCAGACTTCAGGCATATTCAGTAGCATACTGAAAAATGCCAGATGGAAAAACCCAAAAACACTTTGTTCGACCCCGGAAACGAACCCAGGACCTCTTGCTCGGGTCGCAGATAAATTTGAAAGAGAGTTACCGCGGCCCTGTCACATACAACTGAAGGAACACGGGCGGGTTTTAGTCAGTAAAACTCTGACACTCTCGCCCACTTCACCTACACCGGGAGAAGTCAATGGATGATTGCCAAAAAACATTCTTTTTTAAATGGGCCTTGCTCAGCAGTAGCAGTTGAGACTACTAGACTAACAGGACAGTCACATTCATTAAAATTCAACATAAGCCTAATCCCTGTTATAGCAGTACAATTAAACAATGCACCAAGCCAGTAGCTCCCTCTCTGTAAGTCATACATCCTAAAAGGCGCCGTTTCAAGAAATTTTTCACAAGTTACATTTCATTTTACATTTTGTTCTGAGTTCGGTTCCAAGTTTTTTAAATTATGTGCGTGGTTTTTGTTATGTGCTGAGTGTCTTGAGTGGGTATGGCTTTGAATTTTCTCTCTACGCGACAAACGCTCTGAAAACTCATAGAAATTGTGTGTTATATAGAAGGGCTCTACATATACTATATTGCAAAACACGAGTTTTAAAGGGTCAATGTGTTACGGATCGAAAAGCGGCCAAAGAAACTCATTGGGAATGAGGCACTGGTCGAGTCAAAGCTACAGAGCCTTGTACATCAATGCCGAGTTGACAGCTAGGTTTTGTAGGTACCTGTGTGACCGCTGGCCACGTTTTTTTTTTTTTTTGCATTTTCTTGCATTTGCATTGAAGGTTCTTCTTCGTCGTGATGCAATACCGTAGGCGTACCACAGGGGGACGTTCTATCTCCTCTTTTTTTCTCTTTTCATTTATATTTCCAATAACCTTCTCTCTTCCTACCATCTCTACGCTGACGATCTGCAAATATATTCTCAAGCTCCGGTAGATGAATTGTCTGTGGCAGTTAATATTATCAATAAGGAGCCCATGGAGTCAGGGTTAATTCTGCGAAGACTCAAGTCATTGTTACGCTAAAGAGTTAACTGGTCGCAGCTCCCCCGGAGCTATTATACAGCGACTCAGTGAAAGGTCTGGGTATTTTCGTTGATAAAGAGTTTTCGTAGAGTCCTCAGCTGCAGGAGGTTAGCTGCAAGGTGTCTGCGGGGTCTTTGCGCAAACTGCGCAATTTCTTTCCAACTGCTACCAAAACTGTGCTTGCCCAATCCCTCCTTCTCCCAAACCTCGATTATGCAGATGTCAGTTATTTAGATTTAACTGAAGTGCAGCTAGATAAGTTTGAGCGACTCCAAAACTTTTGCATTAGATTCATATTTGGTTTACGCAAATATGACCTTAATATGTCTCTGAATGTCGTACTAAGCTCAAGTGGCTGCCAATCCGCCTTCGCCGGAATACCCAAATTTTATCATTATTCTACAGTGTTCTGTTTATCCCTACAACCCCCTCTTATCTCACAGAACGCTTTAAGTTTCTTAATGACACACATTCTAGACACTTGAGATCGTCAGAAAATTTGAGACTTTTGATGCATGTTCATTCTACTAAATTCTACAATAAATCGTTCACGGTCCAGGCTGTGCGATGGTGCAATGAGTTGCCGATGTCAGTAAGACAAGCCCAGTCACTGGCATCTTTTAAAAATCTTGTTAGGAACCATTTCCTTTCTCTTTAATGCTTTACTGTTTCTATCTAATTTCTTATATCATTGTTCAACTCTTCTTAGAAATTTTTTAACATGTAATATTATTTAAGTATTTTATATATCTATATAATTTTTAAGGATTAATATTTTTTAATTTAGCAGTACACCTTATGCTACCCCCTGTTTTATCTTTAGTCCATCCAAAGGTTGTCTGGTCCAAAGGTGGTCTTATAGCTGTCAGCGATAAGACCGCCTTTGTACCATAGTATTAAGTTGTTTTAAATGTGTAGTTTCTTTTCTTCGGTCTTATATCGGTTACATTTCAGAGAGTGTGCGATGGAATTGCATGACCTAATTCTGCCTAGCCCGTTTCAGGTTTTCTTATGTTACTACGTATTGTAGGTTTAACAGAAAGTTCTAGATTACTAAATTTTGATATTTAGAACAAAGTTTTCTTGGTGACAAGACCACCTCGGAAAAATGCGGCCTTTGGCAAGAAAAACTAAAGCCTCCTGACTATTCGATCGGGCCGTCAGAGAGCCTTCGACCTGGCCTCAAAATTCTAAATAGACTCCGTACTCGGTTTAGCCGTAGCAAAGACAAGCTCCATAGGTTCTCGGATGGCTTTAATCTTCAGTGCTTGTGTGGCATCTCTCCCCAGAACAAGGCCCATCGCTTAGAGTGTGCACATGTTCCACATCCATCATCAGTCAACTATACGTGCGAAGATCTTATTACTGCCGCGTCACCGAATGCTGTTAACGTAGCTGAACTCTGGGCCAAACTTAATATTTATATTTGCCATTGACACACTCAGAATAAAATTGCAGTACCCATCACATCTGCGGAGATTCGGTAGTAAAATTTTCTATACAGTATACCATGCCATTCACCCAAAACATATCTCACATAAATAAACAAAAAATCTATGATGAATCAATGAATAAAATCAATTTAGCATCCAATATTCACACCAATCTACTCGATGACAAAACGACCTACAATTTAACCCAGAATAGGTTTGCACAAAAAATAGAAACAATTACGGAGAAATGCGCAAACAAAAACTTACGTTATTATAGTATTGCGTGACGCTCGGTTGTTGAGGGCTAAACCTTAGCCTTTTTCTGTTTCTAGGAATAAGCGCGGGTAATGATTTGTACGATTAACCGGTGTGAGCAAATTCTTATGTGGTTGATTAATGTTACAACTAAATTCGGGTAAAATATGTTGGGTTATTCCTTTTGGAATTGACGGGGTTAAAGTGATGGTGTTGTACTAATAATACCAAAATATAGCCAAAAGACGTCCAGTGCTGAATTTAAGCCACCGCAACCATCGCTGCATTGACCAGTCCTGGGATTTTTGCATCAAGCGGATATCTTCGAATAGTATCAATTATCTTGAAAATCATAGGCAACGTGGAAACAAAAACCAGCCAAGTGCGAGTCGGATTCGCGCCCTGGTGCCGTACAATCAGCTAGCTGTTCAACGGTTTCCACAGACCTGTTATCTTTTTGAATGGCATGTCCAACGATGCGAAAGCAAAGACGCGGTAGACCCAACAAGAGATGGAGCGACGACATATTAGGCTTGATAGGAAAAACATGGAGTAGACTAGCTAGAGATAAACCAAGATGGAGAGAGAAGGAGGAGACTTTTACCGCACTAGACGGTTGACAATAAAAAAACACAAATTTTTAAAGTATATTTTTGGCATAATCTGAAAATTACATAATAGTTTGTTAAAGTTTAGAATAACTTGGATTTATTTATTGTTGCAATCAAATCAATACCACGTGCACACTTTAGATTTTAAAAATTAATTGAGTGACAATTTTATAAAATAATGTACTAATTTATGATTTAGTGTCATTTCATTTATCAATTTCATTAAACTAAAGTGTTTAATGAAATTGATTTTATTAATTATTTGTTAATTTGTTATGCAACTGGAATGATACTGTAATCTTATTTTATTGTAAATAATAATATTTAATGGTCTTTCATATTCTTTTAATTTATTGTGATTATAATTAATGGAAGGATATTTTTTTTGTGATAAACTGTAAATGAATTGATAATTAATTTATTGTTATTTTAGGAAATTATTATTTTAGAAATGAAATACTAATTTATGATTAAGTGTTATGTACTTAGGTTAAATGTTATGTTAAATAAATTAATCATTATATAAATTTTATTGTAAGAAATTACTATTTTAACTGAATGGTTACTCTGATTTCACTTATGATAATGGTGATAACTGATTTAAAAGTTTATAAACAATGTACAAATGTCTTATGTTATAAGGAATGAATAAAAGCTTTTATTTAATCAAAGAAAGAAAAAAACATGATCACTTTACGTGTTTAGGACACGACAAAATATTTTATTCCACATTTTCTTTTACAACTTTGTCGCTGTGATTAATATCTATATCCATGCTAAGTTACAGCTTTCTAGTACTAAGTCGCTGTTCTAAACTACGGCCGGACGGACAGACGAACATGGCGAAACTATAAGGGTTCCTTGTTGACCTGAATACTGGTAATAACTCTAAATACAGAAACGCTACTAAAGTTATAAACATTCTTAAAAGTTTCCCACATTGCAATCTGCAATGCAACTTGAAGTTGCAGCAGTTTATTTGACAACTTTTGTTTGAATCCGGAACAGAAAATGCGTTGATGTTTTTCAACGTTTGTTTATTGGCTTATTCATCGTAATATTATAAATGCGAAAGTAACTCTTTATCTACCATTGCATGACTAAACGGTTACACTGAATTAGATGAAATTTGATGTGGAGATAATTTGAGATACTGGAAAGGACATCAGATATTTTTATAGTATGTTCTCTCGGGATGATAAAACACTGAAGCTAGTATCTCCAAAAATAAAAAAAAACATATTTTCGTAAGATAATCTTACTTAGATTTTTCGAATTAAAAATTTTGGAGAAAATGGAGGCTACGGCGTGTCAAAGTTGGCTTTGAACACGTGTCCCATAGCCTCATCCCAACAAACCTTGATCCCATTAAACTTAACCTGCTATTTACAAAAACACAAGCTAATACTTAATTATTTCTATAAGTAGCAGTCAGATTACGTAAGTCGATAAGCCATAATCAGATTTTTTGCAGTACTACTTGTATATTCGTAAAACATGGTTAACGGAATACCACGCCGATATAAATATTAGATTTTGTAGATTATTTTATCTGTTTCTTCTTTCCCTTTTTGTTCTTCGAAAATCATCATGCATAACGTAAAATTAAATTGCACATTTGCCACTAACCCTAATTTCATAATTAAAATGTATTTAGAATTCACTGAAATGCCATTTCAAATATGACCTAAAACGTAGTTTGATTATAATTTATTTGGGACACAAAACAACTGACTGGGACTGATTAAGTGTCGCAATGCGTTCGAACATAGTTGATTGGGTAGACATTTGATATTGACATAATTTTGTTCACCAACTCAACAGGTGCATCATTAAGGATACCCTAGTCGATGGCACGAACAATTTTGTGCGCAGGGTTAAAATGCATGCTATTTTATCCGACAACAAGTGCGAAAGAGATAGATGCTGTGATGAGCAATAAGAAGCTAGTTCACGTACGAATAAGCACTTTTGCAAATTTGTAGCGAAATGGATGATGATTTAGATTTTAATGTATATTTTTAAAATAAATTTATTTGCATTGTTGAACTACTAATCTATGCCTGTATGGTGGCTATTTTGCAATTTTCCTTACTTACTTTCAAAATTGTCTTTCAAATATACTTATTTTTACATGTTTGTTTTCATACAAGACTAGATAATGATGTAATCACACGCATCAAGTGACAAGTTGGTTTAGGATTCAGATTAAAATACCTTAGCATTCGTTTGAAAATCAAGGAAACTTCGGATCCGCTGTCAAAAAAAATGACACATACTCTGAAGACAGGACCTACATACGACTAGGCCTGCCACCAATGTAATAAGTGACATCACTACTATCTAGTTTAGGTCCCTATCGCCAGCGCCATCTAGATGTGCCATTTATAAACAGTCATAAACAGCCTGTCATAAACAGATAAAAGCTCTGCTAAATCTCCTTACAATGGTGAACTTTAACTCCTCAGATTGACCTCAATTATATTGAGACGTAGTAACGATCCACGTGCGTATTCCGTACAAGTCCTGTATTATCTTAGCCTGCACATACAATTTCACACAAAATAGACGGAATGTTACTGAGATATAACCTTGGCGCACCATTTAAGAAAATCATGAGCGCCTGGATTATATAAACCATGTGACTTCGACATAAAAAGCGTGATCAACAATACTTCAAGCCACGTCCACATTTTTGCTATCAATCTAGAAACCTGATCATCGCGGTTACTCCTGAACATTGATCGCGATCAGGGATGCGTTTAACCGGTTTTTATGAAGGCTTTGGCTAAGCCTCGTAAGAATTCCATTAAGGGTAACATCACGTGAGCCTTTGCGATATTTACGAGAACAAGAACTATCACGAGGCTACGTAGAAATGGTCTATTGATCCATTTTGAACAAAACGCGAAATGAATATCACTCAAACTATCACGGTGAGATTCATGAGAACTGCGACTGGCAGATCCTCGCTCACACGAGTTCTTACGTCATCTAGAACCGCGACACATGCTCTGACGTTTTATAAGGAATCAAACATACTTATAGTTGAGGAGTCTGCATCATACAATCACAACACTACACTTTGACAGGACAATTTCACTATGCACTGATTTACATGGGCAAAAACTGGCGGTCTATAACACGTGTTGAATCCCACTTCTGATCTTATAGGCCAGAAGCAGTTTAACTAATGAATATCAACCAAGTAAGTTTTATTCCTTACAAATGCTTCACAACAACAAATTCACTCATAATCAGTGTAACATCCTACTCATAAATAATGACACTAAAATAACACTACAACGCCACTAAGATATGTCCGTTCTGTTCGTTTTTTAGGGTTCCGTACCCAAAGGGTAAAAACGGAACCCTATTAGCAAGACTCTGCGGTCCGTCTGTCTGTCTGTACCGTCTGTCTGTCTGTCTGTCAGTCTGTCACCAGGCTGTATCTCGTGAACCGTGAAAGCTAGACAGTTGAAATTTTCACAGATGATGTATTTTTCTTGCCGCTATAGCAGGGTGTTATTCACGAAAATTGTACATTTGCTTCCCTTTCCGCGTCCAGCTCGATTATTTTTTATTTGCCATTTCAATATTAGCTCAATTTTATTCGCTCTAATTCTAAAAGTATAGAACTATAGTTTATAATACTCAGTAAAGTAATCGAAAGTAGAAGATATTAAAATATTTCAAATTTTATATTGTGTCCACAGAAATTTCATAAACAAATCATCATGTCCATTTTTACTTTAGTAACATTAAAAATATATTTAATAAAATCTAATCGTGTTAGTATAAAAATTAGTATTTTTTTAGTATGTTAATCCATTAAAATTGATTATTCTTTATAATAAATAAAACAAAGAGTATTTAATATATTTTATTTACATAATTAAATGGAAGTCCAATATTCTATTCATCTCTGTTTTTCATCTCGGTTACAGTATTACAACATTATTTCCAACTTAGAAATAAAATTATTTACTGGCAACATTACACAACAAACACTGTAAACAGATGGCGTGACTGTGAATTCGGCCATTTTGTTTTTTCACTCAGTGCGATCAATTTTGTGCGTAACGTTATAATTCGACATTTATTTGTGATATTTGTTTTCGTGGTCTATCTTAATTCGGTAAGTACTTTCCAGGTTTTATATTATTATGAGAAAAGAATCGTGATTGCAGAAGTGAAATCGGTAGAAGGAATTTTTTAAAACTAATTAATGACGATTCTACAAAGTAGTTTGTAAGTTAGACACGAGCTAAATGTTCATATATGTTATTTCTCCGTTACTTTTCTCTGATACGTAACAGATATGAAAAGGTAAAGCTGCATATATAAGGTGTTATAAAATTAACTCTCAGAAATTTAAGGAGTTGCATAATCACGAAGAAAAATTTAAAAAAACAAAATAATAGTTTTTTATTAACCACCTGAATAAAATGAATGACGTTAAGACCCATTAAATTAAACAAAATTTTATTTTTATACGTATTATGTACTAGTCCTTACAATTCCTATCTGTTATCTTTTCTGTTACATTAAATTTGTTTTCATATTTTTTTCATATCCGTTATGTACAATTTTCGTGAATAACACCCAGCAACAAATACTAAAAACAGAATAACATCAATATTTAAGTGGGGCTCCCAAACAACAAACGTGATTTTTTTGTCGTTTTTGCAATAATGGTACGGAACCCTGCGTGCGCGAGTCCGACTCGCACTTGGCCGGTTTTTTATTTGGTGGACTTCTCGCAGTTCAATAACCGGGCGATCCTAGTGAGACTTAACTAGAGTCTCCAGCAAGGGCGTGAGACCGCTCCGTTGTGTGCGAGGTATTTTATACCCCGCCACTCGATCCGTGTTGGAGGGTAGGATGAATACTGTAACACTATATAATTATTATGTAAATATTTAAAATATTTCCAAAATCTTTTGACAGTTAATGGACAGATCATGCCAACCTATCAAGCCGCCTGTAAAGAATTCGGCCTTATTGAGGACGAGGAGAATTAGAAGCATATCTTATCTGACGAAGTTCTTTTATATTCGGCTCCTAAACTGAGAGAACTGTTCATAACAATTTTGTTATTTTTTTACCCTTGGTTTATGGCAAACATTTAAACAAGATATCTGTAAAGACTTATTGCTCACATTGCATCCACCTATTCAGTGCAATGGAACTAGACTACATGTAAAATCACTTCGCAATAATGTTATTGAGTGTAGTATTCTTACAGGACCAGCGGGCGATCAGTTGGCTCATATTCCCCTTTTCCCACGATCCCTATGGATTTACCTTTCCAGTTTTAGTGATTACAGTTGCCAATAAAAAGTCTTTTCCCATCGTCATCAACAAATCTCAAGGCCAAACATATAAATTTATTTGACTTTATGTAAGGAAGATTGCTTATGTCCGTCGCCCTTCGCACACCAGGACCCGAGGTGGCAGCGCGTAGTGTTCCACGCGCGCTTCTCTTAGACGTGGCGGGCGGAAAAACATCTTATGCCACTCCCAAACCCAAGGAGGCCCAGGCGGGCCAGCACCAGACGGTGGCTGCGGAAGAATCGTAATTTCCCACGGCTGGAGGTCGCGCATATGTGTGAGACGGAACACCAGAGTGGTTTTTAGTAAGTAGGAGTCTGACAGACCACTTGGCCTCCCCTAGGGTGGAGGACATCCAATTGGAGGATTGGTGGAGGAAATCCTTGCAACCCGGAACAAAAAGAAAGGGAATACCGCCTCGCTCATGGACAATAATTATATGTTGGTCCCTCTAGGTTAGGTAATGCAGAGAATCAATTTATTATAAAGCTTCATGAAATCGGCACACAAATGTGGTAAACAATGAAGTTTTAAAATAAATTAATTTAAATTCGTTATAAAACTAAATAGATAATATAATAGTTTCTTGTTAAGTACTCTTTTTTAAAGAGAATACCAGTGTTATTAACTTAAAGGCCCAGTTTTTTGATCGGTAGTTATCTAAACCAATGGTTTAAAATTTCGCTAAAAAGGAGGCCTGTGTCCCAGCAGTGAGAACAATAATTATATTATTATTATTTAATTAAAGGATGGGTGGTTAGCATATTTAACCAATAACCAAAATTTTACTGAAATTTAACTGTTTTAAATTTCTGTAACTCATAACTAGGGATAAAAAACTGAGCCTAAATCGATCAAACATTTTTTTAAACACACATGCACCTGTGCAAAGCCGGGGTGGGTCACTAGTCTGAAAATAATTTATTTTTGCAATCGTTTTAACGAAGAAATGATAAATAGTGTTAAGATTTTTAAAACATATACTTTTTAAGAATTTTAGTTTTTTTGTAACGACTTAATTATTTTCCTATTAATATGCCAAATGGAAGATCGTCCCAACTGGATAGTCCTCCTCTGCTTATCGCATTTAGTTTTTATCATCATCGTCAGTATCACCAAAATTAGGTACTTCAACGCATTCGTCAGTGGCAGTATCTCTTTCCTTGCCAGGAGGACAGCCTGCAGAATATGCACTTGCGACTCGTCTGGATACTATAACAACGCATTCACCCGTGGTAGCATCTCTATCCGTGCCAGGAGGACAGCCGGCTTTTAGTATATCTGGATCCTCGTCTCGAAGCATAATAAACGCCGCTTCGCCGGTAAGGTTCCCCATTATCAGGGTAGTAGGGGCTGTCCTGACATTTGATTTCACTTACGCTTACCATGAACACCAGGACGAGTAGTTTGTACATTATTCTTCAATTTTAGCGTTTAGAAGGTCACTGGGCGATTGACAAATTAACAACCTTTTATGCATATTTATACAACTTTATATATCCTAAATCAATTGGTTGCGCCAATAAATTTATAATATCAATGTTTGTTTCGGTAGTAATGATTTCATTATTTATTAACCGACTTCAAAAACAGGAGGACGTTCTCAATTCGTCGGAATTATCCTTTATTTTTTTGTATGTTCCCCGACTACTCAAAGACGCCTGGACCGATTTGAAAAAATAATTCTTCTTTTGTTTGAAAGGTTATACTTCAAAGGTGGTGAGCATATTTAACTATAGATCAAACAAAAAACTGGGCCTAAGAGTCTGTCAGAACACTCCACTCAATCCAGAGCGGAGAAAATCTATGAGAATATTCTCACGGTAGCAAAAACGGGCACTGTGTAGAGATCATTATTGTAGATACATCGATTTGAAAATATTAGATAATATTTTAGTTGTGACAAAGTCCCATGTTCTTTGTTGGACCTATTATCTTTTTTGAGCCTTGTAGTATTTTTTTAAGAAACTCGATGAAAGTAGCAGAATGGCTTCTGTGAATAGAGAGCTCTTAGTATCTATTAACGAATTCAAGCATTTAACAGATTTATAACCTTTTTAAGTGACTGCTCAAAAAGGAGGAGGTTATATTTTCGACTGTTTGTATTTTTTTATGTATGTTCACCGATTTCTTCGTAAACTGCGGACGCACTTTGAAAAATTATTTTTGTGTTTGATAGAGTACTTTCGGTGGAAACCTTTGGAGAATTACAACAAAACTCTTTGATAACTGACTGCGGCAATAGATGCTTATAGGTTTCGCAATCGCATTTCTGTTTATTATTCATTACAGAGCTGGACCGCTATATACCACAACATGAAAGTGAAAAAAAAAACTTTTTACAAAGAAAAAAATACAACCGAGTTCTAAATAAAAACAGTACAAAGTCGGTCGCATATTTTTATATAAAAAAACGATTTTTCTTGTAAGGCATAGATCAAAGTAGCTAATTTTTAAGTAATAAAAAAAGCTTATGTTTTAAAAGACTATTTATTCTTTTAGTTTTTTTAGTTAAATCGGCACGCAATATTGAAGCTTTTCGTTCCACACACATTTACCGAGTGGTTCTAGTTTTAAGTTGTGTCGCCGACCATCAATGACATCATCAGGATAATTTTCGTCGTATTGCCGTCGAACGTCATGGCCGAGATTGTCCATATCATCTTGACACTGAATATTTGCTATGTTGATGACCAAAAATAGGAAGATCAGTAACTTCAACATTTTCAGAAGTTCGGTCTATTGTGTAGATTGTTTCGATTTTAAAAGATCACTGCCAACAGCTTGCAAATTATTTCACATCGTATTTATAAAGCACACAAATTGGGGTTAAATTGATTTTTCACGATTAGGTTTACTACGGATATAACGCGTTCATTATTGTTATCTTCAAACATGCTCATAAATTGGATGTTAGAGTAATAAGCGCGAATCAATTTATACATTTCAAATGAAGCCATATGCGTCGTAAATCAAGTTTCATGATAATCGTGTTATAAAATGTTCAGTTTGAAAAGAGTGTTTTGGATTTCATGTTTGCTTAGAATATAGTGCATAACTATCTAAGAACCAATTTCTTAGAAAAAATCACGTTACTTTGATCAATAACGGATACGGTAAAGCTAACTCTTGTAAAAAAACTTCTGAAGCAAGTGATATTCTAAAAAAGAATAATAAATAATAATAAAAAAATAGTTTCACCTTTAAAAATCAACATAAAGGAACAGGTTTGCAATAAAATAGGCCGACAGATAAGTTACAAAATTTAACATTTTAGAGTCGCTACTAATAACTAAGCTAACTTAATATCTTGTAATATATGTATCAGCGCCGACCCTCATTTGTATTCGAATAATATTAATTGTATATTAGAGCCAAAAAGATTAATACTATTTTATTATTAATCATTTAAATTCCCGTTATACAATTTTACAAGATAAAGGAGCATTCTAAGTAAAAAAACCAGGCAGGTTAAACTGTTTATTTCTCTTTTTCCCAAAAACATTTCAAACAGTCCGGTCAATTTAGACATCCAAGCGTACAAAAATTCGCACACAACTGAAAATGGGTAGGATTATTCAAACCAACATCATAAATGAAAACTATAAATTCCTTATCAAACTGACACACGGAAAAAAAATTACTCGGGTTCAAAGGTCAGTTAAAAGGGTTTTCCACGATTTTCAGTAAACCGGTAAGTTTTATCATAAAATTAGCCTTGAAAAAAATTGCAGATCAGATCGATGAGTACTTTTTAGATTTCATTTATAATGGTGTTTTGAACAATCCTACCAATTTTGAGCTGGGTGCAAATTTTTGTAACTTCTCTACTATTTTTTAGTCTAATTTGACCGGACTAAGATATAATTTTAACGCTTATAAAGTTATAATGCAAGAGGGAAAAATTAGCTTGGGGCAAGTAATAAACACTCATAAGGAAATTATTTTATAACAGGAAAAGGACTTTAGAACAATTAAGTGTTGTGTTGTGGTTGTGTTTGGGTGTGTTATTCATGTGAGTATGCGTGGAAGTGGATGTGAGTATGGGGATGAGAGTGAAGATGTGTGCGGAGTGTGTATGTGTGTGAGGTGTGACTAGATACGGGATGTGTCTATGCGTGTGTTTCGCGTTTACATAACATAAATACATGCTACTTACAGAGTATTTATGCAAGGATATGAAGCATTTTTTTTCATATGTAAGTGATAAGAGCCAGCTGATCACTTTCTGTTAACACTCTCTCTTTGTCAAGAAGAAAATTTCTGTTAGCCATGTTATACAGTCTTGGACCCATGAACAAGTTAAATCTTTGAGCAAAAGATGTTTTACAAGGCACATATTTCATATAATCCTTACCGCCTTCTCCCTGTATTTTCTTTTTCAGTCATGGTATTAAGCATGACACAGGAATGTTGTCATACAATTTATAATAGTACAAAAAGCTTATTTACCGTAAGTAACTTACAAACCCAGTGCAGCTACAGGAAAAATACATGGGCTTAAAGTAACTAACCTTAAGGCTGCCCTAGTCTATCTTCCTTACATACAAACGTAGTCTGGTGATAATTCCACGGTTTGGCGGTGTACGACGTACAAAATAAACTCAATTTGTCTCATCATTATCTAGCCCTGTATGGAAACAAAAAAGTAAAAAAATATTTATTTGAAAGTTGTGAGCGTCGAAAGTTCCATATTTCAACACTAATTTTAGAGAATCTTTGGGCGCAAATAAATATCGTAAGAAGAAGGAAAATTACAAAACAGTCACCATACAGGGATAGATTAGTAGTTCAACAAAGCTATTTTTTTAACACATAAATTTAGTAGTTTTTTCATAATATCCACACCAAGACTGATATGGATATCATGTTTATAACATTTCACGCGCTCGTCGTCCTAAACCATCATTCATTTCGCTTCAAAATTTGCAAATGTGTGTATTCGTACGCGAACTAGCTTTTTACTGCTTGATCACAGCATTGAAGTGACTTCACATGGGGGAGACCTAAGCTCCATTTCCAACTAAAAACATTACACCAAAAAATACAAAGATTTGAATAAATACCCAATGCACTAATGGAAACTCCCACAAGATCTAAAAGTAGCCTGATTTGGCACATCTAGTGCCAATGGATGCACTCAAGCAAATTGCTGGCCTATTAGGCCCCAATTCAATTAAGACGAGAACTTTGTACAGCATCTTCGAGTATACCTTTAAACTAAATAAATACGGAACTGAAGTTTAGAGATAATTTTGCCTTTTACCTCGCGTTGTGGGAAGACGACTTTATTTATTGGTGCAAAAATATTGGTGTGGAATTAAGTATGTGCCATTGGTTGACACATGACCGTGGGGACTCCTCAAGAAAACAGAGGTAGCTTAGCAGTGGGTGAAGTTGAGCTGCGGATGATGATGACAAAGTGTCCAGATGTTACAAAAAATGGCACTTAATTAATATTAATGCTTATTAGCTGAATAAATATGTAGATGGATAGAAAATGTTAAGTTCCCTTGATGTAAGGCTATAGTTTTGTCACTAGAGACATACACTTGTGTACAATAATATCAACACCAGCCATTTTCTTTCTCTGCACAACCCGAAAGACTCACTTTCAAGCAGCAGACCTAGACATACAAATTTTCTGTAGCGTTAACGCCAGATATTAATGTTACAAGTAACATTTAAAAAAACCCTGATACATTTTTATTTCATGATTTTTAACCTACATAATTTATATCGTAGTAGACACGCTTCAATCGACAATCTATCGAACACATACTCGTAATAATGATACGATATCTTGCGAAAATAACCCGATTCAAACAGTAAACATCCATAACTTTTGAACGGCTGAACCGATTTCCATCAAACATAGTTAAGAGCTCTTTCGATATAAAAACCCAAATTCAAAAAAATATTTTAATTTGTAAGGCAATGAGATTACCTGTGGAAAGGACACATATACAATGGTACTAATAATAATGGAAGTCAGATACTACTTATCTGAACTCCTCAAACCAGTTACTGGGTTTATGTTACCCATTGGTGGGAGGCAGACTTTTGACTTGCAATGACTGGCAAATATTTACAATTGACAGCTGTAAGGGACGGTTTTTCGTGATATCCGACGCAAGAATGTTTTAAGATATCTAATGAATGGTCACCCATTAACAGACCGATGTTTCAACAGTGATCGATCCATGCAGTTGTTATTACTCAGTCACAATTACCTGTAGGAAACCATAATGAGGAAACCGGCATGTCCTACAACCAAATTTCGAAGACATGTGACATCTACCAACCCGCACTGGGTCCTCTCACAGAGAGGAGGTCTGTGTGAACATTAATAAGATGTGATGTGATGTGATTACCCGTAACAACAAAATATTCTAAATTCATTCATACTAGAACCAGAGCATTCTATATTCAACGGATCTATTAAAACTTATTTTGACAAAATCCAACCCGGGTTTCAGGCCTGAAACAATATTTTGTTTTCATTTGGAACTGTTCGCAGACAAGGTGGGATTAGCAATATAAATACAAATACATTAATTCTGCTAGGCGTACTGGACTCATTTTATACGTAGTTGATTTGCCGGGTTTGTTTAGCGGTATGTATTTTACAAAACATCAGTTGAAAGTAAATAGGCTACTTAGATGCTTGTTAATTTATGTAACAATGGATAGAGAAAATTATTGCGATTTAAACTAGGTTGTTTTTCATTAAAGGTCGTCCTTTTATCTATCTCATTTACATATCATAATTAAAAACGCGAAGGTGCAGAAAAAGATGGTGTGATGAGCTAGACTCCTTTTTTAATCGACTTCAAAAAAGGTGGAGGTTTCTCAATTCGACCGTATTTATACGAGTCTTTGTTTTTATTAGTCTTCGCAGCTAACCTTTACGAACCGATTTTGATGATTCTTTTTTTGTTGGAAAGGAGATACCCAAGGGTAGTTACCACGATAAGGAAACCAGGTTTTGATGATGTGATCCTAAAGAAATCGAGAGAACTCCTCATATATTATAGGCGTACATATAGCGATTTTGGCAATAACGTAATCATTTTCACTCAGATAGTATCATTAGGTTAAGTGAAATTGATGAAGAAGACCACAATGACCACTGAGTCTCCGAAATTAAACAATGTATCAAAGCCGTGTTTGGGCTTATTGGAATTGTCATGAGATGTATTTTGGCTATAAATGATTTTCATGTTTACTAGAGGTACCAACAAAACTAAAAAGATGAAAATAAAAACTTTTTAACAAAAAATCAAACCGACTTCCAAAACAAAACACTACAAAGCGAAAAATAACTTCTTTTTCCGAAGTTGGTTTCGAATAACGGAAAACAATGGGTACAAAAGAAACCGATTTCTGAAAATAAAGTTATTTTCGCTTTGTAGTATTTTGTTTTAGAAGTCGGTTTGACTTTTTGTTAAAAAGTTTTCATCTTAAGATGAAGGAGACCAAGTAGAATAAATAATAGCCATGTTACAAGTAGTAAGTCATGTTTCTTTATTCTATTTATTTTTGACACACAGAACAATGACAATGCAGTAAAATGATTATGAGGAGTACAAAAATACAAATAAGTGTTTAACATACTTTGAGTATTTACTACACTAACTCTATCCCACTTTAAACAGGTCGGCTCTCCTAATTTCCCTAAATCCGTCCTAAGCTGTCGGGTCGAGCAGTTAATCTACACTAGGAGTTTCATCATATTAGTCCACCATGTAGCCGGAGTTCGTGTTCTACCTCTCTTTTATGTAAGTTTTTGTTTTAAATCCGCCTGTTATGCAAGCATGTTGATTATATTATCGCTCTAGATGCATTTAGAAACGAAAGTCTTTTTTTTAAACACATTCTTTGATATACTTTGTACCCAGCAATCAACAAGGTTTAAATGTAAAATAAAGCTAAATAAGAATTTCTTTTCATTAACTTTACAAAGATTTTTAAAGAATGGACACCAAAAACAAAAAAAATTGTACTCACTAAGACACAGAGTTCGGATTAATATCAAAACGGAGAATAGAAACAGGAGCCGCAAAAAACAGCAAAGAAATACTGATAAACAATGGACAACACTGATTGCCGCTTTTGTGCCGTAACGCTATACTGGAGCCAATCAGTGTGCGTTCTCAGTCATCGAGCCTTGCAAATACACCTCAAAACGGTAAAGGAATTTTACTGACGATTTGAAAACGGTATTCAAAAATATTTTTTTTGTAAAATCTTTTTGAATATGAGTTACCGAGTTGAGGTTTACCAAAATACCACAAAAATTGTACTTTGCAATCCAACTGCAAATTTCTACATCTTATATTTACAATTCCAACCCGCTTTAAGGGGTATTTACAAAAATAATGCATTTAAAGGGGCTGATTACACAAAATAGGCTTTCTTTAAACAATTTTTAGCCAAACCTATTGAATATGTGGCAGCGGAAAAAAGATATATTAATTTTGATCATATTTCTGAAAATTTGTTTTTGGCCGAAACACGTTTAAGCACAAAAACCTCGATATTATTAAACGGAAAAGTAACCTCTTACCGTGACTTTCCAAATTTTTTTCCATTAGTACTGACCAACAAACATTGGTACAATTATTAACAATAACGTATCATAATAGGACGAAAAACTACTTTTTCACATATTTTATTCATAATTTTTAAGTAATTCATGTTATTATATTTTATAAAAAATATTTACAGATCCCATCGTGCTTTTCTTTTAAGCCAGTGCAATTCGACAGCGACCGCTCTGCGGCGTTGCTAGGTGGACTTATGTCGCTTTTTTTTTCGCAAAATACAAAAAAAATAATCAATATATTTCTCGTCAATCCAACCTGTCAAAAAAAAATCTGGTATAACGCAGCCAGATCATGTAGCCTGGCTGGCTTCAATTGTAACTAGCAAAATCACTGTATTGTTAAAAACTCTATTCTTTTTTATTCTCTGGCACTACCACTGTCACTAGCAATTATCTTTTTATCTATACTAATATTATAAAGCTGAAGAGTTTGTTTGTTTGTTTGAACGCGCTAATCTCAGGAACTAGGTTGGAATTGCTTTTTTTTGTTTTGAATAGTTCATTTATCGAGGAAGGTTATTGGCAATATAACATCACGCTACAACTAATAAGAGCAGAGCATAAATGAAAAATGTTGCAAAAACAGGAAAAATATTCCTTATCGAGAGCTTCCGTTGCGTGCGCTACGTAAACGGTTTAAGTTACGCAAATATCATGTAGGATGGAATTGTTCCTCTTAGGGTAGGTAGGGTAGGTAGGGGACGCAGCCAGGGGCTGAAAAAAAATACTATTCGACTTCTACGACGTATATTTATTCAAACGTGCCGCCCGTAGGTCGGCTCTCACAGAAGTCTCGGCTAAACAAAAAACTACACGCGTTCGATTTATTTCTAAATATTCTGTATTCGATTTCCTTCCAAACTTAAAATAAATATAAGTTGCCAGCTTTAGGTGTCAGCGGCCGAACAGGTTGCTCGTCCTATGTGGAAAACCTCTACATGAGCTACGCCCCTACGAATAGATGCGCAGAATCATGTGAAGCGCCGCTATTCTCAACTTTGGAAGGAAAATCACTCTTACCTAACACCTTTACCTAACGGAGGAATTAATCTGAGGTCCTTCCCTTACAAGGGAAAGGCTCAAGTCATGGCAAACGAATTACCGGATTCCCCGATATTTACTCTAACTTCAGCTAACAAGTGCACATGTATTAGCAAGTCAACGCCGTCATGCTTGAACCTCCTTGCACAAAACCTCCGAAAAAGTAACAAGGCGGCCTCTTATTCCTAACAGAAATGATGTGATAACTCACATCCACCCGGATGGGGTTTAATTATGTGAAATTCAAACGTGATACAATATTTCATCCTCAAGCATTTATTAGGCCAGAGAAGGAAAGGCTGGATCGCATCGAATCTTCTAAACCTATCATTGAACTTTATCCAGAGCTTATCACACTTAACGTATTTAATATTATCAATAAGTTATTAACTGGACCAATGCCATAAACAGTCATCAACTGGACCAATGATGCCAAATCAACATCCTTTGCGAAGGCTATGCCCCGTATGCAAAGTCGGTTTCAGTTATGACCAATACCTCTCCCACTCTTGAAATGCTTATATCATCAATGCACTGGATTAAGCTCAGCCTAGCTGAATTAAAAAAAACAAATATTGATGCGTAGTCAGCATTGCCAGCCTTTTCTTCCCCCGGCAGCTTACATCAGCTCATGGAATTGGAAAATAATTTATTTTAATCACATCGATACTAATTGCAGCAAAAATCATCGATAAATATATTTTTTTCTTGCCCATCCCTACTAACTATGACATGTCAAATCTGAAAACTGTCTATCGTACTTGGACATTGACGTTACATAACCTTGCCTACCAGTATCTACATTACCTTTAACTAGCCTACTCTGACATTAAACGGTTTTAGCCTATTTATATGTACAATATCCCTAAATCTCCTATTATTTAACTTTCTAATTACATAATTAACATCAGATAATCGCCTAACTATTTGGTAGGGGCCTTTATATAACCTACATAGTTTCAAACTCCTATTTATGGTCCGTCTGGGCGTGTAGAGCATCACCAACTGATTCGGCGTAAACCTTCTGAACTTAGCTTTTCTATCATATCGCATTTTCTGTTTAACCTGTGCCTTTTTTATATTGGCTATGGCACATCGTGTCAGATTATTTCCTAGTTCATGACGTCCCACATAATCGTTAGAAAAGACCCGAAATGGATTTCACAAAATGTTTCGTCTCATCACCGGTATGCTTCAAACCTAGCAGCACAACTAATTCTTCGGCGATACAAGAGATGGAAGCACCTGTGTCAACTAATGCGTCATACGATCGGTTACCTATACTAATTTTAATAAATGGAGTTTGATCACCGTGTTTATTGTTTTCAATCGGGAATTGCTCTTTCATGGACACATCCCGCAACTCCTCATCCATCTTTATTGACTGTGTCCTGGTTCGTTTGGGTGATCGGTTGGTAGTGGGCTTCTATATCTAGGGGCAATACGAGAGCGGTTAGTTCTGTTCTCGAAGCGCTGCCTTGGGCGAAAATCGTACCTCGGCGTGTGAAAGGATTCGCCATCGCCTCCATTTGTAGATGAATTTAAAATAAGCGAGTGCCGGGCCGTCCAGGTACGCTCCCAAAATGAGCCCTAAGTCCTGTTCTTGCCATTTATTTATAGCGGCGACAACCTTGAACTGCAAGAGGAAAGCCTCGAAACTGGACTTTGTTCCGGTCCCCGTAAAAACTGGCTGTGCCATTTTTAATTAAAATAGATCACTTATCTTTATTTTCTCTGCGTTTTCTCGTCGGCTGGGGTTCTCGCCGACAGGACTTTCGTTCCTCGTAACGACGCGACGTACACTCGTTGATAGGGCTTCGCGCACTGTTCTCGCCGTGCACACGCGAAAATATGTTTTTTCGTATTTTTCTTAGACTTTTACTTATTTACCGGGATTTTCACTACCCGGCGCCTCCACCATTTGTAAAAGGGGGACGCAGCCAGGGGCTGAAAAAAAATACTATTCGACTTCTACGACGTATATTTATTCAAACGTGCCGCCCGTAGGTCGGCTTTCACAGAAGTCTCGGCTACACAAAAAACTACACGCGTTCGATTTATTTCTAAATATTCTGTATTCGATTTCCTTCCAAACTTAAAATAAATATAAGTTGCCAGCTTTAGGTGTCAGCGGCCGAACAGGTTGCTCGTCCTATGTGGAAAACCTCTACAGTACACCAGGAACTTTTCCCTGTGTTGCTTACTCATGAGCCCATGCAGGCTCTCCTTCGTAAATCTCCTGTCCAGTTCACATTCGAGTTGGTAGCGTTCCCTGATAAATAACGGGCAATCTATAAGTATGTGCTAGATAGTCTCTGCCACGCCTGAATCACAGACGCACGATGGGGTCTCTATACACTTGAAGCGATTCAAGTATTCAGAGAACCCGCCGTGCCCCGTCAAAACCTGCGTGAGAACGCCTGTGGGCCGAACCTGTTTTATAATACGGAGAGCCGCTATGGCATCCGGAAGAAACATTTTCGTCACAGAAGCTGTCCCGCCCGACACATATCTTCGGATCTGTCGCATGATAAATGACACCGGACATTGGTCTAAGTCCGGCTTCCTCCGTAACGACAATGCTGCCTTCTTTGCCAACTCATCCGCTCGCTCATTCCCTGGCAGGCCCGCGTGGGCCTTGATCCAGAACAAAGACACAGCTTTGCTCTGGCCCAGGGCTTGAGCCAAATTGGCGCGCGCGTGAACCGCCAGTGGATGGAGAGAGCCAGGGCTTGCAAGGGTCTGCAATACTGACATTGAGTCACTGTACAAACCATAGCTCGTCTCTTGCCGCGTGAGAATCACGTCCGTCGCTTTGCAGATGGCCAGGAGTTCCGCTTGGTAGACTGTGCAGTACGCGGCTAAGCTAAGTTTGAGGTTCCGGACTTCGCCTTCACTATCCCAAATGGATAATGCGGCTCCGACCTTCCCCTCAATCTTGCTGCCGTCGGTAAAGATTCGCACCACCTGCACATTGTTGCTGTCTAGCAACTGTTGGTCTGCCAGGCACATGAACTCCAGGGACATTTGTGTAGCTGGATGAGGAGCTTCTGCAAACCTTACCGCACCTTCGATCTCCCTATCTCCTGGCACAAACCGGGATGACCCTCTTCTCGCTTCATACAGGGCGGCTGCCTCCTGTATGCGCAGATCTAGAGGTAGTACGAGTATTACGGACAGTACCAGTGCCGAGTTCAGGGAGACGATACGGTAAGATTTACAGATCTTCTGTACGAATCCTCGTTGGACCGAGCCTAGCTTCTTCCGTATTCCCAGCTTCTTTGTAGCGGGAGCCCAAGCTGCGGCCGCGTACGTTATTATGGGCTCAATCATAGCAGTGAAGATTGTGTGTATGATCTGTACGTCCAATTCCCAACACGCTTTAGCGGCGCGGGACAGCTGCTTATAAATGTTAGCTGCCCTCCTGCAGACGTTCGCGGTGTGCTCGTTGAAGGTGAGCTTTTCGTCTATGGTTAGACCCAACAACTTCATCTTCTTAACCATACCAATTTCGACCCCGGCCATGCTCAGCCTTGGGGTATCATACTTGCGCTTGTTGGTTACGACCATCGCACAGGTTTTGTGCGGTGCGAACCTCAGCTTGTTTCTGACGCCCCAACTCTGAACATGGGCGAGGGCTGCATTGGCAGATGTTGAAATTTCGGTCGCTGAGTCTCCATCCAGAATCAAGACGATATTACCGGCGAACGCCTGCCCGAAGATTCCGCGCTGTTCCAATTCCTGCAATAGTGGGTCTAGAATGAGATTCCACAGGACGGGACCACCTATAGACCCTTGAACACAGCCCTTGGTAGTCACTCGCGTGCATTCTTCCCCAGCGTAACGAACCTTGACTTTCCTACTGTCGAGGTAGCTGTCTAGCAGCCTTCTCATGTTCACCGGGCACTTTTCCTCAGCCAGTCTGACCTTGATGGCTGGCCACCAAGCACTATCGAAGGCCCCCTCTGTATCCAGTGACACCAGAACAATCAGCTTCTTCAGCCTCAACTTGTCCTGTACGTGCTTCATTAGCGTGTAGAGGGCGTCCTCAGTGCTTCTCTGGGGCATAAAGCCAAACTGGCGAGTACTAAACCGCGGTACAAGCTGCCATTTTACACGCGCTACTACCATCCTCTCCAGGACCTTCCCCAGAACCGGCAGTAGACCTATTGGTCTGTATGTCTTGGGGTTTAGGTAATCGTCATTGCCCAGCTTTCTTAGGACCTCGACTGTGGCCTCCTTCCAGATGTTAAGAAAGTGTGCCAATTTAAGGCACTTATTATGGAGGGCAAGGAACGCATCCAGGTCCTGGTGGATCCCTCGACTGCAGATGTCAGACGTCAGTCCATCCCCCCTTGATGCCTTGTTGGGATGGAAACCTGCCACGGCGGTCTTCAGCTCTAGCGAGGTAAATGGTGGATCATGATATTCATCATGAACCCACTCATTTACTCGACTGGCCGCTTCTCTGATTCGCCTTTGGTCAGCGTTGTCCTGGTCTACTCTGGCTTCGGGGTAGAACGTATCTGCAAGTAGGGCGGCCGATTCATTTGGGTTGAGGAATACACCATCGCTGCATAGGGTCAGTACCTCCTGCCTTCTGGCGGTCCTACTAATCACCCTGAAAATCACCTCCCAGATCCCCTCCCGATCCTGTTTCCGGCAGAACTCCTTGCAACTGGCGACTTGGGCGCTCTTTGCTAGCATCTCGTACTCCTCTTTGGCCTTCAGGTACTCGTCTACGACCATCGCTCGCCGGACCGGCGCGGCATTGCGGATGCGGTTCTTTTGTCTAGTAAACTCATTCTTCTTCACAGCTCCGAGTGAGCTCCTCGGACCACTACGGACAATTATTTTTACTTTTTCTATTTGTTTGAGGAATGGCATGTTCGCATGCTTGTTCTATGATTTTACTATATTTTACTACTATTTCTTCTAAGTCTTGTTTACTATTTATTTCTTGTATGCTATTTAATTTTACGTTACTTTCAATTTTAATTTCTCCCAATTTTACTCTAAATGCTTCCCAGTCCGCTTTTCTTGTATTAAATTTTCTTGTTGTTCTAACTATATTCATCCCTTTTTCTCTTTTTACATTGACGTTAAAGAATATAGTGTTATGGTCCGAGGATGTTGCTCCTGTGTCGACCCGCCAGCCGTCCACCAGGTCAAAAAGGTCAAGCGAGCATGCCGTGACATCCAAGTGGTTGGATGTCACGGCATGCCCGCTTGACCTGGTCAATACACTCGACCACCTCTGACAGTGTCAAATGTGAGAGCGTCACCAGTGTTCAGCACCTGAAGCTGTAAGTCCTCCAGGGTTCCGGACATTTCCTCGCTCTTGGAGTCTTCGATGATGCTGCCCCCCCCAAGGACACCTAGCGTTCATGTCGCCGCCTATAAACAATCTACCGGAGGCCACTTCCGATTTGATCCGGGTCAACTGGTCCAGGTATGGCCCTATGGGTTGGTCTGGCTCGAAGTAGTAAGAAACTACTGCGATCGCCCAGGCTTTGGTCCGGATCTACACCACAACAATGTTGTTTATGGTGAGTTTAGGGTAGGGAATGACATCCAGGTCATCCTCAAAGACGGCAATTGCCGCCTTTACCCTCCCACTTCCACCAATCTCGAACTGGTAGATTCGCGAACCTCGGTAGTTCTTCATACCTCGCGCCCTTCCCACGTACGGCTCCTGGATAAGCGCCCATGCGATCTTCCTTTTACTGGCCTCTAAAAAGAGTTCGGTCGTTGCTAGGTCCTTACGTTGTAGGTTTGCTTGGGCCACCCGGTATGGTCTTGCGTTTTGTTGGGCAGGAGTCTCCGTGTTGCCCTTAGCAATACTCTATAACAGATCGGGCTATTGCATCCCATCTTTTTTGCGATAAGTTTCCGATTTGCCCGATTTTTGAGCGCGGAGTCGCTATAAACTGAACTAGCGAGGGCGGGGAATCGCGAGAGACATAGGTAGGGTAGGTAGGTTAGGTTAGTCTCTTACTACGCTACCTACCCTACCATTACATTAAGCGATGGAGGATACCAAGGTCACAGTTCTGGTGTTTATTGATTTCTCCAATGCCTTTAATGCCGTCAGTCACGATATTCTCCTTTCTATTCGTTCACATCTTATGGTTCCTCCGAGAATCTGGAATGGTTCCCATCTTATCTTCGGGGACGTCAGCAGTCGGTTCGCGTTGACTAGAGTTCGTCGAGTTGGTGTGATTTGGCTGCTGGTGTTCCGCAAGGCGGTATTCATTCTCGATTATTATTCTCCATCTTCGTAAATTTTATAACTCACTGTCTTTGGTGTTCGTATCATCTTTATGCCGATGACCTTCAACTATATGCGACTGCGCGGGTAGAGGATTTGTCGGATGCTATAGGCGATGTGACCCGGGATTTAGCTGCAGTCAAGAATTGGTCTGATAGATTTGGGGTGTCTGTAAACCCCTCAAAATGTTAGACCATTGTAATCGGGAGCTCGCGCATGATGGGTCGGGTGGGATTAGCTCTTTTCCTCCTTTAATTTTTAATGGTACCGTTATCCCCATCAGCCCTAGTGTAAAAGATCTCGGTCGTCATCTTGACCCGACGCTTGGCTGGCAAAGTCAGGTTTTTAGTGTCAGTCAAAGAGTCAACGGGACCTTGCGTTGCCTGTACCGTCTGACGAACTTTCTGCCTGCAAAAACGAAGACTATGCTTGTGCAGACTTTAGTTTTCCTTATAATAAACTATGGTGACGTGTGGTACTTTGACCTGAACGCGGTATTCCTGGAAAAGCTTGATAGACTCCTAAATAACTGCATACTTTTCATATTCAACTTGAGGAAATATTACCATGTGTCGAGCTGCAGATCTGAACTCAAATGGATGCCCATTAGGCAGAGGCGAAATTTGCGAGCTTTGACCACGCTTTTCTTCCTACTCAACTCGCCCACTCTTCCTTCTTATCTCACACCTCACTTTCAATATTTATGTACTTCACACGCTAGGAATCCGCGTTCGTCCAAAAATCTTCTCTTGCTTTGTCCTTCTAATACTTCTGATTTTATTCATTCTTGTTTTTATATTCAGTCCATTCTTCTCTGGAATGCGCTACCTCTCGGTATCAGGACGGCCACAAGTCAATATGCATTTAAGAGGAAGTTATGGCATTACTTTCTACACCAATAGCAGAGTCGTCTCAATCACCTTTCTGTTACTTTTATTTATATATACATATATATACATATATATATATATATATATATATATATATATATATATATATATATATATATATATATATATATATATGTATTTATTATAGGAAATATATGTTTATGTTTATTTTAAGTATCTTCAACTTTTACTTTAATAATTATTTCTATTTTTTGTGCACCTGCCATTTTATCTCTCCACCATCCTTGGTTGACTGGTAGAGAATGCCTTAGGCAATAAGCCCGCCTATGTGCCGGTATATTGCATGAAGTTTTAATAAATAAATAGTTTTAAAATAAAAAAATCTACTTAATATAAAAAAAATATTTATTCTGTAAGTTTTTTTTAGGAAGTAGGCACGCAAATTTTAAGCATTTCGTCCCATACACATTTGCCGATTTTGTTTAGGTTTAAGTTGTGTCGCCGGCCATCAAATACATCGTTAGGATGATTTTCGTCGTGTTGTCGTCGAATGTATTCGCCGAGATCGTACATATCATCTTGGCACTGAATTTTTGCAATGCTGATGACTAAGACCAGGAGGACCAGTAATTTCAACATTTTTAGATGTTCGATCTCTTGTGTAGATTGTTTGGATTTAAAAAAATCACTACCAACTGCTTGCAAATTATTCCATATCGTATTTATAAAGCACACAAATTGGGGTTAAATTGATTTTTCACGATTAGGTTTACTGTCGACATAATGCGTATGTCATTGTTATCATCAAATTCATGCTCATAAATTGGATGTAAGAGTAATAAGCGCAAATCAATTTATACACGTCAAATGAAGCTTACTGCGTCGTTAATCTAGTTTCATGATAATCGTATTATGAAATGTTCAGTTTGAAAAGAACGTTTTGGATTTTATGTTTGGTTATAAAACAGCGTACTAGCTATCTAAGAAACAGTTTATTAGAAAAAATCATATAACTTTGATCAAAAACGTATACTGCCCTCTCCAAGCTTGGCGTGGAGCAAGTGCTGATTGACTGGATAACTAATATGCTTAGCAGCCGTCCAGCAACAGGTCTTGATAGCCAGCGGCTGCGTACAAGGAGGTCTTCTTTCCCCCCTTCTATGGAATCTGGTAATTAACGACCTCATCACCAGACTAAACGAACACGGTTATTATACTGATGGTGACTGGAACAATTTGCAACCTTACTCAGCAAGCGCTACGTATATTGAAGCGATGGTGCAGGAAGTATGAGCTATCAGTAAACCCCACTAAAACTGAATTGGTCATCTTCATCCAGAAAACTCTAGGCCCCTTCCGCCTGCCTAAGCTGTTCGATACAGAGCTCCAGCTTACCAACGAGGTCAAGTATTTGGGAGTCATTCTTGACAGTAAGTTGAACTGGAGCAGCCATTTAGACAATAAGTTAGACAGGGCCTGCATCACCTTCTGGCAATGCAGGAAAATGATAGGTAAGAAGTGGGGCCTATTCCCTAAGATTACACTCTGGCTGCACAGCGCTTTGATTCGGCCCATGATCACCTATGCGGCCGTGGTTTGGTCGCCTCGTACTAAACTAACTACAGCCGTGAACAAGCTACAACGAATGCAGAGACTGGCCTGCATGGCGACAACGGGCTAGCAAGCTCGGGCAAGCCTTGCTTGGACTTCCCCCTCTGCATCTGTGTATACAGCAGGAAGCGACGATAGTACGTCTAAAGGCACTGCATCTCTGGGGTAAGACAGAGACTCAACACACCGCTCTGCTCGAGGGTCTCCAGCATGAAATACCCCTAACTAGAGCCATTAATGACCGGATACAGAACAAAGCAAGTCATTTTTGATAAAAATATAGAATCCAATTACACGAGGATAAACGCTGCGAGGAGCTACGCCTCAATGAACTGCGGATCTTCACGGACGGATCCAAAAAAGGTACAGGCACGGGTGCAGGAGTCTTCTCAGAGGAACAAAACTTCCGCTTAGCCATATCACTGGGGATCCACAACACGGTGTTCCAGGCCGTATGCTTGGTAATTTCTATGGCGGCCTCTACGGTCTTGGCTAGGGAGGTAAAGGATTTCCCTATACGTATACTTTCGGACAGCATGGCCGTCCTGCAAGTACTAAACAGCAGGAGAAGGAGGCACTGCCCTTCATCGTTGGTCGTTTGACGAAAAGGGCCCTACAACTAACTAAGCCACAATTGCGTGCAGTCACAGCTGTAACGACTGGACACGTAACCTTAAATAAGCACCTTTTTGTCATAGAAATCACGGACAGCTCACTCTGCAGAGCATGCATGGTGGAAGACGAGACCGCAGCACACCTGCTCTTAAGCTGCCCTGTAATCGCTGGCTACAAGGCCAAATACTTCGGAGACCCAGGTACCCTGCAGTCGGCAGCACCAGGGCGCTGCTGGCCTTTTTCGAGGAGCTGGGGTGGATCGAATGATGTAACTGAATCCCACCCGTATGCAAAATACGCGCTTATTCGTGGAGTTGCGGAAACAGACCGTCGAAATAAAAAAATAAAAGCATCCGAACTCAATCGTCAAAATCTGTCATAATTCATAATATATTGAACTCGGAACTCAAATCACAGACACGGACCACGGACAAGGACCACGGACACGGACCACGGAAACGGACCACGGACACGGATCATGGACGCGGAATACGAACACGGACCACGGACATGGACATTTAGCGCGTAACCGCTACACTTTGTCTGGGGCCATTAAGAATTATGTTGTAAATATTAATAATTTACTAACGTTTGAAGTTATGAATTGGAGAGAAAGTTCCTAACCGAAGATTAATTTATTTGTTTGCGTATAGGACGGTATTACCCAGTAATTGGGTTGTGAACATCAGATAAGCAGTCACTCCATGCAATAACTGGTACCCAGCTGCATCTGGTCATACTGGAAACCAAACCCAACATGATTGGAAAAGAGCTAAGCAGATTCAGTGATTGGACGGTTCAGGTACTTTAAAGCGTCAAATTGATTTATATCCATGATTTATAAAATTCAATCGAACATCGTATATAAGAAAATGTCCTTAATGTTGCGAGTCACTTTTTAGTATATCGCAGCTTAGAAAGATTTATGTTCCTCCTCCAAAGATTTTTGTACAATTTTTGGTAAAGCCAAAAACCAAATCGTTTATAATGATGTTGAAATTAATAATCCTTGCTCTCGTAATAGGACATATTAATATGTTACAACAAAATAACTATAGTGTTCTGTCTAAACAAAAACTTTTAAGCTTAAGAAGGAATTTTCTAAGTAATATTTGCCCCCCTGGATATACAAAAATCATAAATGTGTGCATTGCAAACAAGCTACTGGGGAATAAGAGAAGATCAAATTTACCGGATGACCGAACGTTTTACTCGCGATATGGATGTCCTATTAATCAGGTGGCTATACTTATTTTTATACGTACTATTGCTACATTTACATTTTACTACATAACTATACACTGGTCTTCAAAAAAGATAGAGCTCTATTTATGTTGAAACGTTACAAATGTGTAATAAATTATAATAAATTACAAAGGGAGTTGATGTTTTTTTTTTTTGCAGAAAAACATTTGTATGTCTGGAATACCCGAGTTGCTCCATAGATTGAAGCTAACAAAAGCTTGAAGGAAATATTATCGTTAAGAAATTTCATATTGATATTTTAATTAATTCAAACGTAAGTTTAAACAATGACATGCTATTGAAATACTCTTGACATGAATTTAAATTGATTTATTTAGTCAACCGATTTTTTATTAAACTCACTAAATATTTTTGGAGCATTGGTCCTGTCATTTTCACGACGGAACCTGCAACTCTCAAACACTTTTGGAATCTCTGTTAAATTCGCATTCAATTCCCAAATCACCTTAAATTCTACCATATTTTGGCATCTAAAATGTAGAAAAAAAACTCCAACCAGAATCGTACAGACGATATATCATAAATGCAGACAGCGAAACGGGCGAAGCCAAAGGTTTTATTTTACTTCGCACCGAATTTATCGCTTCCCACTTCCTGTACGCCAGTGCTATTGGTGTGTAGTACATCGATGACTATGCTCCGATGTATATCTGTGAAAGAGGGATAGGGAAGCAATGAATAAAGCAGTTTAGATTTTTTATCGTTATGGTCTTTGTATGAAATAAGGTACGAAAGTGGGTCAGATGATAGGAAAAATAACGCTCTCAGTGAAAATCAATGGAAGAACAGTGGATGAATTTTATTTTGATATATAAAAAGAATAAAAATATTTTTCTGCGTCGTGTGAATTAGGATTATTGATATTAACAATTTTTTTTTTTATATTTATGTCATCTTTTTTGTTGATTGGACTTATTCCCAAGCACTCCATAATTTTATTTCCAGCAAATCCATATTAAAAAAGCAGTATAATGAAAGAGGAATACAATCTTTCCCATGAGATCCAAACATTTTAAAGAACAAATTGCACAAAACATGATGATATTTCTGCGTTCATGTTCTACCTACCACGGTGATATGTTATAACATGATAGGTAGTCGTACACTTTGTGTTTCGAGCACGATCAGTCAATATAAACGTTTGCTCACTATGAATCTTCTTTTATTTACTGTCCTCCTGGTCCTTTTGCGGTCATCTCGTACGGTTGACTGTGGTGTTATGTTATAACATGATAGCTAGTCGTAAGCTATTGCTGTCTCGAGCAGGATCAGTCAATATAAACGTAAGCTCGCTGTGAACCTCCTTTTACTTACTGACCTAGTACTTCTGTGTTAATCTCCTACCTGCTGTGGTGTTGTAACAAGATAGTTAATCGTAAGCCACGCTGTCTCGAGCACAATCAGTCAATATAAACGTATGCTCACAATGAACCTCCTTTTATTTACTGTCCTCCTGGTCCTTTTGCGGTCATCTCGTACGGTCGACTGTGATGTTATGTTATAACATGATAGCTAGTCGTAAGCTATTGCTGTCTCGAGCACGATCAGCCAGTTCATACGAGCTGAGCCTTATTTATTTTACAATTAAGTCTTTTAATAAGACTAATGTGTAAAATAGCATTGCACGTAGTTGGCGGCCATTTAACTGTAAAATTAATTATATAAAACAAAGTTTATTTTATTATATTCTATTCTCTTCCCGATCAGTCAATATAAACGCACGCTCACTGTGAACCTCCTATTATTTACTGAACTAGTACTTCTGTGTTCATCTTCTACCTTCTGTGGTGTCATAGCATGATAGCTAATCGTAAGCCACGCTGTCTCGAGCACGATCAGTCAATATGCTCACAATGAACCTTATTTTATTTACTGTCGTCCTGGTACTTCTGCGGTCATATGGAGCGTTTAAACTTTAACATTTTAATTTAGCATAGGGTTAATTTGTGATATCAGGGTCAAACTGTGATTTTTAATTGTATTTTGTTTCTGTTTTAAAATAGATTAATTTCAATTTAAATGAGAAGACTGTACTTTTTTAATTTATTACTTTATATTGTGTGACATAAAATCAATTTGTGATGACAGAAACTGTGAGATTGAAAGTATTGTGAGATTATTTTTTTCAATTTTACAATAGGAATAAGTATATGCATAGCATACGATTGATTTATGACTGCTTATTTACTGAATCAATTTACCAAGAGATTAAAACATAAATGTTGGTAATTAATGTTTTTGTTGACCTTACGCAATTTGATTTGGAGCTGCTGGGAATACTTTTTAAATTTTACTATCATCTATTAATATATATAATAAATCTGTAAAAAAGTCGTTTTTGTACATCTGAAATATATCTAAAAATAATAGTCAGGATGTTAAAGAAGAACCAACAGAAACCATTGCCAGTATTTTTGGAATTTTAGTCTGATTATCTGATTATTTGGGCACGCATCACGTAACTTGTAAATGTAATTGTGCGTAACTTAAGTACTTAGTTTTTGTTTCATCGCAATCGATTCACTCTATCAAAAGTTACATGAATTTAAAGTTAAGTGTTCAAGAAGTAAAATATCGCAACACACGCAATTCAGATACTCGGACTGTTGAATTCCATATCCTATAGATGGTGTTGTGCATTTCCCGTCGTTTTATAAATGGCTGTGTTAAGATTTTCCGCGGAAGAAAGACCATAGAAAAAGATTGGTTTTTGGGTTTACGTTACCCATTGGTGAGAGTGGCAGACTTTTGACTTGCAATGACTGGCAAATATTTACAATTGACAGCCGTAAGGGACGGCTTTGCGTGATATCCGACGCAAAAATGTTTCAAGATATCTAATGAATGGTCACCCATCCACAGACCGATGCTTCATCAGTGATCGATCCATGCAGTTGTTATTACTCAGCCACGATTAACTGTAACAACAAAATATTCTAAATTAATTCACACTGGAACCAGAGCATTCTTTATTCAACGGATCCACTTAAACTTGTTTTGACAAAATCCAGGCCTGAAACAATGTTTAATTTCATTTGTAACTGTTCGCAGATATGGTGGGATTAAAAATATTAATACAGAATACATTCATTCTGCTATGCGTACCGGACTCATTTTATAGTTCATTTTCCGGATTTGTTTAGCTGCATGAGTTTTTTTTATACATTATAGGCTTATTATATACTTTTTGTTTTATAACAACAGTAAGAAAAATAAACAATGCAAAGAGAGGCTAAGGCCCAGTTTTTAGATCCGTAGTTAACTCAACCAATGATTCAATCAATTCACCATGGTTTCAAAACGCGGTAAATCGAAATTTTTTATCAATTTTACCCGACTGCCGGAGATTAATGTTTTCCAGCGTATGCATATAATATGTCCATTTTTATAGCACGCTCTAGAGCTCATACGGGTTATGACATATGAGGTTTCGTTGGATTTGTCTCAATTGTGGGAGGAACATACGCTATATAATTTTTAAATATGGGGTATATAACCCCCCCCCAAAAAGAGGATGATTCAATTTTTTCTTTGTAAATCAATCAAATCAATCAAATGAACGTTATTTAGAATAGACCATCCTACAAATATATATATCGTTAAACATGTAAGTTACTATTTTGGCACTTATTCTAGATAAGCGTGACATTGATGGCAAAACAAAAAATAATTTACCACATAACATATGTGGAGTACTTGTTCATAAATAAAACCTAAAGTCTGAAATAAAACAAATTATTATAAAAACAAAAACTGCGGAAGCAAAAAAAAATAATAACAAAAAATAAAGAAAAACCTACAAAATTTTTGTTTGAGCTCTGGCAGCTCATAATATTTATTATATAAATTATACCTAGAACTTGTTTTTTCTCTATTATCATAATTCATAAATATATTTTTAATTTGTTATTTTTATTTATATTGATAGGCTCGCGCTAGACCACTGTGTCACCTAAGATTCATATTTAAAAATTTAAGAAATGTGTATAAATAATAAATAAATGGAATAATAATAAATAATTAAAATAAAATTCTTCGAGCTTGCTGATTTGGTCTCCTCCTTCTTCTTCCGAGCTCTACCCCACTTTAAGTCAGGTCATCTCACCTTATTTTCTAATACCAGAGCATTACGTCCTAAGCTGTCGGGTCGAGCAGTTCTTTGTACAATATGAGTTTTGTCATGCTAGTCCACCATGTCGCCAGGTGTCATCTGGCTTGGCCTGCGAAGAGTCGCTGGGGACTCTGAACAGGGATTCGTGGGGGCGTCCCTACAAAATGGTGCGGGATAAACTCCGCCCATGGGCGCCTCCGCTGACGCAGAGTCTCTGGCCTCAGCTCGTGGAGTGTGTGGTGAGCACTTTGTTCCCTTCGCAAGGGGAACATACTCCCCCGCCCATGGCTCCACCTCTTGCGGTGCCCGATGCAGAGCACACCACCGACGACAACAATGCTCCGGAGGTGACCGAGGTAGAACTGAGAGTGGCGGTACGTAGGCTGAATGCCAAAAATACCGCCCCAGGACCCGACGGCTTACCTGGGAAAGACTGGGTCCTGGCCTTGGAGGCTCTCGGGCCTCGACTAAGAGGGCTCCTTAGCGCTTGCTTGGAGAAGGGCCAGTTCCCAATTTGCTGGAAGACGGGGAAACTGGTCCTCATTAAGAAGCCGGGGCGCCCAGTGGACTCTCCGTCCGCTTACCGGCCTATTGTGCTGCTTGATGAGGTGGGCAAACTCTTTGAAAGAGTTATTGCAGACCGCCTCGTTGGGCAGCTGGTGCGGGTGGGGCCGGGTCTGGCGGAGAGCCAGTTTGGCTTCCGCAGAGGGCGCTGTACGGTGGACGCCATCATGCGCGTGCGAGCCCTCACGACAGGGGTTGCAGTGGCCCGGGGTGGGGTCGTCTTGGCGGTGTCTAAAGACATCGCCAATGCCTTCAACATCCTGCCCTGGAGTTGCATCAGGGAAGCACTCCGGTCACATCCGGTCCATCACCGGATGCCGCCCTACCTCTGTCGCGTGGTCGAGGCCTATTTGACCGACAGGGCCGTCATCTACCCCGGTCACCAGGGAGAGTGGAATCGGCGAGAGATGTCGTGCGGTGTCTCACAGGGATCGGTCTTAGGGCCACATCTGTGGGACATCGGGTACGATTGGGTGCTGCGCGCTGACCTCCCTAACGGCGTCAGCGTAATTTGCTACGCTGACGACACGCTAGTCCTGGCGCAGGAGAGGTCGCACCAGGCGGCGGTGGAATTAGCGACACGCGGGGTTGCAACAGTCGTCGAGAGGATCCGGTAATTGGGACTCGAAGTGGCCTTGCACAAGTCTGAGGCCATGTGTTTTCATGGTCCTCGGAACGCGCCACCACCGGGTTCCCAAATAACGGTAGGAGGGGTTCATATCGGTGACGGGTTGACGATGAAGTACCTAGGACTCGTCCTCGACAGCCGGTGGAATTTCGTGGAACATTTCCGACGTTTGGCACCCAGACTGGAGCGGGCCGGGGCTGCCTTCAAGCGACTCCTGCCCAATCTAGGGGGTCCAAACGCCTCCTGCCGGAGGCTCTACGCGGGGGTCGTGCGGTCCATGGCCCTTTACGGGACCTTTACCGACCTTTACTGGTCCGAGGATATCGCATGGTCTCCGGTGAAGCGGCGAGCCTCCTTGCTGGATTGCCGCCATGGGATCTAGAAGCAAAAGTCCTCGCACAAATTTGGGAGTGGCGAGGGGAGGCGAAACGCCGGGGCGAAACCCCACTGCCACGACAAATCGCGGCTTGGCGGACAGAACTCCGGCAGGATCTGATGGCGACATGGGGAGAGCGACTGTTGCAACCCAGTGCTGGGCACGCCACAATTGCGGCGATAAGGCCCCTCTTTGAGGAGTGGCTTGAGAGGCGCCACGGCGTCCTCACCTTCCGCCTGACGCAGGTCCTCACCGGACACGGCTGTTTCGAGAGGTTCCTGTACAGGATAAGGCGGGAGGAAACACCCGGGTGTCACCATTGTGTGGATCGCCCGGAGGACACGGTAGAGCATACGGTGGAGGTCTGCCCCGCTTGGGCCGAGCACCGCCGTGTCCTCATGGAGGCGATCAGCGGTGGCGACCTCTCGCGTCCGGCCTTGGTTCAGGCCATGGTACGGAGCGAGAGGGCATGGGAAGCTGTCACCTCCTTCAGCGAAGCAGTAATGCTCGCAAAGGAGGAGGCAGAACGAGTGAGGGAGGCGCAACGGAGACGCCCTCACGCCCCTAGCCACCGCAGGAGACGCCCCGGGCGTCGGGAGTCGCAAGCCGATTCCCGGCCACCGTAGGCGCGGGCTGAGAGAAAGAGAGAGTAGGCGCGGAGAAGTCATTGAATGATTTGAAACCCAAAAAAAAAGGCGTCATCTGCAATCTCTTTTTTACTAAGGTAATTGCTTTGAATTCGCATATTATGGAACATGTCGAGTATCGCTTTACATGCATTTAAAAGCGAAATGTTTTATTTAAAAATCATTTTTATGATTTACTTTGTGTTCAGCAATCAACAAGGTTCAAACTTGTAGCAGGTAGGTAATTATTTTTCATTTATTATAGTAATGGATTTAAAGATGAGATACCAAATAAAAAAAAAGTAGTCAGTTGAAACACAGAGTGCGGATTTATATCAAAACGGAGAATAGAAACATAGGAGCCGCAAAAAGAGCAAAGAAATACTGATAAACAATGGCCAACACTGATTACGGCAGAATTGCCGTTTCTGTGCCGTAACGGTATAGTGGAGCCAATCAAGGTGCGTTCTCAGTCATCGAACCTTGCAAATACAGCTCGAAACGGTATGGGATTTTTACTGACGATTTGAAAGCGGTATTCAAGCGATTTATTTTGTAGAAATCTTTTTGACTATAGGTTTTTAAAACAAACTATTTGATTTTCGAATAGGTTGTTTCGTTCATTTTACGAAGGATTAGCATGGAAAACTTATATGATAACAGTATTTTCAGTTTCAGAAGATAAGTCAAAAATTGTATTTTGCAATACAACTGAAGTGATAACGTTTACATACATACTTAATTATATCATATGTATGTAATGTATCTATAATTACTTTTTTTGTTTCTTTATTCTACTTCTAGATTATCGCTCCACATAGATGGAGGCCTTCCAACGCAGCTTAGTCCGGTACAAGGTTCACAGAACTTTTCGGCCCGGGATCGGTTCTACGTTCAATATACACTTGGGGAAGGTCTATTGTTTGCATTGAACGTCTTTCAGCTCAAATGATGATGATAATGATGCTGTTATTTAACTTTAAAATTTTGATAGAATCTCGTTACTCAGAATACGCGTAACTGTTAGGAACAGATGAAAGGAAGAAAGAAGAAAATATTGATATTAGACCCAATGCCATTCACAATAGGGGCTTAATTTTATTGAAACCCTGTAATGGATTAGAAGCGATACGGTTTTATGAGATGTGATCAGAAGAATTGAAAGTATGAACTTTTATTTATCTAGAAATTTCGTTGTGGCTTTCAAGCCACAGAGAAATAAAAGAAGATAAGGAAACAGAGTAAAGGAATGTTGAACCGGCATTTAAGGACTTTTTGTTTAAATGCTTGAAGAAAAGGGTCAGTGGAAAGGAAGGCACAAAGGAAGGTTAAGTAAAGGTTGAAACAAGTCTGACAATCAAATGAAATGATAAAGAACTAAACGAGCAGTGATTTTAGGAAAATATTGCACAACCAGCGAGGGTAAATAACTCGATGTAAAAGAAGCAAAAGGATTATGTAAGTAGCGTAGCAGGTGGCGAACTGTTTTCTATCTATTCCTATGGAAAATAGGAATGAGTTTATGTATGTGTATATATAGACTGTCTGGTGTGAGTTTTTTTGTAGAAAGTATTCTCTGGAACTACTGAAACGATTTTGAAAACTCTTTCACCAGTAGAACATTACAGCTACATTATTTCATAGGCTTTGTTATCCCGACAAAAATCTGGTTTTGGGTGGAGGGCCAGCGAGCGAAACCGTGGGAGAAAAGCTAGTGTAAAATAATTACCCAGACAGAGAACTGAACATTCATGGGTCAAGTTCATCTAAGAGCTTAATACATATATCACTTACACATACTTATACATAATTATATAATTATATCACTTACTAGGAAAGCATCAAAATAGCCTCCACATAGTAATACGAGTAATTATACATAATTCGTGACAATATGATGGATAAAAAGTACAACACATAATAGAATACATTTCTTTTAGGGTTCTATTCTAAAAAGAAAAAAGGAACCTTATAATATCACTTTGTTGTCTGTCTGTCTGTCCGTGTGTCAAGATGTTTTCACTGGAACGCCTGAAGATATCAAGTTACAGTTTATATCATATATTCAGTTCTGCAATCCTTTTCCATTAGAGATGTGCAAAAATCTAAATATATCGCATACTTGACAATATGGAATCAAAACATAGGAAATTTCATGTTTTTAAGTCAATCGGAACTTACAAACATAAAATTTGGCTTATTAGAAAAAAATCAGAAAAAGCCAGCAACTGTAAATTAAAAAAAACTAGTAAACTGACCGCGACCTAATTATGTACATGTATGAAGACAACATTTTTCCAACGCCAAAGTTATTTTTTACGCTTTTATTAACTTGTTAAGTATGTATCTATGTAACGCAATCTTTGAATGTGATTTTCACCCCCTTCAAGACGTCGGAATAATTTAAAACTTTGCACATTTATCAAGGACCGATGACAATGCAATAATTTAAATAGTTTGTCCCATTATCCTTACCAGGATTTTAAGATTAGCGATTGAACTAAAAAGAAAAAAAATAGTTAAAAAAACGAAAAAACACGCGTTAATGAAAACTAAAATAAACATTAGAAAATAATTTTCAATAATTTTAAATTAAGAATAGTGTGATTAACAAAATAAATATGTTATGGTAAAAAGCATGGGGTGCTTGATGTAAATTTGTTACAATATTTTATTGACAGATATTGGTAACGCACCCCACGATTATTCTATTCTTAAAAATTTAAATTTATTGAAAATTACTTTCAACTTTCTAGTTTGGTATTCTTGTTTTTTAGTATTTTTTAAATATTATTAAGTATCCCTCAATCCAGTTTATGTTTTTGTTACATTAATGTTCGTTGCTTTCATTGTTTATGAACTTCAGAAATGTTACCTAATTATTTTGGTGAATGCAGCTGTTTGTACAGAAGTCTACTTACGCGACTCTGACTTGCTTTTATATAAAGTTTAATCACCAAATCATTATGCCTCCCTCGTCGTTACTAACAATCAATAAATTATATTTTTTCCTATGTAGGTAAATTATAGGAATTTTCTTATGTGACAAATATTCAACAAAAAAAATTGACAGTCTAATTAACCGAATATAAAGGATTACCTTTGCCGCTTCATATTTAGGATTAATATATATTTTCTAACTAGCATATTTCTCATGCTGATGCTGTATTAAAAAAAAAATATTTTTTGAACACATTTTATATAAAAATAACGGTCCTTTAAACCGCCAACGCGTTCCCGTGTAGGACATACCGTTTAGATGTTCACGACCCCTGAATCACTTTGAAAGCGGTTTCAGGCTATCGTTTGAAAGCCAATATGTCACAAACCGTCCGGCCGGAAATTAAAATATTCTGAAAATTGAAGGTACGTGACGATTTTTCAAGATAAATTCTTTGATGAATCTTTTAGGACACCTTTGTGATGATAAATTTGATTCATACGAGGTCACGTTGACCCCTGATGTACGAGATCCGGAAATTTTCTTTTAGAAATTTGGTTTGAAAAATCTTTGCCTTTTTGGCATATGCGATCGAGATTTTTGAAATGCCAAAATATAAGGGATTGATCACGTGCCATTTCAACAGCGCTTGGCAACCCCATACAGATAAGACTCATTTCATGTAAGCGAAAAACTCACAGGAGAAGATTCAAAACAGTTTCCACTAAGAGGAAAATAATAAAAAATAATTGCCACGGAATAAAATTTGAAAAGGATTCAACTTGTTAAAAAATCATTTTCAGAAGAGGTTGTATGAATAACTGGGACGGAGTTACCATGTGCATATACTTTTTATTTATTCTGTTATAGCCAAGAGCAGAAATTGTTTTAAGGCATTGCATTGCAAGGAGTTCTCGGTCTCTTGGATTTAGTGTTTAGGATGTATGACTAACTGAGACGGAGCTACCAAATATATATACTTTTTAATTATTCTGCTATAGCCAACATAAGAAATTGTTTTAAGGCATTGCATGCAAGGAGTCCTCGTTCTTTTGGATTAAGTATTTTCTCATATAGATGAAAAAACCCCTTTTGTTATAGTTGGTCAAAACATGGTATGGTATGGTGGTGGTTGGTGTTTAATTGCATACTAAGGGTATATCGTGTGACCCAGTGACAGGATCGTTGAGGTCGGATAAACAGCTGCGCAACTTAAATTTTGGACATTCAGTTTCCTCTGTACGGATTGGAAGCTAACCAATTAGTACCGGTTTTCCAACGATAAAGTAATCATGAATGTGAGGCGACAGAAATATAAAAGATGTTATTCCTCTTGGAAAGTAATTAATTTTTTTTTTTTTTAAAACAAGCTTTAATAGACTAAAAGGTACAAAATTTAATATCGCTTGCTAATACATAATATCCAATGAACCTAAACACGATGGTCCTATCTTGTCTGGTTGTGGAGTTGCAATTGCAAACTTCTGTTGCCATCACGAGTCCAGCTTCATAGTATTATAAACAAATAAGTAATTTATATGTTGTCAATGTTACAAAATTACCGCAAGTTTCAGCTTAATTGGATGCCAAGTAGTGCTCGAAAATTCAAAGCTTGTTAAAAGGGCGTCTTGTTCTGTTCATAAACAATTTAAAAATATAGGACGTAGGATAACAATCTGCTGTGGCATGTTCTTAGTTACTCGTATTCACTAATCAGCGTCGTGCAGCTATTAAATAATAACATCGAACGATGCCAAATTAATCAGTACGGTTTAAATCTAGTGATGAAATCATGACTACTAAAACATCTAAAAATACCATAAATTTATTGGTGCAACCAATTGATTTATATATAACTTTGTATAAATATGCATGGTCTGTTACATTTTTTATCAATCGTGTCATTTAACAATCAGGGATCTTCTAAACGCTTACACCGTAAACGAAATGTTTAAAGTACTGGTCTTGGTTGTTCTGCTTCTTATGGTAAGCGTGAGTGAAATCAAATGTCAAAACAATGACTACCGTGACACTGGGGTTATACCTTTACGACGACCCATCTATTATAATGGAAGACGACTAGCAAATCCATTTTATAAAGGATGTCCCTCTGGCACTTTTGCCCATCCTATTACTTCGGAATGCATTGCTGTAGATAGACCTTGCACCTGCAGGAGGGGACTAAATCCGATAAAAGGAGGAGGAATATCTTGATTTTGAAATATCGAGACGTTCAAATTCGTGTAATATATATTGTGTATATGTTACGGCTAATACCCGAAGTGCGGCTACACCTAGTATTAGCCGGTTGGAGCTTAGGGCACCCCGACACGGACAGGTTAGGTTCGAACGAGATGACGGAGCTGAGTTCGCTCGCTTTGCTCGCTCACTTCAGCTCCCGTCATCTCGTTCGTGTTAGGTTACTTTAGACCCTGCGGACGGCAATAGGAGCCCCGCGCAGCGGGGCTCCGTCGACTATGTTGCGTGGCTACACCTAGTTCTAACCGGCTAAAACTAGGTGTAGCCGCACTTCGGGTATTAGCCGTAACATATATACTAAACTAATATACTAAACTACAAATCTAAATAAAATATATATGATGTTAAAATCTTAACAGTCTTACATATACTTCTTACATACGAAAATGCCACAAACAATTTTTAAATAACGTAAAAATTCCCTTCAAAGTTTTGTTTCTATTCACCCCGTTTGACGGTACCTACTTACCCACTGGCATCGATTTACATATTTAAAAATAAATTATATTACCTACGTTTTATTCTTCAGATAAATCAAAGACACATGTAGTACGTTCAACACCTACCTACCTTTACCTGTACATTTACACATTTTACTGGCCACTTCACACATATTAATATATTAGGGTAGATTGGAAACCTTTCTTGGTTGCGGTCCGTCCGACCCACCGCAACGGCTCCGAGGCTCCTCATTCTTTCTTTCTTTGTTCACATCAAGCAACAAGCACTCACTCTTCAATACTTTTATATATTCAGTAATATTTCGTCAAAGTTATCCTCAAATTACTTTCACACTACATTATTTCTATTTAAGAAAATAAAATTTAAAGTCTTAAACATGCAAACACAAAACTAAGCCGTGTGATTGCATGTTCATCTTTGTCGGATTCTGAGAAAAATCAAGGTTAGTTATGATGTATTTTTACTAAGTCATTTTGTACACAAAACTGTGTTGAGCTACGTGATACCTTTTATACGCTTTTATGTGGTCCAAATAAATAAATTACTATCCCTAAGCTAGCCTGGATATCACTTTGAGGGTATCACGAAGGTATAGCACGATATGTAAAATATGTCTGGAGGTTGACTGCGGGTCAACATGAGGGTTTAAAATGTTTAAGGACGATTGGCCAGTTTGTTTACATTTGCAACGTTGATATTATTTATTTATTTAAACTTCATGCACAAAGGTACATTGGCGGATTTAATGCCTTAGGCATTCTCTACCAATCAACAAAGGGTGGTGAAGAGAAAACATGGCAAAAAATATTACAAATAATAATAATAATAAATTGCTTAAAATATATACATACCGACTGGTGGCCGTCCTGATTTCGAAAGGAAGCGCGTCCCAAAGAAGAATAGACTGAGTATAATGGAAGAATGAACAAAATCAGTACTATGAGAAGGACAGAGTAAAAGCAGATTGCTGGAAGAACGCAGATTCCTAGCATGACTTAAATATTGAAAGTAAGAAGGTAAGAAGCTGGGGTGGGCGAGTTGAGTAGGGAGAAAATCGTAGATACAGCACGAAAACATCTACTCTTGCGAATGGGCATCCATTTGAGCTCTGTAGCTCGACACATGGTCATATTTTCTCAAGTTAAATACGAACCGAATGCATTTATTGAGGAGTATCGCACTCAAGTCGAAGTAGTACATGTCACGATTAGTCTATTATGGGGAAAATTAAAGTCTGCACAAGCATAGTCTTCGTCTTTGTGGGCAAAAAGTTCCTCAGACGATACAGGTAGCGCAAAGTGCCGCTGACACTTTGTTTGAAACTAGTAACCTGACTATGCCCGGCAAGTGTAGAATCAAGATGGAAACAAAGATCTTTTTCGCTATGGCTAATGGGAATAACTGAATTATCGAAATTAAGAGTAGGAAGATAGCTACCCGCGACTCTATCCATCATGCGCGAGCTTCCTATTACAATGGGCTGACACTTCAAGGGGTTTACAGACACCCCAAATCTATTAGATCAGATTTTAATATCATGCAAGTCTCGGTTTACATCTTCTATAGCGTCCAATATACCTGCCACCCACGAGGCTGCATACAGTTAAAAATCATCACCATAAAGATGATACGAACACTGAAGACAAATGGTAATAAAATTAATGAAGATAGAGAATAAAAGTGGAGAAAGAATACCGCTTTGTGTAACACCAGCACCTAGATCACGCCAACTCGACGAATTCCCGTCGACGCGAACTGACTGCTAACGTTCCCGAAGATAACTTTGCCCGAGACTTCGCCTGCGTAGCATTAGTATAAAATTATTGGTACACCAATCACACTGCCGCCTTTCCATTTCCAATCCCCTTAAGGATGATTGCCGGGATAAAAACTATCCTATGTCTTTCTAGGGTCTAAAACTATCGCTATACCAAATTTAATTTAAATCGGTTGAGTTGTTTAAGCGTGAAAAGAAAAGAGTACAGTCAGACTGACAGAGTTTCTTTCGCATTTATAATATGAAGTAGTGATATTTATAGTATGCGGTTTTGACTGGCACGCGATTTGTCTACGATTCCGTTGCATGGCCAATAAGTCTTGGTAATTAATTCATTGATAAAGTTCTTGTATTAATTGCTTGCCGGGGTCTTCATGTTTCAGTGAATACACACTTTTTATTAGACACATAACTATTTGGTCCATAGTAAACATATTTTTTTTGATGTTTTAGCAAAACATCTTTTTCATCCCCCCATCTCGGAAATAGTATTTTTGCTCTTCGATATCTGAGTGCAAAAGCCGATTTTATCTGCTAGAGGATAAAGTAAATTGAATTTAGAACATCGTGTGCGAAAAGTTTGTGAATTCAAAACATCATTAAACCTATTTACTTCTACCTCCATGGTGCCCAATTTATCATACAACCTTTTTTAATTTGTTAAAATCTCAGTCTCGGAACCTTCTTGGTGTACTTTTTTTAATTTTGTTTGCTCACGCCATTTTTTTTTCACGTCATATTGTTAAAACCTTAGGTTAAAAATAAGAAACTTGAAAACAAGTGAAAAACTTAAAATGAGTGATTTTAGCGAGGAGAAAGTTCATTTGACGGCAATAAAATTGACTGAAACTGTTAAAAATGCGCAAATGAACTTTCTCCCTCAACAATCACACGAGAAGTATTTGAAACAGTACGATATGTTTAACACGTGGCGACTAGCTAAAGGAGCCAAAACTTTCTCAGAAAACGGTTTTGCTGGCATATTTTCTTGAACTATCCGAGACCAAGAAATCAAGCACTCTATGGAGTACGTATTCAATGCTAAATGCAACAATAAAGATGAAAAAATACATACATATCAACAACTATCCTAAGTCAGTGGCTTTTATAAAAAGGGCCTCATCTCATCTAAAAAGTTGAAGGTAACGCACAAGATCGTCGTAAGGTAAGGCACAAGATTTAAATCAATCTGCCTAGCCTTTTCCCAACTATATTGGGGTCGGCTTCCAGTCTTACCGGATTCAGCTGAGCACTAGTGTTTTACGTGGAGCGACTGCCTATCTGACCTCCACAACCCAGTAACTGGATAACACGGTACCCCTTGGCAAGACTGGTGTCAGATCTCAAGCTTCTGACTACCCTTAACGACTGTCAAAGATCTTCAAATGACAGCCGGGACCAACGGCTTAACGTGCTTTCCGAGGCACGGAGGAAACTCGATATGTTGAACATGGTCACCCATCCACGGACCGACCTCGTCAAGCGTTGCTTAACCTTGAAGATCGATCCGTGCGGCTGTTATTATTTAGCCACGAGCTCCTCTATATTATAAAATTTATAATATTATATTATATATATCCTATATTTGGCGGCAAAAGTAAGTCAGTTGCACATTCAGTATCTACTTAAGTTTATTAATCAACTACTTAATATAATCCAATACGTACTTAGTAGATGTTGATAGGCATAATTATACATGCATATCAATTTTATTAATTTAACTACTACAATACTCTTTACGTTACAGGTTATTCTTATTATTGGTATAAACGGAGCATGTCGAAATAATGAACTAACACAACTTAATGTCAAAAACATTGAGAAACATTCAAATGACTTAACTAAGACAAAAAGAGACCGCAACGTCGTCATTCGCAAGAAATACGTAACAATTGTTGAGAAATAACAAGCCTTACGCCCGCCTAACACTCCAATCAATCGATTTTTTCTACATTATCGCAACGGAAAGTGTGTTAGATAGACTATGGGTTCTAATAAAATTGGCAGTATCCCACGAGGAATAGCAACATTTCTTGAACTTCCAGTACCCCTGTTGTACACGGGTATTGTTGCCGACGAACTTCAGACACAATTTTGGCCGATTCAGGAGCTTATCTCATGTCCCTTAAGCGCCATGGAGGCTGGAAGACCAATGCGGTTGTAGAGGGATACATAGAGGATTCCATCCAAAATACGTCTAAAATATGTAAAGGCATCGTAGGAGCCATTACACTGAAAGAGCCACAGTCAGATCCTTGGACTGGCACATCTACTTCAAAAATGAGCCGCTACGAAACACCTAACCATCGCTCTCTCTCGCCAACATTTACGCCAAGGGAATCCGATGAATCGGTACAACTATTAAGTATGACAGATAGTTTACCGAACACAGTACACAAGTCATTAACACCAACATTACAGTACCTAACAAAAATATTACAATAAAAAAAGAAAAACTAAACTAATTATTACTGATTAAACTAACTTATTACTTACTTGTAGCAACGTTGTGTACAACAAGTTACTTTATTTTTTTTCTTAATTATGCCTAAGTATTATTTGTTATAACATAAAGATTATTCTGTAATACTTACCAAGCATAATGTAGCAATTAATGCATAAGCTGAAATAAGTATCTTGTGATTGCAAATGTTTTTTTTTGCATTTATCATATCCTCGCTGAGGTGGGATGAAAAGTTACGTGTTGCACTCGAGTGCAAAAATTTTTCACCTCGCGCCCTTTTCATTTCCGCGCTGACGCTCAGGATTTTTTATTTTTGAATCCTTCGCTTGCTGGGTCATCAAAATAGAGCACGCGATTAAAAAGCAACTTTGCCCTCTTGCATAACAAATAACTATTGTTTTGCACATACTCCAATTGACAACTTTAAATACTAGATTATTATTAGTTATTTATTTCGGTTATTCAACTTTTTACACATTTCATATTTACATTTTTAAATATTTCTTTATAAAAACAAATCATAAAAAAAAACATTTAAAAATATAAAAAATAATGGTGGTCCGCCGGTGTCGGGAGCAGGGTCCCAGCTACCGGTGGTTAAGACTCCAGAGATAGGAACCTCCTCACAATGCGAGCCGTATCGAGGAGTACTGCCTTCTGTATCAGGCCCTTGATCCAACCGTGTAATGACAGCCTCGACAGATGGTCGTCGAGGCTCTTGGGCATCAGGCCGTTGGCCGTAACAACAATCGGCACAATGATCGCCGAGTCCACATTCCACATGTCGACAACCTCGTGTGCTAAGTCGAGATACTTGATTTGTTTCTCTTTCACAGCTTTCACGAGGTTCTTGTCATGCGGGATGGTGACATCGATTATCATTGTGCGGCGCGCTAATAGGTCTATCACCACTATATCCGGCTTATTGGCAACAATAGTCCTATCAGTGATGATAGACCGATCCCAGTACAACGTGACATGGCTATTTTCGAGAACTGGGTCGAGCACATACTTGTAATACGGTACCTCAGAATCCACTAGATTGTACTTCAAAGCAAGTTGCTAGTGAATAATCCTGGCCACTTGGTTCTGCCTGTGTAAGTACTCGCCGTTAGCCAGACGAGAACAACCAGAGATAATATGTCTGATGGATTCACCCGGACGGTGGCATGCCCGACACATGTCAACCGTCCCGTCCTTCAATATATGTCTCCGATAGTTATTCGTCAGGATAACTTCATCCATAATTGCACAGACAAAACCTTCAGTTTCGCCGAAAAGGTCGCCGAAACGTAGCCAGGATACAGACGCTGGGAAATCTACATCAGGCCCATGTAGAGCCCGATAGAAGCGCCCGTGTAGCTCCTTGCCTTGCCATACCTCTTTGCGTTCATCAGTAGTTAGTATTACAGGCTTGCGCCAGTTCTCTTTAGCCATGGACAAAGGGGTGAGTCCCTTGTCCACTGCGACCACGTCCGGTGCATACCCACTTCAGCCTGACAAAAGCCTTATTTCCGCCTGACAAAAGGCTATTTAATACCTTTTTCAGGCGGCCAAAGAAACGCTCCTTCAGCAGTTGCTTCATGTTAGTACTGTTGATGCCCAACTCTTCCGACATACCCAAATACTTGTAAGTTTCAGTTAAGGAGAGGTGTCTAAGGTGTATGGAATCAGAGAGTTGAATTGCCTCGGATTCCATAATCTCCCCTTGCTTTACATGCATGACTGCACATTTATCCACACCAAACTCCATACTGATGGAGTTACTGAAGGTTTCAGTAACCTTCAGTAGCTCCGTCAGTTGGAGTTTGTTAGGGGTGAAGAGTTTCAGATCATCCATGAAAAGGAGGTGAGATATGACCTGACCACCTCTTCTCAACCGATAGTCTAGACCTGAATCCTCCAGGAGTGTACTTAGAGGATTCAGGGCTAAGCAGAACCAAAGTGGACTCAAACTGTCACCCTGAAATATCCCCCGCTTAATCCATACAGGCCCATCATCCCCCTGAATCGGTCGACATCCCGGATATCGAAGAACTGTCTTCCATTGCCCCATACAAGACTCGAGGAAGGTGCATAGAGTTGCATCTATTTTGTACAACTCCAGCACCCTCATGAGCCATGTATGTGGCACAGAGTCGTAGGCCTTCTTGTAGTCTATCCAGCATGTCGACAGATCCTTGCGGGATCGACGAACCTGCTGGCTTATGGCCATGTCAATGAGGAGTAGCTCCTTAGTGCCGCGGGACCTATTCCTACATCCATTCTGAGAGGTAGACATTATTGAATTATCTTTAATGTGTTTATCAATTTTTACTCTCAGGATGGATGTAAGAACCTTATAGACCCTTGGTAAACATGTAATTGGTCTATAATTCTTGGGCTCCGCGGGACTACCTGTCTTATGGAGCAGGTGGGTAACGCCTGTTGTTAAAAACTGCGGAAGCGACCCAGACTCTAAGCATGACTGGAATTGAGATGCCAGAAACGAGTGTGAGCTGCTATACCATTTTAGCCAGAAGTTCTGCAGTCCGTCCGTTCCCGGAGACTTCCAGTTCGGTAGCGGACGAACTGCTTTGGCTACATCAAATGGACTGATGGTTACTTTTTCCATTTCTGGTATAGCTTCACACACGCGCTTGACATCACGCATCCAGCCGCCCTCAGTGTGACATACGGGTACCGACCAGATGCTCCGCCAGAATGTACTCGTGGCGATATCATCCGGGCGGCACACGTCAGTCGCATTTTGTTTAGGTCGCTCCCAAGTTCTGTATACCCACCTCTCGTCACTCTGGAACATGCGGTTCTGCGAGTACCGGTCAACCCGCCGCTTATACCGCCGAATACGGCTGGCCCATGCACAAACTTTCTGCTTCAGGAAGTCGATGCGCTCCGTGACACTGGACATGTATTCTCGAGGACTGCATCCTAACACGGTACGCAGTGAGGTTAGTTCCCCCCTCTGTAGACCCGTAATGTGCGCGCATGACGTTCTCATTCATACCTTGAGTCCATCTCATGCGCTGCACACAACCACCGGCAGCGGGGACCCGGCTCGGGGCCGGTTGGCCCCTAGATCCCAAGCTCCTCGGTGGCCGGCCTCTCCCCTGCCGACGTACAGGTGTTGGCGACGTCGGCGGGGAAAAATACTCGTCGCTCGAGCTCGACGCAACTGCAGCCGCCGATGATACTGGTGTTCCGAGGTCCGGCGGCGGCGAGGCGGAGCTGAGTGACGAGTCCGGGGGTGGATGGCGTGCGCGATAGGCAGCTGCTCTCGTCAACATTATTGATATTTTCCCTTGCACTTTTCCATGGTAAATATTGCTTGGTTGACGTCTGTCAATGAGTCGTCAACTAGTTTCTTTTAATTTTCAGATTTTTTTTGTGTTTGTTGTGGTTATATTGAACTGTATATTATATATTATGGTTATTTATTACTGGTTTCTTTTGCTGTGTATGTTTTCTTAGTTTGAAGGTTTTATGATTTTGTATATTAAATAAATAGTGCAAGAAAAAAAATTATTTATTTATTATTACAATTACTCTCTGCACTTACAGTGATACCCAAAACGTACAGAGAGTCAATAATTACATTACAAAACATGTTATGTGTGTCATTAACTAAAAAAATATATTATTAACGTCGCTGCGAATTTTCCCCGATAGAACTATAGTTCTGTCGGTGAAAATACGCAACGACGTTAAAATCTTTAGATTCTTAGGCCCTTTCCTGATGACCCGACCTCGGTCGGATATCGGCTACACTTATTTTCTATAAAAATGTTAGAAAATTGTAAATGTTTGCTGATGCAGTTCTAAAGAACTACAACTGAGGGTTCGCTACATTCATCCTGGAAAAAAAAAAATATTTACATTGAAAAGTAGCTCCGTAAAAAATCCGGTGTTTGTATAAAGCGATATAAGGTAAAATTTGCGAAATATATAATAATGAGTTCCTGAAACAATATGCATACTACCAAAGTAACATCAGAACAAAAAATGCATGTGCCAAAAACTTCACAGAGGCTCTATGGGCAGAATTTTGAAAAAATACGAAATGCCTTTGTTTGTCGAAGGCTCAGGCCTCGTATTTATTTATGAAAATTGAGCCTAATCCGTATTTGCACAGGCCAGGCATAGCAAACATCTATCGTTGCAAAAATGAATATTTCATTTGACTGAAGTGCCAGTGCAACTCTATTGAGACTACAGAATTGTTAGGCATATATTTTTGAGCTTCTAGCAGTGGTATTTTCTGAGGCTCATAATAATTTAATTTATTTAAAATTCAGAAAATTTACAGTCCATTAGTTAGTAACAAATACGTTTAAACTAGTGTTAAAAAAACATGCCAAAACAAATAAACATTCACAATATGAGGAAATTAAACGAGAATTGATTGAAAACAAACTGTAAGTGTTGATAAAATATAATAACCTAAAAAAATATTTTATTTCAGCTAAACATAATAATATTCTAACAAATTGAATTAAAGTTTGAAAAAATTCGCAATTTTTCAAAAGCTAATACACGGGTTATTGGTAGAGAGAACTTGTTAACCAAATAATAATTCTTACTCATGTATTTATTTTATAATTATTATATACTATATTTTACACCACTCAAGTAATTACAGGACGAAATATGTATAACGATAAGTGTATAATGGGCGGTCTTATCGCACAGGGCAATCTCTTACAGACAATATTTTGTATAAAAGCTGTAAAAAAATAACTAAATTAAATCTCCAAACACTTAGAATTTCGTGAATAATTTAATTTAATTTGTAAATGCAAACTTTAGACATGTTAGTATGCATCTAGCTGCTTTATGCAATATTCGATTATATAGGTAATTATTCGTACGCCCAGTTTCTGGAAAAGATCGCAAAAAAATGTGGCAAATCATATTTCATTTTGTTTGCAGTTCCCTAAACTATACAGAGGTAAATTTATGTTAGAACATAGAAGGCATTCTCTGGCAGACTTGCATTTTGCTGAGTGATGACCATTTTGGGTGGTTGTGACGCATACTTTGTTGTATTCGTATTTAAACTATTCCGTTAAATTTGTATGGTATGGGTCGTGATTGACGCAAATAAACTATTTTCTCTCTTTCTTTCTTTATAAGATAATACTATCATTGATATACTATGGTTAATGAAAAAGCTACACTATAATTTGGTACCTTATGCTAATATTTTGTGTAGTTCCCTTAATCCCGTCAATATCAACCAAATTGGCGAAACGGACAAATAATTACCCCAATAAAAAATTGATTTGCACAAATTTGCTGTTTCAACAAGCAATATTGGACCGTTACCACAAAACAAACCACAATGGTCTGGTGTAATTAACTGGGGTAAATTAACTTTATGCCACATTCTGTATTTCTCATATTTAAGTACCATCATAATAAAAACTTTGTAATAAATTTTGTTCTACACATAATTTAATGGGGGAGGCAGAAACAATAATAATAATAAAATATAATTCTAATATTTATTTTAGTTGAAATACACCCTTATGTCATCGGAGGTGCCGTACTACAGGTATGTGCCCGACCCAGTTCTCGAAAATGGCAATATCACATTGTACTGGGATCGGTCCATCATCACTGACAACTATTGTAGCCAATAAGCCTGACATTGTGATGGTGGACTGAATCGTGCAATGAAAGGCGTGCAATGATTGTTGACATTACCGTCCCTCATGATGGGAACCTCATGAAAGCCGAGAAAGATAAGCAAATCAAGTATCTTGACTTGGCTCGCGAAGTTGTCGACATGTGGGATGTGGACACAGCGATCATTGTACCGATAGTCGTATCAGCTAATGGCTTAATAGCCACGAGCCTCGATCAACACCTTGGGAGGCTGGGTCAAGGGCCTGATCTAGAAAGCAGTATTGCTAGACACGGCTCTTATTGTTAGGAGGTTCCTCTCTCTGGAGCCTTGACCCTGTAGTTTGGACCCTGTTCCCGATACCGGTGAGCCTCTATTTTTTATATTTTTAATGTTTTTGTTTTAATTCATTTTCTAAAAATATTTAAAAATGTACGAAATAAGAACAAAGATAAATAAACGAAATGTCATTCATATAATAAACTCTTTGGATATAATTATGTGTCACGAACGCGAAGATGATAAAAATTTCACAAGTCAAAGACAAATCAATTATTGTAAAATAATAATATTAATAAAAAAAACCAAGAAAGCACGCTTCAATAGAAAACCAAACTATAAAGTAGACAATAAATTTTAAATTAGAACAATGTGATTAACAAAAAAAAGTATTTTATTATAAAAAATCGTGGGGTGTTTTTTAAGATATTTTCAAAATGACTCTACTTTTACCAATAACTGACAATAAAATATTATAACAATTGACATCAAGCATCCCACGCTTTTCCGTTCACGCTGAGTCCTTTCTAAGGCTCCCTCTCCGGAACATTTATTTAATACAATATACTTGGCGCAAAGCGCTACGGTAGTGTAGCTAATAGGTAGTCTTCGGATATAACAAAAAAATAAGCCATGCATGGCTTAATTTTTTGCTGTGCAATGAGCTTCTTTTCCTCTCCCCTTTTTATACGCACTTGTATATACTTTGTTTGTAGTTCGTTATTTATGTACGTTCCGTTGGAAGGCCTCCCTCTAGGTGGACCGATGAACTGGTGAAGGTTGTGGGAATCGGCTGGATGCGAGACGCACGGGACCGGCCAATGTGGCGACGCTTGTGGGAGGCCTTTGTTCAGCTGTGGACTTTGTTCGGCTGAAATGATGATGATGACGTGGTTTATTGGTCTTATTTTATTGTTAAATTATGTTGTAAATACTAAAACCTACCATGAAGTAATAAGTATTTAGAATTGACTTCATTCATTCCATTTATAAACGTACTAAAATCCAGTATCACAATCCGTAAGTCAAAATTGCATGCAAGCAAAACATTTTGACCGAATACTGTTTCAACTCCAATCTGTATTTGTATCGTCAATCCGTCGACGTTCATTTGTATTTTGATCTCTCCGATTTCAGCTCGGCTATTATTACTTCGCTTCATAGCATCGTTTCAGATTTGGTTTCATGGTATAACATTGACTGACTGTTAATTGCTTAATTTTGTTGTGTAACTTGTTTTCTGTTTTGTTTGATTTTCATCATTCATTTTTTATTGGTTTATTCTCGCACTGGAACGCCTTACAGCAATTACACCAAAGCAGCATAAACTTATACTAACAATAAGTCCAGGAATCTTCAGGATGTCCCATAACGATTAAAATTGTCGAAACGCAAAGCTACAACATTGTCTTTTAACTGCCCTATTCAATTTTAATATTTTTAATATTAATTATTTTCATGGTATGTGTAGTAAAATAACCATCTGAAAATAAAGAAAGCGAACAGCTTCTTATAATTATCCTTACCCCGTCCAAGAACTTTTGTTTGAAATCCTCCAAATAATGTTATAGCTCTAGACAAGTGTCATTCGATGCCAGCGATAGCGATTATAGAAATGCTAAAATATAATGTATTGATCTCGTGGCATTTCGATAGCGCTTGACATTCCCATTCATTCTTAGGCCCTAGAAAAGTGGCATTCCATCATTGAAAGAAATATCAAGTGAACAAACTCTTACATTTTGGCATCTCTAACATCACTTTGGCTAAGATCAGATGACTCTTCACATTTTTCCAATCGCTATCGCCTCGCTTTCGTTGGTAGAATGTCACTTATCTAGGGCCTCAGGGCCTCTAGTAACAATCACACAACTATCACACAATGGTAGCACCAAGTTTGCTCACAATAAGGGATCGGGTTAAAACGGGAACGTTATACGATATAATAGCAAGCTCGCTTCATATCTGGCAGAGTTCCAGAATCATTATAAAACTTTCTGCACGACTAAGTAGTATACTAATAAAATATTCAGCAAGTTGAAATTGTACTGCGCAAAGGATGTTCTTTGATTGATTGGATTTTCTATAGCTCTGTGAAGTGTCGGTTGGTTTTGGTATTATAGATAAAATAAAATAATATTTATTTCGGACAAGAAATATCCCATATGGGTTGGTAAACGAGAAAACATGTAGTACATTAATCATTAATAACTAAAAAATATTTCTTACTGAAGAAGCTGTTGTTCCGAATGCATTTCAGAACAACATCCTCTATTAATGGAGTGTCGTACATCTCTGCTATAGTATTCTGGATAGAGTTGGAGCCAGTCTGCACTATGCAGAGCAAAGAGGCAGTGAACAATACTTCGCGGAGCTGGGATAAATAAAAGACCGGATACCTTGAGAGTAAATGGCTACTGCTTAACCGGGCGATCCTGTAGAGACTAAAGTAGAACCTCCAGCCATGTACAAAAAGCTAAACCTAAGTGACCATTCTGAGGACTACCCCGTATGGCGTCGAACATCGGCTCAGGGCGTCGCTGGGGGGAAACTAGGGCTGGATCATGATTAAGTGATTCTACCATCCGTTCGGAAAATACCTACGTGGAGAAGAACGGACAAGAAAAAATACAACCTTATCCTTAATCCTATTAGTAATCGACAGAAAATTTTAATACCGCGATTCAGGCACTCTGTCCAAATGATTTATTCCGTTCTAATACTACTGGTATTTGTTTCAACTCATATTTATTTTCTACATGAAACAAATGCCGGTGGTATTAGTTGATGGTATTAGAACAGAATAAATGGTCCAAATGAACAACGCCATCTATCTACGAAGATGGAACTAAATTTCATCTTACAAACTTCTGCCTGACGATGGCATGGAAATCAACGACGTGAAATGCCGCAAACATACCGTGCACTGCAGAAACGGGACAGCCCCATCAACATCCTGAACCCGTTATTATATTGGACCCGTAGGGTGCCGATAGTCTGCTGCGTGTAGTTAGTCTACAGGCTGCAAGTGTAAAATAATTAGCAACAAGCTTAGAAAAGCGTTCCCGCTGTTCCCGTGTGGTTTTCGCAAATCATCCCACAGAAACATACTTCCGGGATAAAAAGAAGCCTATGTGCTATTCCTGGCTATAATATATATCTTTGACAAATTTCATCTAAATCCGTCCAACCGTTCTGGTGTGAATGAGAAATTAATACCCATCCATCCAAACTATCTCATTTACGTGTAATATTCGTAGGATTCTCAAATTTCTTCTTTATCATCTTCATCAATATTTAGCTACTATTTATTTATTTAGATAATCATGAAGATCAGTCCCGTACCATAACGTGTCAACGCCATCATGATTCCGCCGTGAAAAAGCGATAGTGCTCTTCATCCCGTATAGGTCCATATCTCTCTCAAAGTGGAACCAACCGCAACGGTAACTGTCGCAGCTTAATACTGGGCCAAACTATTTATCCTATCTTAGGATAGGATAAATGAACCCCGTTTTTCGCACTTAGATTCCAATTTGGTCCGTTGTGCGTGCAGGCCTACTCTCTATGAGAGGGAATGGGCCGTAAACTACCACGCGGGCCCAGTGTGGATTGGTGGATATCACATGTCTTCGAATATTTGGTTCTAATTTTCGGTTTCGTCACCATGTTTTCCTTTACCGTTTTGAGAGCAGTGGCGATGAAATATTTTACACAAGGTAAAGCACCTGCCAGGATCAAATCTACGACCTACAACTTGTAAATCGCGGCCGTTACCACTGGGCTACCATACTCTGGGCGTAGCATAATATTTAAAACCGGCCAAGTGCGAGTCTGACTTGCGCACAGAGGGTTCCGTATAAGTAGATAAAAACATTCACCAAAATAAATAGATAAAATTACTAACGTTCATAAATAATGAAAGCATCGAACATTTATTTATTTATATTTATATATACTTTATTGTACACCAAGATAATAAAAACAATACATACAGAAACCTTAAAATAGACACAAACATACAACAGGCGGCCTTATCGCGTTCTGCGATCTCTTCCAGGCAACCCACAACATTGCTCTAACAAAGGGACAAAATTAACCTTGCCATTCAATAACTGTTGACTATGGAAGAATATTGATCTTTGGGAGATCAATATACATTTTTTTCACATTTCCATGTACATTGTATAAGTTGGTAGACAATTGCTGATTAAACTTGTAAAGCTTACTTAACTGAATCAGTTTACCTTCTGATTTCGTTTAAATACTACCGCCGTGATTTTTTTCACATATCAAAAAGCAACCTTTTAGCTGGCAGGAGTTTACAGCAATTCAAAGCTTAATTTTACGTATACGGATCAATGAATCGAAAAAAAAATCCCGTAATATTTTTGAATGACCTATAAAACGAAACCCCACACACCATGGGACAGAAGAGAAAACAAACATCCACACTTTACGTGTACAGGAGGTAAAAAAAGGCTTGTGTTTAAACACCGCCCAAAAAAGTACCTATTTTACTACCAAAAAAATTCTAAACGGTTACCAAAATGGATAAATGGTCACCAAATAACGTTTCCTAAAATATTATGAAATAAATCCATTTTTTCGTATTATTGACTGCCAAAAAAATATATGGACGCCTTTAAAATACACTTTAGACCAAATATTATATATTGTCACTACTTAGATGTTACCAATTATGTAATACCATGACTTCTAATTTGGTCATTTTTGTTAGGCTAAAAAAGCTAACGATCGCTAGAATATTTCCCAAATATCAATTAATATACTGGGGTTCCCAGACGTACGTCGCTTATTTATCGTTATATGGAATTCGCTAAATATATTGAGGTTCAAGGTTCAAGTACGATTAGTACTCTGGCAACATAGTCGACGGAGCCCCGCTGCGCGGGGCTCCTATTTCCGTCCGCAGGGTCTAAAGTAACCTAACACGAACGAGATGACGGGAGCCGAGTTCGCTCGCTTTGCTCGCTCACTTCAGCTCCCGTCATCTCGTTCGAACCTAACCTGTCCGTGTCGGGGTGCCCTAAGCTCCCGAGCTCGCTTCGCTCGCTCTTGGACTAATTCGTTAAAAATACGAATACACCCGGACGCCGCGCATTTCTAGTCGCACGACTAGAATTTTAAAATCGGGAATGGAATAATCACAATCCACTTTTTGTAAGCTCGTTCTGGATTTTATTATTAATCAATATTCGTCGTTACTTTAGTTAATTCTTCGCTTACTCTAATTCATACCACTCAAGTTATTAAAACAGTATCTCATCATCAGTCGCAAAGTTTTTTTTTATTCGATCGTTTTATAATTCCCCATTTAAAATAAGAAAAATCATAATCACTGGATCAACAAAGCTTTTTTGGTTTTAGCTGGCCGCCCTCTTTTTCTCTTCTCGCCAATGGATGACGACTTACTATTTTGGAGTAAGATTTTTGGTAGTAATATTAATCTTTGAGTTGGATAGAATTTGGTGACCGTTGATCCATTTTAGGAACCAAAAATAATATTTGTGCGAGGTTTGCGATTTTTCTGATGTTATTTTATTTATTTTGGATCATAATATTATATACTTTAGGGCCCTTTTAATAAAGTCAATTGATTTTTTTTGGAGTTGTTTATTTTTTTTGGTGCCTAAGCTTAGAGTCTTAAAAATATTTTTGGTGACCGTCTAAATTATACCCGTAAAAAAATACTTGATTTTATTTTACCACTTTGTCGGTGTGATTAATATGCATATCCATGCCAAACAATACCTTTATAGCACTAACTGACGGATTGATAGGCGAAACTATAAGTTTGTTGACTATCCTGAAAACTGTATTTGCCTTCGGCTTGATACGACATGATAATTTTGACACGCCAGTTCCCTGTACTTTGAGATAAAATGTTATCTTTATCACATCTATTAAAAAAGAGCCAGTTTAATTTTCATAAACAGGAACTAAAATAGCTCATTAATCCTTAGGGGCTAAAAGCGATTTGAAATCGGAATGTGGATATTGTTAGTAAATGTTCTAATCAGCAAAGAGATAAATCACAAACCATGCCGTCCAAAATACGACGATTACGACGAATGTATGAGGTGAATGGCTAATGAGTGGTTGTAATTCTATTTCTGACCGCACGGGAACATTGTATTGAAAAAGTTGGAAAACCGCGCGTAAGCCAAATTAAACAAAAAATCTAGGTACAACTGTAACGGATGGTACTAATAAAATTGTTACGATGCACTTCCATAATTGTTCTAATATAAACACCAGCCTCAAATTATTTCTATGTTATGTCTTATGATACCGAATTGTATATAATAAATAAATGTAACGTTCTTTTGATAAGTTGCACTTACTTATTTGTCATAGAGGGTGATAAAAAGAAGAGGTCCATCTTGGGAGCAACACTATTTTAAGCTCGAGTGATGTACATTGAATTCCTCGCTGCACTCAGGATTCTACTTCAGAATCCTTAGCTTCACTCGGGATTCTACTATAAAATCCTTCGCTCCACTCTGAATTAAAAAACACACTCGCCTGAAAAATAGTTTTTTTGCTCCCTAGATAAACAATTTACTATTTTATTCATTTGTTACAACGTATACACATTCTTTTATGAATGTTTTTTCTTAGTATCCTTCAGTTGAGTTTTGTGAATATGTTATTTACTTTAAACATTTTTATATTTCTCAAGTCAATTTTTTATATGAGTCCGGTTGATGGTAATATGCTGACCAAACAGAACTGGCACAATGTAGGTGTACTATAGGTGCACAACTTCCTAACCCTTCGAGGAATACAGTTGTGTTGTTATCTTATACACCTACATCACAGTAGCAGGTTCTTCCTTACCTTTTATCTACCTAACGCCTGACAATGACACAGCGGTTTGAGAAACCTCAATAAAGTCTGTGGCTATTATAAATATTTGACTGTTTTTAAGGGTCTGGGAATTGGTCGTTGCAAAAGGCGGGCAATTATTCCCGGATTCAAAATCGCGTGATCATGGCGATCGCCACACTTTCGTTAATAGAGTGTCACTTGTCTGGGGCTCCTGATCTATCTAGTTATTGACTTCGTTACACGTTCTTAAAAAAAGAGAATAGAACAAAACAATGCCGAACCGTTCTAATCAGACATGAAATTCCCGAAGCGAGATCTCCAACACTATCCGCGTATCCGTGTTTACCCAACGCAATTGTTTGGGGGACCAAATTCAGTAAACATTGGAAATCAATTAGGACCTCCCAAACTAGTTGGATGTGAGGTCACGCTAGAATTTACTTAGTATTGTTTGCTCTCCGGGTTTAATGTGGGCTGGAGTTGCACTGTCTTGCGAAATATCTTTAAATTGTTCTTCAGGTTAACTGTAACTGATAGAAGAACATGCAAGGTATTAACATGAAGCAATTATTTATGTTAGTATTTTGATTATAATCTTTTTGCGTCAACTTACTCGTACTAGTGAAAGCAACATATGCAGTATGCCAATTAAAAAGAAAAAAAATCATTACGCTGAAATAAGATCTAACCCTTCTCTCAATGTCTAACTTAATCAGAGATTGCACAATAGAATTTCTACTTCTAAAAACGTACCGTGAAACAATCTCTCTAAATAAACTAATCAACAATCAATGCCAGATAAACGTAATACAGAAATCACGCACCCTCCGTAGTCAGGTCAAAGATATCTCGGCGATTCGTTTGCTCAAGAAATTGAGTCAATGAACGTTGCAAAAATAGCTTTGCTGATTCAATATCCTTGTGTTGAGCAAGATAAGGTTTCAGTTCGTTTGGCCGGGGAGTATGTGTTGTTAGTGATGTTCTATGGCGCCCAATAGGCTGGCTACAGCGTACACACCATATGGGAACATCGCTGTCACGTTGTTGCGTGCAAACAGCTAAATTACAAAAAAGTTTGCTACCTCTGTATGTGCCAGCAAAACAAGAAGTATTGTTTGTTGCATCGGAAAATTGAGGATAATACTTTTTGATACTCTCCTTAAACATTGAAAGTAAATTCGTTGCTTCAAAACTCAGTTTAAAGAATGTAATCTGAGCTTCAAAATAAAGTTTTCTTCACCAGCAGCGGCGAAAGAAAAATCATATTAAAAGTATTAAATATAATATGTTTAAAAAAAAAGTTTTTTTGTCTGAGAGGTACTAAATGTAATATCACTTGTCAAAACACATCCAATAAGCTGAACACGAGGTTGTTATCTTGCGGAGTTGCTATAGAGTCCTGCCCGATCCAGAATGATGCCAATCCATGCGTTTTGTTCGTGAACGGGCGTCATCAGTTGGGATTGGTCATAACTTGGCTGCCTCCACCTGTTTTTAATTCGGTACTTTTTGTATTTTTGAATTATTTGTTTTAATCTAGACGCTTTTACGTGCACGTCTTTTTACATCATTCCTACATCATAATATATATATTTTTCCGACAAGAATGATATTGTTTACATCATTCTTGTCATCATTAAAAATGATAAAAAAGAGTATCCGTGCAGTTTCTTGCACGTTCTTCTAACTTTGAACTAGATTCATCCTTTTTTTGTTTGACAAGTCAAAAATACCTTTTTATATAAGTTACCCATTTTGCTTTATCCCGAGACCAGCTCCATAGTACCATAATTATTATTTCACTGTTACCAAAGTGTCATCGGTATGCCAAGTTTTAGCTTAATCAAATGCCAGGCAATGATTGAAAATAGATTACTATTCTTCATAAATTGATTCATAATAGTATATTATGCAACTAGTGAATAAAGGACGGTTCTAAAGCGAGGGCCATAGATGAATCACGAACAAGTGAAGGATTCTAACAACTGAATCACGACCGCAGGGAGTGATTCATGATGATTGAATCACGAGCATAGCGAGTGATTCAAGTGTTAGAATCCTGAACGACGCGAGTGATTCATGGCCCTCGATATAAATCCGTTTTATTCAAGAGTTGCATACTATATTTTATACCATGACTTCGAGAAAAAGAAGGATTTAAGCCAAAAGCACAAGGAATAATCATAAATAAATAAATGGTTTATTACCTCCAAAATTTACAGAAAATGAGAAACCTTAGGGCTTCACATTTTTTGTAAATTGAAGCTTTGAGTTTGAGTTACCTAAACAGCACCTGTGTTTCAGAGGCCAGTGACCATCTCCGTTAAGTTACATAATTATAATTAATTAAACACCAATGCAATTAATATTCAAATTACAATGCAAATAAGTATTCACTAAACATCCTAGACCAAAATAAAATCATTATCAAAATCCTAAATATAAACAAACTCAAAATTAAATTGACGAAGGAGTTTGAAATTCGAATATTCTTTGTTTGCACAAGAAGTTTGTATCGAGTATTTTATGCGCAAGTAGGTATTGCATTGAGATTGAGGTCAAATATATATTGGTGTGTTCTAAATTCAAACACCAAAACAGTGATTAAAAGTGCTTTTTATTCACTGTTTTCAGTGAATAGAATAAGCTTTTTAGAGGGGGAATGGTATAAAAAGATTAAGCTATCTTTTATGAAGTACTAGCTTTTACCCGCGGCTTGGCTCGCAGTGAAGCCATTTTTTTTTTTTTTTAAATAAGATGTATCCTATGTTACTTCTAATAACTCCAAGAATATATGTACAAAGTTTCATGATGATCGGTTCAATATTTTTGCGTGAAAGCGTAACAAACAAACGTACATTCACATTTATAATATTACTAGCTTTTACCCGCGGCTTCGCTCGCAGTGAAGCCATTAAATAACTTTTTAATAAAAAAAAAAATTTTTTTAATAAAAAGTATCCTATGTTACTTCTAATACCTCCAAAAAAAGTAAGTACAAAGTTTCATGATGATCGGTTCAGTAGTTTTTGCGTGAAAGCGTAACAAACAAACTTACATTCTCATTTATAATATTAGTATAGATAGTTGCTGGACAGACATACGATAGCAAGATAATATAAACCTTGTAATAAAAAAAGATATTTTTTGTAGGTAAAATTCACCTGCCGTTTCCAGAAAAAGCTTACATCGTGCATCGTGCATCGCAAAAAGCGTGCATCGTACTCCTAAAAATATTGACACCATGAAGATACTAATGGTTTGAAATCATCAAACTGCATGTAACTAGCGCGGTTATAAATGCTTGATCCATTTGCATATTAACACGAATATTGCCGTGGATCAATTTTTCAGCAGTGAGTCTCTTTCAAGTAACAATTTAAAAAAAAATGCGCGTTATATTAGAAGACTAGAGTAATCAAATGAAAGTAAGGGGCTTTTATGATGGCGCGACGAATTCAAATTGCGTCGATAGGCGATATCGTTCACTTAATTTCTAAAAGATAAATAAGTGCAAATCGGTCAAATAGTATGACATTGCATACATGTGAACGTACATTTTCGCTTAGTAAAATCACTAATCGGTGTGATATTAAAGTGCATCGCGTTGAGTAATCAGGAAGGTAACATACACCATCAATGTGTAACAACGACTTAAGATGCGAGTTCGCGTCGCGGTTTCCGACGGTGTACTGTGGGGCGAGACCGCGTTAGGTGCCGCACACAAACTCTTGTCGATTTTAATGGTTAAAGTCAGTTATTTTGTTGAGAATTATTGTTCCATATTGTAATACTCCATTTGCTTGGGCCCTATGTCTAGCAGTGGACGTCTTTTGGCTGAAATGATGATGATGATGATGATGATGATGATAATTGTAAAGGAAAGCCAAGTAATCAAGTTAGTATCGGAGAAAGAAGAATACGATGACATTAAAAATTATTATTATAAAAATAAACAAAGATTGCCCATCAACAAATTACATGCAACTATACTTCATTAAAGATAACATTAGACATTTAAATAATCCCTGACTTCTATTGCGCTGGTGATTTGACAAATGGCAGCTGTATTAAACAGTTAGTTTTGGTAACATGTAATATGCTTTTTAAATCATCCTTATATTTACGGGATAGAACTCAAAATCAGTTAAACAGACTACAAAAGGGTGTTGTAAAAATTTCTAAAGTTATTTCAAATGGAGTATAGATGCCAAAAAAAAATATCGTTTTCATAATATATAAAATATATAATAATCAAAAAATGGTTCTTTAATTATAAAATGACAAAATGTTTGGGCATTTCGAGCCCGATGCGTGACTTATAGCGCACTTTTAGGAGGCTAGTTCTTCGTCCAGAAAACCCTTGTATGTCCAGGAAATTGTTTGTATCAGACACGCCTGTGAGATTATGTGAAAATACAGCCTATGCAATGAATGATGATGGTATAAACCTTCAGACGTTGTTGATTGTGGTCGATGTAAGCCTTGCATTCTAAGCACTGCGTGTCGTTTTAGACTCATGGAGTATATTTGATATCCTTCATCATCATCATCATCATTATTTCAGCCGAAAGACGTCCACTGCTGGACATAACAAGTGTCACCACATTAACCAGTCCCGTGTGTCTCGCATCTAGCGGATTCCCGCAACCATCACGAGGTCATCTGTCCAGATTGTGGGAGGCCTACCAATGCAACGTCTTCGGGTTCGGAGCCACCATTCCAGTACTTTTCGGCCCCATCAACCATTCGTTCTGTGAGCAATGTGCCCTGCTCACTGCCACATAAGTCTGTCTTGTGGATGTCTTCATTTTGTAATTTGATGGATGGATGTTTATTACTCAATCACACCAGAAACGATTTAGATGAAATTTGGCAACTTTTTTTCGTAAAAAATGTCTTTTAGTTTAAATAACAATTATGAGTAACACGTGAGAATTTGTTCTTAAACGGTGCCCAACTAACAGAAATGACCAAAATGCTTTTATCCGTTGGATGGAGCATGAAGGAGCTACTAAGTTAACTAGACAGCTGACAAGCAGTGGTAAAACCTTAATGAGTACATGCACTTAGCACCAACGTCGTAAAGTTCGTTTAGAACTGTGAAGAAAATGCAACCACAAAAAACTCCTAGACAATCTTTATGGGGAATTCTGTGTGTCTGTCACAATTGGACATCTCAAGAACTACTAATGCAACTAATCAACATGAAAATTAAATAGTTTTAGATGACGTTTGCCCAACTATTTTGCAAAGAAGAAAGTTTTTTTTTGTTGCAACAAGGTCTGAGAGGTGTCTTAAAAATTCGAAGTGGGTCTACTAGAGCATGAGGGGTATCATATGAAAAACCCCTATTAGAACATTCTCAAACTTTTTTATTTATTTTCCCCTGACTTATCTCCGAAGTGTGCATAGAGAAAAATCTGAAATTATTCTTTGTCTTCTGATAGAAGTTTATGTTAGAATTATAGAAAAAATAAAATGATGTCTCTAATTAGCATACTATTTCAGAAATTATCAACAAAAAATACATTAGTGCCACTATCAGTCAAAAGATAGTGCTGACCTAAAACTGCAATATTCTACCCCGCAGTTTAAATTCTCTGACAAATATATTACTACTAACAATATATGATGTAAGTCTGAAATAAAATGTTTGAATTAGAATTTAAATAGGCCCCGTCGATGAAAATTTAAAAAAAAAAACACTTTTCACGAACAAAGTTCTCCTTTCTACCTACTCACAGGTTGCTTTGGGTGAAAAATCTATATAAATAAAAGAGAAAGTATGTGTGCATGCCTTATAGACTCCGAAACAGCTAGACAAAGAAATTTTCAGAGAATCTATAGATTGACCCGGTGGATATTTTTTTTGAAATTGGAACGCGGGCGAAGCCAAGGGAAAGAGCTAGTTAACAATAAAGATAGAATAGTAAAGTACTATCCGCCTCTTCACCCTTCCACCTGTCCGCCTGTCCACCCATCCACCTGTCCGCCTGTCCATCTATCCTACTTTTGAAGGACTGTACGTAAAATAACACATCCAAATATTTATATATGATGGTAGGGAACCTTCGGTGCGCGAGTCCGACTCGCTCTCGACCGGTTTGTTTTTAAGGTTTGTGTCTATACAAAGAAGTAAACCAACTTAATAGCATCATTAAATGACTCTTGTTATATCTAAAAAGTAGTAGTAGTATCTGCTTCTACGGAGTAGCAGCCTTTCAACAACAACTCTTGTAGATCAGGCCTGAAAATAATCCTCTTAACGACAATGCAGCCACGGTGGCCAATATCAACGGAGATTAGTCAAGTTTGTAGGCGATATTATAATGCACGAATGTATGCGCAAACGCAAGTATACTCTTCGTTCAACACGACTGAGGAGATATCAGGCGAAGGGCCAGAGAACTTACGTGCTTGCCGAGGCACGGGAGTGACATACCTTCAAGTTCCAAACTCAAGACCGCCAATGAGAAAATCCTAATGGAAAAACCCGATAACAGTTTTTCGTCCAACCTGGGAATCGAATCCAAGACCTGAGGCTCAGCAGTTATGTTGCGCGATTTTGCTCATTTTTAGGGTTCTGTTCCTCAAAAGGAAAAAAAATGAACACTTATACGATCACTTCGTTGTCTGTCTGTGGTGTCAAAACCTTTTTCTCTGGATCGCTTGGAGGTAACAAGTAAAAATTAATATTGTATACTCAATTCTGCAATCCCTTGCAGGTGTTAAAACATCAAACTTCTACATCAACGCAATCAAAAGATAATGATGTATATGTGGCTAATTTGACGAATCGCAAGCGAATCAGATTGTACTTCCCGTTGACCTAGAATCATGAAATTTGACAAGAAACAATGTCTTAACATGATAGTGATAATTTCAGAAAACCGTAAACTTCTAACTACATAAAAGATTATGAACTTATTTGCAGTTGGGAAATAGATCGCGACTTATGTCGGTGTATGGGGACAACAGTTTTCCCTTAAGTCTATTTATCTCAACGTTAGAGCAATGATCAGTGCTTTCATTGTTAATGAAATTTATTTAAGTTATAATGCCCGGCACGTAAGTTGGCAAGGTTTTGACGTAGTGTAGGTAAGTTCTCGCATATTCCGCGAACTTACCAACCACCAAATAGAGCGAAAGGAACGTGGACGCGACACGATTGGTCAGTCGATCCTTGAGTCAAATGACCAACCAATCACGCGCTCGGAACGTTTCCCGCGCCCCGCTTCACTACCAAAGATTCCTAAAAACCGACTTCTGCGCATCTAACGACTCTTGCCAACTTACGTGCCAGGGATTATACATAATTATTTTGATGAATATAACTATTTGTACGGAACCCTCGGTCTGCGAGTCCGACTCGCACTTGGGCGATTTTTATTATTATTTTTGCCATGCGTCTTCTTTAAAAAAACAAATCCCCATATGGCCACTACATAGTTTAAAATTGCCAGCAACAAAAATACCCCAAAATGGTACAAAGGACAAAAATGTAGGACATTAGCACAAAATAGTGGACAGTGTTGACCAATGCGTTGCACAGTTTTTGTAATTACAACTCGTAGGAAAAGTTCGCGTCAGTTTTAATAGCCACATGTGAAAAGTTAAATGAAGCCATCACACGAATTTATTTAAAATTTTCTCCTCTGAAAATTTTAATTGTACAACTTTATTGGGGGCTTGTACTCCATTTGATGTGTGAAGGATATAAGCTCGTATCGTTGGGTTATTTTTTATGAGATTTTCTGGTTATTATTGAGAATTTGAAGTCTATTTTATGAATTACGCGGATGCTGTTTTATCACGTTAGGTAGAGCGAAGATAAGAGTACCTGAGACACAAGATAGAGGTTTGATTGGAGAGGCCTCTCTCCAGCTTTGGTGGATGTAGGTGGATGAAGACCTTTTCTTCCTTACTTTTTAATTTGCCCCTGACAGTTATTATTAATCGAATTTGAATCTAAAAACGTCTTTCTTTCGCCCGTCCCCGTACAATATCTTGCCTAATTGAATAAGTATTTCAAATTACATAATTGTAATGTCAAATATTTCACACACGTATAACGTTTAACTTGTATTTTATATTAATATGTCTTGTTTGTGCATAGTATACCAAAAAACCGGTTTGTTTTTGTCGCTTACGTAGCGGTGCAAGGAAGCGTGAAAGGGCCAAGTGACCAACGGACCTTACCGAATGTTGGAAAAACAATCCCTTCCCTGGATAATTTGAAATGTCCCCAAATTTCAGCAAAGGAAATGAGCATTAGCTATTTATTATAACGTTGTGGCAAAATAAAAAAAAATTGTTTGATAACTAAAACCCGACTTACGAAAAATCACGCTCTAAAAAGTGTGAAAAAGAAAATATACCCGTAAATTTGCCGTGGTGACGTACCTACCGTAAAAAAACAATACATTCTATGAAGCAGAATACGACCATAGTGATTTTTCTGTAGTTGGGTTTTAGTTTTATAACTTATTTTTTATTTAAAATATTTTGGAGTTTTGCAGAGCCTGAGGGAATGAACATAAATGATCAATAATAACCTTGCGACGCCGTAGTCGGCTAAAAAGTTTAAAAAAATACTAAAATGTTCAAGTTAAATATTATTATAATTCTTGAATCTCTTGGTTCTAGTATCTTGGTTGTACTTTCTAGTATTATACTTAGTCCGGTCAAATTAGACATGTCAAAGTGCAATAATTCGCATAGAGATGAAAATTATCGATAAATCGACCACATCATCGCTTACCATCAGGTGAGATAGTGGTCAAGCGCAAGCCTATAATCAATAAAAAAAAAAAATAAAAAAAAAAAATTGGTGCGAATTTTCGGAACACCAGTATAAATTAAATGTAAAAAGTCCACATCGAGCCTACACTTGCAAAAAAAATATTCAAGGTCAAAATTCGCAAATACGGGTTTTTGCGTTTTGTAGCCGAACGGTAAATTTTATGATATTTTGGGATCGATGGGGACTTTTTACATTTCACTTATAATGGTGTTCCGAATAATTGTACCTACCAATTTTCAGCTCTATGCGAATTATTGGAAAGCCACCCCTATTTTTGGGGTAACTTGACCGGACTATCTCTGTTACTATTTGATTGTTGATGTTGTGTTATGTGTGAGTCGAACAAAATATATTCTACTCTATTCTAAGAGAATGGACAAAAGTTATTGATGCCTTAACCCACTGCAAGATACTTAATTAGAAGTGGGCCGGCCACATAGCACGACAAAGAGAGATGGACAAGGGAAATTACTACATGGGCTAGCCCTCCCGGCAAAAGAAAAAGAGGTCGCCCTCTAGAAAGATGGGAAGACATAATTAATTATAAAATTTACATTTAAGCAACGGCTGGATAAGAATAGACTAAAACTCTGGAACGTACTTGTCTTGACATAAAAAGCTGAGAATAAATTTTCATTTAAGCGTAGAATCCGGAACTATTACTTGTCCTCTCTTACATAGCTCGGTCTTCGTCATAGTTATCATATTAAAATTTCTATTTCATTTAAAATAATAATATGGTATATATTATAATATTTATTAGTCTATTTTTTAGAAAATATTTATGTATTTTATTAGTCAGATAGTTTATTAATATCCGATTTTAATTATTGTTAATTTTTTATTATTTTGTACTCCTACCACTATTGTATCCTTTTTAACCCAAAGGTTGACTGGTAGAGAATACTTTGCTGCATTAAGTGCGCCTATGTATCACTATTGTACATGAAGTTTAAATAAATTAATATCTAGTTGTAAATTTAAAGGAAAAAAATATATCTTAATTTTGACAGAGAAAGCATTTTGTAATGATAAAACAAAATGCTCTATTATTATTATTATATAACACTCTGTACACGAAGGTAAACACACAATAATAAACATACGCCAGTTCCTGTGGAAAAAAAACACAACATCACATATTTGCAATCAGAAAACAACGGCAAAGCATTTTACTCTGCTCTATAATATTATCCTCTATTGACTTTTTGTATTAAAAGAAAAAACATTAATCCCCTTAGCAACAAGAACCATTAGCCAACACATAATGACCAAAAACAATTAAATCATCCAGATAGAGAAACACAGGATTCTGTAATTTAGAAGACAATTGGCTGTCACTACCTAACATCGTCAATGATGACTGGCAATCAATCTTTTTCAAAGCGGATCCCTTACCAGCCCAATGAATGGCTGCACGGTTTCAGAGAGACATTAGAACTATTCAGTAATTCCACATCGGATTTGTTAACATCTATCTGTCTTGTAAAGGATAGATTTATAGATCGGATGAGGACAATGAAATATTTGGCCCTTTTCGGAAATGGGTTGGATGTTTCTGAAGATAAAATAGGTCTCCTTACATTATATCTGTTTTACATTTTGTTCAAGAAATAAGGGTTCGCTCAAGATTACCCTGATCTTTTTAGACTGGAAGCCGGTTTTAATATACTGGATCATGATAATTGAATTTTGTGTAGTGTGGATGTTGCTGTATAAGCCCGAACTACAGTAATAAAACCTAGGGTTTACCAGTAAAATGAACAAGTCTTATTATTATTTTTTTGTATTGACCCACCGGTCAGCAAAGGGATAGCCCAACGCGCTTTCAACGCTCTTTGAATTCTCCGGCCATTCCGTCAAAAATAAGTCCAGATCGTCCCGCCAGCGTATCTTTGGTCTGTCCCGGTTAAGACGCCCGACCTCAAGCACTGTGTGTGATCCTGGCCCATCGGTCCCGATGCATCCTACAAGTCAGTTACCAGCCCAGACCAGACAGTTTAGCTCCGCAGACTTATCGCCCACAACGGCGATGCCTGTCTTGGAGCATTAATGAGAATTGCGAATTCGATCGGTGAGTAAAATTTTTAATATGCTGCGCTCCATTGCTCTGAACTTTGAGTTTAGAGTTCTGAAATCAAGCCAAACAGGCATAGGAGGCGAGCCTATAGTCATAAACCGGGCATAAATTCCAGACTCCGGGCAGCTATTGGGCAATTCCTGATAGAAAAATCAAATATCACTTTGCCCTATAAGGGAATAGAACCTTAGGACCTCTTTCTTCGATGTAGCGCTTGTAACTAATTAGACCAATATGGTAGTATATTTAACCGGTTTTTCAACAATTGACGAAGAAATCGGTAAAAAATACTGTCGAACACAAAGGCTCCTCCTTTTTGGAAAGTCGGTAAAAAAGAAGGAGGTTCTATGCTCAGCTGTATATTTGTTTTTTTTTGTTTATGTTTCGGTGTCAAAAACAAAAAAAAAAACGAAAATAAGAACACTGACATCCGAAATTTAAGTTATTTCTCACTTTGTAGTGTTTTTATTTGAAGTCGGTTGATTTTTTTCTATAAGATATTTTTTTCCTTTCTTTTAAAGGTGTCAACATTCTGCTTACATGGCTTAGTCTTCAGCTTACACGGTAAGGTTAGATTTAATACTGATGATAAGGACTGGCTTACATTTTTAACTAACACGCAATCTCGTGGATGTCACCCGGATCGCTTGAATAATTCAACATTTTACTTTTCGTCGGTTTTTGGGGTTCGGCAGGCAAAAGGTTTAAAATGTAATGTATAATGTTCCATGTATCTTAGAATTTTTAAGACTTTTAGAATGAAAACGGAATACTGAATACTGATCTAATACCTTGAAACGTGCAATTCTTGTATATATACATAATCTGAATCTCGGAAACGGCTCCCACGATTTCATGAAATTTTGTATGCAGGCGTTTCGGGGGTGATAAATCGATCTACCTAGCATTTTTTAGAAAACGTCGTTTTGTCTATTTTCACCCGAGCAGAGCTCGGTTACTCATGTACTTTTCATTATGTAACTCAAAGGTATTAAAGCTCATATTTTAGTGCTCAGTCAGGAAGATATGCGACGACAAATCAATCAATTTACATTTCTATACAATACTGATGTTCTTTTTTTCCTGGAAAACCTTAAAAAAAGCGCCTCAACTTGTGTAGAAAAATCATGGAATGTGGAATTCACCTCACTAAAACCATCCCCGAACTCCTTCTGTGCAATATCTTTTAGCGCTTATCCCTTGGGAGACTGTAAATGGGTTTTACCTGAGGCTCGCTGTGAAGTCGGCAGCACTTGATCCTGTGTGATACACACGGTGTTTCCTGGGTTTACTCGGTAGGCGGCCAGTCTCAAGGGTGAGTTCCTGTAACCCGGAGACAATGTTGGTGTCATCACCATCATCATGTCAGCCGAAAGACGTCCACTACTGGACATAGGACTCCCTCAAGCGTCGCCAAATTGATCAGTTCCGTGCTGGAACGTTTGATGTGTTCGGGAAAAATGAAGCGCAAGATCCAAATATACTAATGGTTTATTTTGCTAATCTCCCCGAAACACGTCACCATAAAAATATACTCGTATTTTTTATGTTAAGGTTATAATATAGGGTTGTTGGTTGCAGTTGACTAGTCAAATTTATAAATGGGTTATTTATTTCATAATTTTCACATTGATGGTGGAAGAACAAATAGTTAAAACGGAATGCCTGTCGCTCGGATGGGTCGCAGGGCAGCCAGCTAACGCCACACCTCGTAGCCCTGCCTCGGGTGGACGGCCTCAGTCTTAGCCGAACAATCGGTCTTAGCCGAACAGACGGTCTTAGCCAGACAGTCGGCTCCAGCCGACGTATATTATACATTATACACATGATTTTACATAGACAAACATAAGTAAGAGGCATCCGCAAATCTTCATAGAGATTGGCACTACCTACGAGAATATTGTACTCCGGGGAACACTATGTCCATATTGCTCATTCATCACAGCATGACACAACACAGCCTTATGTATTAGGAATGGTTAGATCATTCCTAATACATAAGGAACCAGGATTAAGGCAAAGCCGGTCCAGAGACACCCACAAATGCTAGGCCAGCTTTAAATAAAAATACATGGGCCTCCGCCCAAGAAACAAAATACTAACCGACAGAGCTTTTAGAAAGTCGGACACCTACCTGTTGGAGGAAGAAAATCCAGTCGGGGAGATGAGTTGGTCCAATTTTAACCCCACGCCACGTTGTTCTGAAAGAAACCGGCAAATCAGCGCACAGAGTTCACAACGAAAGGTTATGGGGTCATTTCCTTGAGCAAGGCGACTAACCGTGAAGGAAAATGAGCTCTGTGTGGGAACACAGTCCACAAAAAAGGTGTTACAGTGCTTCCCGAATCCAGCGGATCCCCGCAACCTTCACAACATCTTCCAGCTCGCGTTCGCCACTTCAGAACTTTTGTGCCCCAACGGCCATTCGTTATGCGAGCAATGTGCCCTGCCCACTGCCACTTAAGTTTGGCAATTTTCTTTTCTCAGGCTATGTCGGTAACCCTGGTTCTCTTGACGATCTCTACATTTCTGTTTCGATCACGCAAGGATACTCCGAGCATTACCCTCTCCATTGGCCTTTGGGTGACGGTAGCGGTGGTAGCGCATTGTCACCCTTCTTGAAGAAGAATACCCCCACACCCCCGCACTATCCTGTGGCGTTTTCCCTTCGAATATGACGGAATCAAACAGCTTCTGAAGGGCCTTAAGTATTGGTTTTCCACCTGCCATCAGGATTTCAGCCGAAATTCCGTCATCAATCTGTGCCTTGTTGTTCTTAAGCTGTTTGAGAGCCATCCTTATCTCGTACAGGCTGACGTCCGCGATATCTTGGTATAGTGTCGGGTCAATCTAGCTCTAGGATATTTTGCTAGATTCGCGACGGGTTTACTTGTTAACGTGTACAACTGCCCACAGAATCTCTCAATCTCCCTCAGAAGCTCCGGTTTGGTGGATACGATCCTGCCATCGTCGGTCTTCAGTTACTTAAATACACAACACATTTATAATGAACTGACTCTGCCCAACAGTCAGATTTCTCGCAAAGACCTTGGAGCCCTTATTCCGCTGCATCGCGGCTTTAATACGCTCGGTATTAAAGAGACGGAGGTCGCTTTTGAAGGTCTTTGAGGTCCATCTATTGAACTGCCGGTAATTCTACGCATCGTCTGAAGATTTCCAAGAACATCTCACGACTCTCCTTTACGAGTATGAGCTTGAGAGTAGGATCAGAGAGCTTTTTGTTTATATCTGTACGGTGGGTCTTGAAAAACTTAGACCCGACCGTATGGAGAGCTTCCACGAACCCATCGCTGTATTCGTCCACGGAGCTCCCTAGGCACTCGAAACGATTCTGCCGATTGCGGATTAATGTTGGCATAAGGTCTCAATATTCTCTTTAAAGGTTTTAATGGCTGCAAAAGACGCACGTCTCGAATCTAATACTACCTACCATCATTACAGCCGAAAGACTAATATGATGGCAATAATGTCTAACGGTTTGCTTTACGCAGGCCTACCCCAAGCGTCACCACATCGACCGGTCCTATGTACGAAACCCACAACCGTACTCTGTTTTATTTATTCAAATTGTTAACGTTCCTTTTGCTTTTCCATTACGTTGTACATTTTTCATATCAGACATCTTTCACGCCATGTGTAATTGTTTACAAACGTTGTTTTTATGAATTTTGGAACATTTGTAGCTGCTGTTTTTTTTGTGTTAAAAGGTGATTGATCTCTGGTCATTTTAAAAGCCTTGTAGCTTTCTATGAAGATGTTTTTGTGTTTATTTTTTACTAGCTACCGCCTGGGCCTTCTCCCTCGTGAAATATGTTTTATTAGCCCAAGACATCATTACTATCGGGATAAAAAATAGCATGATTATGTTCTATATTCCAGATTTCAATCTTTGTACCAAATTGCATCCAGATCAGTTGAGCCGTTCTGGCGTGATTGAATAATAAACATTCATCCATCCAAACTTTTAAATTTATAATATTAATAATAAAATAAATATTATTGTGAGGAATGGCACGGTTGACATCTGTCGGGCATGTCGCCGCAAGGTGAATCGATCCGCCACATTATCTCTGGTTGTTCTCGTCTAGCTAACGAAGAGTACTTGCATAGGCACAACCTTGTAGCCAGGATTATCAATCAGCAACTTGCTCTGAAATACACTCTTGTGGCATCGGAGGTACCGTACTACAGGTATGTGCCCGACCCAGTTCTCGATAATGGCAGTATCACATTGTACTGGGATCGGTCCATCATCACTGACAGGACTATTGTAGCCAATAAGCCTGATGTTGTGGTGGTGGACCGAATCGAGGGGCGTGCAATTATTGTTGATATTACCGTCCCGCATGACGGGAACCTCGTGAAAGCCGAGAAAGATAAGCAAATCAAGTATCATGACTTGGCTCGCGAGGTTGTCGACATGTGGGATGTGGACACAGCGATCATTGTACCGATAGTCGTGTCGGCCAATGGCTTAATAGCCACGAGCCTCGACCAACACCTTAGGAGGCTCTCGTTAGGCGGCTGGGTCAAGGGCCTGATCCAGAAAGCAGTACTGCTGGACACGGCTCGTATTGTTAGGAGGTTCCTTTCTCTGGAGCCCTGACCGCCGGTAGCTTGGACCCTGTTCCCGATACCGGTGGGCCTCTATTTTTCATATTTTTAAATGTTTTTTGTATGTTTTATAAAAATATTTAAAAATGTATTTAATAAGAAATCAGCTAAATAAAGGACAAAATAAATAATAAAGTATAGATTATTCTTGTATTTTCCAAAGGGCAAAGTTGTTTGACCCAACCAATCCAGACTAAGCGTGATACTGTGCAATTTATAGAGTAAATACCCATCTAAATACACTGGCACATTCTGTAGAATTAATTCCCAGTTAACACCGTGTCCTATGGGAGACACAAAAAGCATAAAAAGTGTAACAAACAGTACAGACTGGCCACAGCTCGTTTGTCCAACACTAGCCGTGTCCGACTCGGTCGCCCGGCTAATTGAGCAGTTTAGTTCCTACTAGCAGTAGAGCACGGAATCAGTAAATGTATGGGGACTGCAGCTAACTGGCTACTTAAAGCAATTTTTACATGACTGCCGAAGGAGGCTAATGTGTTTATCAGTGTATGTATGTTTGTTCCGATGTGGCGTTCTAGAGATGCATGGGCCGATTTTGATGATACTTACGTTAATCGATTTGTCTTAACCTTACTAGTGTCACTAAAGTCATGACAGTAATTAAAGTTCACCACAGCGTGAACCAGACTCCATATTGTCAAAATGAAAAAACAAAATCGAAGAACAATTTCAGGTGGGGCATCATTGAAAAGGTATTCAAAAATCATTATTAGCTTTCTTTTATCATTTTTCATTTTAAATAACATTTAGGATATAAATGATTTAAAGTTAACCAACTTATATAAATAAAACATGGTTTTGGTCAGCCAGCTCCCGAATATGTATTATCCGCCTGTGTAGCATGATTTTCTTCTTGTATACTTCTTTTTAGTTCGCTTCGGGTTTTTAATATTCTTATTTATGCGAGACGCATGGGATCGGTCAATGTGGCGACGCTTGACGCGGTCAATTGGTCTATATCCAGCAGTGGACGTCTTTCGGCGGAAATGATGATTATGATGCCCGACGATTTTGATGTTAGAAAAAAATCAAAGGTTTGAAAATATTGAAGGATTTGATTCCGATTTTATGTGACTGAACGCTTAGTGAGACTCAGTGTTTTTTTTTTATGACTAACAATTGTTGAATTTTCGATCGCTATTGAAGAAACCACGAGGGCTACATTCAATTTCAATAATTGATTTGAGTGTCATGTAAGCAATTTCTCTCAAAAAGCTTATCCTTTCCAAAATTATAGTATAACACCCCAACTTGTATTACCCGCAAGGTTAGGCAGAAGTGCTCGTGCACCTATAGAGGCTGTGCGGCAAGAGAACCGTCACTATCTTCATAAGATTTGAGGACGCAGCTGTGTTTAATTACTGTGTTTGTTATGTTGCCAACACTGTCACGTCAATAAAAAGCGACTGTAAAATCTTGATATTTTGAAACTATGTTAGAAATATTATGTTTTCAGTGTATTTTTTGTAATATTATTACAGTTTTATAAAAAGCATAATGTTAGTTGCATTTTACGCCTGAAAAGAACCCACCCGTGTTCCTTAAGATGCTTGTGCCAGGGCCGCGGTAACTCCCTTGCTACTGATAAATTGAAGATGAAAAACAGACTATCACTTAACCCGATCCAGGAATCGAACTTAGGATCTCATACTCAGCAGAAGTGCTCCAAAATGAACACCCTGATTTTATGATTATAACAAGAATTTGATTACCAAATAAAGTCCAAGTTATTAAAATGGAATAGTTACCATAAAGACAGTTATTAACAAGGTAACACTGCCGTAGGTTTGACCCTACCCTCATAAGTTTGGACCCTCATTTTTCAACATTATAGCTGATATTTCCACATTTATGACGTGAAAATTATAGTGAAATGTAGGGTCAGCTAGCAGTTATTTGACGCCTTTAGTAAACCGTAGCGTGAGTCTTGACAATTTATAAATAACTTACTTGTGTCCGCGGCTTCTCCCGCGTGAAAGTCGGAAGGAAATAATTTACCAAGATAAAAACTATCCTTCTCAGGGCCTCAAACCACCCCCATACCAAATTGCATCTAAAGGGACGGTTTTAGAGTGAAAAGGTTATTACCTTTTGTCTATCTGTTGACAGACAGAGGTCACAAGGCGAGTCTATCAACAATAAAAAAAACCGGCCAAGTGCCAGTCAGACACGAGCACGTAAGGTGCCGTACCATTATCGCAAAAGCGGCAAGAAATCTCATTTGTTGTATCGCAGCCCACTTAAATATTTATTTTATTCTGTTTTTAGTATTTGTTGTTATAGCGGCAATAAAAATACACCAACTGTGAAAATTTCAACTGTCTAGCTATCACGGTTCATGAGATACAGCCTGGTGACAGACAGACAGTGGAATCATAGTAATAGGGTCCCATTTGGGTACCTCCATTTGGGTACGGAACCTTAAAAAGATAGAGTTATGTATGCATTTATAATATAGTATAGATTCTACATAAGTAAATTCTAGGCTATTTTTTCAACCTTCTTGGGAACAAGAACGGCCCATGGGCTCTAGATAAAGCTGATATTCTCTATACGCTATCGCTTGACGAAATACCGTGACATTTCGATAGCGTTTGTTTGTGTGTTGTCCCACACACTGTCACTTTTCGACAATCAATATCGCAGAGATAATCTTAATTTGTCTAGAGTAGGCCCGTATTCCAGATGCGCATGCTCGACTCAAACTCAAAATTGGCAGAATAATTAACTGCCATCCAATCACACCTCTCGAGTTTGGCTTGATTCTTCAACTTGACATAATTATGTGCACTCAATAGATCAAGAGCCCGGCCGCCCCAGACGTTCGTGAATTCTTTATACACAAAATTTGTGGTAGGTATTGAATGCAAATGAAAGTTCCAAGTACATGCTAACACTACTCAATTCCACTGATTTTGTGTTAAAAGAATTCGGTAACCTTTGGGGCATCTAGGATCATAGACTTGAGCACATTAATGTCAAAGAAACAAGCCAACCAATCACAACTATCCATTTCCAGTTTGAGTTGAGTTGAGCATGAGCATCTGAAATACCGGCCTTAGAGGCTCAATTTTTTCTAAGGACAAAGTAATATTGTATCAACCATAGTCGAAATACCAACATGTCATTGTATGGGATTGATCACTGACACTTTTGTAGCATATCACGTCAATACTTAAAATTTGGACTTTATATAATCGTGCTCTAAGCTATTTATTAAATTAAGGCAATTTAAGCGTACCCATGTGCTTTTCCGTGTTAGTTCTACAAATATGTTGTAATAACCTAGTGTCAAGATTGTCATAATATTTTTACAAAGCAATGAGAAAACCCACCTAATCACCCACTTTACAGGAGCACGAATAAAAACAGTAACACACAGATTATAGTTCCTAATACGAGCAGTTACTGCCGATTCACTTTGGGAAACCCGTGTACCCCAATAATTTAGGTTGAACGTTCCCGGGTTCCATTGTCAACACATTAGTAAAATTTCTGCGGACTTTTATCTGCGTAAGGCTTGGCCACACTTCGGCGGTCAACCCTTTAGCCGTTGGTTAGTTTATTGAGGTAACAAAATATAGAAAGTGGTAATGTACTGGGTTCAATGTTTTTTTTCCGAATACTGAAATTTTGTTACGATGTAAATTTTAGTTTATCAAAGGAGAATTTGTGGTCATTTGTTTTTTTAGATACGATTTTTGAAGTGAAAATTTCTTTAGCCTCGTTGTGAAAAGAAAAAACCGGCCAAGTGCGAATCGGACTCGCGCACGAAGGGTTCTGTACCATTATCGCAAAAACCGCAAAAAAATCACGTTTGTTGTCACTTAAATATGTATTTTATTCTGTTTTTAGTATTTGTTGTTACAGTGGCAACAGAAAAAAGTCTGTGAAAATTTCAACTGTCTATCTATCATGGTTCATGAGATACAGCCTGGTGACAGACAGACTGACAGACTGACAGACAGACGGACCGCGGCGTCTTAATAATAGGGTCCCGTTTTTACCCTTTGGGCACGGCACCCTAAAAAGCGACATTCAAACGAGATTGACACATAAATCTATAGGGTTTAATAATTTGTAGGTTTCACTCCTACCGCGTGAGAATTATTACACATATTTTTTTTTTAATTTTTGCAAGCTTTGATTGAACTTGCTTGCGCAAGCAAGCAAGTTCAATCTTAATCTTGGATCTGAATTTTCCAACAGTTATCCCCAACCGATTGACCTGTAATTTTGCATGCACAGTTAGCTAAAAAGAAGTTGATTCAAAAAATCAAAAACCCGGCTGCTTAAGAAGTGAACTAAAAAAAACTTTTTTACAAAAATTACAACCGACTTCCAAACAAAAACATTACAAAGTGAAAAATAACTTCAATTTCGGAAGTCGGTGTTCCTGTTTACTTTTCTTCGTTTTTTGACACCGACTTCCGAAATTGAAGTTATTTTTCACTTTGTAGTGTTTTTTTTGGAAGTCGGTTGTAATTTTTGTAAAAAAGCTTTTTGTTTTTCACTTTTTAGTTGTGGTACATAATGTTCCAGTTCTATAGGCTAAGTACCTACGCGTATAGAGCCCAAAGTGAAGCTAGAATAGATGAACCCAATAACATGAAACTTAAACAAAACCGGTGCAATGAGAGTATACCAGGGTGAACTGTTCACACCTGCGTACCCCTTTAGAGCGTACCAGTGTGATGTTATGTTATGAAATGGTGTAAACAATAAACAGACATGCGATTGCATCAATCCCGAGTGCTTTACCGTCATTTATTGAAGAGTTCTGATGTATTTCTCCGAAGTTCTTCATCAGATCTTGATGAAAATTAAATGGGACCACATGACAAGCACCAGCTTTGAAATAAAAAAAGAATCATCAAAATCGGATCACCCAATAAAAAGTTATGAGGTAAAAAACATTAAAAAAAAATACAGTCGAATTGATAACCTCCTCCTTTTTGCGAAGTCGGTTAAAAAGACTCCTGACTCCTCCGAATGCTGTGCAGTCGGAGGATACATATTCGCGAGCTAACTGACCAAAACCAGATGTACCTCCGACTACACAATATGATTTTCTTCTTGTTTACTTCTTTTTAGTCCGGTTTTTAACCGGTATTTGAAACTTTTTAGTATTTTTTTTCGAATCAGGTACAGTTAAATATGTAAGTGTAAATCTTAACAGTCTTTCGCTCATTTGCGACAAGGTCGACATTTCTCAAAATTGTTGATTTTTTAGTTATCAATACAGTTGAGTTGAAAAAATTGCACTCAGTTTACTGTAAAAACGTCATTTCTCTAAGCTCTATAGTAAGGGAGAGAGAGCAGATATTCACAGTTGTGTCGTTATAGTATTGTCTCTTTCGTTTTGGTGAGTTGGGGCAGCAACGACATTATTTAGTTGTGATGTTTCAGTGCGTGCGGTTAGTTGTACTTGCGCTCTTGAAGAACGACATTTTTTACGTAACAACGCTCTTGCTGGTAAGTTAAGTACAATTGATTTTAAAATGTTTTCATGAATAACGTGTAAAGTATAAATGTGTCGTTAATGCCGATTATATTCGAATAAATCAGTGCACACATATTTCGTGTTATGACGATATTGCTGAGAAAATTGACAACCATTGGAGTATTATTACGAATTATGACGTTGTTGTTAACAAAGGAAACAATTAATTAATATTAAAAAAAAAATATCTACACTTATGTCATTACACTTTAAAATAATTTGCGTTATTTATGGTTAAATGTTGCAACATTTCGTAATAAAACGTTTTAGACAATAATTTAAGACACGTTTTCTTATTTATGTATTTTTCTTAAAACATTTTTTTTTGCATTTTAGGTAAGAATGGCGTTTCCAAGTAACTCAAGAGGCAAAAAAATGGTAGCATTGATTGACAAGCATAATAATTCGCCCAATGAAGTGGTTACGCCTAATGAAACTAGTGTGTACTTTTGGTTTCTTTTGCGATTATATTTCTATCCTCGCGTATCTATTATAAAATTAACTAACTTAATACTTTTCAGGCAAGAATTTTACAATTTGCGATTTAAAAACAAACGAAGTAGAATGTTTTGTTTGGGACGAGTCCAATGCTAATAGAGGTGTAAATGACTTGGGAACTTGCGTATACAAGTATCTGGAACAGCTTTCGTTACTTAATAATGACAGGAGTCTTGACATTGTCTTTTACTCAGACAATTGCGCAGGCCAGCAAAAAAACAAGACAATGATTGCAATATATTTATTCGCACTGCAAAAGTTGCCTAACCTCCAAACAATTACACATAAATTTCTCATAAAAGGGCATACCCAAAATGAGGGTGATGCAGCTCATTCACTAATAGAGAAAGACAGGTCAAAAAATTGCTAAAAGCTGGACCAATGTACTCGCCAGAAGCCTTTATCGGTGCTATAAAAATGGCTAGAAAAAAACCTGAACCATTTCATGTGAATGAAATGTGCACAGAGGATTTTGTTGATTGGAAAGATGCATGTACTCAAATGGGAGTCAATTTGACGAAGGATGAAGAAGGAAATTCAGTTAAGATTGGAGATATAAAAATTTTGAAGGTTGAAAAGGATAAGCCACGCGTATTGTTTTACAAAAACTCTTACGGAGAAGAAGAATTTAAAAAAGCAGAAATTATCAGAAAAAAGAAAAGGATTGACGTAAACGTCAAGAAAACTTATGATTGTAAACCAGGCATATCGGACAGAAAGAAAGAAGATTTGTTGGAATTGTTAAACAAAAACCTAATTCCACAGTTCTATGCTCGGTTTTACAATTCTTTGTAAGGTTTTTTTTTTCTACAATAATATTACGATAACTATAGTATTCTTTAACATTGTTTTGATTTTTATGTACTTTTATTTTGCTATAGAGAATGTTGATTCTTATTTTGTGACAACATTATAATTATGTTACTACTTAATTGTCATAATTATTAAGAGAACTGAATTTTTGAGGCTGATTTTGTGATAAAAATATTAATTACTTAATCTATAACGATAACTGTTAAGAAAGTTGATTTTGAAGACTGATGGTGTGCCATTTCAATGGGATAATTTAGATTTAAGCGTTGTTGATTTTTTGAAAAGATGTTAACGTGACTACGTTGTAGTTCACTTCTGGTTCCTATATTAATAAAAAGTTTTTTCAACATCGACCTATTTTGTTATTATTACTTTAAATTTACCTCAAATTTAAAATGATTATTGAGTGTAATGTCATAAATCAAAATACTACAATTTTTTTTATATTTTTATCAGCAACAATGACATAAGTAGTACCTTGCTGCGGAAAAAATAGCACAGTATGTCTTGTGCTCTATAAAAATAAGTTTTAATAATTTAACAGAAAACTATAATAAACACACTACATTTTTGTCTAAATAAGTTACCTAAGAAATCAATTATTATAGTATAATTTTAATTTGAAACTATAAAATTGCTCTCCTGTAAAATGATGTTTTTTGAGAAATGTCTACCTTGTCGCAAATGAGCGTTATCATTTCTACAGAACTTTCGTATTAACCCTTATTTTACCTGGTGCACCCAAATCACAAAATTTACATTTCCCCATTCACGAAAGGATGGACGAAAAAAATACTATGCGTTTTTATTACTCTGTTTTTAGTTTAAGTACACCGTCACTAAAAATGAGCAAGTTCTATAGTTAGGTACCGTAATGTATCATCCGATTGCGCAGCATAATTTTCTTCTTGTTTACGTCATCAGATTTTTTTACACCTAGCAATAGGAGGTAATCAATTCGATACGTATGTATGTGATATTGTTGGAAATGCACCATACAATATTCACACATATTATTGTATGTGCGCTTCTAAAAATGTGTGCAGAATTTCATAAGTGTATGTATGTTTGTTTGTATGCAGTTTTCAAGATATGGAGCATAAAACCGAACTCTTTAAACAGTATGAATGTGTAAATTGAAACTTGCTCATTTTTAGTGATGGTGTATTAAAACTAGAAACAGAATAATAAAACCGCATAGTATTTTTTTCATCCATCCTTTCGTGAATGGGGAAAGGTAAATTTTGTGATTTGGGTGCACCAGGTAAACTAAGGCTTAATACGTAAGTTCTGTGGAAATGATAAAGACTGTTAAGACTTTTAAATCATATATTTTTTAGAATAAATTGTAGTTTTGTCCAAACAATATGTACTTAAGGATTGAAGAAAAATTGAAAAAAACAAAATGACCGCTCCGCCTGCATAATCCACTTCTGCTTATCGGATTTAATTCTAATCATCATCATTATCACTAAAATCAGGTACTTCAACGCATTCGTTAGTGGCAGAATCTCTTTCCTTGCCAGGAGGACAGCCTGCAGAATATGCACTTGCGACTCGTCTGGATACTATAACAACGCATTCACCCGTGGTAGCATCTCTTTCCGTGCCAGGAGGACAGCCTGCTTTAAGTACATCGGGATCTGCGTCTCGTCGGTAAGGTATAACTCCATCATCACGGTAGTCGCTGTATTGACATTTGATTTCACTCACGCTGACAACCAGGATAGCCATGACGACTAGTTTGTACATTTTTCTTCGATTTTAGCTTTTAGAAGATCAATGGATGATTGATAATTTAACAGACCGTGTATGCTATTTATAGAAAGCAATATGAATCAATTCGATGCACCAATCCATACTTAATATTATAAATTCAAAAGTAACTCTGTCTGTCTGTTACCTTTTCACGTTTAAACCGCTGAAACGATTTAGATGAAAGTTGGTATGGAGATAGTTTGAGACCCGGGCAAGGATATGGGCTACTTTTTTTCTATAAAACACGAAGGGGAGAAATGGGGGGTGTGATAGTTTTGTATGAAACTTTTTATTATGGCTTAAATCGCTGAACCGATATAGGTAAAATTTGGTATGGAGATAGTTCAAGACCTTGGGGAGCAATTAGACTACTTTGTTGCATAAAACATGAAAGGGTGAAGTGTTAATTTTGTTTGTAACTTCTGATCATGCAACTTCTTCTTATAATGAACTGATTTAGATGAAATTTGGTATGGAGATACTTTCAGATCCTGAAAAGGACATAAGCTACTTGCATAAAACACGAAGGGAAGAAATGGGGGATGAGGCGTTAGTTTTGTATGAAACTTCTTAATAGGGCTATTACACCCACACACACCTACACCTATGAACCGATTTAGATGAAATTTGGTATGATTTGAGTTTGAAAACCTGAGAAGGATATATGATAGGTTACTTGCACAAAGATTAAGGAGGAGGAATGCGGGGGTTTAGTTTTGTATGAAACTTATTATGGGATCAATTCACTTCAAATTTTGCGAAAATACTTCTGTAACAAATAATTACAGGCTATTGTTTTTTTTTTAATTACCCCTAAAAGGGGGGGTTGGGGTTGTAAAGATAAAATGTAAAAATTTCTTCAGAATTTTGGCAGGTGGTATAAATTGGCAGTGGTATAAAGATAATAAACGTTGGTTAAGATAGGGATTTTGCAATTTCGAATTTTAAGGGGGTAAATGGGGAAAAGTGATTTTTTTATGAAACCTTTTATGCGGCTTCCGATTTGCTTGAAACTTTGCAGGCATGTTTTTGATAACAAATGACTGAGATCTACATATTTATTTAAATTACCTAATGGGATGAGGTTTCGTATTACACAATATGGAAGAAATAAAGTAGATGCCAATATATTAACAGGTATGAGAAAAGGGGAAAGCGTGTTCATACGTTGAATCCCAATAATCCCCACTGAAAAATCAATCAATCAATCAATCATCCAATCTTCTTATTTCAATTTAAAAGACTCCAGTTTCTTATCAAACTTAGTTTTGCTATTACTATTAAGAAAGCTCAAGGGTAGCAGAGTACATTAGATAAAGCATGGGGTAGCAGAGGCATTTGGAAAAGCCATGCTTTACCCACGCCCAGCTGATGATTTTCGCGTTTGTCCAGGGCCCAGAATGTTTAAGTGTATATAGTAGCGTCCTAATATGTTGTACCCCTGATTAACGGCATAATTAAGGAATGTCAATTAACTAAATATACAATTTATGATAGATTGGTATCTTCAGTTTTAAGCAAAGCAGAACCTATGATTCTGTAGTTTATTTGTTTCCTTTTGTAACTTAAATATTTAGATATAGATCTATACATGTATTGACTAACGTCTTCATTGAAATAAGTTAATCTTTATTACGTTAATGCTTCCTGTACCTATATACAGGCTGGTTTTCCAAGCGAGCGTGGATGGCCAAATCATCACTATGAAGAATTGCACAAAACAATCAAAGGAGTCAAGGGGCCGATTTTGATTAAAACTAAAACTGCAACATCGGATTTTTCTCATCCTGTAAGTCGACAACCAGAATTGATTGACAAAATCTATATTTCCGCGAACGAGGCTGCGGGTAACATGTAGTAAATTATATTATCAATGTTTGTTTTGGCAGTAATGATTTCTTAATTAATTGCGATACAGTTTATGCCCGCGGCATAGCTCGTTCATGAAAATTTAACCCATTAGTGCTGACATAGTTGTTTAATTAATTATATCAAACCGTTTTAAGACCGAGTTTCAAGAAAATCTGCCAAAAAATTAAAAGTGCCATAATTATAAACTTTGTCACACCTTTTCACCTCCCCAGGGTTAGAATTTCAGAACAACCTTCCTTGTTTCATGTATAAATAATACAGTTTAAGTACCTAAAAGTGGCATAAATTTCCGTCAATATATATTCTGGAAAAGGCCATGTTTGTAAAGACCAATTTCCAAAAATATCAGAAACTAGTAAACGACCCGTTAGAAATCAATACAAAAATGTATTACACAGCGTTATTAAGAAAAAGCGTTACTTGAATGGGAACATACACAATAAATTGCCAGAAGTAATAAAAAATGATACTATTAGAAACTTTATAAATAAATGATAGGCCTTCCTAACAAAAAAAATTTTTTATTGAACAAAACTTTTCGATCAGCAATGTTTATAATTAATATTATTTTGAACTTATGGACCTAAAATACATTTCTTTTTAATTATATTCTGAAGTAACATTTAATTTAAAAAAATTTCAATATTAATTAATGTACGTATAATTGTAATAATTCTAACTGTGACATTTTAATGAGTAATTCTATTTTTAGATACCTAACAAACAATTTTTATGAATTTTTGCGTGCATATTTCTAGGCAGAATGTACGTGGCTTACTCCTATTTACTCCACCGTTATTTTAATGTAACAAACATTCGTTGCAAATAAATGATTTGATTGATTGATTGGTTAGAGAAATGATCACAAATCTATTTGTCCATACTATATGCAATTAAAATAATGAAACTTCAAGACCTAGTGTATTTTGGTTTTGTATAAATATTTAAATGTAAAATTCTAAGACTTGCCGGTTAATAAGATTTGGTAAATCTAGAGGAGGATAATACCATCAATCGACTATGTTTCGATTTACCCCTTAAACTTGTAAATTTATTAAAATAGTAATGACAAATAGTAACTTAATAATATCAAATCATGAGAATATTAAGATGACTGATTAATAAGCTAAACCAAAGCAGGTATTTTATTTCTTGGAGGGTTTTATTTAAGTAAACCGTTAACCGTTTGGGGAGGCCTAAGTCCAGCCGTGGACGTCTTGCGGCTGAAATGATAATGATGATGAAACCGTAAAAATCATTTTGTAAAATATTTTAAAATCTAGATATTTTATTTACTGTTACTAAAACTTTTTTTTATTATAGACTAGCACTACGCCCGCGACTTCGTTCGCGTGATCCGAATTTTATCCTACAGATGAATTTTTGGAAAAACATTTTGTAAAATATTTTAAAATTTAGATATTTTATTTACTGTTATTAAAACTTTTTTTATTATAGACTAGCACTACGCCCGCGACTTCATTCGCGTGATCCGTATTTTATCCTACAGATGATTTTTTAGTTTTCACCCGCTTAATGGTTGAATTTCCAAAAATCCCTTCCTAGCGGTCCCCTACATCATAAAAATAAGCCCTGTACACTAAAATTCTTCAAAAATCTTTAACATCACCTAAATCGTCTTTTAGGAGTAGTTTGAAAAACTCATAATAAAAACCTTTACTATTGCCTCAGGTATTGGCATTTATGCCAAGTTTCAAACACACGAATTCTTTTGGATCAACCAAAACCGTAAATCTTTACTTTCACGTGTTACACTTAAAGCGTAGAAATTTCACAAAAACTTTCAATCCCCAAAAACCAATCAATACATGAATTATTTTATCAACCAAGAGTATAAATCTAAAAGTTCGTGTCCAACTTACAAACTGTAAAAAATTAATACAAAATTTCAACCCTTTTTTACCCCTTAAAGGGTCGAATTTCCAGAAACCAATGAATACATGAATTCTTTTTATCAAACAACAACGTAAAACTATAATTTCACGTGTCACACTTAGAAGCGTGGAAATTTCACACCAATTTTCAACCCCCTTTTACCTCCTTAGCAGTGCAATTTCCAAAAACCAATAAATACATGAATTCTTTTTATCAACCAATAGCGTAAATCTGAAATTTCATGTTTCCAATTTACAAACTGTAAAATTTTCATACAAACTTTCAACCCCTTTTACCCCCTTAGGGGTGGAATTTTCAAAAATCCTTTCTTAGTGCGCACTTACGTCACTTGAAGAACATCCCTGCCAAATTTCATCTTTATACATCAAGCGGTTTTCGATATTTCGTGATGAATGAGTGAGCGATCTTTCGCTTTTAAGCGAGTTAGTTTGACTATAGTGTGAAGTGTGATATAGTATGGAAATAAACAATCATCGATTTTTAGATTATAAAAACCTATAATAAACAGAGACAGTATACTTACATGGAACAAGGAAGGTTGTTCCGAAATTCAAACTCTGGGGAGGTGAAAAGGTTTGTCAAAATTTATAATTATGTTTCACAAAATTTATATTTATGTGAAACTCGGTTCTAAAGCTGTTTGAAATTATTAATCTTATTGGGTGAAACTTTCATGAACTGGTGAAGCCGTGGGCAAAAACAAGATTAAAATAAATAAAGAAATCGTTACTGCCGAAACAAACTTTATTATTATAAATATATTGGTGCATCGAATTGATTCATATTACTTTGAATAAATAGCGTACACGGCCTTTTAAAATGTATCAATCATTCAGCGATACTTAACGTTAAAATTGAAGAAAAATGTGCAAACTGCTCGTCCTGGTTGTCCTAGTTTTCATGATGAGCGTGATTGTAATCAAATGTCAGAACAACCCCTACTATCCTGATAATGGGGAACCTTGCCAACGAAACGAGAGTGAAATCAAATGTCAGAACAACCCCTACTATCCTGATAATGGGGAACCTTACCGACGTAACGGCGTTTATTATAATTCTAATTTGAGACGAGACGCAGATCCAGATACATTTAAAGCAGGCTGTCCTCCTGGCACGGAAAGAGATGCTACTACTGGTGAATGCGTTGTTATAGTATCCAGACGAATCGCAAGTGCATATTATGCAGGCTGTCCTCCAGGCACGGAAAGAGATTCTGCCACTAACGAATGCGTTGAAGTCCCTAACTTTGGTGATGATGATTAATAAATCCGACAAAAACGCAGAGGAGAATTGTCCGGTCTGCCATTGAGTGTATTAATAGAAAAATAATTGAGACGTTACAATCTGTAAAGTACAGTCATATTGATTGTATAAAAAACAACATTTGTAAAAAAAATATATGATTTGAAAATCTTAACAGTCTTTATCATTTCCTCATAATTTGCGTAAAATTGATTGTAGAAATTATTTATTTTCTGACTAGCGACCCGCTCTGGCTTCGTACGGGTACCTGTGTGTTTTAAAACAATGATTGATCAATTTAAAAAATTTAGCTTCCATATTCTCTAAAAAAGAGTATGAAACTATTATATCTATTTAGTTTCATAACGATTAATAGCAGCTTACACCGGCTTTACACGGATCTGAAAATTATTTAATAAATATACAAAATAATATACACGAAGTTTTTTTTATTTTTATAATTATATTTACAACTTTAATCAACTTGGTATCTATTTAAACAGCTCCGGATCTAGGTTTACATTTAAGAAGCCACTGAACCGCCAGGCCGGCGCACCAAAATTCCACTCAAGCACCGTTGGGTGACATGGTACCCGAAACAAAAAACATTCATCTCATTCAAGTTGTTATTTAGCGAGAAAACACCAGTCGTTCGCTAATTACAGGTGCTATATCAAAATGAAAAATGCAGTTGTAACGCTGAATAATTAAGAAACCTAACTATTTAAAAATCAAGAGGCATAATTTTAATTTAAAACTGAAAAAATAATCTTTATTTTTCAGTTTTAAAGGAATAAATCCTATTAACCGGCAGCCATTGTACTCATCGCAAGCAACAAATATATCTGAGGCAAAATATTGCAACTTCGAGATTGTAAAACTACATATTATTAACCAAAATATTGTAGTACTATACTTCATGATATTTGTATGTAAAACATTATTTCAAATAAACAATAATATAGCATTGCAGAAGCGAGACGAATAAAAAAAAATAAAAAAAAATCGCAGCCGACACACGCTTCACAATGATAGTTTTCTCCAAGTTTGCCATGTTTTTTTGTTTGTAATTCCGCTTTAATAGAGTAGCCAACCATAAATATTTTGTTCAATTATTTCATAGAAAACGAATCTTTGAAATATTTTTATAGACAAGACGCGTTAGTCGATTATGGAGGGCAATTTTTTGAACTTGGTGTGCGGGGTCCCTAGTACCCATGGTGGTCAACACGTTTTTTGTTTCGGTACTATGGCACCCAGTGGCACTTGGGTGGAAATTTTGCGCACCGGTATGGCGATTTAGCGTTTTTTGTTTTGGGTACTATGGCTTCCTTGACGTGTCAGTGGCAAGTTGCCTGACTTTGTTAGTCGAGGGGCTTGTGCGGCGATCATTTATTATTAATCCTGTTTCACTGAATGTGCGTTCATAAGGAACTGATGACGCCATAATATTTCCGTATCTTCGGATCAATTTAGATAGGTTGGGGTATGTGAAGCAATACGTTGCCCACAAATTTAATACCTAGTTAAATGTTCCATCTCTTGGAAATGCCAGGCGTATGTCGTCATTTATGTCGGTATCCAGTTCTTTAATCCCTTTCGACAACGGAGTACCTACATATAGGTATTGCTGGCCTACCATCTCATTTGAAATGTTCCAAGGTGAAAAGTCACCCTGTATCTCGGCTTCAGATGGAACCTGCTAACTCTTATTTTCACAACTTCTGATGAGGTCAGTCAAGAGATCTTGTATCTTGTCGCGGTCAATTCGTGCGTCGTTCGTATCGGTGATTACGTCTAGTTTATAGCGTGGATTCAAAACTATGCTGTGCATACAGAAAATGTGTCGTTCTTTCCAAATTTGCAAATCTAGTTATGAGACCCGTGCGCAAACTCAAAAATATGCAAGATTGTGAAAGTTCCGAAACAGCCTTTGGCTAACAATTTCTCACACACCGCGATTAAACAACGTGTTATGACAGTAACTGATCTAGTAGTCTCGTAATTTTCACTGCTCATTGATTAAGGCCCAGTTTTTTATCAGTAGTTAAATTAAGTAATGGTTAAACATGCTAACCAATGGTTTTTTAATTCGCTTAAATCCGCTTTTTCATCAATTGTTATCATCACAAATGGTGGAATAAGTTTGAGAGTTATTTATTGGCCCATTCGCTTGACTAACAATTGATGCATAAACACGATTAACGAAATTTTTAATTGTTGGATAGAAGATAAAATAATGAAAAATGGGTTTTAGGCCGGAAATGTACCGCTTATCACAACTTTTACCTTAAAATAAAGTGTATAGTTGATTTTGAGTGTGTGTGTGAGTGTGCGTCAACGTGTGAGTGTGTGTGTGTGTGTGTGTTTGTGCTGTTGTTGTGTATATGATGTAATAAGTCTATCGATATAATTTATTACGAATCCTTCATGCTCTTATCTATGTTTTACAGTTGGTGCGTTTCGAGGAATACTTTAGGTGCGATTCATTTGGTGCTGTTCAAAGTTGGTCGACGAATACCCAGACTAAAACTTCTGAAACAATGTGTGTGTCAATTACTATATATTTTTATTCTTCTCCTTCCAACAATAACTTGGCTTTCCATTAAATTATGAAATAATAATTTTCAAAAATATGATTTTGACGAGTAAAATCGAGGAGGGCTTGTGGCGACACATGTCTCGGTCTCGCCCCAGAAAATACCCTCCGAGACCGCAACATGCTACCAAAGCAGGGTGCCTGGATCGCAAGTCTCGGTCTCGCGTTGCAGTCGTGCGTTGAACTCGCACTTTTAGGTTTTGTCTAATTAAATATAAGACAAGTATTACTCATGATAAGGTAATTAGATAATCTTTTGCTTATGTACATAAGAGCCTCAAATCGCTAATTATTAGTATTAAGTTTTTATAAAACAGATGTGTAACTTTTTTTGGTGTAAAATAAATTTTCTACTCTATCCTATTATTTTGATATTCACTTTATTCTATTATTTGGATTCTGCTCAAAACGTTTCCATAAGCCAGTTGTAATTTAAGCCCGCACACACTTTTAAACCCCAATCTTCGTTAAAATGTAAAACAATTTAATGAGGCAAGGGCCTAATCAAGTGACGGCTAAGCGATCCCTATTAGAAAGGCAACGTGACGATAATCCTGGATTATCTTGTTAACTTGTTTTACAGGGCCATCGGACAAAGGGTGGACCCTTAGTTTGAAATATACAAGCCACGGTGTTAGGGAAATAATGACGGAAATCTAAAAAGTTTAGCCTTTTACTGGCATATTGAAAAGTGAGTGAAAGAGTTAGTGGCTTAATAATAACAGCCACACGGGTCGATCTTCGAGGTTAAGCAACGCTTTCCGAGCTCAGTTCGTGGATGGGCGAGCGTTCTTAACTTACCGAGACTACTCTACGTTAAGCTGTTGGTCCCGACTGCTATTTTTAGATTTTTGTCAGTCGATACGGCTAGTTAAAAGACTGAAATTTGACACGTCTTGCCAAGCGTCATGTTTCTACAACACGACACCTTTTTTTTACCTACTCGACCGTGACACGCGTCTATGAGGTGTGGAGTTAAGATCAGTCACTCCACGTAAAATACTACTAGATATTATCCTGCTAAATCTGACTAGACTATTTTGCTATTGTAGATTTGCTCGCGTTTGACCCCTAACTCACCTGATAGTAAGCGATGATGTGGTCGACGGTTGAGCTCGCTTGCCTAGTAGTAACCTATTCACTTTTGACTTAAAGACCCTAGGTTGTGGGATGTGCCCTAACAGGCGTGCACAGAAGGGGTTGCGGGTGACCTTTTGAGAGGTCATAGGGCTTTAGTAAGGTTAAAATCCCGCACTCCCTGGTCTTTCAGGCGCTTTTTGAATTTCTTGGTTTCACATCGTGAACAAAAAAGAAGTTCATCGCTATCGGGCACTACAAACTCCGGCAGGGACTAGACTGGACGCCACTCCCCCTTTAGTGAAATTAATTATTTTTGGCATTGTATCCTACAGCTAAGTGACTGTTGAATGATTACTTATATCAAGAAATGAAATCTTATTTGGAGGCAATTGTTTTTCCATTATGGTTTTTACTGATTGACGCTCATACGCAGACGCATAGACGCTTGATTGTTAAAAATCTTGCCTCATCTTAAGGCTCTAGACAAAGTGTAGTTTTGTAAGCGATGCATGGCAATGGTCAAAATTTCAAAATGTAAGGGTGATCTTAGGCCTTAGACAAGTGAAATTTAATCATTTATCAGGCCAAATTGTATGGGATTGATAGGCATTATCGAAAAATCACGTGATCAATCCCTTAAATTTCGACATTTTGACTATAGCCTTCGCCGACGTCGAATGCCACTTGTCTAGAAGCTCTTGTGACATTTCGGTAGCGTTTAGCAATCCAAAACATTTTTGATATTTTACCGGTCAAATGCCCATAGAGGCGCAAAGGCTTTAGAGAAGTGGCACTCGATGTTAGCGAAGGCGATGGTCGAAATGTCAAAAGGTAAGGGATTGATCACGAAATTTTTCTATATCGCTTGTCAATTCCATACAATTTTGCGTTTTTAACCGACTTCCCAAAAAGGAGAAGGTTCTCAATTCGGAAGTTTAAATTTATTTTATATGTATGTTTGGGCATAACTCTGAATTATATAATAACAGATTTGGATAATTCTTTTTTGTTCGAAAGAAGTTTATTCCGAAATGGTTCCCTTTTAAATTTGGTAAAGATCAGAAGATGAACTTTGGAGATATACAACAGGACTGTTCAATTAATAACGGCATACCTCTCGGGATTGCTGCAATCGCATGTCTCTTTATTGTTTACACCAATTCCTAAAGAACCATCACGCCAGTATGCTCTAAACGGGTACGCAGATTTGTACAGTTCACCCTGATACACTCTCATTCCACTGTTATGTTCAAGTTACATGTTATTCGGGTAATCTTTTCTGCCATCACTGTGGGCATTATAGGTACCTTCATTATGTACAACTAAAAATTGAAAAATTAAAACATTTTTACAAGAAAATACAACCGACTTCCAAATAAAAAAAAAATGTTAAATTTCGGAAGACGTTGTCAAAAAACGAAGAAACGTAACCAGGAACACTGACTGCCAAAATTTAAGTTATTTTTCACTTTGTAGTGTGTTTATTTGGAAGTCCGTTGTATTTTTTTGTAAAAAAGATTTTTTTACCCGTTTGCCGAATGAGGGTAATGTGTTTAGACAATCGCTATCGCCACGCTATTAATGATAGAATGTCACTTATCTAGGGCCTATAAAATCCAAATGCTGCAATTACGGTCAGGGTTATCTAACAATTACACACCCGTTTGAGAACTAATCAGCAGACACAATAGACAAACAACAGTTTTAAGTACCATATGTCCCTTTTAGCGAGCAAACACTTGATGGTATAACGTGACATCTTTGCAACGTGACATATTGTTGATGTAACTATACGATAACAATATCTGTTGTTTTTGATGATAAATTGTTATAACTTGTTTATGTAATTTAATTAATAACTATATAATTAAACGGTGACAAATGGTGTCGGAAGTTTCCACATGTTTATATCATCTACATTGTCTGTAAATGTACTATCTGACGCAAATAATTATAAATAAACTTCGTATATGATATATCTGTTGTTGTTATGCAGTTTCCTGTTTCTGAAAACGAATTAATAACTCTATTATTAAACAGTGATGCAGTTTTTTGGAAGTTTCCGCATGCAAATAACATCCTCACAATATCTAAAAGTACTGTATTACGTAAATTATTATAAATAAACTTCGTATATAATATATCTGTTATCATTATGCATTTTCCTGTTTCTGCAAACTAATTAACTACTCTATTATTAAACAGTGATACAGGTTTTTGGAAGTTTCCACATGCAAATAACATCCTCACAATATCTAAAAGTACTGTCTGACGTAAATTTATTAAAATAAACTTCATAGGTACACTTTTTTTTTTGTGCCTTTTCAGAAGTTTTCTGCTTTTAAAACTCCATACGTGTTTGTTTTTATAATACTGGATTCTTTACAAACGGAATTTATTTTGCAGCCTTAGTTTACGGAATAGAATGAATTCAGTTGAACTGACTGTAAAAAGGATTTTTGCTTCTGATATTATTTCCAATAGAGTAATAGTGGCACAAATGGTGAAAAATTTAAAGTATCTAAAAAAATATTTAATATGTGGGGCGACCTTAATTTCAAAGTAAAGCGGCCTAGTGTACCAGTATATGATAGATGCACATCGTTGCCCATCCACCTGGTTTAATCCGTTTGTCACGTCAGGCTTGTTTGTCCGGGTTTGTCCGTGTGAGGCTCAGAAGAAGCCTTTGAATCCCCAGTATGGTCAATTAATTATTCTCAAGGATGGAATAGATTGATGAATGCTACGAGTGTGACAATAGGGATGACAACTAGAAATATTTTAGTCCGTGAAAAATTAACGACCATACAATGCGATGAAATCTCGCGCGCCATCACTTTTTATAGCTCGTTTTACTCAATTGACATTACAAGTCAACTTTGATGCGTTTTATCTCTGCAATTTTATTTGATTTGATATAGCAAAGAATACGTACCTATCCAATACTTTTTCGATAATCTTACTGGTGGACTCTTATTCATCCACCTCGCCAATTCCCGTTACTCAGGGTCGGCTTTCCTGATCATGAGACGCCACTTGTTCCGCTGTTAAACATCGTCAGTAGAAAGAACGCTCTTCTTCATGTTCTTCTGGATACTCGCCACCTAAGATGTCAGCGGTCTACCTCTACCTCTCTTTTGTGTCGTCATGGAAAAACTGACGGAGCAAATAGAATTAATATCTTTTACCCAGGAATCATTTCTATTCTGTACCTATTGGTTTATAACAGCAAATCATTCAAAGATGTTAATAGCCTTTTGATGTTTCAAAACCATTTACTGACAAATCTGAAGTGTATTTACTGATATAGAGAGCTATCTAGCTTGCTTTCGTATGTGAGTCAGGCAACTAGTATTGCATTTTTCAAACACTTTTTGGTATCCGATTAAGCTGAAACTTGGCGTACTTGAGACTTTTGGAAATATTGCAATAATATATTACTATGGAGCTGGCCTCATGTCGGAGCTGGAAGGTGACCATAGCAACTACACCACCAGACAAGATTGCACTATCGTGTTTGGGCTCCTTCAAGTTCAAAAAGCTTGTTTTAAAAATATATTTTTCTTAATACTTATTAAATAGCATGTTAAGTGGGATTGTTAAGTCAAAATGGGAGATTTCATTTAACAGCAGTCTAACTGTGTAAGTAAATTCGGAAAGGCAAAGGGTTTAACCCCATGTAAGAGTATGAACAATCGACCAATTACAAAGACGCCAATGCGATAAGGGCGCCCGTTGTATATTTTTAGTTTTCTTAATACTTATTAAATAGCATGTTAAGTGGGATTGTTAAGTCAAAATGGGAGATTTCATTTAACAGCAGTCTAACTGTGTAAGTAAATTCGGAAAGGCAAAGGGTTTAACCCCATATAAGAGTATGAACAATCGACCAATTACAAAGACGCCAATGCGATAAGGGCGCCCGTTGTATATTTTTAGTTTTAAGTTTCTTTGGTTCCTGTATTTTCTGGTGCACAATAAAGTGTATATAAATAAATAAATAAATAAAGACGGAAATCTACACACCGTCTTTCATCTCGTATGTGATTGGTCAATTGTTCTTTTTCTTCTTCGTCGTATTTATGATTCTAATTTAAATGTATTTTGACCAGATTTCACCAACGTCGACAGCGTTATTATTCGGCACGTAAAGGAAGTGTCTACCAGCAACAATACAACGCGAAAAGCCCACTTGTGTCAAAAACTTAACTCAGAGTTAGTTGCTAACACGAGGTAAAATAACAACTTATTATGTCATATTATTATCGGCCGGGTAAGCTACTAATTCGGAGTTAGTAAGATAACCCAGGATGTCGGAAGTGGCCTTAAATCAAGTAAAACTTGTCATATTTTACGGATTGTATCTCGCCTTTGTGCAAAAGAGGTAGATGGTTGGGTTTTTTGCTTTTCTACATTACCTAGAGACCGAGCACATTGTTTTCTGAGCGGGACAAACACAAAAATAAATTCTGTCCCCAAACAAATTGTGGGTAAGCTGAGGAACGATTATTAAATGGTATGAAAACGTGAATTTGCTTTATCTGTAATGTGTATTATGTGTGAAAGGTTGAAAATTTGATTTATCATTAGTGTCTTACATTGGCTCAATATTTAGTTCACAAACTTTTTATTCCACGGGGACTACTTACCATAAAAAGTCTATGTTCTATTCCAGACTACACTATAATCTATGTTATCTATGTTTTCGACTTTCATTCAGATCCATTCAACCGTGCTGGTGTGACAAACAACAAAAATGTATTCATCTATCTAAACTTTCTCATTTTTGACCCCCGACGAAAAAAGAGGGGTGTTATAAGTTTGACGAGAGTTGCTGTGTTTTCGTGTGTCTGTCTGTGGTGGCATCATAGCTCCTAAACGAATGAACCGATTTCGACTTAATTTTTTTTTTAATATGTTTTTTCGGGAGTGTTCTTAGCTATGTTTGATGAAAATTGGTTCAGTCGTTGTCCGCTTTTTTTTCTTTGAATCGGGTTTTTTCGCAAAATATCGTGCCATAACCACGTGTTTCGATAGATTGTCGATTGAAGTGTGTCAACTATTAGGTATATTATATGCAGATTAAAAAGCAGGCAATTAAAAATTTAATTGAAATTTAAAACGCTCCCGACACAATACCTTTAAAAAGGTATAGTGTGCGCATTGGGGAAACGCTAAGAAGATAAAATAAACTGCAACTGTAAACGTTGGTGGTTCCCCGACGCGAGTATGTCATATACGTTTGCTGTCTTGGCCAAAAGGGACTTTAAAGTGGGATGAAAATGATGTAGCCTGTGAGCGACTCCAGACTATAAGCAACCTCTGCGCCAAATTTCATCCAGATTCGTTTCAAGCCATCCATCCACCTATCCATCCATCCATCCACCTTTCGCATTCACTCATAGAACAAGACTGAATGACTCGTTTTACCATATCATCCATAACTTAGAACAATGGCACCATACCTTTATTTTGGTTAAACCTAATTGGACTCAAAGTAATTCAGGTTCACTCACACAAAAGCATAAACTAAGCAGCGATCTTAAACCATCCATCGTAATTTGTTAAAAAAAACTTCACTCAGTGTTATTTGCTAACACGGGGTTAAATTAAAATAAATCATACATAATGGGCCCGAGTTAGTTAGCGCAGGCAGGCCTAAGATCTTAACTTTTTTCATATACAGAGAAACTAGACAAGTGACATTTTATCAACGAAAGCGTTGTGGTAACGTTTAGAATAACGTCAAAAATTTATAGATGAAATGTCACGAGATCAATCCCTTACATTTTGGCATTTCGGATATCGCTATCGCTAAGGCTCAATGACTGTAACTCTTCATCATTTCAGCCGATAGACGTCCACTGCTGGACATAAGCAAGCGTCGCTACACTTATCGATCCTGTGCGTTTCGTATACACCAGACTCCCGCAGCCATAACCAGATCGTCACTCCACCTAAAGGGAGAGTTTCCAACGCTGCGTCTTCCGGTACGCGGTTGGCAATGGCATGCAGCAATGGCCATCCGTTTTGCGTACAATGTACCCTGCCTGCCAAGAGGCAACAAAGTTTGGCAAATCTTCGGGCTATGTCGGTAACCTTGGTTCTCTTGCAGATGTCTTCATAACCATTCTTGTATTTGTCTGATTCGATCACACAAATAAACTCTAAGCATAGCTCTCTCCATTGCCCTTTGGGTGACTTTAAGTCGTCTGATGAAACCCATTGTGAGCGACCACATCTCTGTTCCGTATTTGCTTTTTAGATAACTAAAGTGTTAAGTACAGTCTTCCAGCGGCGAGATGGGCAGATGACATTGCTACCATCGCGGTTAGGACCTAGATGAAGTTGACACACAGGAACGTAGGGTTTGATACAAGAAGAATGAGGTCTACGATCAGCAGTGGGCGAAGTTGGGCTGCAGATGATGATGACCTTGTAAAGTTATTCGTGTATTTATTGCATTATCGTTTTGTTATCGTTTTCGCAACAAACATCCGAAAAGAGCAGCAATCTCGAGTACAGTGTAAATAGTCACGGTAACAATACACTCTGCAAATGTTGTATTAATAACTTCAAACCACATGACAAGCAACCTTATGGTTTAGAAAATAAGGACTATGAGCAAAGCAAACAGATTTCGAAATGAAATAAGAAGGTGGATTTAAACTGCGATTTTAAAGTTACAAAACGTATCTCTGCGGAGTTTATGTTTTGTGGGATGAGCGGATACGTAAGCTGCATGAACATTGCGTAACGGTTTGAAGTGAAGATAAAGATATAAAAAATGAGTTTGCACCAGGCACAACGCATATCATAAAAATAATAAAAAAGCAAGGAAAAACTTAAATAAAAATACAAAGAATGCGCCTCTACAAGGCAAAATGGTCATGCCACATCGCTGGTTTTCAGGGACAGCCGGTGTCGGTGTGACGGCGAAGAAACCCCTTGAGTACCTAAAACGTGGATACGTGGATGTTACGTACTTAAGTTTGGCGGTGGTTAACAGAGAAGCAGTTCACGTTTGACACACTTTAATCAAAAAAACCTTTAACAGTAGAGACGGTACTTAACAACTAAACTCTAAAACTGCTTAAAGCTAACTTAAACTGAGAGGGTGCCAGGAGGGTTTTGGTTCAAGACGTTAGAAGCTAGGAAACCTTCCAGTTCTTGGCACGATCGGCTAGCGTGAGTCCTCACCAGGAAAAAGGTGTCAATTATGGTTATAGAAATAAAGAAATTGTACATGCAGTGACCTGCGTTCGTTGGAAATTTCCACAAATCACCAACAATCAAAACTGGATTTTTAACTATTTCGGTAACTACGGCTTCCAACAGGTTAAACCAGAAAAAAAATTAAGTGATTGATTTTAAAACATGCTCATTCGAGCCAAAAGATTACTACTATGGCTTGCGTAGTGGTAATAGATACCACATCGTTAGTGCAGCCTACTTCCAACAGATTGGCACTTTTATCTACAAGTTCCAAGGCAGTTTGAAGAACTTAAAATCGAATAATAAGGTATTTCCTCAAATTTGCTGTAAGACATTACTTTCCAAAATTTTATTCTTATTAGCGACACTATCGAATGGTGTAATAATACTACAGCGTGTGTTTTTATTTCAAAATCAACGGGTCCGATTCCTGACTAGGAATATTGATTTCTCAAACATCCAATGATGCAGTTATAGTTTTCATCAAAATCGGGTCCCTGACTCCTTTGAGTGTTTTTCGCTGTTCCTCATAGTTTCGGTTTTGGTTATCCACGCCCACTTGATAAATTCAGCCTGTATGCTACACACCACACCGTACACAACCACGTTATCACTGATAGGACTAATGTAGCTAATAAACCTGATAAAGTGGTGGCAGATCGAAACGAGAGGCATTATAAGATAGTTGACATAACTTTCCCACATGACGGGAACCTCCTGAAAGCCGAAAAGATAAGCAAATCAAGTATCTTGAATTTCTCGTGAGGTTGTCGATATATAGGATGTGGACACAGCGATCATTGTACCGATAGCCGTGCCAGCCAAAGGTTTAATACCCACGAACCTCGACCTACACCTAAGGAGGCTTTCTTTAAGCAGCTGACCAAGGGCTTGATTCAACTGGCACAACTTCTGAACACCCCTCGTACGTTAGGAGGTTTTTCGCTCTGGAGCCCAAACTTGTTGATTTAACCCTGTTACTAGTGAGCCTGTATTTATTTTTAGGCTTATTGGTAGTTTTTTTAAGTGTAGAGTTTGGCTGTTATAATTAATAGATTTTATTAGATTAATATAACTATCCATTATTCAAAAAAATGTGGGCAACCGAAAATTTGGAGAAAGTAACACCGTCTGTTCAAATTGATTTTTATAGTTGTTTTTTTTTGGTGATTTTAATAGTTTATTTTGTTTATATACTGATTCAGTCCTGGTAAAGAATAGTCACTTTAGTACGATGCAATGTGGATTTGATATAGTTTTCTCAACGTGTGATACTGCAAAACCACAAAGTTTGTTGTTTTGCTTCATAATGTTGTAATTTGGCACGATTCTTGTTCTTCTTGTAAACAAAATGAACAGGGGTATGAGTATTTGAAATAATGTTCTTAGTTAAATAATCTATTATGCAAAAATCAAAAGGCAAAATATCAAAATAATTTGCTTGCCGTACACGTCAACGTTGCGATAAATTGTAAACATTGTCGTGTTTGGCTAAAAACGACATCGTGCTGGTCCTTGATATCTTGGAATTCAAATAACATCAAATGTAATAGTTTCTACATTTCTAGTAAATTGAAACCTTTTTCAAATTGATACATGGTTTTTTAATATTCAAAAATATATTACATACAATACAAATTGCAAATTATAACAATTATAACATATCGAACTGATTTAATATTAAATTAAATTTTAATGATTTATTTATTTATACGGTTGCGACTCAATTCATTTATAACAACACCACAATCATATCGTCAGTGATTGTTCAGGATCGGCATGATTCTATTGAAACACTTTTGATTTAAATCGAGAGTGTTGAAATAATTAATTCTTCTTGGTTTTATTATTTGTCAACATGGAGAGTATCGAATGTCAGACAGACCACAGCAGTGATGACCAGCAAGATCAATATCGTAGGCAATAAAATTGGGACTGCCCCCGTACCATGACGTGTCAAAACTATCATGGTGCGACTGGGAAAAAGGGACACATGTATACAAGTCATATACCTCTGTCCCTTACGCACACTTGAAATACTCTTGCTTTATGAGCTTATGATTACCCCCCTGGAGTCCTCCCATCACCGAAATGGACGCCAGCGATGCTGAATGTAACGAAGTTGTTAAAAGATAAAGTGGTGAATTTGGTGAATTAGTAAAATGTTATGAAATAAAAATAAATAATATATTTCATCTACACTCACAACGTAATGTTCCAAATATGAATAAAAAAATATTGTATAAACACGTACTTTATATTCGTGGATAGGTAAAATAAAAAAATAAAAACCATTACAGTGCAACATTTTCCTTCGACTTTCAAACAACAGCATCATTAAAAATAACTTTTTAATTTTTATACCACACTTTTACTTTTTTTTTTTTAATTTATTGGCGCTTATGGGTTCATTAACTTATGTAGAAAAGTAGTGTCATTGTCTATGGAGACGCTTTCGTGATGGAATTTTTTTTGAAGAACGAACCACGTGGGAGACACAGGTGAAAAAGTGGAAAGTCGGATCCGAGCCAAACTACAACAAACATATACAAATGCAATGGCTGACCCCCTGGGGTCAGCCATTGCATTTGTATCAAACGCCGCAACAGTGTCCTAAAGCAAACAATACCAATAAAAAGGTAATGGTAACTGTTTGATGGTCTCAGCATAGTGTTATTCACTATAGCTTTCTCCGATCTGGTCAAGCAATAACGACAGATTTCTACTGTGCCAAACTCTGAACAATGATAGCAAAACTAGCAGTGAAACAGCCCCGACTCATGAATCGATTTTCACCATTATTGCTGCATGATAACGTGAGACCTCATACAGCACGAGAAACCGTTTTATCTCTACGGGAACTACAATTAGAAACCATTCGTCACCCTCCGTATTCGCCAGACCTTGCTCCAATGGATTACCATTTTTTTGTGATTCGGACAATTTTCTACGTGATAAAAAGTTTTTTTCTCAGGAGGCAGTACAAAATGCTTTCACACAGTTTGTTGAATCTAGATCACCGCGACTTCATCTGCATTCTTCAAATAGCCTATTTTTAGAGTTTCGTACCCGAAGGGTCCAAATGGAGCCCTATTGCTGTCACTCATGTTTCTGTCTGCCTGTCTGTCCGCCTGTATCTCTGTCTTTCTGTCCGTCGTATTTTATACAGGTTTTACAGCCAAACGGTTGTAGCTGAATTCTTCAAATTGTCACTATTTGTATGGCTTAAAGTCAACAAGATACTTATAATCTTGTTGACTTTAAGCCATACAAATACTCAAAAAATATATTTAAACGTTTTAAAAGTGGTCTACTATACAGCTATAGGGGGTCGCAAATAAAAAAATGACATATCCCATCGCGTGGTTAAGAGCTCGTTGTGTAGATGAATTATGTTTTTTTTGGAAAAAAAGGAATGAGTAGCAGCCAAAGTCAGCATTTTTTACAAAATGTTGTTCCGAAGTATTTTTTAACTTCCCATTTACCTATGAACTTCCAATTTGGTAATAATGATAATTATTACAAATATTAAAAAAAATATCCATTACACACTGTTGCACCGACTCCAAGTATTATGGGACACGGGCAGCAAGATGATAACTAGTAACAATTCCAACCATTTTTGTCGGTCAAAGAATCACTTGGGAAGCCTTGCGGCAAAATTGAAATATAATCCAGCTACTTGTTTTTCCGTGAAATGAAACAACAATATAGTTAACGGAAAAATTATGTTACGTATAGACTACTATTTTTCGATAAATGGAGATTGCTAAAAATATTATTATTTTTCAATAAGCCAAGAGAAATTGTAGCAGAGAAAACTAAATAAGTTATACCTTGTTTTACCGGAACTGAACTGTACTACAATTTATTGTGTTGTTCGAAGATTTACTCTCTAGGGACTTGTATTCATTGCATTGAGGTAAATGCTGTGATGGTTGCCGGTATCTATACAAGAGGTCTTATAAAATTTGATAACTCAGATTTCTAACTGATTTCTAAAAAAGAAAGAGAGTTCTATGTTCTACTGTAAACATTTTTTTATATATGTAATGCGATTTCTCCTTCAATTTTGAACCGATTTAAAAAAAAAAAGGAAACTTCCACGAGGTAGTTCCATCTAGATTTGGTGAAGATAATGAAAAACTTTGGAGATATACAACCGAACTCTTCGATAAAACGTTACGTAAATCTCTCAGTATTGCTGAAACCACATGTCTGTTTACTGTACATTAACACTTCCACTGCCCACTAGGTGCTATCACGCATGCACTCTAGCCATCGCAGGAGACGCCATAGGCGTCGGGAGTCGCAAGCTGAATACTCGTCACCGTGGGCGGCTTGCGATCGGCGAATAATGGGTAGCTCGCCATCTGATAAAGACCAGGCCCGAGTCGATTTCAAAGAGAGTTACCGCAGCCCAGGCACCAACAACTGAAGGAACACTGATTTTAGTCAGTAAAGTCTGACAGTCCTGCTTAACCCAGAGCGGGAGAAGTCATTGGATGACCCACCCTAAAAAAAAGAAAAAGTTCTATCTCGGTCTGAAGCGCAGTCTCAACATCAATAAGCTCACACTTACGACCTTCTTCTATAGACACGTCACTTTGTTGTTTGAAAGACGGATGGAAGTTTTTGTAAAAAAGACTTTTTGTCTTAAATATTCATGACTATAAGACACTATTACTATACGATCACTGTTTTACTTAAGATACTATTTCAGCTGTGTTAGGCTCTCATTTTTTTTGACTTGTCTTAAGATCCCTTTGTTCATACATAATCGTATCACTAGGTTCACAGTTCATAGTAAAGGCAAAAAGCGGTAAGTACTGAAATATCATGTTGCCCATCCCATTCACACTGACAATGCTTAGTTATCACTAATCTCTTTGTCTAGAGATATGAGAAAAAGATCCGTAAAATAAAATTTAAATAAACATGCCAAATCTCACACTTCTCCGTGCGGGCTATTTGCTTTACAAAGTTTTCTGTTCACGTTTTAATAAAGATACCACACAAATCAACGTCCACCATCACTAAAACATAAGGAAACTAGATTCGTTGTGTGCATTATATATGTTTGGAGTGTTACGAGCCCAATCCGAGAGTTTTATTTCCCGATACGCGATGAATTACTTCGTCCCACTTTGAGAGTGTTTTTGTTCCTTCGGAATTCCTTGAGGAGTCAGTCGATTAGTTGAAATGATTCTAATTTAGCAGTTAAATAACAATGCTGGATTAGTCTAGCCACTAGGGTCTAGTACTGTTTAATATTGTCGAATTTAGCTGGTGTGTCGTAAACCTTTCGAAAAGTTGAGTCCGTGTGTTGCCCATGGTCCACCCGCCTAGTTCACCTAGGTGGAACATGAGAAATTATTTTTGGCTGTAGTTCACCAGAAAGTCCATATTATGTTTTCGTCCTTTTGCCTAACATAATTTTCTTGGTTTAACGTTATGAGTAAAACCAGCTGTACAAATATATGAGGCGGACACAAACAAAACGTTAAATTACCAAAATTTTGCAAACACACACGTAATATTCGGGTTCCGCAGTTCTAAAATTTGTATTATGATTGGACTACATACATCCTAAGTAAAACAGGTTTAAATTCGAAAATGAATTTGTTTGTCTTTCATACTATCTTGTGATATGAACTTAATTGCCATCGAAAAATATTTCTTCGTTCATTCATTCCATATAATTTAATAAATTTCAATGTTGATATTTATTATTAGATATCTACCAATTTATTTACCTACTTCATTATTTTTTCATAATCTTTTGTGAGACAAATTTCACTTGTCACCGTTCTCGCTAACGTCCTACGGTATCCCAAAAATGTACAAATTGAACGCATGACGTAACGAAAACAGGGCGTTGTATGAAAATGAAATATTTCCCAATTTCATCGATCACTGTATGTGTGCCATTCGCAACTGATAGCGAGCCGAGGCTTGTGCTTGCCGCGTGGTTTTACTTGCTTCTCCATTTTATTTTTGTTTTAGTAAATTAGTGGATCATTTTGGTTTCGAGAAAAACATTTTGAATGCAGAAAAATATCTGAAGAAAAAAGAACTGGTTATGTGCGGCAAGAATGATGCATACTATAAAAAAAAGAAACTAAAAATTTATTAACTTATAATTGACTGCATAATCATTATAAATTATCTATTTATCTAGGGCCTTACCATGAGTTTTTAGAGCAACGTAATTTCCACTGTGCTTAAGGGATAGATGTATTCTATGAGTTGTATACACCTGTCACTTTTTCACAATGGAAATATCCTTGCTCTAAGTGCTTATGGTAGGAAACTAAAATGTTTTGCATTCCATTCTCAATTTGACACAAATACTTCCAATTTCCCTTCATTTTGACAAGTTTTGAACAATGATTTTCGCTGAAATGGGATTGCAATTAGAATTAGATTTTTTTTTTCTGTACCCAGATTGGATTTCAGCAATCCAGATTTTTTTATGTATAATTGTTGCAATAGATATTTTACAAAATATTATCACCATCATTCTTTTTAATGTTAAGAGGGAATGGACCTTAATCCAACATACGGGCCCAGTGCGGGGTGGATGTCTTCGAATTTGTCGTGTTAGGACATGCAGGTTTCCTCACGAAGTTTTCTTTCACCGTATGTAATTTAGTATTAATTAATAACCACAAATATATAGACGTAAATAAAAAAGTACAGACTAACTATGCCGAAAATATGACGTCGAAAAACTGCTCCATATAATTGTCCTTTGGTATTGTGCCCGAAAGATTGACAGCATTGCCACGTTGTATGGCAATGCTTATCCTTTGAAAAAAGTAAATGGAAGTCCTTGCGGTATGCGAAGTGTCAACTAGGCATTTCTAAGCAGATCTTTGAATAAAGCGTTAGCACTCGAACCCTACGGACCCCATGTGTCAACTCCAAACGGCTCGAAAATATAACTTTCGATGAGGTTTTTATATTTTCGCCGCTTGAGGTTCTCTATAGCCGCAGAGGCAACGCCAGCACAGCACTACGAGCTAGGAACATGGGATGGCGTAAGAGTATCGGCACAAGTAGCATCCCACACTAAAGGCCTAACATCCTCCATGGAAACAAATGCATGCTTTTCAGTCTTTTGCCATCGTCTCGTGCCAGGCCGTGAGGTTCTTATACGACCGAAACGCCGCCGGCGACGAGAGCACGTCGAATGATGTAGTTTATGTTTGTGTGCCGCGCTATGCGACCCGCACTTCGGTCGCATGACAGCCCGTGGTGACCGAGGCTGTTGACAGCTTCGCCACAGTGGCAGCGATGAGGAGAGTAACAGGAAGCGCGTAGACGAAGGGGCGAAGCAGTGACGTAGAAAGTAGTTTCGTCAAACGTGCGTGAAGTCAGAGACCTAACTCTCATTCAACGGTTTTTTTTTAAATTGAATTCGAAAAACCTATACATCGGCCATTTTGGGTCATTAAAACAGTATTGTACTAACAAAATACGACCTCCTGTTTGTTATGGTAAGTCTAACCCAGAATTTGTTATTTTAGGACAAAAATAAACAATTCTGACGTCGTAGAAGTAAACAAAGATAATTTCGGACTTGGTTAGTCCTTCAAAGTAAATAAAATTAATTCAATAATGCACTGTTCCCTAACATTGGGGCCAGTACAATGGCGATACTGAGTGTAACGTAAGGTAAATAATGTAGAATAAACGACGATGTATAATAGTAGTTTATGCAACGGTCAAATTAATGGAGATTATTAAAACTCGAGTGTTTGAACACCAAATTTTATGCCGTTCCATACACTACGAGTATTTTGCCTTCACTCATACAATGGAAATAAAAAAAAAGTGGATACAGAAAAAATTTGTGGTATGGCGGGTAATTTGGATTCCCATTGCGCATGACTGCGCACCGCGCGCATCCATATATAATGTCATTATTTTTCTACATTAAAAAATTCTGTGCAGTCGGAGGATACATCTGGTTTTGGTCAGCCCGCTCGCGCATATGTATCCTCCGCACTGCATGATTTTCATCTTGTTTACGTCTCTTTAGTTCGCTTTTTAATTAGTCGGGTCTTTTTTTACATCTTTTTAGTTAATTTTTTTTTAGAATTATTTACATTTAAACATATAAGTATTATATATTTTTGTAATCACCTCCTAAAACCCTTTATTTGGATATCCCACGCGATGGGTTTGGAAGAAAAAAATATATAGGCGCCCAAAATCCGGCATTTTTCTATTTACTAATTTTAATGTAGCCAGTGACACTCGCAGAGTTAAGATGAATCGATTGATGTAAGAATAATCAAAATCGGGTTTGTTTTTTTTTAATTTTACCTTAGGTACACGAAAAAAAAATACGTGTTAATACATTGTTTTTTGAATTCATATATCCTTTACGTGCGGAACCCTGGTTAACTAACACGCTGCCATTTCTCATGAAAAAATAACACTTAAATTCTTTGTTTGCTTCACATGAGATTTAACAGATTATTTTCAACTAGTTTTTGCCTGCAACTTCGCTCGCGTGGTAGTATTGATTTTTCCGGGATAAAAAGTAGCCTGTGTGCTTTTCCAGATATGAAATTTTGTGCGAAATTTCATACAGATCCATTCGGCCGTCATACTTTCACATTTATAATGATAAATACGAGTAAATATATGTTAAAAAAAATGAAATAAATGTCACTAAAGCTAATTGAGTGTGTAAGTCACCCCTTGCCATTTCATAGCCGTGTAGTTCAACAGTGGTCAGGCAGGAGCCAGTAGTTCTCCTATAGTTTTAGAAAATCGCTCCACTAAACCTACCAAACCCATAGCCCAATACATTTTTCCATATTTTGCAATTGTCCTGCAACAACCGGAGATTGCCCTTGGGTGCACTTGCGTAGTGCATGAAGCCGACGACGTAGCGACCAACATGTAGGTTGCGGTGCCGCATGGGCGTCATCGCAACTGAGGCGGGCCGCGATATGGTATGGATATTGCGGCTAAAGGTTGTAGGCCGCAGCGGGAGAGGAGTGCCGGTATTGCGGTACGCCGCTCGCCCTATCTTTCGCGGGGTCGCCATCGTCTGATGTTGGACGCGGTGGGGCCGCAGTGGAAGAGGAGTGTCGGTATAGCGTTACCCATTTTACCTATCCCCTGTGGTCAAACATTGTAGGTGGCGGGCCCATTGACCTTGACCCGTTACAAGGGGACCAAGGGCGCCATACACGGGGTCATCTGGCGCCCATGTGCTGGTTTAGTACCTGGGGTGGTCTTTACTCCCCAGATGAGAGTCCGGTGACGGACAGCCACGGTAGGTTCGCGGTGAGTGCTAACGCGTGCCCGTGTTCCCGCCATAAGTGGCACAGAAGGAAACCGTGGAGTTTTAGTGGGTAGATGTCCCACATAACTGCACGATCTCTCCGGGTTAGTGCAGCGTTTATAATAAAAAAAAGAAAGCTTGGCTCTGTACAAATCAAATACGACATTATCCACCCATCCTAAACACAGTGCCATTGTGAAGCCCCTTCATATGAATTGTGTCACCTCCTTTTGCCCAACCACCTGCACCTTCCAAAAATAAACGAGTTTTGAGTCCATCAACACGCAAAGTTAGAGTTTCCTTGCGTGATCGATTCAGAAATGAAGACAGAGGAGGACAAGGAGAGAGCCAGAGTTACCGACATAGCCCCGAGAATTATTAAATTCGATGGGGCTGAAAAGTTCTGGAGTGGTGACCGCGAATCGTAAGACGTTGCGTTGGAAGGCCGCCCATTATGTGTTGACCTGGGATGATCGAAGGTTGAGGGAATCCGCTGGATACGAGATGCAAGAGATCGGTCAATGTGGCGATATTTGGTGGATCCTATGTCCAGCAGCAGACGTATTTCTATAGACAAGAAGAAGAAGACTGTTATAAATATATTAGGTGTTCTCAAAAACCGTATACTAGCCGCTCATTTCATAGCCACACAATTTTTCTCTCCACAAACGCATACCCGTCCAGATGATGATAACATAAAGCGTGTAATGGATTAAAATCTCTTTGTGTTATTCGTACAAAGCAGGATGTAAAAGCTTGTTAAAATATGCCCGACTTTTCTGTTGGTAATACTGCCCAATGGGGTCATGAAATGTATTATCTTTGCCCACACTGCACTGTGGTATTGTGATTGTAATTTCGCCTAAAGGGTACCAAATGAAATTGTGTAAAGGATCATGCACTGCAGCATTTTCGTGGAAATAGTGCCTTTTGTTACAAAAGCCTGTATGATTCCCATTGATGAACTGATTACAATTGTGTAAGGCTTTGGTAAACTTTTAAATAGTTTGTACTTGCGACCCGCCCCAGCTTCGCACGAGTAGTAGGATATTAGTATTATGCCTTCATATTTTTTCTGTCGTAGGGTCCCGTCATCGGTTTGAGACCTGTTCTTAGATAGATAGATATATAGCTTTTATTTTGAGGTAACTCCTAAGATATTATTATTCATTTAAATTATATGGTGTAAATGATTATCATAATGTGCATGACATCCTTCGTTAAGATAACTAAAGTATTGAAGTTGATAAGTATTAATACTGTATCCGTTTAAATAGATTTCCAAATACCGCATTGTATCTCACCATTTTTTTTGAATTTAGAATGGCACCATTAAAACATAGACATATTATACCATCACGGACTTTTTTGTAGACCTAGAGGAACAATTCCACCATACATAGTTTTGTTACATCTCAAAAGAATAAGGCAGCGTTTTCATTTAAAGCTCCCAGGTGGCTTGACTTTTGCCGACATTTTCAACAATAATCGTTATATTTCAACCAATTTACATACAACCTTAATAAATCATACACCTGGACCTTCCTCATGAATCACTCTGTCTATTGGCGCAAACCGCATGAAAATCCGTTTATAAGTTTTTGAGTTTATCGTCAATAGACAGACGGACGCGGTGGCTAAGCTTGTTTTATAATGTTTTTTAATGTAGTGATTTGAATTCAGAAAATGCAGTTCTTGTTTAGTTAGTGTACATAATTATGATTGTATTTTGTTGACAGTTAAGGAGTTTTATTGGAAGGCCTCCCACTAGGTAGACCGATGACCTAGTTAAGGTTGCGGGAATCACATGAGTGCAAGACGCACGGGATCGGTGTATTTGGCGACACTTGGAGGAGATGGGCCACGTTCTGCAGTCGTCTTTCAGAGGAATGATGATGAGAAGCTCCTCTCAAAAGCCCAGTTTATACACTGTCAGTAATTTATATTCTTGTAAAAGTATAATTTATAAAAAAAAAGTACATTACTGCAGCGGCCAGCAAAAGAGTCATTGATGGACGAACGTGTAAATATGGACCGAGGCACAAATACGTAGGTAAGTCCATCAATGCCTATTTGTGGCCAAGGCTTGTATAGCACGTTTCTCAAATAATGCGCGGCAATTAAAACTACGTAGTACCTAGAACTCATTTTGTCAAATACAATTACTTTCAAAATCAATGACGAACAACAATTTTTTTCCCGCGTTGAAGTGTATATTTGTTTTGTTTTTCAATAAACAGCATTCTATTTGCCAGCCAGTTCGAAAATTAAATAAAACCTTTGATAAGTTACCGCTTTATTTGCCATGTTACGGAGTAAATGATCGTTCCATTTTTAAACTACACGACAGATATGAGTTTACTATGTAATTTATTTGGCCGCTAAACCACGATAGATATGGATTTTTATACAACTTTTGTCGGCCGCTGCTCGCATGTATTTGGCCAGTACAGCAATTTCGATTTATCTCAAAAAGGTTGTCAAAATAATGCTCAAATTTCCAAGCATGTTTGAGAAAATATATTTTTACGCCGCATCAAGCCTAAAGTGCTTTTGGATTGACATGCCTCAACATTTCTGTAAAAAAGATAAAAAAAATCTCTAAATGTCTTGTATGAAGATTTTCATTTTCGTATGTCTATCACAAACATCTTTTAGAAAGCTGTTTAATGTATTGTGCTATTATTTATATTCGTTTTGATTTGGCATGTTAATAATAAATATAACTAACAAGCTTCTGCCCGCAGCTTTGTCCGCGTGAAAAGTGTTTTAACCAAGCTGTCACCTCATACACCAGTTTAATTTTATGCCTATGTGTCATTCCAAACTATAATATCTCTGTGTCAAATTTCATCCCGATCTGTTCAGCCGTTCTAGCGTGATTGATTAACAAATATCCATCCAAACTTTTGAATTTATTATATTAGTATTTTAGAAATTAGATGTTCAGAATATTGGATGTTGTTTATTTTTCTTCTCAGCATGTCGATGAAAAACAGAGTCTTTTGAGGTTATATCTTTTCTGAGTATTTAGCCTCGGCAATGGCCCACACTGACGCAGTTTATCAAGTCTTTAGTACTTTCTACGTTTATCTTGGACTTCTATGACATCGATGAGCGAAATCATAGACTTTACAATAGTTTGGAATCACCAACTCACCTTGAGCAAGCAAATTGCGCGGTCCTCACGCGCTATTACCAATTTCAAACAATGTTTTGTAGTCTTGACAGGATTTTTTTAGACTCGCAATATAATTTTGAACATAAATATCTCTGATATACAATGCTTTTTGTCCATTAAACAGATGGGTGAAGGTCGCTCCTTACTCAGATCGTAGAGCATTAGATGCTATATGTCGTCACTGGCAACACGCTCTCGTCAAAGACTTTCATTTTGAAACACTGCTGTTGTGAGACGAAAAAAATCCGCGCAACTTCCCAAAACTCACGAGCCGTCACTCGAGGGAAAAGTCACTCGTATTCGACGAGTGACTTTTCCCTAGAAGTTGGTTACGTTAGTAAAACAGGAAAAAAATCTAAATCAGTTTCTATTTTGATAGGTACTTATTATTTCGAGACTACAAGTACTGTTATTTTATTTTCATTAAATCTTGGAGTTAAACAAAGTCCTATTCTAATGAATACAAATTCTTGTACAAACAACAACCCGAAATAGCTATCAACTGAAATACCTGTACAGCCACCCGATTAATTTACTTTCCGAACCAGTTTATTAAAACCTCTTGTAAGCCAAGAGACAAATTACATAGGGATCATTTTATGCTGGTTTTTAGTACAAAATGAAGTTTTGTTGCGAACAAAAGGAATAGAGATGACATATAGCGATTTATGCGGGTTCGCTTTACCAGGATCCTTTGTGATACTGTCATTGCGGTATTCAATGAAAAACTGCCAAGAATACAGCAAGAACTTAATATTTTTTCTTCAAATTAATGGTGTGGCGTCAGGATCGAGGATGGTAAAGATCTAAGGGGATTTACGAAGGCAGTTTTGCTAGAATTTTGGCCACATATTTTCTAGGATATGTTCGTGTTTTTTTGGAAAAATGAACTCAAATTAGCCGAAATATAATAAAAGTTAGTCAATAAAAGGCCAGATTTGAACCTACGAGCACTAAAGGTTCTGAAAGGTTTCATTGCAGCCAAAACATTAAACGCGAGGTCAAAAACAAAATATCAGATGTAATTAAACCCACCCATCTGGTACCGGTTACAATGACTTCCCCCCCAATCCTAAGGGGGGAGGGCACAAAAACTCCAATTATTTCACGTCAAATCTGATTCGATAACGTTTGTTCTCGGTCCAACGCTAATTAAGAAGTTGGATCGGTCCAGATAAAACTTTCTAAGTTAGTATTGACGTCCCACTTACATTCAAACGCTTTTTGGACTTATTTTTCTAAGAGCCTTGGATTACGTTAAGATTTTAAGAACGGATGTTTGGATCTGACAGCTCTATGTTAGGTAGGTACCTGATTTCTTTTGATTGCTTTTAACTTAAAGTGTTCTTTTAAGTACTGATTCTTAAGATTTATTTTATACCCGTCATAAGATTTTTTTTAACTTTCCGTATAAATCAAAGGTCATTTCTTATAAAGACGATTTAAGTTACTTCCTCTAAACTTACGAGTTCAAAATTTTGCAGGTTTGGCCAAAATGTACGCATTAAAATTCTAGAAACAATGTAATGTTGCATCCAGGATTGTCTACTCAACGCTTTGTAACACGGATACAAAATTTGTCATTTACATTTGATTTCATGTGTTTCACTTAATCTTCTTCTCAACTAAGTTCACACTCTTCAAAATGAGAACGGCATTTAATTATTTCATTACAAATTTGATGAAATGGTAAGTGGTGAATGTCATAAATAAGAATCCACTGAACGCGAAAAATATAGAGGCAGTTTATGCTGTGGCGCTTGAAGGAAGCCTTTGTGCCAGCAGTGGACATATTTTATCTAAAACAAAATTATCATGATAATACAATAATTATTTTAAGGCGATATATACGCCCCAATGTAAACGCAGTACTGGCCGTGCGCCCGTTCGATGCAAAAATATCTATGTTGAACCTCCTTTTGAACAGTTTTGTTTGCTAAATATTATTTGATTTACATTTATGCTATGTTAGTTATGAAGAAATTCCAGCCATCAATTTTTCTGTGTTTTTAAACATCCAAGTCGTTTTGGAGGAGTATCCAAAAGTTGCGAAAAATATCGTGTTACTAATTATTTTTTTAATGCAAAACTATTTGCTATATATGAAAAAACCATGTTTAAAAAATACGAGTAATGTACATGAAACAATAATAAATATATATATATATTATATTTGTGTTCAAACCTTTTAACCTAGCCATTACTAGGGAGTATGCTTCAGAAAGTTACCGTTTTACGGCACTAAAGCGTATGTAGGCCCTTAAGGTTTAAATATGAAATATGTAAGTACGCACTCACGTTGTACTATGTGCTCCTTTCAATATCATTGCTTTCATGTACAACAATATTTTGAAGGATGAAAATAATATGAGATACATAGACCCAGGATGGTCAATATTAAGGTAAATTGAATTACCTACACATATAATAAAATACCCTATTATGCAAATACACAAAAATTTAATATCGGTTACCGATAACGTGAAGGGCAGCCAAAAAGGGTAGCTCTTGGTTGCTTATAATGAAGTATATATTTATAATAATGTGACCAGTTACTGTTGACCTCTATTTTGTGAGAAAACACACAAGACATAAACTAAAAAGGGTAGAGTTTGTAGTTCAATGTAGACTATAAGGTAATATTGAGAATTATTACGTAGACACGATTGACTACATTCATTCGATATCAGCGATGGCGAGGTTCATTCATTATTTCATTTCAGCCGAAAGACGTCCACTGCTGGACATAACCCTGCCTGATCGGTCCTGTGCGTTTCGCATCCATCGGATGCCCACAGCTTTGACCAGGTCATCGCACCACCTAGATGGACGCCTTCCAAAGCCACGTCTTCCGATACGCGGTCGCTAACCCAGAACTATTCGGGCCCAACGACCATCCTTTCTGCTAGCAATGTCCTCTGCAACTTAAGTTTGGCATTTTTTCGGGCTATGTCGGTAACCTTGGTTCTGCTGCGGATGTCTTCATTTGTGATTCGATCACGCAAGTAAACTCCGAGCATAGCCTTCTTTGTGACTTTAAGCCTTCTGATGAGGCCCATGTAAGGTCACATGAATTTTCGATAGCGCTTGGCAATCCTATACATAAGTTTTTTGACATTTTACCAATCGCTATCGCAACGTTTTCGTTGACAGAATATCACTTGTCTAGAGCCTCTAGTGTCACCATCATCTGATTACATTATATATATATAAAACATTCATAGGCTGATGTCTATTCATGTTTTTGTTTTAGCGGGTCCAGTGCGGGTTGGTGGATGTCACATGTCTTCGAATTTATGGTTCTAGGACACGTTTGCTCACGATGCAATGTTTCCTTCACACTTCAGCAGTGGTGATGAAATAGTGTACATAAAGTAAAACGCCTGCCAGGGTTTGAACCTACGACCTACAACTTGTAAGTCACAGCAGCTCCCATTGTGCCATCACTACTCTCTAGCATCTGGTAGTAAGCAATAATGTGGTTGATGACGGAACACGCTTACCTAGAGGGTATTCTAAGTTGTTCGCTATTCGCACTATGAGAGCATTAGCAAAACGTTTACGGTACTGATGGCGCATTGGATCGGTCAATGTGGCGGTGCCTGGTGGAGGCCTATGTCCAGCCGTGGACGTCTTTCGGCTGAAATGATGATGATGATTAGTAGCTTTATTGAAATAAATTAATTTATTTTTTGCTGTTTTAAATTTGTATTATTAACGATAGGCTAGATCTGGTCGACGGTGATACACGCTTTAATGAACTCCTCTAATAATACAAGTAAAGCCATTATGTTCTTTAATTTGCAATTAGGCAAATAAGCTCTCCAGCTTTAAAAAAACACATGCATACATAAACTTACACCCTTTTTCACTCTTTGGCAATAGGCAGAAACAGCAGAATGCCTTTTGCTACGAGGCTTACTTAGATATTCTTTTTACGTGGCGTTTCGACGCCTTTGCGTTCATACATCTATTCATACACGCACGCCGATTATGAGTATTGCACATCTGGCTTTTTTTGATGAATTTAACTAATAAGATCTTTGTACAACCTTCCACAGAATCAACAAATTAAAAAAAATATTTGAAATTTAAATACGAAGAATGATTAAATAGGGCTCAAGGCACCTGTTAAAACTGGTTGCCGCTGAAACTACATATTTTTAATAGCTTCTGGATACTTTCCAGATGTTAAAGAATGGCCTAGAAATGAAGCGGCGCCAAATAAGGCTGCTTATATTTGTAAAAGTTGCAAAATGAAAATTATTACTACTTTTACTGTGTAAGGAAGTACTTTGGAGTAGAAGCGAAACACATTAATGTTGTTGAGAACCGGTTGCGGCACCTATTTGTTTTAATGTAACATTGATTTTTGGCAGAAGAGAAGAGAAATAAATCAGTAGGTATTACCAACAAAAATGGTGGCATAAACCAACCAGTACCTATGTAGATATCAGCCGCCTGGCCAGTTTTATCATCTGAATGCCAAATGTAACATTGATTTTTGGCAGAAGAGAAGAGAAATAAATCAGTAGGTATTACCAACAAAAATGGTGCCATAAACCAACCAGTACCTATCTAGATATCAGCCGCCTGGCCATCTGACTGCCAGACGTACGGTGATGTGCCATCGGTACATGGTAGACATCCTACCCATAAGCACTAAATGTTTTGGGAATACTTTTATTATGCGTACAGCAAAGGAGTGCAATTCCGTGCAGGGTCTGTGTTTCCCGATAGCTACAATCTCGGGTCAGTCAAGAGTGATCGGTCCCGTGCGTCTCGCGTCCAGCGGATCCCCGCAACCTTCACAAGGACATCAATCCACCTAGTGCAGTAAGTAAGCTTAAGTTTGGCGATTGATCGGATTTTTTTTTGTATAAATAATAAAAATCTGCGATGCATGCACTGCACCACAAAATATGTACATCCATTTACCAAGTCAAACACAATACATACTATCATTTCAAGCATATTTTACTGTCAAATACATTATCCGTGATTTACGACAGCGCCCGGGTATCTGATCGGGGTCTAAATAACGAGGTTGTCCATTAATACATAACGACATAGTATAAATTAATCTCCTATATTTTCGATTCAACGCTGTCTGAACATTGAAACAATCGACGGATATTTTTTAGGCTGTGGCTTCTCCCCGAGGCGCGGCAAAATGTCTTTAACCTACTTTTGAGAGGTGAAGATGAAAGAATGTTATGATTCTTTTGCAGGTACTTGGATGCAGAAATATTTATTGAAAAATCTGTTGTTTGTTAAGTTAAAAGAGTGGATGAGTGAGTACAAAAAAGTAAACACGAATTTAAAGTAAGCCCCGAAAGATATTTTGAGAGTTACTGAAGCTTCTTAAAAGAAATCTTTAAAACAAAAATTTTGCCAGCTTTGTAACCGCGAATTTTGCGAGCAGCAGAATGATTTACTTCAGATCATTAGAATACAGATACTTACACTACAACTGAACTCGTTGAAACATTGGCAAATTCCTATAAAAGATAACCAAATCATATACGAATACCTCTACAAAACAATTCACCCCGAACTATTGAACCAGCACACCGCGCCATATATCCTGTCCTTATTAATATTTAAGACCACAAAACGCATTTTGGACGCTGCGATTAGCCCAGAGGCAAGCCGGGCTATATTTATAGCCCAAATTACCGTTTTAATGGACACGAACTGGGCAAGCTAAATTGAAAGCAGTACCCCGTACCATGATACACGATAACACATTCGTATCACGAGTGGCCAGCAATTCGGTGAGATGAGCGGGGCTGTTGAGTTTGTAACTGCTATAAATAGACTGTTTGGAGAACCGTATGTGGTGATAAGGTACCTTTATGTTTTTTTCATTGGTTTTGGTTGAAGTATGAAAGAGACCACGTATTTCATTTTCAGGCTCCTAGACTAGAATCGCCTAGATTGTCACAAACTTTAACATGAATCGGACGTCACAAACATGATGTCGATTTCGTATTAATAATTAGCGTTTTATTTTAATTATTCGTATTAAACCAGCGCCGAAGAGTATAGCCATGTACGTTAGCTTTCACACGGCCGCCGGTTACTCGGCAACCGAGACGCAAAGGCACTAACTCTACATTTCTGATTCGATCACGCAAGAGCAAAGCCCTCTCCCTTTGATTGACTGTAAGGTTTCTGATGAGGCCCATTGTGAGCGACCACGTCTCAGAGCCATAGGTCATAACTGGCAACACACACTAGTCATAGACTTTCGTCTTGAGAAAATATGGTAAGTTGGACGAGAAGATGCCGCGCAACTTCCCGAACGCTGCCCAGCCGAGTTGGATTTGACGGTTTACCTCTTTCCCAAAGTTGGCCCAACCCAACTGGATCATTTGTCCCAGGTAGACATAGGCATCCACAATTACGAGTATAGAGTCTCCGACATTGATAGGAGTGGGCAACTGGGGAACTTGGGCATTCAACATCATCTTGATTTTGCCCATGTTCATTTTAAGACCCATTTTGGAAGCTCTACTAACGTGATCGAGCATTGTACTGAGGTCTTCCATGGTCTCAGCAATAACCACTATATTGTCGGCAAACCGAAGGTGAGTGATATATTCGCCATTGACGTTGATACCTAGCCGCCTCCAGTCCAGAACCTTGAAGACTTCCTCCAATGCAGCAGTGAACAGTTTCTTAGATTTGACGTGTCCCTGCCTCATTCCTCGCTGCAGTACGATAAATTCCGAGGTCTGATCCTGAAGTCAAACTGACATGGTGGCGTTTTTGTACAAACACTTTAACACTTCAATGTACCGGTATTCGATTTGGCACCGTTGGAGAGACTGCAGTACAGCCCAAGTCTCGATCGAATCGAAAGCTTTTTCGAGTCCATAAACGCAAAGCAGACGGCCGGCTGTACGCTTCAGTCTCCTGTGTAACCTGCCGCTGCATATGTATGTGGTCTACGGTGTTGAATCTTTCACGGAATCCGGCTTGTTTGGAAGGCTGGAAATCATCAAAACTGCGCGCGAGGCAAGTCGTGATGACTCTTGAAAACAACTTTTAGACATAGCTTCGAAGTGATATGGGTCTATAGTCATTCAGTAGGGCATTGTAACCCTTCTTAAAAAAGAGTACCACCATATACTTGCACCATGCTTGTGGTGTTTTCTTTCGAGTATGACGGAATCACACAGCTTCTGAAGGTCCTTAAGTTCTGGTTTTCCACCCACCTACAGGAGTTCGTCCGTAATTCCGTCATCACCCGGTGCCTTGTCGTTCTTAACCTGTTTAAGAGCCATCCTAATCTCGTACAGGCTGACGTCCGGAATGTCTTCGGTATAGTGACGGGTCAATCTAGCTCTAGGGTCTTTTGCTAAATTCGCGACGGGTTTACTGGTTCACGAGAACAACTGCCCATAGAATCTCTAGATCTACCTCAGAAGCTCAGGTTTGGCGGATACGATCCTGCCATAGTCGTTCTTCAGTTTCATGAGCTGGCTCTGCCCAATAGTCAGATCTCTTGCTAAGACCTTGCAGCCCTTATTCCGTTCAATTGCGTCTTTATTACTTTCGGTATTAAAGCGGCGGAGGTCATAGTCCATCTAGTGGGAAGTTTGCCATCGCAACGTCTTCCGGTTCGCTTTTGAATTTTGTATTTAAAAAAATTGTATCCTAAAAAGGGCACTATCTCAAAATGGCAGATTATTCAAATGGTATAATATTCTCTTAATATTTCGTCGCTGGTCTGTGTTAGATAGATAATCAATGATGTTATGCCTTCCTTATCTTACCCTTTACACTTTGTGTGTGTCAGAACAGGTTAGATAGGTATAGCTTAGATTTTTTTTGCTCTTTGACGTAAGTCAGTTCACAGCGACCTTATAAGATGCGTCATCGGTTATCTCAAGTTATGTTGCAATCCTAATAAAGGCGCTCATCGGCGGAAGGGTAAGACGGCAGTTTCTAATAATGGCACATGACAAAAATTGCAGAACCAGATAGCAGAATTAAAACATGGCAATTTCTCAAATTGACAATATTACGTATAATGGCATATTATTTAAATGCAAGATTCTAAAAACGGCACATTCTCCAAATGCCTGATTCTATAATCGGCACCTCTTCAAAATGACAGATTCCGTAAACGGCATATTCTCAAAACGGCACATTATTCAACGTACAGTAAGTTCATGCATATTAACATACAACGCGTATTATTGTGCCAACTGTGTACAAAATTGCAATTAATAAGATCTTGTTTAAACACGCCATGTACCATGCAATACAGATTTGAATTTGAAATGAAACCATAAATAAAGCTGTAAAAGACACAAAGTAGTGATTTCAATGTATCAATTTTATACCCTTTTATGTGATAGCAAAGTCGATACTAAAATAATTATGACATACTTCCGAGTACAGTATGTTATTGATGAATCATAAATGCTTTATGTAACAAACATTACTTACGTTCTAACCTACATTTACTTATGTAACATACATTCTTGTATCATGACCAACATTGAAACAATAATGTAGAACCAGGGGTCTTACCATGACATGTCCAAACTTTCATGGTTCCATTATGAGAGAGACGGAGTTGTATTGTATTATACTAGCTTTTTTACCACGGCATTGCTACAGTGGCCCACCCCGATGGACCAATTATTTTTGCCGGGATATAAAGTGGCGTATGTTACTCCGGAATAATGTGACTTTAAAAACTTGAAAAAAAAAACCGTCCAGTGGTTTTGGAGCTTATTCGGTATAAACAAACAAATAAAAAAGTCTTTCCTCTTTATAATATTAATAAATAATATGTATATATATATGAGTATTAGTATAGATTGTTACATTAACATTAAAACAGTGATGCAACTTATTTTTTTAAGAAATATAAATCTGATCGCATAACTCGATGAAATGTAGGGAACAGCCCTTTCTTATCTTTTTTATATGTTTGTTTTTGCAAAAAATATGGCTTTGCCTAAAAATTATACATAGAGAACACTATAATGATGGTAAAAAATCAAAACGATCTTGATTTGATTGTTACGTAAGATCGTTTCAGCGCAAATACAAAAACCTTGTTGGAAGTTAATGTTTGAGCCGTTTGGGATTGAAACATTAGGTCCATGTGGTTCGAGTGCTCATCGAGTGTTTCGAGATTAAAATAAACAGTTAGTTGGCTCTTCATGTGACCAGTGAGGTGGGCTTTTCTACGGCCACAAAATCAGTATTGTTATCCAACGTGGAAATGCCGTAAGCGTTCTGATCAACGACGATATAACCACTTGACGGCGCATACAGTGCCCCGACGCTCGAAAACTATTAGTATTTTGTCGCCTATGTAAAGGCTCGGTACTAGTAACCATTTTAGTAATGTCCAATTATTAGACCTGTATGCACGCTAAATAAATACAAATTGTTTTATCTTTTTATTGCAATTATAACGCATCAAAATACCTTCATGCGCGGTAAAGTGGTGTGGGAAACATTCCAAGACATCTAGTTACAAAAAGGATGGCATAACTTTTCATCGGCAAGTAAACAGTACGAAAATTATTTTTGATTTTATCAGATTATCAGACACCGCAGGGATCTACTTAAAATGGTGGATGGGGTAAACGAGCACATTTTTGGTTCCCGCGTTGATGTCTTTTGGAAAAGTCTCGCTCTTTCACTAGACAATTCTAATGCTTCTATCCCTTTCTCTCCCTTTGTATTTTTATCGTAAATATCTGTGCTGTTACTTTTAATAGCTGAAGTCGATATCGATAATATTAAATCTTAATTTAATAAAAAATGTATTAAAAAATATCTATCTACTTTTAACCGACTTAAATAGGAGAGGGTTCTCAGTTCGTCAGATTTTTTCTTATGTATTATGTTCCCGGATTACCTACTCGTAGACGGCTTGAGCGATTTGGAAAAATACTTTTTGCTTCTCTATGCCCCCGACCAGGACCGATCGGTCCAGGATAATCTTCATGACTTCAGGCACCGCTGGGACCGATCGGTCCCAGTGCGGTCGGGCAATTTTACACCCAATTATTACTAAACGTTATGTCTAAAATCGTTCATGAATGGTTTACTTCTATAGCCAATAATATTTCCAAGCCATAGCCATAGCATATAATAACAATTTAGTAAGTTAAGTAAGTTTCACTTAGATTGGCTAAAGTTTCGTTCCATGTAAAATGTATGTAAAATCATGTCATAGTGAATTTGATAATGCATTATGAATTTGATAATGTTCTATTTTTTTGTTGTTTTGTATACCTAGTTATTTTTCACTTTGTAGTTTTTGAGGGCGGTGGTATTTGATGTAAAACAGGTTTTCTGTGTGTTTTCGTAACTGTGTGTTTGCATACCTACATGTTTTCACTTTAGATTTCCGAAGGGATAAGGTTAACAGGAAAAATTGGTTTCCTACGAAATACAGCGCGTCTACGAGTAGGTAATCCGGGAACATAAAACATAAGAAAAAATCCGACGAACTGAGAACCCCCTCCTTTTTTTAAGTCGGTTAAAAGTAGATAGATATTTTTTAATATTTTTTTATTGAATTAAAATTTATCATTATTGATGTCGACTTCAGTTATTAAAAGTAACGAGCACAGATATTTACAGTTAAAATTGGGAGGGATAGAAGCATTAGAATTGTCTAGTGAAAGAGCGAAACTTTTCCAAAAGACATCAACGCGGGAATCAAAAATGTGCTCGTTTACCCCATCCACCATTTTAAGTAGATCTCTACGGTGTCTCATAATCTGATAAAATCAAAAATAATTTTCGTACTGTTTTCTTACCGATGAAAAGTTATGCCATCCTTTTTGTAAGTAGATCTCTTGGAATGTTTCCCACACCACTTTACATTTAAGGCATTTTGATGCGTTATAATTGCAATAAAAAGATAAAACAATTTGTATTTATTTAGCGTGCATACAGGTCTAATCCAGGCATGCAGGCATAATCCAGAAATGTGTAGACGCTCGTTTGTCTTTTTTTACAAAGAACCGTGAGGAACCTAAAACTTTAATTCGTAAAACATATACCAAATTAATACATTATAAAAATCAATAGGTAAACACTGCATACCTACTCATTATTTTTGTAATTGATTGATTTTGATTAAATAATATTTATATGATTTTAATTGTGTATTTTTCATAATGTTAAAATCCATTTTATCGATATCGAATATTTTCCCTTCATCAAGTTGATCAACCCTAACGATAGCCATACCTACGCAACTTACTTTGAACTGACCAATTGTAGCCGCGCGTTCTTCCTCGTCCCCCGGCCCGCAGTAGTGAGTCGTGTGCTTAGAAGAAATCGGCCTATAAGCTCTCTAGTGGTTATATTCTCTTTGGTTCTGATGCACGTTTCCCGTTGACAACGATGTAAACGAATTTTTTGACGCTCAATGAGCCTTCCCGTTTCTATACGCGTTTGTATATAGTTTGTACCCATATAAGTATGTTATGTTTTAGTTTATAATTTTATTTTTGTTGCAATCTGTTGCAAATAATCTATATAATATATATATATTTAAATAGCATCCCATAAATTGGTTCACATTTAAATATATTCAAGTAATAATAACATTATATTTCTATGAACATAACAGATTTATAAAACGTCAAACCACACAACCCACCACATTTTGGAATTAAAAGGTATTAAACTTCAGTAAATAGCGTGCATTTTAACCGCAACATTTGATACCAAAAGTTGATTAACACAAAGAACTTTATTATTAGCCATGATTGTTTAGTTTTAACTTCCCTATGTAATCTTGGATCGGGTTAAGGTTAATAAAGCGCAACATCCCAGTATACAATTGATTTAATTTGCTAACTCTCACCGAAACACGTCACAATGATAAATATTAAAAGTAAAATAGGGTAGCTGGTTGCAGTTGGATGGTCAAATTATATCTTTACGTTGAGGGTTGAAGAACAAAATAATGAAACCGGAATGCCAGTCGCTCGGAAGGGGCACAGGCCAGCACGAAGCCCTCCCTGCCTTAGGCAGACAACCTCAGCCAGGCGGACAGTCAGCCTTAGCCAAACAATCGACCCTGACCGAACAGTCGGCCCTGGCTGAACAGTTATCCCTAGCTGAACACCTCCTGAAGATAACAAAACATAAACATCGTAGAAAATAATTTTAAATGAAACATGCGTTTCATGGCTTCACAGTTAACCTAAAACTCTATCATTATCATCCGAAAGACGTCCACTGCTGGACATAAGCGTACCCCAAGCGTCGCCACATTGTCACAAAACTCTATACTCAGAAATAAATAAATCTCATCTTATCTTACACATTTACCATACACATGGTTTTACATCTGACTAAACATAATTAAGGGCATTCCATAACACACCATAGAGGTTGGCATTACCTACAAGAATATTCTTTCCGGAACATTCCGGAGGACACCTTGTCCATACCGTCCATACATCACAGCGTGACACAACATACCCCTAACTATTCCTAATACTTATGGAACGATGATTAAGGTGAAGCCTTCCCTAAATAAAATATACGGGTCTCTGGCCGAAGTACAAAATTCCAACAAACATAGTTTTAGAAAGACGGACACGCGGATCACACCATAACAGCAACAAACAGCACCCAGGTCGCCGGTACAGGGACCACGTGGACCAAGTGACTCTGTTCACATCAAACACACGCATCCAAGCAGCAATTTTCATCGCCGGGACGCACTCACGCGTCCCAAAGCAAAACCGGCGACTCTCAACAGCCACACAATCAGCCCCCAGTCCATTGTTTGTCAGGGCTTCGCCCATAAAAACACGCAGTAAGCTAGGAATCGTGCGCCCCGGTCCCACGCTGCTAAGATAAAAAAAGATTCGACCACAGCCACTCCAAAAAAGGGAAAACGGCAAGTTCTGTGTAGCACACACGCCCAAAAATCTAAACAAGATTACCAACTTCAAATAACCATTTCAAGAATTTTAATTATTGAAGAATTCACAAGAAACAATTACCCTTCAGTGAAATACACCATCCTGGGTTCCAATCCCATCCAATAAAGTATTCAAGATCAATTATTATTTATAGTTCAATTCCATAAAAAAGGAACCAAAGGAACTAGGGATCTATATGTCAAGAGTGAATAGGTTTCTTTTAGGCAAGCGTGCTTCGCCGTCGACCATATCATCGCTTACCATCAGGTGAGACAGAAGTCAAGCGCGAGCCTATTTTAAATAAATAATAATAATACATTATGAACAGTGACATCGCCGACGGTGGAACGAAACGCACTCTCCGAAGCATTTCACAATTCCAATTCCAATGTTTTGACATCTCTAGCAAACGTCAGATGTCAAACCTCAAAAGAAAACCCATTGGACATAAATTTTAGTGGTAAAATACTTAGTGATTTCAAGTTATTTTAGTCCCAGTGACAAATGAATGAATCCCCAGCCGGATAAAAAAAAATGTTATATAATATTGTTTGTACCTTATTTTACCTTACCTTTTGGTCTCACAGAGTTATTTGCAGTTACTTTAAAGTACCATCTTTAAAAGTGATCGCATGATTATTTTAGCAGTGATTTATCTCACATTACTATCCCTCCTTCTTGCATTGTTGCCCCATTCCGGGGATTGTGACCAAATAATGGTTTCAAAACTTTCTCCTTTGATATATTAATCCACTTGCTCCTTCTTTCAGCAACGTGAGGTCTGGAGAGAAGTGGCCTTCTCTTCCAGAAAACATAAGCAGTAGACAGTTAAAGGACACTCTTTATACAATGTGGACAAGCCAAGGGTTAGATTGAAGAGTTGGAAAAGGTTTCTGAGGATAACCAAGCTAATTAATGATAGCAGGTCTAGTGAGGCAAAGGAAAGACAGTTGCTCCTCAAACATCACACTGTAACTGACTATGTTGAGCCTGCAGAAAAGCTCCCTGCAGGGTCACCAACTTCCGTGGCCCACCTGGAAATTTTAAACCGACATCGAAGCCAAGTCAGTCGCTGCAGGCACAATGTAGTTAGATGGGGGTATCCCCATCATCGTCATGCGAGTCATTGGAGTATTCCAATGACTCGCAGTGCGATTGCGGAGCTATATCCCAAACAATGTCTCACCTACTGTCGTGCTCTCTCTGCAACCTGTAGACCTGCACCCTGCACGACCTTTGTGAGGCAAATAAAAACAATGATAACGTGGCTTAATTCTGGTCAAAAGTTCTAAAATTGTGAATTCATTGATATGACGAGAAGAAGCAACACGCACGGTTTCTGGGGCGTAAATGTTCAGCGAGGTTCGGATTTTGTCGTTTTACGACGCCTCAAAGTATCAGAGGGACGCTTCTCAGAGGACGAAGAGGGAATGTTCTCAAAGGGACGCAGCCACACATGCCTCCTGTCTGGGCGAGATACTGGTCCATAATCCACCACCCGGCCCAATGAGAACTTGTGGATGTCACATGAAATCGAATTTTTGTTTCATAGGAAAACTAACGTTTTGTGTAGTATCGTTTTGAATCAGTGGTGATGAAATCAAGAACACAAAGTAGAGAATCTGCCTCAGCTCGTAATAGTTCTGTAAGGAGTAACGTAGTATTGTGTGCATTAAAGTAAATCCAAAACCAAACTTATGTTCAAAGTGTTCCCTCATTTAAATCCTAGTTCTGAAATCTTTGACAGCAAGAAAGACTTCATAACTTAGTATGTCACGTCATCGTGACATGTATAGTGTTGTAAGCCAAATATTTCCGCCACAATGCAGCAGATATTTGCAGCTAGCTAATTTGCCTTGACTTACGTTATAGCCCAAATTCTGATAGCCGAAATTATAGCACAGTGAGGGTATTCTGAAATCATGTACACTAGGTGGCATCACTGAGGCGTGAGGTCCAAGCTGCTGTCAAATGCTTATGTTTTTTGACATTAGTCAAATTGACGTCAAGCAAGTTGATGTCATAAGTTAAATTTTCCAAGTAAAAGACCTCTCACCAATGTGGCGCCAACTAGTGGCGTGAATTTTCTTAAAAACCCTCGTTGTATTCGGTGATTTATAAAACTGCAAGCTGTAATTGACTGTCATGTTTCATGCAGCCCGTATAAATATTTAAATGTGGAGGATATTTTTGCTGTGTTTGTAGTTATTTTATTAAAAGGCTGCATTAAGTAAGGTCATGGTTTGAAAAAAAAACAGCCAAGTGCGAGTCGGACTCGCGCACGAAGGTTTCCGTACCAGTATCGCAAAAACGGCAAAAAATCAAGTTTGTTGTATGAGAGCCCCACTAAAATATTGATTTTATTCGGTTTTTAGTATTTGTTGTTATAGCGGCAATAGAAATACATCATCTGTGAAAATTTCAACTGTCTAGCATGAGATACAGCCTGGTGACAGACAGACAGACGGACTGCGGAGTCTTAGTAATAAGGTCCCGTTTTTACCCTCTGGGCACGGAACCCTAAAAACGAAAAATCGACATATAGCTGGCTGAGCACAAGGTAAGAATACTACCACAATTGATCGCGAAAAACGAGTTAAGTTATTTCCAGCGAGAATCGTAACGGTGGCTCCTATAAAACTTGTTCGTACCGTGAGTAATACGCGGGGTATTTGACACAGAATTAACAAATCAACAACGTATTTTTACACAGAACATATTTTTATCCAAAGACCTGAATCGATAACACAACGTTCCTTGCTGAAGACGATGACATTTAAGCCTTTCAGATTTCCCACTAAAACTTTACTTGAACGGGATTGCAGGGTGCTTACGGTGAGACAGCTGTTTATTCTCCATCTGATAACTAAACAACATGTAAGTACCCCTTTATGATCATAATAAATATCAAAATAAGCGGACAATACCAAATATCATTGAATCGGTCGGATGTCGCACGGCTTTTGCAAGGCGACAAAATGCTAATCTTTTTTTGTATTTCTATAATAATATTAATAGGCTCCTGAACTTTTATCCACTGCCTTTAAGGGTAATTTGGGTTATTTTAATATATTTTTTTTAATTGAATTTTATGACTGAATATTAGATTAAATTTAATTTAATAATTTATTGACTTAATATTATTATGATTTCCTATATATATGGCCTATATAAATGAGCAGGCCGCTGACTCCTGTCTAAAGATCCACCTAGTTCTGGAGTCAAAAGCTTCAATAACTGCTGTAAAAAATGATTTCAATAAAGATTATTTTCGATTATTACGTTCTAATTCGATGATTTGGCTACTTTAATTTTTTGATAAAAAGGCGCAGACAGACATTGCGCAGACAGTCAGTAGGGACATGTGCGGTGTGAATGTTAAAGGGCTTACTGAGTCTCATTACTTTGGGCACGAAAATTACGGCGCCAGAGTTTGACGCAAATATCTTCTGCCCAGTTGTTAGTAGCTATGATTAGTTCAGCCAGTTTTGAGGGCAAATCCAACTTGAGGGATGCGTATTTGCCTCGAGATTTAAGTACGTTACACAGAGAGTATTTAGGTGGTCACGTACCTGGCTATCAGATGTGTCCTGCTTGACATAGAAGAGATGCAGGTATCGCCATCTTTCTGAAGCTTCCAGCTTGGTGGTGCCTGGTGCTGCTGTCCCTCGTAGAACATCGCCTATCGAACGTCGGGAGTGTCGTGTCTTGTGTCGTACTTCCGTCTATCCATCCCCTTCTGTGACATCCATCGTAATGTTCGTGACTTCAGCCGGCACCGGCACGACGACACGGGGTTTGGGATTATCGAGGGTAGCTGATGCCGGTATTCCCTCTGACGCTATTAGCTTGGGTACGGAGACACTCTCACCTTCCTTTGGCGGAGCAGCAAGCAGCTGTGCAGCTGCTGAGTACGATATGGATTAGGATTTTCCCGTTGCCGGTTCACTAAATCCTTATCCCTCGCCCTCGTTGGCACACCAGTTGGACGCATCCTAACCATAAGCTCAGAGGTGGTTTTTTGAATTGCCACAGTGACTTTGTTGACCAAGACAGAAAACATTTAATTACGCTCATCCTTCCATGCCGACAACCTGAGGTCATAATCAGCCTTCCATGAGGTCAACATTTCCATAACTTCAGTTTTCGGTCCCCCGCATGCACAAGAAGAATGGATCATCAGGTGGTTGGATGAGTCATAAACGCGCGGTCGCTTTCCTTTGTAGGTGATGTAGTCATTGGCCTACTTGGAACTGCAGACTGAAGCTATTTCAGGAACAGACTGTGATTGTCTAGGTTTAGTGGTCTTCGGGGACGTAGGCGTGGTACGATGCATTTTAGTAATGACGATGAGGATGTTTACCAAAATAACATTAACAAAATGCTCGAAATGTTGTTATTATAATATTTGAAAATTCTCCGCGGAGAGTCGGTAGCACAGCGAGCGAATTTTGCACGCCGAGATAGTAGTTACGTTCTGCACTATAACGGCAAATATCCGTCGCACAAAAATTTGGGTCCGAATGATTAGCACTTTTAGCACTTTTAGTTATAATGTTTTTATTTATTTTCTAACGCTTTGAGATAGTAAGAAGTTAAACAATTATAAAAGCACTGACTTTGTTCGAACATTCCTTGGATTTCCGCAAGAAAACTAGTTGTAAGATCAGTAAAATAATTAAATAAACAACAGGAGCAACTAGTTCAATCAAAGGTACCCGCATTTTGACACGCTTGATATTTAGATTCATACAATTATTTATTTATCAGATCAAAATCATGATTTGCCATTTATACTTGCTTTCAGTTAAGCCGGATTTAGCTGACTACCAGTATTTTACATGAAACGATCCTATCGTGTATGTAGATGCCTGTCTGACAACCATAACCCAGTAACTGGGTAACCCAATATCCCAAGTCCGAATCGAGTACGATTTTATGGCTTTGACTACACAAAACAAAATATTAGGCATTTTACCACAATATTAGCAACAAAACTAGTTTTGTTTCAAATATAAGAGTTTTTAATTATTAAAACTTTTATCTTATTAACAACAAAACAAGTTTTAATAACATTTATTTTTATAATGTTTGTCACAGCATCACAATCCACAACAAAACACATATTTAAAATAGCATACAATGTATTATAATTAAAGCTTTGACTACACAAAACAAAATATTAGGCATTTTACCACAATATTAGCAACAAAACTAGTTTTGTTTCAAATATAAGAGTTTTTAATTATTAAAACTTTTATTATTAACAACAAAACAAGTTTTAATAACATTTATTTTTATAATGTTTGTCACAGCATCACAATCCACAACAAAACACATATTTAAAATAGCATACAATGTATTATAATTAAATTTAAAACCACGTCATTTAATAATTACACGAGTTATTAAAAAATCACCAACAGACCAGATTAAGTTTAAACGCCAAAAAAAGCAATCAAACAGAATTACCATAAATACAGAAAACAATTCTGATCATGTGGTATTACAGAATGCCTCAAAATAGACGACGGCAGAACGCTAGAACCTTCTAGAGCTTCTAGCCTTTTGCAGCCATCTATTTTGTGACATTCTTTTAACGAATCCGTCGAGATAGATACTGGAAAAATAACATAATCGTATGGAATTATTAACTCTGTTTCACTAACCATTCATCAAAATAACCCACGCTTAAAAACGAACGAATTTGAACCCTCCGCCTGTTCACTGTACTGAATAGCGAATCTTTTATCCTCAGCGGATTGGGCCAGCGACCCGTCGGCTTTTAGCAGTGGTGGTAGTGAGGGACGGTAGAAATTTAATTCAACTTGGATTTTGCCAGGAACCAAAACGCTTTACTACCTGCTGGGTAGGAAGCAAGTTTGATCCCAATTCGGCTAATGTGGTCGAACATTAAGGATTATTTCATTTGTATGAGTTGATCAGACTAGTGCTACTCGATGAACAAATACAATATTAATACAGATACGCAAATTTGATCTTTAAAATGTTAGGATATCTATAACTTTTTGTTATGCGCTTTTGGGCGCACGGTTGGCGCAGTGGTAGAGCGATTGACTGCTGCGCTGCGTGTCGCGGTTTCGATTCCCGCACGGAACAAATATTTGTATGTCCTATAGGTAGTTGTTCCGGCTCTGGGTGTTGTGTATGTGAGTTTAAATGTTTGTAAACTCACCCACGATACAGGCAGAAATTCCTAGTGTGGGGCAAAGTTCTTTAAAAAAAAAACCAAACATTTTCAATGTCTCGGCCATTTCACATTCATTACAGCTCAATATGGCATATAAAGGCATTTTTCTAGATTTCGGTGGATTTTGGGCCGATAATGCTAAATGAAAAACTCAAATTACGATCATTGATTACGATCACTTTACTCGGTTTTTTGGCACGCGAAGTACATACAATCGGCTCATCTAGTTAGTTTTATATCTGTGATTGTAATATAATTAGTGTAATTGCTACTAATAGCTTATTTTAACGATTATATTCAAGTAGATCTGGTCTCTTGTTTTGTTTATAAGGCTGAGGCGAACAAGATACGAGTCAAATCCTGCGTCGAGAATGTTGTTGTTTTGGTTTCAATTTAGAATCAATTAAATCATAAGTAAAATTACATTAATCAATAGACTCAAAATTTAATAAAGACGTAATAAGCATTAATAATAATTTAAATAAATATATCTAAACTATGCATTTCAAATATACTACTCTTAATTTAATTTAGGTAAATAAATTAAAAAGTAGGTCATAATAGACAATAATAGTGCATGACATAACATGACATAAAAATAGAACAACAAATTCATAGTAGTAGGTACATAAAACCAAATAAAAACATTGGAAATACAACTAAAATGTTATTATGGAAAAATATTAAGCGTTATTCCTCTCTCCTAGACACTGACAGTATTTAGAATGTTGGTCTGCCCGATAGGGTTTGTTTCTGTAACTTATATTTACCATCTGTATGTACTTTATGGATGCAACTAATTGAATTTGAATTTGAAGTATTTCTTACATTATTGTAAAGAACTAGAGACAGACACATTCTTCAAATATAAAATTTATAAATAGGTATTTTTTTTGCATTACTTGGATGTTTTACTTGGATAGATTATAAAACTGGCAGTCAAATGTTGCTTAGGTTAAGGATAGGAAAATAAAAATGAACCGTGACACTTAAACTTAAGCCATTATACGCACAATTGTAGTGAATACGCGCGAATATTTTTACCTTGCTTTGCCAAATTGCGAAATATTAGGTTCTTTTTTTCCAATTTTTAATTCAACTTTGTTATAATTATTATTGTTTTTCATTTCTGTTGTTATTTGTATGTTATTTGTTATTTTAAATTAGCTATTTGGACCATGGGCAAAAATGTATGTGCTCCGTCCCCACCTACCAACACATATGGAACTGATGCCAATATGTTCCTCAAGTATCCACTATTTGATTTAAATCCTTTTTTCACATAAATCCATGGGATTATATCAATAAAAAATCAATAAGCAATTATTAATTAAACTATATTTTCATTTTACACTTGTAATTATTTTAACATTATAGTTATATTACAGTACAAAATATGATTATTTAGTAATTATACAACATTATGGTTATATTACAATACAAAACATGATTAATTAGTTATTATACAAAATGTATAAAATGTATTTCAACTTTCATATTCTTACAGTGCTCATTGTAGGCAAATAAAAATAGCGAGTGCATTAGTTTTGCTCTCTCATATAATATTGTTTAGTAGCTGCGCTAAAATCTGTTTGATGACCTATTACCATGTACCATATAATTGATATGACATGTGCACAACTTCCTAAAGTGCGACTGCCTGTGGAGCAGTTACAGTAATAGTGTGCAATGGAATAATGTCTGTTATTAATATTCCCATCAATTAGTATATACGAATAATATATGCGTGATCTTACATGTCTGGATTGTATTCGCGCTCTTATCAGCCACGCATTATTTATCATAATATTACATCTTGACAAATCAGTTCGGTTAAGGTTCATTTTCAATTAACGTCTCTTGCAAAACGTGCCGCCTTTGTCGCAATATACCGCCGTCCCGTTTCCATAATACACAGTATCCAATCCAGTTATCACAAAGTCCTTTATCGTGCCAGGGTCAATCGAAAGCTATCAATCAGTCCAGTAAACAAGCAGAGGTCCTAGTTGTAAAGTAAAAACCGATACTTAACACAGTGTTAACTTAACCGATTGTCTGGTAAGATAAGGTCGCAAGCGCAGGAGCGCGGATCGGGGGTGGGGTATTTTGTAAGCGGTTACAAAATCTTTAAATGCATGGCGCCGCCCCTTTGCACTAATGAATAGATAAATGAGTAGGTATTTTACATTTACTCGTCAATAATACGTAAACGAAATATTTGTGAAAAACATTAGATAATATGAGAACCCCATGCATTTGGACAACGTCCCCATAGTAACAAATTATCATCTTGCCAAGATATAAATTAAGCTACATTTCATTTTTGTTGATGGGTGGGGACGATTCCGCCCATGGTCCTTTAATATAAATAATATTCTGGATTCAAAAAACCTTAATGAAATGATAAGATGCCGCAGATTAGTTTTGGACTCGCAATCATTGTGACAAAGATTCACTTATAACCAACCACTAGACCAAATAGACTTCGCAAATATTTTTGAAATTAACAAGTCCATCATAGCGACAAAACAGTATTCAAACGCTTATCTTTCCTAACGTTACATGTAAAAGATCAAAGTTGCATAACTGTATTCTATAATATTTGCCTGCTTTGAGCAAGTCGTTCTAGTTCATTAAGCTCATGCGTATTGAATGACACTTATAGATCTACTGCTAATTGCAGTAGTTACAAAATCGTCTAACTTTTAGTGGGTCGGCTAACGGCAGGGTGGGTCAGGTAACAGCTATTACCAACTGTACTTTGCGCATTTAGTGTATTGGTGAAATCCCGAACCCTGCCACCCCGCCCAGTTTTAATACTTTCCTAATTCGCATCGCTAGTGACCCGCAATCATTCATTGCTCATTAGATCGTGATATATTGTGCGATTGTCGTAAAATTTAAAGATTAGAATCCACGTAACCTTTTACTTATTTGTCATAGTTTTTAATAATTACTATAAAACATGTATGTTTTATACATAGTAATTCAAAGCATCCAAAAAGTAATAAATATGTAAAAAATATAATTTTAAACTTATAGGGTCTAGACAAAATATTTTTTTCTCTTTGTAAGTTCATGCTTTAATCTTTAAACAGTTCAATACCTTCGCAATATTTCAGCTGTTCTTAAATCCTTTTTTTAATATTTGATTTTGGTAGTTTGCTAACAACTTTTATTTTGATGCAAGCATAGCTTTCCCCATTCTCGTTTACTATAACTGTAGGTGTAGTTCTCACTAAACTTCTTGGCCGCTTTGAACTATACATCTACATCTATGTGCTTATGCGCATGTTTTTAACCATTGTAATAATTTGGACTTCTGTAACTACGTACCCGTTTTGTGGCCGCACTGTGTACATGGTATATTAAATTGGCTCATTGTCCAAAACGTTTCCATTATAAAGTTACCGATAAACCAAATTAACATCAATTACAAATACATTAACATCAATTGTTTATGGTACTTACCAATAAAATTGGTATTCAGATATGGTCGGTAGGGTAGCGATTCAAAGTAGAGTAATTAGGTATTTTAATTATAAAGTTCGTACTAGGTTTCAGAAGTTCGTGGATAAATAGTAACAGCTGCACGGGTCAATCTTAAAGGTTAAGCAACGCATGCCGAGACCAGTCCGTGGATGAGTGACCATTTTAAAATATCAGGACTACTCCGAGTCTCGGAAAGCACGCTAAGCCGTTGGTCCTGGCTGTCACTTGTACATCTTTCACAATTGCTTCATGTACTGGTAGTCAACCGGTTAGATTGGAAACCGACCCCAGGATAGATAAGAGAAGGATAGGCAGATTGAGTACGAATTAGTTTAACTCGTTGTAGGTATGCAACTGTGTACCATGAAACTGTTATGTAATTATGTCTAAAAAAACCACTCTTACGAATTGAGAAACTAAATACCTGCTTTGTAAAATCCTAAATCGCAGACTTGTACATGAACTTAGGGGTCGTCCAAAGTAAAAACCGACTAAGTGCGAGTCGGCCTTCGCACATTTAGGGTTCCGTTCCAAACCGCAAAATCAAGTTGATTGCCCTCTTGCAATCAACTTGATATTGAAAATGAGGAAATTTTATAAAAAAAATCTTATTAATCAATATATTGGTATTTGTTAGTCAAATAAACGTAATAATAAATTTTATAACGCAATTTAAAGTTCATAGGTCAATGAGATGTTAAAAAATTCTTTGGAACAAAATTTTGTAAAATAGCTGACTTGGATGGCTTCTCATTCCTGTTTTTACTAAACATTAAAAAAAAATAGTATTTATCGTCTCAACAATAGGTATAATTTATTTTATCTGTATGGGATTAACCATAAAAACATTTAAAAATATTATTTGACAACTTGTAAGGCTTTTGGTCAACAAGATGCTAATACTGTGAAAATTTACTCCAACCGATTGGCTTTAAAACCTGTGTGAGAGATGACGGAGAGACAAATGATCAGACAGACAAGTGAGTGACAGCAATAGTGCTTCGTTTTGACCCTTCGGATACGGAACCGTTAAAACTGGTCTATGGAACTATGGGTAATGTTAGAGATGAAAATCCTAAATTCAACCACTGACAGGTCACTGAAACTCCTTAGTGATAAGCATGTCACGGGTATAAGATAACTCGAATAGTTAACCGACTATGATGAAATAATTGGTACTTATGAAAATGATAACAACAAACTGATCTGATGATGCAGCCGGCAGGTAGGCACTGGAACGCCGAAATAAAATAATGTATCCTTATCGTGCTTGAGCTTATTGGAATCATCGTGATCCGCCACCGACCACATCTCATCGCTTGTCGTCAGGGGAGATGGTGGTCAATAACGACCCTATAAATAATGAAAAATATGAGAAAAGGCTTTTAAGGACTGATAACCAATTTATATTTTTATCATTGAGGTCTAACATAATTGTTAAAATTAAAAGCCCAAAAGTTGCATGAATATTATTATCTTCGAGTGATTCTTCAACATATCCAAACGAAACATTTTGCGTCACTTCAAAGCCATTTTCCGCTCCGACCTCATTACTGGTTCCATCAATTGTGAACGCACTTGTAAAAGGTCACATCAGTTGCTGATCGTTATTTAAAGCCAACAAGCCGTGAAACGGTCACAGCTTGCAGTTTGATCGAACGACGAAATGCATGCTACATGTTTTTTTTATTTTTTTATTAACGCGGTAAACTTTCAAAATGCGCGTCAACTTTCTAGAGGAAAAGACTATGGGGCGTGGATTTTTTTACCTCACTAAAAACACATTTTTTGTTGCACTGGGACATCCTCTTGCATTATACTAGTCCGCTACCACGAAGAGGCAGAACGGTTATGTGGGACTCCAACCCACTAAAACTCCACCGTACCCTCCTGGGCCGCTTATAGTGGGAACATGGGCACGTGTTAGTAGCCGCGCTGTCCGTCACCGGAACCTCCTCTGGGGAGTACTCCCCATCACCACACAAGAACACATTGGATGCTGTGACCACCCCATGAGCCCCGTGCGACGCCTTTTGGGGCACATCACTGGGGAGACTAAAAAGCGCCTCTTTTGAGCCTCGCTGTGCGCAATTGGCACAGTGATCACGTGATCAGTGTGCCATCGTCTTTCCTAGTGTCACTGGGTGGGCGGACAGGTTCCCAAATCTGAGCGTCCCCGTAATCCAGCCTGGTTATGATGCCGGCGAGGTTTTGGCGTAAAAGCGATGGAAGTTAGAAGAGTATAATCTAGACAATAGAATGCACAGTTGATAATATTACATTATGACACGTGGAAATAAACCAGATCACTCTGTTGCCAATAAACTCTATATTATCGTACTAAAATATAATGTTGAGTTAATTTGACATCGTCATTAAGTGTCGTATCACTAGACTGAGTGCTCGTTTGGATAAGGAGATTAATATGCATATTGCATGCACTAATTATTTTATTGTTTATTAAAAATTTATGCACAAGTACAAAGGCGGACTTAATGCCTTAGATATTTTCTACTAGTCGACCTTAGGAGATAAAATATGACAGGTGCAACTTAATAAGGCAACAAATAGAGAAAAGAAATATAAATAAATTAATTTAACAAAATAAATTGTTGTAAATGTATACTATTTTATACCTATTAAACCTCTCTTGTAAGCTAAAGAAGAAAATACTAGTTTAAATTATATGTTGATATATTCTATCTATTGTTTTGACATCTCTCAATAAAATTTTCACAACTTTAAGTCGTATATTTCCTAGAAATTACAACACGTTATCAGCACGAAGCTCTTATAGGAAATACAGTTAATCTTATTACAAATAGTGTGTAAAAAGTTATTTTTTGTGAAATTGAATTTTTTCGAAAATAAAAATCATTTTCCGAGATGTCCAGTGGTGATTCAGTAGCAATCAGATGGTCTTCATCATCATTACCCTCACTTCTCCTATCTAATAGAGAAGGATATCCTTCGTAGAAGTTCAAAATGAGGAACTACTTAATTCATGAAGATTTGTGGTGCACAATTGATGGGTACGATGAAGGAGATGCCACCTCTGAACAGGTAAAATCTCGAAATGATAAGAGAGCACTAGCAAAAATTTGCTTAACAGTAGATGGCTCTGCAATAACGCATATTAGGAGTGCAAAGTCTGCTCTAGAAGCCTGGAAGGCATTGCAAGATGCCTATGAAGATAAAGGCATGGGCAGAAGATTGGCTTTAGAGAGAAAGTTATATAGGCTCTCGCTAAATGAATTTCAAAATATTGAAATGTACATTAACGCTGTTTTGAGTACTGCACAAGATTTAGCTGACATCGGCAAGGTAATTGAAGATACTTCGATTGCTGCGATCTTATTAGGAGGTCTCTCTTTGAAATATGAGCCTCTAATAATGGCATTGGAGAATAGCAATGTAGAAGTAAGTACCGAGCTAGTTAAAAGGAAGCTACTGAATGAAATGTCAAAGATTGACTCCACAGAAAGTGATGCAGCTTTTCAACTGAAAAATCGATCTGACATTGATGTTCATAAAACAAAGAAGAAGAAACCAATTGTATGCTATGAATGTAACAAGCCTGGACACAAACGGCCTGACTGCCCTCTACGCAATAAGGTAAAGAAAGGCGTTAGTTCATCAGACAGGGAGACTACTTCTTTTAGTGCTCTTGGTTCTTCGTGTTTGGAGATCAATAAGTGGTTTATTGATTCTGGGGCATCAAAACACATGACTCCTAGACGGGATTGGTTCAAGGACATCAAACCATAAGAAGGTAGCACTGTTACTGTTGCCAATGGTGAGAAGATCGACTGTGGTGGTATTGGTGACATATCTATTAACACTGTGTGTAATGTGGTAAATAGCATCAAAGATGTAGCGTATGTACCTAAACTTACTAATAATGTAATTTCTGTCAAGAAAGTCGTAGAAAAAGGTTTTGTAGTACTTTTTGATAAGAATGGTTGTAGTTTTTATAGGGATAATGATTTTTCTTTTGAAGGTGAGGCGATTCTACATGGTTCGGCTAGTGGTGGACTGTACACTCTCGATTGTACAACTAATGCCCTCCAAAATGTGGCGTACAAGGTGCACTCTGACTCGTTGAGCAGGTACCTGTTATGGCACAAACGGTTAGGTCACTTATGTCGCATTAGTATGAACCAATTAAAGAATTCTCACGTAGGTATAGATTATACTGAAATAGATAAATCGAGTTGCGTTGCCTGTGTTGAAGGCAAGCAGGCGAGAAAATCTTTCAAGACGATTGCGTACAAGAAAGCTACCTCAAAGCTAGAATTAATTCACTCAGATTTATGTGGACCAATGTCTGAGACATCATTCCAAGGTAATAAGTACGTTCTTACTTTCATAGATGATCTATCCTTATTTTATTGCTTCTAAAGCACAAGTTAAGGAAAAGTTTTGTATTTTCCAAGCATTAGTGGAAAGACAAACCGGCTCTTAAATCAAGAGATTGAGAACTGACTGCGGAAAGGAATATGTCAATAAAAAGCTTGCGGATTACTTAGCTACAAGAGGAGTGACGCATGAGACTACAGTAGGGTATAGCCCTCAATCAAATGGAGTAGCAGAAAGGACCAATCGTTCCATCGTGGAAAAAGCACGGTCCATGCTAGCTCAGAGTTCGCTATCAAAGCATACTGGGAAGATGCCTTCAAGACTGCTGTGTACTTAAAAAATAGGTCACCACATCGGGCTCTTGAGAGAAAAACACCTTTTGAAAAATGGAATGGCAATAAGGGTGATTTGACCCATTTGCGTGTGTTTGGGTGTAGAGCACTTATACAAGTTCCCGCTTGTCAACGGAAGAAACTTGATCTGAAGACTAAAGAAGTAATCTTTGTTGGATACTCAGAAGATCCAAATGGTTATTATTTCAGGGATTCTTCAAATCCAAGAAGCGTACAGAAGTCGAAAGATGTAACTTTTTTTGAAAATCATTTTTCGCAATTAAAAGGTAATGCTGTTGAATCTGTGAAAACGGAACCAGTCATTTTGATTGATGAACAGCAGCATTAGGATGAGAATGAAGTTCGTCAAGAAAATAATTCTGTATGTAGTGATGATAAAAATGATTATAATTCAGCAGAATCAGAGGATCCTGCAAGTCCTGAACGGATAGAACCAGTTGTGGATCAGCAAGTAAGTAGATATCCTACTAGGATTCGTAAACAACCGGATTTCTTTACCTCTAAGGTATTTGCTGAAGAGATTATTGAACCGAAGAATTATCTCGAGGCAGTGAATGCAAATGATGCTGATAGATGGCATTTGGCAATGACTGATGAACTCAATTCTTTATTAAAATTAAAAACCTGGAAGCTTGTTGACCGACCCAATGGAAATAAGAAGGTCATACCTTCGAATTGGATCTATAAGTTAAAGATGTATGCTGACGGAAATATTATGAAGTATAAGGCAAGACTAGTGGTTAAAGGTTTCAGACATGTAGAAGGTGTTGACTACAATGAAACGTTTGCCCCTGTAGTTCGTCATTCTTCACTCCGTACATTGTTTGCTTTAGCTGTAGAAATGGACCTAAAAATGAGACACTTGGATATTGATACAGCTTTTCTAAATGGAGATCTTGAAGAGGAAGTTTTTATGGAACAACCTCAAGGTTTCGTTAAGAAAGGACAAGAAGCTCAAGTTTGTCTGCTGCAGAAATCCTTATACGGGCTCAAACAAGCGCCACGAGCATGGAACAGGATGTTGGATAAAACACTGTTGAAATTAGGTTTTGCAAAAACTCCTTCGGAACCATGCGTTTATAAGAAACTTTTTGGTAAATAGTTAATCTTATTGGCAGTTTTTGTCGATGACATTATTGTTTTTTACCAAAATGAAAAGACATTTGACATTGTCAAAAATGACCTGAAAAATATTTTTTCAATAAAAGATCTGGGTGAATTAAAATATTATCTCGGATTAAATATCCATACGATGGTGAAGTAAAGGTTAGTCAAAAAATATTTATTTCAAGTTTGTTGAAAAAATTTGGTATGGATATGTGCAAGACAGTTGAGACTCCATCAAGCCTGAAGAAGCTGAGTACTGGAAATGGAAAAGAAGAGTATCCATTTCAAAGTTTAATTGGATCCCTAATGTTTTTGGCAGTAAATACTCGCCCTGACATAGCATTTGTGACGAGCTATCTCAGTCAGTTCAACACAAAGTTCAATAAAGAACATTGGCTTGCAGTAAAGAGAGTGTTGCAATATTTAAGAGGTACAATAGATTATGCTCTTACTTACAGAAAGACTGGAGAGTACCTAAAGGGATACACGGACGCAGATTGGGCTAGCTGTAGCATGGACCGAAAGTCGTATACTGGCTACTATTTTACGCTGGCTGAAGGTCCTGTAATGTGGCAGGCTAAAAAGCAGCAGACGACTGCTCTGTCATCTACTGAGGCGGAATATATGGCACTAACCGCTGCGGCTAAAGAGGCGTGTTATTTAAGACGATTTGTATCTGAAATAACCGGTTAGCCCGATACTGTTACTTTGTTTAACGACAGTCAGAGTGCACAAAGTTTAGTGCACAACCCTGTCCATCACGAGCGAACGAAACATATAGATACAAGATATCACTTTATACGGGAGAAGGTATCTGACGGTATTGTAGATATTAAATTCGTCAGATCAGATTTGAATTTTGCTGATATGCTAACAAAACCGTTAGGGCGTATTGCACATAAGAGATGTGTAGCTGGTTTAGATTTAGCATAGGTTTTGATAATGTTTTTTTTTTTCGGAGAGTTTTAATTGAGGGCGGATGTTGTAAATGTATACTATTTTATACCTATTAAACCTCTCTTGTAAGCTAAAGAAGAAAATACTAGTTTAAATTATATGTTGATATATTCTATCTATTGTTTTGACATCTCTCAATAAAATTTTCACAACTTTAAGTCGTATATTTCCTAGAAATTACAACATAAATATATACTTAGATACATACATACATATAAATAATGTTATTGAGAAATCGAATCCTACAACTCAACTCTGTGATGATTTTGCAAACTTCTTGCGAATGTGCTCGCGTGCCATCAATTTAAAAGTCAACCGACTGGTTACCATCCTGATGTTGAATTATGAATCATCAGACTCAACATACTCGTAATTTTAAACACCCAGTCACAAATATTGCAAAAACACTTTTTAACATAATTATTTATTTCAAACTTACAATTTCTTAACTTCTACAGTACTTACGAACTAATGCTGTTTGACAACGTTAAATGAACTGTCTTTCTTGGTCATTATTATTATGATGATAGTCATGTGTTTAACAATCTTAAAGTAATTTGCTGTAATATCAGTACACAATGTATTAAGCACTTGGAATAGGTATTTTTTTTAATTTATAATGCGGAAAAAAAGGAGATGTTTTTATTGTCACAGAAACCGAGATGCCTATAAATTATGACAAAAATCAGTAACTCAAATTGTGAGGTTTGAACTGTTGAAAAAGATCATTGTCGTGCCAATTTCAGACTTTCTATTTTTTATATATATTTAAAAAAAAACGTTGCCCCACACTAGGAATATCATCCTGTATCATGTGTGCGTTTACAAACATATAAATTCACATACACAACACCCAGACCTGGAACAACCATCTGTAGATCATACGAAATATATTTGAACCGTGCGGTAATCGAACCCGCGACACGCAGCGCAGCAGTCAATCGCTCAACCACTGCGCCAATCGTGCACCGGCAAATTAGTATTGTTGTATATTTTAAACTTGGCATAAGTAGTAACCTAAGTAAATAGTAAAAGTTTTCATCATTAGTTAACAAAAGTACTCCTAAAAGACAATTTAGTGAAAATCTTCAAAAATCTTTAACACCCCGTTAAAGATTTTTGAAGAATTTCACTGTACAGGGCTTCTTTTTATGATATAGGGGAGCACTAAGAAGGGATTTTTGGAATTTCAACCTTTAAGTGGGATAAAATACGGATCACGCTGACGAAGTCGCGGGTGTAGTGCTAGTTTTATATATTTGTATAGATATATAGATTAAGATAATTTTTAATACCCTTAACAGCTAAAACACAAATTTATTACTATTAATAAATAAAAATAAAATAAAAAAGCCTTTTATTTCTTGCTTAATCACATTACAGATACATTCTTATTATTATTATGGTTGATTCAATCAGTGTTCTGTGTTATTGTTGTTGTTTATAATTTATTATTCGTAATATTATTATTCTTAATATTATTTATATTAATTAATACGATTTCTTATTATTACTATTGATTGTTAAATTATTAATCTATAATCTAATCTATAATTAATTTTAATTTCTGTAATAACAGTATTACACTCTCTAATATTATGGAATTATGATTTATTATTTAAGTTTTTTTTTTCTCTTAATATACTTATTGCTATTACTACTTGAATATTACAATATTAAATTAACCGTTAGTTTAATTTTTTTGTTATTTTTTTATATTTTTTAATAGTGTTTTATGTTTTTTTCGTCATTTAGATATAAAGATAAAGATGATTTATTTGTCAAAACTTGTATTTACATACAATAGGCATGCAGGATGTTTAGTATGTTCACTTCTTATTTAGCCCTTACAAACATGTTTCGCCCCATGAACTCAAGGTTATTGACAGTGGTGGTTCAACTTTGTAACTCGTTAGATTTTATATATATATATATATATATATATATATATATATAACTCGTTAGACTATATTTATTGCTATTACTACTTGAATATTATAATATTAAATTATCCGTTAGTTTAATTTTTTTGTTTCTTTTTTATATTTTTTATTGTTTTATTGTTTTTTTCGTCATTTAGATATTTATAAAGATAAAGATGATTTATTTGTCAAAACTTGTGTTTATATACAATAGGCATGCAGGATGTTTAGTATGTTCACTTCTTATTTAGCCCTTACAAATATGTTTCGCCCCATGAACTTACGGTTATTGACAGTGGTGGTTCAACTTTGTAACTCGTTAGATTTTATAATTACGCACTTTTATTCCAATGGCGGTGAACTGACTAAGGAACACACCTTTTGTTCCCCAAGTTTCCTATTGGCCTTACTGGAACATCGTTAAAATTTAGTTGTATTTGGTCTGTCCAGTCTAAAAAATGATTGCCCAATTTATGTGATATTCTAAACTTCATATAAACGTCGTTTTTAGGTGGGTGGGGCTCTATTGTATCGAATTCTTTGAAACGTTCATAAATTGCCCCTAGTTCATAGCTGACTGGCGGTTTACGGTGAAATTCGAAATATATTCTTCTCACAGCATTCCCTCTATATTTTTTTTTCACTTCCAAGTCAAGTTTTCGTTTAGCATTTCCCGGATAAGGAAGATTTACTGAATTGGCATCCTCTTTTTGTCTCTTATTATCAATGGACTCACTTGTAGCGTCAAGTTTTCTTTTACTAGGTGTATTTTCGTTTTTTTGTTGCATTTGTTTAGGGTCTTCCAAATCTTTATTCGATTCATAGCCTTGTGTGTCTGTAAATTCTTTATCATCAGCTATGTAGTCGTTTGTCACAAGTTTGGCATCAGTGTTTGTATCAGAAGCGATAGCACCTTGTTTTTCTGCATGGCTAATGATATTCTTATTATTTTGTTTATATCCTTGCGTATCTTCAGCTTCCGATGTACTTTCCTGCGTCAAAGTTTGCATATTTGACTCGGAGCAATTACTGTTTAATGAGTTTGTCTCAACTTTCAACAACTCATCATCATAATCAGTTATTGTAGGATTATCTTTAAGAATATCATAAAAAGCGTAAAGACTATCAGCACATAGGAGATCTTTAGGTAAACTGAGATTAAACTCCTTTAGTTTGACCTTGAATACTTGAAAATCAAATCCGATTCCATTATGGGCGACGAGGCACACCGGTTTTTTTTTAAATTTTCCAATAAATTCAACGATTTCTTTAAAATCTTCCTCTTCTTTTTTGAAATCTATTGTTATCTGGTCCTGCGGTGGCTTTTTATTATTTGGTTCATCATATTGACTGCGAGGAACAGCTAACAAGCTTACTCCAGTAAGCTTTTTTGGATTACCTCGTTCACACCCAAAATCCACAAACACAAACACTTGTATCGGTGCCATTTCAATACTGTCTGAGCTACAATTTAATTTTGAGTAGTTTATATATCGCTGGGTTTTTGGTCGTTGAACGCTCACTTCTGTCTGTGTTGTGTGTGTACTAGGTAGTACTAGGTGCAACTCTGCCTAACCTTTTAGAGAACAGTGGTGATGTTATGTACGTTGATAAAATAATTATACATAATTTTCCTCCTATACTTGAATATTGTAACAAGCTGATAATAGCTGTTTTTAACCCATTACCGCCCGCCGTACACATACGGGTACACTTATATTTTTTTCCTAGATACAAATATAAATGTACAATCGATTTGTTTAAAAAAAGTAAAAACTATAACTATGTTTAAGCAGATAAAAGATACAAAAGAGTTAGTGGTAGGCGCAAAAATAAATGTACATTCGATAATTATATGTTATTCTCAACGTCACTTAAGGGGGTTGTTGAATAATCGTGGGAAATGTAGTTGGTGACACATTTGGTCGCATTTTTTTGCAGTAATTGATATAAAATGTAATGCGTCACTGTTTGTTTCCCCCTTATAAATAAGTTAATTAACCAAAATTCATAAGTTTGGGCTGTAATTGATTGAATTTTGCGGAAAGTTTCCATTTTTAATTATTGTTATAAGCTATAACAATGCCAAATATTATCACATAACATGATAAACACTTTTCAATATTGTTAGAGTACACGCCCGTGTACAGTGAGCACACACATACCGAAAAAACAACTTGGTTGAACATTGGAGATATCGCGAAATAATCCACACACAATTTCCTCTGGCTATAATAAGTTGTTGAATCTAGTAACACTGAAGCTGACAACGCCTAGATCGAATTGATCGTAGTCAGAGCCCACCAGATATTACTGAAACAAGTAATGACGTGGAAGATGACTTAACATCTCCAGTAATGCCACGACTCAAGTAACAAGCACAAAAAAGTGTCTTGTTCAATTAGCTTTAGGCGATCTTTCCCAAGATCTTATTTTCCCAACAATAAAACAAAGACGCAGACCATATTTTTTTGAGCTCAACCTCAAAAAATTATGAATATGAGTGAATTGTAAAACCCGTGCGGTGCTAAAGGTGGAAACATATTACTAAAACGCGTCGCGACGTGACAAGTCGATACCCGATGCAAATCTTGCACATAATAATATACAACACGCCACGTGATCCTGACATACATGATTACTACCTACTTTTAAGATACCTAGTAAAACTGTATTTATGTGAGCGATAAGTGATAAAATAAATGGAATTAGATAAATTGAAAAGTTTAGGTACCCGTAGTATGCAATTGCTCTGCAGTTTCTTCCCAAGCGTTATTTCTAATACTATGATCATGGTATTGGCCTAAACTCATATAATATTATTATAATACTGAGTACCGGTTTACTAATTCTATAAATAGTTCATCCGTAATTTTAAATAAAAACTAACAAAAAACTATCTTTATACCAGGACTGTTCTTGACTGACTGACGCGTAGCGTAGAGAGCTAACTAGAAACACACTGCGTGCGAAGCGGAAGGTGGCGTGTGTGCCCCATCACCCGGCAACAAGCCAATCTATATACCGACTCGATGTTACTGCGTGGGCATGGCGTGTTGTCTATTTTCTCTGACCATATTAAATACTAGCTATGCCCGCGGCATCAATCCCGTCAACTGCCTACCCTACCATACTTACATACTCTACTTACCTACCTACCTATCCTACTTACCTACATACCCTACCTACCCTACTTAATTTGCTACTGGATGGTAGGTATTCTTTAGAGTTGATTCGGCATAAAGAGTTCCCCTGGTTCAACTCCCCGGGAGGGTTGTAGGCACCCTACAACCGATTTTTTTCTAGCGTCATTTTTCCGCGGAGAATCTTAAAACCGCCATTGAGAAAATGACGTCAAATACACAACGCTACACTTCAACACAGTCCGAGTGTCTGAATTGCGTGTGTTGTGATATTATATTTCTTGAACAATTTCAAATCATTCAACTTTTGATAGTGTGAACCGATTGCTATGAAACAAAAACTAAGTAATACTTTAAGTTACGCATAATTTGTATATATTAAGGTTATCTACGTCTAACATTTTACGTGAGGCGTGCTCAACTAAACAGACAAACAGTCAAAAATTCAAAAATGCCTGAAATCGGTTCTTTTGGTTATTCTTTAACACCCTAGCTATATTCATGGTAATATTTTCGAAGTACAAATACAACTTCTCTATTGATTTAGTACATGTAATGATTGATATTGATATGGCATTGCTAAGTACTGAAATGCATCGGATGGCGTCACGTGGCGTCTCGTTTTGGTAGTATGTTTCCACCTATTTGCCTTAGCACGTGTCGTTAGCGTTGCGCTAAATGTGTCCAATCTCTTTGCGTAGTCCCTGCCTTGGGAAATTTTACACTTGATCTGCCCGTTCTACTGTACACCCTTGTGTACGTAACGCAGCGTTAATGGGTTAGGAAGGAAACATCATAATCATTGTGCATTTAGATTTAAAGCGCACATAGTCATAAAGTTTAAATTACATTGTATCACGCGTGCTCTTGAAAACCAACAAAATTCCTGCTATTGTATTTTATAAATAACAAATGAACTCATCTCGCCCGCTTTCCAGAAGAGTTAGGCAGAGCGATATACGCGATTCGCTCTGTAGGATACCCTATGTTTCGCAAGTTAAATTTAAATCCTATGTAATGGCAGATTTTTTCTTCAAAGTCGTAGGTACTCTCAGGCAAGTCTTGATGGAAAATCCCAAATATATTTTATGCCTTTTATTTACTTATTTTATTGGGTTCAACAACAACTGTACTTAGTTGAATCAAAAAATACTTGCATAATAGTAGTTTATGCAACCATCACATAAAAATGGTCATTAGAATACTAGCGTGGCTTTATAATAACAATATCACGCAAGTGTTTAATACCTAATTATATGCCGTTGCATACACTATTTTATCTTCACTCATACAGTTGAAACAAAACAAAGTGAAACGGACAAAATATGTCATATGGCGGGCAATTAAGATTCTCATTGCGCATGACTGCGCAGCGCGCGCATCCATAGACAATGACACTGTTTTTTTTTACATAAAGGTCTTAGAATCACGAAGGAACTACATATAATAGTATCGATATTTACCAAGATAGCAAGCTTGGAATGTGAAGTTGGTTGTTGGTTATAACTCTGAAGAAAAGCACAGAAAGACAAGACTAGGTACTTATTTCAATTAGGCTTGTCAATTAATTCATGAGGTAACCCCACCGTTTTTCACGCTGCTATAAATAATCTCACAACTAGGTCAATAATCAATCTTATGTAATGTAACCATTTTAAAACGTAGCAAGACAATTAAGGCATTTCATATCGCCTATTTAGGCATTCCTTATCAATATTCGAAGAATATCAGCCGAAAGACATCCACTGCTGGACATAGGCCTTCCCCAAGCGTCGCCACATTGACCAGTCCCGTGCGTTTCGCATCCATCGGATCCCCGCAACCTTCACTGGGTCATCGGTCCACCTGATGGGAGGCCTTCAGTGACATTTGAGGGTGTTACTCGTTGGGAACAAATGAAACACAACATCTTCCGGTTCGCGGTCGCCACTCCAGAACCTTTCTGTCCCATCGGCCATCCGTTCTGCGAGCAATGTGCCCTGCCCACTGCCACTTAAGTTTGGCAATTCTTCGGGATAAGAACCCTGGTTCTCTTGCGGATCTCTACATTTATGATTCGACCACGCAAGGAAACTACGAGCATAGCTCTCTTAATTGCTCTTTGGGTGACTATAAGCTTTCTGATGAGGCCCACTGTGAACAACCACGTCTCAGAGCCATATGTTATCACTGGCAACACACACTGGTCATAGACTTTCGTCTTGAGATACTGTGGTAAGTTGGACGAGAATATACCGCGCAACTTCCCGAACGCTGCCCAGCCGAGTTGGATTCGACAGTTAACCTATTTCTCGAAGTTAGCCCTACCCAACTGGATCGTTTGTCCCAGGTAGACATAGTCGCCCACAACTTCGATTGTAGAGTCTACGACCTTGATAAGAGTGGGTGTAACATGGGCATTCTACATCACCTTGGTTTTGTCCATGTTCGTGACAGAAACCATGTATGTTGCATACTTGATGCATGCATGGTGTAAGCTTGTTTGTATGCCTCATGTTTAAAAATGTATTGCGGTATGGGTTTGGTAGGTTTAGTGGATCAATTGCCTAAAAATATAGGAGAACTACTGGCCCCTGCCTGACCACTGTTAAACTACACGGCTATAAAATGGCAAGAGTTGACTTACAAACTTAATTAAAGGGTCCCATAAAGGAGCTAGCGCTTTAGTGATGTAGCACCAAGGAGGCAACATATTCGGAGATGCTTAAGGAGTGGAGAGGTATAACCACGGCTATCTGGCAATCCTTGAAGTACGGTCAAGATCTCTACCAGCGTCTTAGTGGGTTAACTTTCTTTCTCCAAGCATGTTTGCTTTTGTAATCTCCACTCAAGCCAGTGTGACTGTGCCTAATTACCCTTGGCTGATAAAAATTAGTTTTTCCTAAAATGCCCTACATTTATTGTTAAAGTCGGCTCTTTCGATAAAAGAGGGACAGCGCCCCGCCATCCGCGCTGCCCAATGAATTTCGCCTCCTGACTTAGATAATTCCCTTCCGACTTGTATTCCAATTTTTTTTTTGTTCTGTTTTAGAATTCACAGTTATAAGATTATAACTTGGTAGTGGTTTAGAAGGATAAACTAAAGGGATATAAAATAAATTGTTACAATTAACTAAAGATTGTGTGAGAAACCCTTTTCACTAATGTAGAGAGTATTTAAATCAAAGACCGAATAGTGGTCGCGGATCGTGAATATACATTCCAGAATTAATACAAATACAAGTAACTACTTTTTTAGAGAGTTTTAACTCAGGAATTAACTGGAGTTGATTAGATCAACTCTCTTTTAACCTAAAGACAGCCCCAAAAACACCCAGCCCTTCATCATTTTCTAGTGCTTTAGCTGGTAAGAAGAAATGATGTGACAACTTCCCAGCACACATTTCTGTCTGTTAGCCATAATGACTATATAAGTAAAACAGTAGTGATGTCTATGAAGTTAATTAGACAAAGGGTTGCAAAGTGCATTATTTACCCTATGAAAGGAAGTTGGTGGAAGGAACGAGACGGAAATACATTACTTTGAATCACGTTAATAAGTTCCTTGACAATAGTCTATATACCCACCCTAGTGATGGGCGACCGCTTTATAGCAGCAGGCACGTCGTACGCGTACTGCTGGTTCTAGAACGCAAGGCCTTAGAGAGAGCCTTGAAACGGTCGCAGCAATACTATACGTCGAAATGGATTAAGTTGTCACTTCACACTCTTTAAACTCCCCAATTTCGAGGATGCTTCAGTGTAATTTGCGGCCGTGTGACGTCAACAACGTCGAGGTCTGATATTAACCGTCTGGTGAGACATTGCAAATTCATTTAAAACGAATATTTTTATCCATCATCGTCTAGACCAAAATAACACCACTCAATTACAATACAATACTTCACAACTCTTTAGAAATTTATGATATCCGTCAGTTCAGTTGAGGCCACAGAAAAGTGCACTGCATTCATTATTCAGTACGGAACGTGTCTTTGTTTCAGTGTAATTAGCCCAAATTGTCCCCGAGACTTCGGGGCGCGCGGTGACAAATTTGCAACGAAACGGTGCACTTAGGAAATGCAGTATAGTTAGGCTGGCTTCATAGACTGCAAACTAAAAATTTATTTTTCTTTTCTTAAAACAATTAAGCGGCAGTGGGCCTGTCGACGAGCTCGTAGCTAAATAAAATAAGCCGCATGGGTGGATAATGCAAGCACACGGGTTGATCTTCAAGATTAAGCAACGATTGCTGAGGTCGGTTCGTGGATGGGTGATCATTTTAACATACCGAAATTCCTCCACGCCTCGAATCACGATAAGCCGTTGGTCCCAGCTATCATTCGACCTTCTTTAACAGTCGTTACGGATTGTAATTAGCCAGAAAATCTGATGCCTATCTAGCAAAAGTCCAAAGTCAAAGTCAAAAATTGAACTAGGCCACTAAGCGGCTCTTTTGAACGTCAACAATTAAAATTTACAAGTAATAATTACTATAATTCATTTTACCTAGCGTCTTTTCGGAAAACTAGCTCGTTATGGATAAGAATGGACAAGAAACACCATAAAGGGGGTATCGTACATATTAACCAGTTTCAGAGTTATGAAGGTTAGACAGGCAGTCGCTCCATGTAAAATTCTGGTACTCAGATGTATCTTGAAACTGGAAGCCGAACCAAAAACCAAAAATCTATGTACGTAACAAATGATAGTTTACTGAGTGAAATACAATAAATATAATAATACAGAACCCGAGGAAGCAATACCAGTTATTAAAAGTACCTGGGCGAACGAGCTCCGCTCGGGTAAAAATAGAAAAAATGACGTTTTCTAAAAATAAAACCTAGTTAGATCGATTTATCGCCCCCGTAAACTCCTGCATACAAAACTTCATGAAGATCGTTGGAGCCGTTTTCGAGATTCAGATTATATTTATATACAAGTATTGCTCGTTTAAAGGTATAAGGTTAGATAGATTAGATGTAATGGCGTAAAACAAACTTAATGTTTTTGCCAGTAAGTTATTTTATTTTTTGTCTCTATCTTTATTTTAGGTTAAAAACGTTACTAATGTATAATTAAATACAATTTCAAATTAAGTTGATGATATTTTCTATAATACATTAATTGTGTCACTAAGTTTTGATGGCCAGCGTAGTAAGAAAATGCTTGGTTGAAAGATTGACTCGCGATCATTGGGGCCGACCAGTTTTGGAGCTTTAGAAAGAGTGTAATACTGTCAGCGCTAACGACTGTCGAAATGCTGAAGAATTTGGTAATCATGCGATATTTTGGCAGCACTTGTAATTACGTACACTTTTTGATTTTTGACAATCGACAGCCTCTGAAGTGGTGACTGTGAATGTGATTTCCCCCAGCTTGATGAAATGATGACACGAAAAGGTGACATGGACAAGCTGGAGGCCGGTGGTGGAATATCGGGCAATGTTTCGAAACTTGGTGGACCTATATATTACATTAGTTTACATATAATATCTAAACTATGTCCAGCCGTGGACTGTACAAGGCTCGGTTAACAGTTTTGAAGAAGAATGTAGATAGGTTTTGATAATCATAATGGTACAATAGGCACAAGTGGCATTCTACCAATGAAAGCGTCGCGATAGCGTTTGGAAAACAGTCTAAAACTTGTGGGAATCAATCTGCCGAGCCTTTTCCCAATTATATTGGGGACGACTTCCAATTTAAACGGATTCAGTTGAGTACTAGTTTTTTACATAGAGCGACTGACTATCTGATCTCCAAAACCCAGTAAGTGTGTTTTGCGATATCCCTTGACCAGACTGGTGTCAGATTTCAGACTTCTGACTACCCGTAACTACTGTCAAATATCTTCAAATGACAGCCGGGATCAACAAGTTAACGTGCTTTCCGAGGCACGGAGGAAACTGGCTATGTAAAAATGGTCACCCATCCACGGGTGAACCTTGGCAAGCGTTGCTTAACCTTGAAGATCGACCCGTGCGGCTATTATCTACTATTTAGCCACGAGCTGCTCACTCTTAAGAATGCCAAACGTTATAGAAATTTCACGTGATAAATCCCTTACATTTGTCTTTTCGACCATAGCCTTTAAAGTTCAATAAAGTTTTACTTGTAAATCAAAGCACACAACAAAATAATATCAATAATTGAAGGTGAATTTATCAACACGCACGGCATTTTCCTTCCTGTAGTAAACCCACCCTTTATCCTCATTTATGAGTACTTGGAGGGTAGACAAACACCAGCTCATATACTACTTCCTTGTTCAAGAACGCATGAGACTCTACGTAAATTGTTGTGCTTTGATTTTAGTTGTGAAATTAATATTATTTAAATGCATTATATTCTTTAAATCTATGATTTCCACATACAAAAATATTTCGGCCTAATAAATCACTATAAAAACACTTTGTATTTTATCACAAACATTCAGTCATCCCTCAAGTCAATCTTTTTACCAACCAATATAATGGGTGCATTGGGACAGTGGTGCTTTATCTAAGGCCACTTTGAAGTTACATTTTCATACGAAGACGGGCTTGTCACACTGAAGCATATAAGGAAGGCATCTGTTTACGGATAACTTAATAGTCTATGTCTGTCATAATCCTCCTGTCCTAATGTAACACATAGTCCTAGAGACACTGATACTCCATCAACAACCGTATGTGCAGAATAATTGTCGAATACTGTAGGCACATATTCTCCTGGAAAACTGTCTATGCTAGAATAATATTATCTATGCTATCGTGTAGGATATTAACATTCAAGTTTTACCGACAGTACCGTCACCGATGACCACACTTGATTGGCCTTCCTGATGACTTCGTATAAAAGGTTTTTGTCACAACCTTTGAATTATAAACACTACACCGTGAAATTTAAATGGTTGTTTTCCCGCAGCGAAATGGTTTTGTCTATGTAATACAATCGTTTCGTAGTTATATAAAATATTAGAAACAAAAACTGGCATATTTAACATTGTGAAAAACTAAACTCGAAAGCGATCACGAACCAATAGTATACCTCCCGATATCTACGGCCGAACGACAGCAGGCCGTTGACCCGGGTGCTAGGTCACCGTCGAAAGGATTAGGTTCGAAGGCGGCTCCGTTTGATCATGTTACGCGCGGGCTAGATTATGCCGTATCATACACGCGAGAGCTAATTTTACTTTGAACATTTCTAAATCGGTCTTTTCTTTGTCGTTATCGCGGTGATTTTTTGTATTGTTCCGTGCAAACATTTTATGCTTTAGCACTACGTGCGAGAGTTTATTTTGGTTTGACATTATTTTGTGCATCGGTTTTCTTTGTAGGTGGTGACACGAGTAGTACCTAGTACCTACAAGTTACGTCTAGAGTTACTATTGTTACTCACTTTTTCGAGTTGATGAATATTTTTTAAATTATTTTAAAACAGAAACATCGTTATTTATTTACTTTAACTCTATACTTCGAAAGTACTCCTTAAGGCAAGTCGTTCTGCCGCGGGAAAACAACCAATTTTTCAGGGTGTATATGAAGTGCACAGAATTTAAGCACTACAACTATTTAAGAAAGGAGCAAGATTTTTTTTTTTACATCGAATTATAATAGGAAACGCACTGAAAGACGGATGCGGACATTACGGAAGCCTTCATTGATATAATGACATTTTGCCTATGTCGTTATATGAAGAAGTTGTCTAGGCTCTCTGAACATTATGAATCAGTCAGGTCAATGGAATAGTTTATCTTGTAAGACCAAACTTTTTCGGAACAGACAGTAAGGAAGCAGCCTTACATAGACACATACACATAATTATGCCTCACCGTGTTTCTCTTAAGTGGCTGCGTCGTGAGCAAAATACATGCCTATATTGTATCAAAGTGTAAGGTTCGACCTCCGACGCCATTTTCTTGGCAAGAATTTGTGGCCTCTTCGGTTCAGATTTAGGATCTTGTCGGAAAATGTTTTTGATATTTTATAACTGAATGCATGGGTAAAATGTTAGAAAATCAATCGTAACTTCATTAAATTTTGGAGTGAAGCCAAGTATGGATAACTACATATTTAAAAAAATCAATACCAAATTCTAGTTACTTTTGAACGACAAGACAAGGAGACTTTCGTACATTCTATCCTATTCAACCCTTCTAAAAAGACAGATCGCTACACAGAAACGTATCAGTCCGTCCCACATTAGAGGACAGACAAAAAGGATCGTGAATTCGATCTCCATTGAGACCCGTCTAGCAAAAACGTCTTTGGTACAAAAGAGCTCATTTCACATGCGAATGTCAAGGAAGCTCTTACAGTTTTTCAAAAGAATAAAGTGCTGGCTCTTTGTGGGGTAGCCCTCGGTAAACTTGATTTATGGTGCAACCGTCTTCTAAGATTTGTCAGTGCAGGAGACGGGTATGTAAGGACGCGAGTGTTACTGTTTTTCTGATTCTAGGCTTTTTACAAAATATTTTTCGAATTTCATCACTTGACAAAGAAGTAATATTGAATGTTTGGTTGTATATCTCGTGGCCATATTTAAGAAATTAATCACTTCATGATGTGTCTGTGGAGTTTCTTGCATGTCCTTCTGCATAGAGACCTACTGACTCTTACGAATGTGCAACTAGTTTTATTTTATTTTCATTTAGCATTTCAAAAGTATCTTTAAATGGGTTAGTTGAAATAAAATATTTGATTTGATTTTTGATTGTGTGGCCAACCATTTCATGTAATGGTTGTATTTCAAAAGTCCAGTATCTTTCGGTGAGACCACGTGACATATCACTTGCATATATGTCACTTTGTCTAGAGGCTCGCTTGTGGAAATAATTTCATGCACTAGTTTCCTTTTATTACAAAACTAGGAGCTGTCCCTGACTTTGTCCACGTCAAACTCGAAGTACTAAATCAATATGGGTTTTAATTTACGCAGAACTATATATCATTTTTCTGAAATAATAGTAGCGTAAGTTATTTCTTATAAAATACGCGCTTGGTCGTGGAGTTGCGGAAAGCAGCCCGTTTTAACCTAACCTAACCTATTTCTTATAATATCATCTTTACTTTTGAAAGTTCCGTCAAAATCGGTTCAGCCGTTTCATAGATTGGCCGGTACAAACATTCAGACAAAAAGGCAAAACTAAAATACTGTATTTTTGTTAAAAAGCACCCTAAATACTTTCTTATGGATTTACTAAAAATATTATTGAGGCATTAAAATAGACACTTTGATTTTAATTTATTTTTTATTATAGGTATCTTACGCTCAACGCCAGTTTTTCTAGTCTAAACATGACCCTGCCCAAAAAACATAATAATTCAAAGTCAAAGTTTTCCTCAAAAGTTAGAATTTTTATAAAACTGCAAACAAAGGTTGTTCCGAGCGTACCTTCAGGTGGAAATGAGGCTTGTTCTTTTATTTAGACGGGACAAAATTGAGAAAGTTTTTATTTAAAACTCTGCAGGTGAGTGATTTCAAGGAAACGTTTTATACAGAACTTGTTAAATTTAAAATAAGTATTAAGAAAAATAACTTTTTTAGAACTGAAATGTACTAAATGTAATATCACTTGTCATTACACATCTAATAAGCCTAAACACGTTGGTTCTATCTTGTAAGGTTGAGGAGTTGTTATGGCCACCTTCCGGCTCAATCATGAGACCATCTCCATAGTACCATTTTATTTCATTGTTCCCAAAAATACGTAAATACGCCAAGTTTGAATTTAATCCAGGAAGTGCTTGAAAAATCGATTATATGTTGCCAAATAACATACAACAGCTTGTAATAAAAGTGAAGTTAAACCTGTTGAATTTTGGTGAGAAACTTGATAATCTTCTTCTTCTTGGCCCAGTATCCGGACACGGCGACGCAAGCAACTGGGCATGTGGAGCAAGTTAAAAGATACTCAATAGTCTGCGGACGGAGAAACAATCACCGAAGATCAGAAACAGAACTTGGGAACTGTTCCCAAGCACGGTTTTTTAAAAGTGAACGAGGTTTGAAGGTACATCTGGGTAAGAAACACAAATCCCACAATGTGCCTTCATCATGCCCAACGATACCCAGTACAGTTACACTAGTTTCACCCCCTCAACCCCTTTGGCAAAGACTTGCAAAATTAAAATCTACATCGCCTGTCTTAAAAAGAGTTCCACGTGGCGCGAGACCGTCCGTGGCATCGAGCCTAGCACGCTGTCTCCGCCTCGCCGTCCGAGAGAACTCACTAAGTGCTTGGGAGCAATTACTCACCTTCCCGTTTAGAATCCTACATGTGCAAAAAAATCTGGCAACCAAAAAAACTTTAACCACTCAAATTAAAGACAACTGTAATATTTCGGCCCAAAGTTTCGAACCTAAATTAACTTCACACCTCCCCCAAAGAGGGTTATTGCACCATGTGGAGTCTAAACTAGGTGAAGGTGATATCAGAGGTGCGGCTAGGATCATCTTCAGCAGCGATGTGGTTGCACCGTACTCTCCAGAGACACTTGCAGCTCTGGAGAGCAAACACCCCGCCCCGGCAGATGATCTCACCTTCCCCGACCCACCCGATCCTGAAAACAACTTTTTGCAAATTACAGCCCAACAATTGTGTGCGGCCGTGGGCTCCTTCCGGAGTGGATCCGCCGGCGGCCTCGACGGCCTGACACCGCAACATTTAAAAGATTTAATGTCCGCAGGCGCCGGGGAAGCTGGTGAGTCCCTTTTGAAGGAGCTGACGGCCCTCATCAACCTCATGCTCTCCGGCAATGTGAACGAAGCTGTCATCGATATTTTGTACGGGGCCAACCTATGTGCCCTGCGCAAGAAGGATGGTGGCATTCGTCCCATTGCCGTAGGGTCTACCTACAGGCGTATCGCAGCCAAAATTTGCTGTGCTTTTTACAGCGAAGCACTGGCTAGCAAATTCCAGCCCCTACAGCTGGGTTTCGGGTCCAAAGGGGGCTGTGACGCTGCGGTACACGCCTTAACCACATACCTCAACAGCAATGAAGGTGAGGTCATACTTAAGGTTGACATAAAAAATGCCTTCAATTCCGTAAACAGGGATACCTTGTTGACAGAAGTTCAAAAAGAAATACCCAAAATTTACAGTTTTCTATATCAATGTTATAGACACCCCTCTAAATTACTTTACAAGGAAAACCTTTTGGAATCAGCTGTTGGTTGTCAACAAGGTGACCCTCTTGGACCAGTCATTTTCAGTTTGGCAATAAACCCAATCATTCGGCAACTAAATTCTAAATTCAATGTATGGTATTTGGATGATGGAACCCTAGGAGGTGATGTAGATACCGTGTTGAACGATTTAACTTTTTTGAATGATAAATTTAGCTCTATTGGGCTAGAACTTAACCTTTTGAAGTGCGAAATTTACCTCCCACAAACTACTGACCGACAGACTATTTTATGAAAATTCAACGCCATAGCCCCTAATATTGAAATTACTGAGAGAAATTCTCTTCGCCTCCTGGGTTCTCCCATTTTTGATGAATCCTTTCCAAGTTTTATTGAACAGAAAATACAAAATTTTAACGATGTCTCGGCAAGACTTTTCCAAATTAACATGCATTCGGCCTACACACTTATTCGATATTGTTGCTTTGGACCAAAATTTACTTATAGCCTTCGCTCCTCTCATTTATGGAAACACCCACAACTTTTAGAAAAAGTAGACCAAATTATTAAGAATACACTTTCATCCATCCTAAATGTGGCCTTGGACGACCGAGCATGGCAACAAGCCACGCTTCCCATTCGCTTGGGTGGCCTCGGCGTCCGCAAAATTTCAAGTATAAGTTTACCAGCCTTCCTCTCCTCGGTCTACGGTACTGATAAATTAACTAGGAACATCTTACCTTCCTCACTGGTTGATTTTGAGGTACCGTTTTTGACCGATGCGTTGAACGCTTGGAAAATGGCTTGTCCCAATACGGATTTGCCCGACATCCTGTCCTCCCAAAGACGATGGGATGAGCCGGTCTGCAGTATTATTCAGAATAATCTTATAAATACATCGTCTAGTACTGCTGAGCGTGCGCGTCTGCTGGCTGTGGGAGAATGGGAGTCGGGTTTGTGGCTTCAAGCACTCCCGTCATCCGCCATAGGCACTATGATGGATGACTCTTCGTTTCGGCTAGCAACCTGTCTACGCTTAGGCGCACCTTGTGTTGCTCCACATCGGTGCCATTGTGGTGAAGCTGTCGACAGCCTTGGGCACCATGGCTTTTCTTGTTGCAAGAGCGCAGGACGCATAGCACGGCACGCCAGCATCAATGACATTATTCGTCGAGCCCTTATCACCGCCAGCGTACCAGCTGTATTAGAACCTAACGGCTTGGTACGTGACGATGGGAAGTGACCAGATGGCATGACATTAGTGCCCTGGAAGGTGGGTAGGCCTCTGGTGTGGGACGCAATCTGTGTCGACACCCTTGCTCCATCTCATGTTCCAAGTTCGGCGGGCTGTGCTGGCGCTGCTGCTGCGGCTGCTGTAGCCCTCAAGCGGCGCAAATACTGTAACCTAATAGGTAATTACAGTTTTGAGCCGTTTGGGGTCGAAACGCTTGGGTCATGGGGCCCGAGTGCACGTCTCCTTTTTAAGGAGATCTCTCGCCGACTGATTGACACTGTGCGTGACCAGAGGGCTGGCTCTATCTTTGCGCAAAGAATCAGCATTGCCATTCAACGTGGCAATGCTGCCAGTCTTCTGGGCACGTTCCCGGATGATAGCGATGTGGAGGAGTACTTCGACGCCTAAGTGTACCTTTCTTTTATATATAGTGTAAATAGTTAGTTCTAGTATAAGTTTGTAAAGTTTATTTTTGTTTAGTGTTTAAGTATGTACATATTTACACCTTTGTATTAAATAATAAATATTTTTTTAAAACTGTTTGTTCCGTTCCCAGAGATAAACGGTGACAACGGTTTTGCGGGTATAGTTCGTGAGTTAAGATTTTATAAACTTTGTATTTTAATAAATAAATAAAATAATGATAATGTGGAAAAGTGTGTACTTACTAATAATTTCAATTCTACCTAGGCTGATGGCGTGATGTTATAGCTAAGCGGCTTGGTATAAAAGATAGGTACTGAAAAGAATTAAATGCACCTGCATAACTAAGTTCGTAAATACGAAGTGAGATAACTATGTCGGTAGATTATTCAAATCTGTATTTTATTATTTTAAATCTTATTTAGATTTATGAAAGTTATTACGGTCATTGGTCTACTTATAATCAATCAGCCCACGTGCATCGTATTTGTGCCATTCTTTTGTCTACTTTAATTGCGCTTAATTTTATTCAGCAAAGGGGTTTGCAGATGTTCGAACAGTGCGCTTATCAATTATTACCTACGGTTTAATACAAACTCTGGATTCATCATCATCATCATCAGCCTTTGAATGTTCCCACTGCTGGGACACAGGCCTCCTCTCTGCGAGAAAATAGGCCTTCCATCACGGCGGCCCAGTGCGGGTTGTTGGATGTCACTTGTTTTTGGTTTTTTGGTTCTAGGACATGCCGGTTTCCTCAAGATGTTTTCCTTCACCATTTTTAGAGCAGTGGTGATGAAATAACTGACACAAAGAAAAGCGCCTGCCTGGGTTTAAACTAAAGACACGTATATCGTGGCCGTTATCACTGATTATATTACGAATAAATTCAAAAACCTCATCAGTGTCATTACACTGCTAGGAATCAAAACCCTGACAATACCGGATATACGTACTCACGGTTGCGTCAGCGAGTAAACCCAAACGAGCGAGTAACCCTCATACCTATTCCCCAATGTTAACGCAGTACTGGCCGTGCGCCCGCTCGGAACCAGAATTTAAATATTGAACCTTCTTTTGGACAGTTCTTTTGCAAAATATTCTTTTATTTACATATGCTATTTCAGTTATGAAGAAGTTCTTGCCATCAATTTTTCTGTGTAAAAATATTTGAAACATGCCTGTCGTTTTGGAGAAATATCCAAAAGAAATAAATAAATAAATAAGTAACCAAAAATATCGTTTTGTTAATTATTCTTTTAAAGCAAAACTATTAGTTACACGAAAAAATCATTATCCATTAATAAAGTACAGAATCAATAACAAACATATATTTTTTTCAAACCTTTTAAACTAGCCATTACTAAGGAGAATGCTTTAGAAAGTAAAAATTTTATGACACTAAAGCGGTGGAAGGCCCTTCTGTATCTCAAACTGTAACCCGTAATCTGGTAGTTGCCAACCCACAGCATTTTAAATCACATCAACAAAATTGATTTGAAATCAAATTCAATTTCTGATCAATCAAGAAATCACCGCGCTATCTCGCTGTGAAATCAACTGTTCAGCAACTCAGTTCAAAAAATACACAATTTCATCTCATGTAATTTTTTCTCGTGTACTAGTTTTATGTACGACCCTTAGGGCGCTTTTCCAGCAAGGGTGTGCGAGATAGCTAAGCGATGGTGCGATAGTGTGTGCTTTTGCAGTGTATGCTTAGCGAAGCTGTGAAACGGTGTGTAGCTGAGTGGTGCGAGGATTCGTAGCGGATTCATTTCAGCTACGAATCGCGTATACATTCCTCGCTCGCGTCACTCACACATACTCCCTCGCACATCTTAACATTTTTAGTATGTACAAATATGTATCTCCTGCTATCTTTTATCCACAACAGCTGCGCTAAGTCTGGCTAAAACACATGGATATTTTCCTCGCAGACCACCTAGCTACCTTGCACTTCTGTGGTGGAAAATCACCCCAATGCGAATTTCGGGAGGGTTATAAATTCGCCGTTCCTCGGAAACGGGTCGGTGATGAGATAGCTTGGCGAAATTAAAATGTAACAAAATAAATCATGGCGGAGTGAGCGCCCTTGCCCTCAGGCTTGCGTGAGATACAACATAAATTCGGAGCGAGACAGTTTGCAACTAACTTAAATTGCTTGGAGATATTTTAGGAAGGCTGCTGTATGGCTTTTGTGTACCTATTCCAAAAATAGTGTATGTGTATATTTTTTTTTAAGTTTGGTCTTTTTACCAGACTGCCCGAGAAGGATGGTAAGTTTTTCGAGTGTTTGTATATATAGAGATATGTTTTCATCATCATTTACACAAGACAAGTGGCATTCGATTTAAGAGAAGGCGATACTCGAAATGTCAAATGTCAAATGCCCACACAATGTTGTAATTTTGAAGTCTTTTTTTAATTGTAATGTATGTATTTATGTAATTCTGTTCGGTTGAAATCTTGCAACTGAATTTTAGAACAGTTATCCTCAATCGATTAAGATGAAATTTTGCATACACTTTTGGTTTGGATGACAATGCACGGTAAGGTAAAAACTTGTTTAACAAAAGTTTTTTTCAATTGGACAAAATAATTCAATGGCTATCTCCACGCTTTTAATTATAGAATGTCACTTGTTTAGGGCCTCTGATCATTCTCTCATTTTGGCATTTCGAGCATCACCGTCGCTTCTAGAATGACATTTAATCTAGAAACTCAGATAAGTTAAGGGAAACCTTAAGAAAAGTTTTAACTGGTCTTAAGGTTTCCCTAGTCGACGGCACGAACTATTTTGTGCGCGAGGTTAAAATGCATGCTATCTTATCCGACAACACGTACGAAAGAGATAGATACTGTGATGAGCAGTAAGACGCTAGTTCGCGTACAAATCAGCACTTTTGCAAATTTGTAACGAAATGGATGATGATTTAGGACGAAAACGAGCGCGCGAAATTTTATAAACAGACCTTTGGGAGTCTAGATTTAATGAAAATATGACTAAATGTATATTTTCATAATAAAATTATTTGCATTGTTGAATTACTAATCTATCCCTGTATGGAGGCCGTTTTGCAATTTTCCTTCTTCTTATGGTATTTATTGCGTTAAAATTAGTGTTGAAATATGGAAATTTCTACGCTCATAACTTTCAATTATTTAATTTTTTATACCATTCCCCCTCTAAAAAGCTTATTTCTTTCACTGAAAACAGTGAATAAAAAGCACTTTTAATCACTGTTTTGGTGTTTGAATTTAGAACACACCAATATATATTTGACCTCCATCTCAATGCAATACAACCTACTTGCGCATAAAATACTCGATACAAACTTCTTGTGCAAACAAAGAATATTCGAATTTCAAACTCCTTCGTCGATTTAATTTTGAGTTTGTTTATATTTAGGATTTTGATAATGATTTTATTTTGGTCTAGGATGTTTAGAAAATACTTATTTGCATTGTTATTCTAATATTAATTGCATTGGTGTTTAATTAATTATAATTATGTAACTTAACGGAGATGGTCACTGGCCCCTGAAACACAGGTGCTGTTTAGGTAACTCAAACTCAAAGGCTCAGCTTCAATTTACAAAAAATTTGAAACCCTAAGATTTTTCATTTTCTGTAAATTTTGAAGGTAATAGGTTAATTAATTTTTTATGATTATTCCTTGTGCTTTTGGCTTAAATCCTTCTTTTTCTCGAAGTCATGGTATAAAATATAGTATGCAACTCTTGAATAAAACGGATTTATATCGAGGGCCATGAATCACTCGCGTCGTTCAGGATTCTAATGAATCACTCCCTGCGGTCGTGATTCAGTTGTTCGAATCCTTCACTTGTTCGTTATTCATCTATGGCCCTCGCTTTAAAACCGTCCTTTATTCACTAGTTGCATAATATACTATTGTTGCCATACAGGGCTAAATAATGATGAAACAAATTGATATTATTTTTATTTTAAACGTACATCGTTAAACATTGGAGTAATCGCCAGACTACGTTTGTATGGAAAAGTGATCGACTAGTGTAACCTTAAGTTGTCAACACAGACCATAATTCTGCCTAACCCCTAAATAATATGTCTTAAGCCGTTAACCTTAAAAGTACCTAAATAAGTGCCGCGAAAGCAGCACCTGTTAATTTTATATAACAACTTTAATTAAATTTGACGTTAATTTTAAACCTTAATAATGTATGTATATGCTTAATATTAAATACGGTGAATATGTTTCAAGTTTTATTAATACAAACGTACTCGAGTATACTCCTAATTATTATTATTAAGAAAGGGTCATGTAGCAGATGTCGCTTCTACGGTTGTAAAAGAAGGACACAGCAACTAAGATTTTATAACTTGACAAAGTCTCTCTCTTCAGAAAAAACTGCAATTTTAGATAATAGAGAGCTTAGACAAAATGATATACTGGCAGCGATAAGAGTTGCCTAAAAATCCAAAATGTTTGGGATTGACAAGTGCTACTGATCATTTCACGTGGTCAAAGATCTGGACTTTGACAATCCTTAGCAGAAGTGGCAGAATTTTGTTTAAACCATTTACTGGATCGACACCTTTATTGACTGATGTTTAGCGTTGATAAACGATAGAAGTTTAGGTTATTGCAAAAATTAGAAATAGTAAAATACATATCAGTCAACACCCTTCTGTAGTTCTTTATGAATAACTTTCTCTACCAGTGGCTTCACCCGCGTAAAAAGTGTTTTATCATCCCAAGGGAACATTATACCGGGATAGCCTGTGTGCTATTCTAGAATATTAATAATATTCTAATAAATAATATTCTAGAATCTATCTCTGTGCTAAATTTCATCCAGATCCGTTCATCCGTTTTGACGTGGCGTTGTCGCTATTTAGCGGCAAACATACCTACATCCAAAAACACATCCACCCAAACTTTCAAATTTATAATATTAGTAAGATTTTATTCAAAAAAATATGAAATGGGGTGTAAACAATTAATAGATTTTTAAATAACCTTGATATTCTAATCTAAGAATCTTATCAGCTACACATACTTAAATATTATGTCCTTTAACAAAACACTATCGAGTATCTTTATCACATCAAATGTTGACGCAACGTGCTTCCCTGCATTCAAGGACAAGCAACTAACACTGTTTTATTTTTTAATCGACTTTCAAACAGGAGGAAGTTCTCAATTCATCGGCATCTTGTTTTTTTATGCGTGTTCCCCGATTACTCAAAGACCACCTGATCCAATTTGGCAAATTCTTCTTTTGTTTGAATGAGCTTGTTCCGAAATTGGTCCCATTTTAATTTGGTGAAGATCTGATGAAGAATTTCGAGATATACAAAAGAACTCTACAATAAATAACGGCAAATCTCTCAGAATTGCTGCAATCGCATTTCTGTTTATCGTTTATACCACAGACATAAAACTAAATAGATAACGCAAGTCCCTCCATCTTTGTGAAAACCAAGCGTGCCACTTTTCAAAAACTTTTAAAAATTAATTCGTTTACCAATGAAAAAAAATATTTCCAATGCCTCGGCCAAACTTTTCTATATATTCTTTACAGCTTAATATGGCATAAAAGGCATTTTTCTAGGCTTCGGTGGCAATGAAAGAAAACATTTCCAATGCCTCGGCCAACTTTTTCTTTACATTCTTTACAGATCAATAAGGCATAAAAAGGCATTTTTCTAGATTTCGGTGGAATGGGACTCAATTGAAATAGGAAATGGGCTCCAGCGTATATACCTAAAAAATTAGATCTAAAACTCGGATCCATCGAAAATAAATCGATTTCAGGTGCCGATAATGCTAAATGAAAAGCTCAGATTACTATCATTGATCGTAACTTTAGTCCGTTTTTTGCCACGTAAAGTAAATACAATCGCGTCATCTAGTTAGTTTTATGTCTGTGGTTTATACCATTTCATAACATAACATCACGCCAGTACACTCAAGGAGGTGCGCAGATTGTGTACACTCTTATTTCACCGGTTATGTTCAGTTTCATTCGGGTAATCTATTCTGGCATTACAGTTACCTTACTGAACTACTTACCTATTAGGTAGGTACAACAAAAAAGTGAAAAATAAAAAAAACTTATTTACAAAAAAATACTACCAACTTCCAAATAGGAAAACTACAAAGTGAAAAATAACTTTCTTTTTGGAAGTCGGTGTCCATAAAGCAATAAATTGGTACCAAAGACACCGACTTCCAAAAATTAAGTTATTTTTCACTTTGTAGGTTTTCATGGTTGTTTAGTATACCAAAACTAAAAAGCTAAAAATAAAACTTTTTTACAAAAAAATTAAACCTTTTTCAAATTAAGTAATTCCCTTTTTAATTTCCTTTTTATTTCTTTTTCCTTTTTTTAATTAAGCATAATCGGACGATTCGCACGAATTTAGCCCACCCGAATCGTACGATTGTGTGTGTGTGCCAATTAACTACTACAATATATATTGTAGCGATCGATTTGCACACCAATAAATTAACTTCATGCAAATCGCCACAAAAAAATAATGTTATTAAAAAGGGTCGATTCGCACACTTCGGTGGAGTTAAATTCGTGCGAAACGTCCTATAACCCGCATAGTTCTGTAAAAAAAACTACCTGCCGCGTGCAGAAGTAATGTCCCTCTGACTCAGACTGTGTAGAGTTTTTGAATCTAGCCCAAATATAGGGCATCAAATCCAAGAGCCCACACTTAGGAGTCCCGCTTGTAACAGCGAGACAAACGGGAATTTGAATGTTTTTTAATGTTGTACTACAAATACTTGCAGTGGGCTCTTAATATTAATCGCAGAACGGTTTTTGTAAGTATTTATGGAGTTTTTTTTAAGGTGTTTAGGTTTTTGAAGTCTTAATGGGTTTAGAGTCCATTCAATTTTCAACAGCCTCTGTTCATTCTTGTCTCAAAGACCCCCAGGTCGTAGCTATCAGTAAAAATGACCATGACAGGGAATTCCAGTCCTTATTTGGGAATAAATGATGATGTTCAGCTAATTCTTATTATTTTGCCGATTTAAGGGAGGAAGAATTTGTGGAATTACAGTCTTAATTCCCCTATGCTCGCTCTCGCCAGTAACATGACTATGCTGCCCACTCCAGCCCATCACATTACCGTGTATTTGACATAGCGGTCCCTTGGGAAATTTATACCTTCACCCCAAACCCGAAAATTGAATTCTAAAGTAACCTGTTATCATTCTATCGTTAATTCTTGATGAGCTCAAAATAAGGTGTTATCTAGTTGTCTAGCTCAGAAAGTATTGCGAAATGGCTTTTTGAGTAAATGCTTTCGTTTTGTTGGTGTTTTTTGCCACTAAATTCTAGAGTTCGTTCGTTGTATGAAATTTTCCTAAACGCCCAATGTACATTACAATGTACATTTAGTTTAAATGCGTGTTTCTTTTAGTCGCCTTGACTATCATTTGACGTGAATTTTATGATTGGAGCTATTTTGACAGCTGACATTTCAGAGAAATTCATAAGCAATCTGTAAAATTTGGCCAGTTTTGCCACCATGCCGCCGATTCAGGAAACACGTGAGTAAAAATCTTAATTAATAAATTAAATCTTACCTTATTGTTAATTGCCTTATATAACAATACATTTATTCTTATACTCCTTCCTTATATGTTAAATAAGATATCTTTAGTCACAGCTAAAGATTTATCTTGCTAAATCATTTTGATCCTCTACTCTAAAGGTTTTTATAAAATTTACTAAATGTACTTGAGTTGTAACTACAGCCTGCTGTTTTTAGTATCTGATAAATTGTCATTGTTTTAGAAGTAGAAGCGTAGCGTTTGCTGTGAGCTAAATATACGTGTACATCAATACTGCTAGTCTTTAAAGTACGCTTAATCCAACGACTGATAGTCTGTTTGGACACTAATGACGGTTGTTCTAGAGACAACATCTCATCTTGCTATCAAATTCCTAATACTTTCAGTATCTGGATTGTTTCCCAGGTGACATTGTATATTTGGCCAGGTGGTCGTAGCCCGCCCTTAAAAATATTTTTTATCATTATAGTATTATCAGTGATATTAAGTATTTGTTATATTTTTACTGGAATTAAAGTTTTGTTAAGAAATTATATTACCGTTGGTGTTCAAGATGTTAATATTATATTTTCTAAAAAAGTAAAACCAGTTTATTAAACATGTGACAATTGTTTGAAAAGTATTCTGATAGAGATGCTATCATAATTTCTATTGATGAAGGTAGTATGCTTCGTCACAATAGACTTCACTACCAACACACTAGACTCCGACAGCCAGAGTAAGGTTGGTATGGATTTTTCCCTTGCTGTGAGATCACAAAAAAAAAACCAATATAAACCAAACCCAATATAATAATACCTAAAAAAATAAGCCAATATAATAATACCTAATGAGAATATTAAAGTATCTACTTTAACATTCTCATTAGGTTTGAGTATGATCATCTCTGAATTACGAGAAGTTCCATAAGTAAAGTGAATCAGGTCAGAATTGGCCATGGTGACCACTATGATGCCCTTAGCTTTATCCATTATGATTTTTCGTAGATCTTTTAATATGATTGAGAATGGTGTAAAAATAAAGAAAATTGGTTACCAGTATACTGTAAATGGGGCAATTGTAAAAGCATTTGGGTTGTTATGTATTTGTCATATTTTTTGTTAATGTGACTTGCAAACAGGTAAATTTCAGAATTAAAAATTTATATTTCAATAATTGGTCATATGAATTTTCTTTGAGTTTCCAGTCTACATCGGGATGTGACTTCTGCAAAACAGTATCAGCTACTTGATTTTTAATCGAGTAAGGAGCGAAAAAGAAAATATAATGGTTTTCACACCAATGCCGCTGGCTAAGTTGAAGAGATGAGGGTTTTGAATTCCACTCATTCGATTAATGCAGCCTATATTGCTGTTGAGTTGTCTATACATAACAGTATTTCACAATCATTGAAAAGTTTACCAAATATTTAAAAGACAAGGAATGATGCTAATAAGTTTAATGACGTTAGAATACTTAATTAACAATAACTACCTATATATAGACTCAAATAAAAATAAAATACGACGAACACGTATAAAAGGGCAGGGGTCATAGAATGTCATGCCGACACCCTTGCGCCATACCATCTTCTTAGCACGGCGGGCGGTGCTGGGGCAGCTGCTGCTAGTGCAGAAAACCTCAAACGGCGCAAATACGACAACCTTATTGGAAGTTATATATTTGAGCCGTTAGGGGTTGAAACATTATGTCCATGGGGTCCGGTGAAAGATTTCGGTTACATAATAAGTTTGATTTTATTTACTAAATTTTGAGTGGCATGGCCACCATTTAGGCAATTATGGTAGGGATATCTATGTATTTTTCATAATTTACTTCACCTTGGAAGTTAAGAATTTTCTAACATTCTAATTTTTTGGTATATATAAAGACATCCATATTCAATAGTAGGACATGCTGAGAGCAGTACCTTGTCCTACAAAACATGTAAATTGCCTGTTTTCATAATTGATAAGTTTTTTCTTATCTGTAGGTAATGTTACATGACAGTTATAAGTCTTTTGTCAATAATATATCCCAAAAATGTACGAGTATTAGTGGGTGTAAGTTTGTTATTTACTAACTTGTGATTAACTTCTTAGTGTTTTGAATGTTTTCAACAATCAATAGCCTCAGGATTTAAGTAATTTGTTGATTTCATGACTTTAGTGAAAATTTAAGGTACCTGCAGTGTTTTACCCAAATGGCAGTAGACTGAACTGCTACAATTTTCCAAGAGGGAATTCTAGATATTTGCTAGAATTTTTGTGATATTTTATAAGAAGCTATGCATCTTTAATTTATGTAAAGTATGGCCACGGAACTTGTAACGTGTACGTTTAGCTCAGACGAGCTCAGACGAGCTAAACGTAAGCTACGTTAATAATAAAAATATGAGTATTTATAAATTAAAAACTAAGAAAAAGGATATAGTAAATAAAAGAACTAAAGGCCGGTTATGCACGACGTGGGTTGCTTGAATTAGGCAGCTAACCAGGCATCAGGACGGGCAGGAAGACGTGGTATGCCCGAGGTAGGAAGGTCAGCAGTCATCACTACGGACAAGCAGCCAATCGGGTATGTAGGCAGTAGAGTAGGCAGCAGGACGGATAGACACAGGTGGTCAAGGCAGCTGAACTAGTAGTCAGGTTAACGGACAGTTGGGCAGTAACGCAGTTAGCAAGGGGTGTGGAGGCCGGACTGTGGCTTCATACGCCGTTCAATGAGCCTTTTAATATGAGGCGCTGATCGATGAGGTTAATAAAGTCAGAAAAATCACATTTGAGTTCCACACACAAAAAATAATATTTAACTTCCAAGATTCAAGAAACATTAATAGGCAGAAGATATTACAGTTTAAAGAGTTTTTCAGATACTATAGTACCCTTGGTAGTATTAAGTACTCGTAGATAACCGACTTTCGGCGTACCCTGCCCGAATCTGACTAAAAAAGCTGACGCCGGTTTTTTCCTCGTTCTGTCATTCTTCTAAATTCGGTTTACAGAGGGGGCAGTCTACCGCTGCCCTTACTATAATGTACAACTAGCTTAAGGAAGGTCTAGTCCATGGTACGTTATGTCTATGGCTTAAGAAAATAAAATATACAGACAGACGTGAGATAACATGAAAATGTCAGAGTATAAAATGTTCTAAGATTTTACAAATTAACTATATAAATAAAGTTATAAGGAATTTAAAAAACAACCAGAGATAACTAAAGGTATGATTTTCAGGTGCTAACAGTATCAAAGAATACATTAAAATGAGTCATAAGTTGATACGATATCAAAAGATGAAGGTATGTTTTGTATGAAGATAAGAAGGTGTGTTATAAAACGTAAGTTCTTTTTTTTTGCTGTAGGCTCGCGCTTGACCACTATCTCACCTGATGGTAAGCGATGATGTGGTCGACGGTGAAGCACGCTTGCCTGGAAGCAACCTATTCACTCTTGACTTAAAGACCCCTAGATTGTAGCTATCGGGAAACACAGACTCCGGCAGGGAATTCCACTCCTTAGCTGTACGCATAATGAAAGTGTCCCCAAAATGTTTTGTGCGTATGGGTGGGATGTCCACCATATACCGATGACGCATCGCCGTGCGTCTGGTTGTCCGATGATGGAACGGGCTGGGCGGAATTAAATCATGCAATTCCATCGCACACTCCCCGAAATGTAACCGATAAAAAACCGACAAGCTGGCAACTCAGCGACGATGTTCAAGGCTCTGGAGCTTTGATTTGACCAGTGCTTTATTGCCGATGAGTCTCTTGGCCCGCTTTTCGATCGACTCTAGTGCATCAAGCTGGTATTTGGCAGATCCGACCCAGAGATGAGAACAGTACTCCATGCACGATCGAACTTGCGCTTGATACAAGTTGAGCAGCTGTTCCGGTGTGAAGTACCTTCTCACCTTCGCAAGGATCCCCAAGTTTTTGGAAGCCAGCTGAGCCTTTGCCTCAATGTATGGCCCAAAATTGAGAGTCGATGTCAACGTAACGCCAAGAAGCTCAAGATGGTCCGTTATTGGCACGGTTACATCACGGAAAGTTGGAGCCGGGTGAAATTGGCTCTTTTTAGCGGAGAAAAGACACGCCTGGGTTTTAGCAGCATTAAACTTGACCAGATTGCCATCACCCCATTCGGAGACTGCCTGCAAGGACAAGTTCAAACGCTCCACCATGGCCTCACGGTGAGACCGGATCTGTGGCCCGGTAGCCCGTGCGTTGGACAAGTATCTCTCAGCAACAGTGCTGTCGTCTGCATCCCCAAAGGTATTTAGCGGATCTTTAATGTTCAGCATGAATAATGTTGCTGAGAGTACCAACCCCTTTGAGGATGATGATGAAACAAAAATAGTTAAAGAAACGCCCACCTACTCATGAACACATAGGTAGTTCATGATGTGTAATAATTTAACTATTTGTCCAACTAATACACGTGAACCAATTAAAAATGATATCTGATTGAATAGATCGAAATAAAAGCAGGCAAGACAAGTATTTTATCAGTAAGATGTTGGTGAGCTTTAGGTTTTGTGTAAGGCTTTGTTCGTCTGGTGAATATCTAGTTGTCTGTCAGTGGTTGAATTTAAGATTTTCATCTTTAACATTAACCAAGTTTTAGAAGATCGTTAATGTGCAACAAGAACAATGTTGCTGAGAGTACCGACCCCTGAGGGACCCCGGCATTAATATCCAATTGGTCCGACGAGCAGCCATCAATAACCATTCGAATGGACCGATCACTCAGGAAGTCTGCGATCCAATCACACAGACCACCGGGCAGACCGAATGAAGCCACTTCCTTGTGGAGTTCGGCCCCATCACCATACTCCGTGTTCATTGTTGGGTCAACCCCAAAAATTTTGAGATTGTCTGTGTGTTGTCTGGGCTGGAATTGTGAGGAAGATCACTAGTGTTTGTGGTTATTTTGGTATTTTCTTGGTCGTACCTGACTTCAATTGTTTCCATTTCATTTGTGGCGTCGTCGTCTAAGACTTCGCCTGGAATGATTACAAACCATTGTTTTACTTCCGGTTGATAACCGAGTTATGCAATTTGGTGAGTGTAGCAATTCCAAAGAATTGATCGAAACCAGTGAATTATTGAATGTTGTGAGACACTCCGATGATCTGTTCGAGTACATTCGTTAGATAAAAGAATTGAATTATATTTGTTGATACTTACCAGAAGTATGCAGTGAGTCAGCCCGATGACTTGCCCGAAATGCATTATTTGTTTGAGAATTATTGAATGTTGTGAGACAGTACGATGATCTGCTCGAATACATTCGTTAGATAAAAGAAATAAATTTCTTTTGATTGATAATCTCGTAAATATGCAGTGGGACGGCCCGAAGTGCATTATTTGTTTGAGATGCAAGTTTAAGGCGTAGGATTGGTAAAATAGTTGTAGATATATGTAATAATATATTTTAACAGATTTTGGTACCTTGTGGGTCTAAATATGGCGTCGACTCTTGAGACGATTTTGTTTTACTTCGAGTCGAGCACGTTTTAAATTGTTCACAGGCTTTTTCATTTTTCTCCTGATTCTCTTGTAGGTGTTTTCGGTTGACGATGTGTCCTTTTTGGCATTTTTCCTCTTTTAAAAGCTGTTCTTTTTATTTAAAAGTTTAGTAATGTGTTAAGTAGCAACGCACTATTATCGTATATGACAAGTTGACAGCCGACACAGATCTGCCAGGGAAAGAAATTAAAAATTGTCTCTTAAACATAGTGAATTGAGTAGCCGCCTGTAGCCGGTACTACATGTGTAAATAATAATAATTAATTACGGGTACTAATCTCGAGGACGAGGCACGAAGTTTAATAAATAATATAATTTTGTTACCAACATTATTCACGAACGTTCAATGCATCCAAAATTTTACATTCTCATCTAGGTTTGAAAAGTTTTAACTACAATCACAACAGATACAATGATTAAAATGTATGTACACCATATACAATATTAATACATGCATTACAAATATCTGGGGCTTATTTTGACATGTAATGCCAACGTTGGCCTCGTGAGCCTTGCTAACAAGCAACAAATATTTGTATCAGTGTTGCCCTGAAAACCAGGGATCTGTTAGGGAAACAGATATGTTGGTTTAGCTTCCTGCTTCACAAATATGGCGGTTTTGTTTGGAGACTGTACTCCGACTTTTTTTCGAAAGAACGCAGCGCTTAAACTGAGGGATCAGTGCGAGTTTTTATATTCGATTGCGTCCACAACGAACATCAATTTGTACATACGGAGTATATTATTATACCATGAATTTTTATAGAAATTGGGTAAGCCTCATCTGGTGGTAGTAATGGAATACCATTGTTTTGTATACAAAAGAGAACATTTACGTGATCGAGCACGAGTAAATCGGAATGTTAACACTGTGATGTTGTAAGAAAATGAAACCGCCGTGAAAACTTAAGAGGAGTGAGATTTTAATGAATAATAATAATTTTTTAAGGGTTCTATATCCGAAGAGTCCAAATGGAACTCTATTGCTGTCACTCACGTGTCTAGCCACCAAAGTCAGCTTTTTTTATTAAATTTTGTTCCGGCATTTTTTTAACTACCACTTTAGTTATAAAATTGAAATTTGGTGATAATGTTTATTATTACGCATATTTTACTACATAGTAAATTCCAAATATTGATAAATCAGAATTTTTCTTTGAATTTCCTAATTTTTCCAATACAAACAACTTAATTTTGCGGTATGGTACGGAACCCTAAATGTGCAAAGTCCGACACTCACTTGACCAATTTATTTTAATTTTAATGATAGGCTCGCGTTAAACCACTATCGCGCCTGATGGTAAGCGATGATGTGGTCAACGATGAAGTACGCTTGCCTAGAAGTAACCTACATCCTTGACTTAAAGATCTTTTAGAGTCTCCGACAGAGAATTCCACTCCTCAGTTCTACCACAGATAATATAATACTAGCATACAGTTGCCTCATCCCATACAAAGAAACCGTGCCGACGTAACTAGCGTTTTTTATATGATTAAACTGATATTTTTCAAGAACATTGATCGCATTCGGTACTTGCAAGTGAAAGGGTTTGCTACGGTTCGTTTTTTTTAAAACAGCGGCCATTTGTTTTATAGTATTTTTTGCACGTTTTTATGTAGTTTCACCGTTTCAAAATGTGGTAAAAACAAAATTTAAAAAACCTAGTCAATGCCTGACAAATTTAAAACCGCGCCATCTAGTGGAATCAATTTTAAATGATCCATTGTAATAATCTTTGAAATGTGAATTAAGAGCCCAATATTGCTTAATTTGTGCTGAGAGTTAATTAAACAAGAACTTAATTTTTTTATGATTGTCTCTAGAAAATCTTAATATTTCACAAAACTCAATAACGAATCGCAGCTTGTCACGCCATCTATTGCTATTTATTTGAACCAAAAAATGCTGAATGCACAATGAATGTATTCGCAAAGCGCTTTTTGCGTATATGTGGGATGTGTACCTATGGTGCATTGCCGTACGTCTTGTAGTCCGATGATGGAAAGGCCTAGGTAAAATCGAATTGTGCTATTATTATTTCCATAGCAAACTCCCCGAAATGTACCGATCAAAACCGACAGGCTGGCAACTTGGCTTCGATGTTCAAGGCTCTGGAGCTTTGACTCGTCTGTGCATCGTTGCCGATAAGCCTCTTGGCCTGTTTGTCAATCAACTCAAGTGCATCAAGTTGGTATTTGGCATATCCGTCCCAGAGGTGAAAGCAGTATTCCATGCAAGATCGAACGTGCGCTTTATACAAGTTGAGCAGCTAAAAAAATGTATAATATACCACCTTGATTAAGTGTGCAAATGACGCGTTAAATAGATTAACAGCTTACTTCACGTTCACTCCACCTAAGTTTTGAGGCTGAGATTTTAACCGTGAAAACTTAGATGAAACGAACTTGAAGTGAGCCATCAATCCCTACCTATCATTTGTCTATTGGGATGATAGCTCACTTCATACTCACTTCACCTAAGTTTTCACGGTGAGTATCAGACGATTGGTATATTCTGTCTGTTATACCTGCTTATTTCAGGAATACTTCAGCTCATGATTTGAAATAAAAATGTGATGCATGTCATTTTGTTTAATCCAATCACAATTAAACAAAATTAGTACTTTATTTGTAATTTGAGCTCAAATGGGGAGTTTATTTCTAAGCATGGGATTCATTTCTTCTTTCTCTATTTATTTTTGACGGCTAATGCAAACTTTAACGAACTTCCAAATTACTTATAAACCCACTACCACGAAATGTTTAGTGCCACTAAAATCATGTGCATAATGCGAAGTATTTACACATCTGCAACTTTGAATTTAAAAATTTCTTCAACAAAGAGTTAGACTTTATTTAAAATCATGCTTATTTTTAAAGTTAAAGAAAACTGAAATAGTTCAGAATAAAACGCTGGTGGTAAGCCTCAGGCGTTTATCTCATATTGCTCCAATATCTTCAGTTTATTGTGGTCTAAAACTTTTATATTGCCAGTATAAAGTTTGGAATCGCGGCCCCACGAACATATTGTTTGAAAGATTTTTAGATTCTCGGTCCTATTTTACTTTCATGCTGATTTAGAACGGATGATGAATATGAAATGTCTTTCTTTTTGGAGTTATATGTTGGAATTTTGAGCAGTGTTGATTTAAGATGCACATCTGATCTACTACTGATATAAACGCATTATAAATAATCTCGGAGTAAAAATTCTATACGAATCTAAGTATTAGCTAGCTTAAACCTCGAAAAATGCATGGTTAAGCCATATTTTTTTCGAGATTTAAGCTTGGCATAATTTTTCTACGAGTTTATTAATAAAGGGAATTGTCAATCATCATCATATTTATATACATGTAATAAAACTGTATAAAAGTCATTTTAGTACATCGAAAATATTTCCAAAAAAATAGCCAGGGTGTTGAAGGCCAACAGAACCCATTTCCAGTATTTTTGGAATTTTTGTCTGTTTGTCTGTTTACTTGTGCACGCATCACGTAAAATGTACGGAATCAATGTACTCGTAGATAAATTCAAAAAAATTGTGCGTCACTTGAAGTATTAATTAGTTTTTGTTTCATCGCAATCGGTTCACTCCAACAAAAGTTAGATGAATTTAAAGTATTCAAGAAGTATAATATTATAACATACGCAATTCTCGTAATACTCAGACTGTTGAACTTCATATTCGATAGATGGATGTGCATTTCGCTTCATTTTCTGAATGGAGGTGTTAAGATTTTCCGCGGCAGAAAGATAAAAGAAAAATAATTGGAAGTTGTTGGGGTCCTTAAAACCCGCCTGACAGCGAACTCTCTATGTCGAATCAAATTCATCATATACCTTCAAGGGCTATTTCAAGTGTGGCTAGAGTAAAAATAATAATTCGGGGCCTGGGATGCACGAGACTAAAAAAATATTTTTTTTGTGATTTTGGGCCTCTAATCATACGACTAATATCAATAATGACGTTTACGTGCGTGCAATGTGGTTCATTTCGCTGCCGCTATTGCCCGTCTGTACAGCCCTAATGATAGAAATGGGGCCTTCAATTTTAAGGTTGCGAGTTCGAATCCCTGCTATGGATAGGTATTTTTACAGACTTTGCAAAAAAGAGGAGGTTCTATGTTCGGCATTATGTTTTTTTTTTATTGTGTTCACCGATATCTCCGTTAAGTGTGGACCGATTTTGAAAATTATTTTTTTTTGTTTGTAACAGTATTTTCCCAAATTGGTCGCATTTTAAATTAAGTTGGGTGTCCCATTTTAACTGAAGATCTGGTGTAGAACTTCGGAGATATACTATAGAACTCTTCAATAAATGACGGCAAATCTCACAGTTTTGCTGCAATCGCATGTCTGTTTATTGTTTAAACCATTTCATAACATAACATCACGCCAGTACCCTCTAAAGGGGTACGCAGATGTGTACAGTTCACCTTGGTACACCCTCATTTCACCGGTTATGTTCAAGTTTCATGGTTTTCGGGCAATATATTCTGACATTATAGGTATCTTACTAAAGAAGTTGCCTATTAGGTACAACTAAAAAGTGAAAAATTAAAACTTTTCAAAAAAAAAACTACAGACTTCCAAATAAAAAACACTAGAAAACGAAAAATAGCTTTATTTTTGGAAGTCGGTGTCCTTATCGAAAAAAAAATTATATTTTTGAATAAAGTTTTTTTTATGTTTTCGGTTCGGTGTGGTGTTCTGGAGTGCTATTAGATGGCGTGCAGCAAATCTGTCCTTACTTTTTTGTATGAAGCCGATATTCTTCTGCCTAGAGTAAATAGTGTTCTGTGCAGTGAACGCTCGATCTAGGTAGGTAGAAAGGTAAGTAAGGTAGGTAGGTCAAGGTAACTAAGGTAGGTACAGGTAATAGGTAAGCAGGGTAGGATAGGCAGTTAACGGGGGAGAATCTGCGGGCACAGCTAGTCTCTAATTAATAGTCCTCTGTTTGTACGACACTGTGATTGATGTATGTGAATTCTATTTACTAAATGACAACATTCAAATTCCTCGTGAACAAGCAACTGCACGCCAGGCGTACGAAAACTTTCGTGTCGTGAAAATAGAGGCTTGAGACAAAGCAAAGATTTGACGTGCATTTGTTTCGTCTGTGTTATTTATTTGCTCTTGTAAGTTAAATCTTTATAGTCAAATAAGGACAGCATATTTAGCTGTAACAACGCTGTATAATAGCGCTCTGAGGATGATTATATCTATGTCTTCATGAACAACCAATGTTTTCTACACTTTTAAGAACGCCATGTGAATTATATACTTAATCATATTAATCTCACGCATGTAAACCCTGCAGAGACCTCAATTTCGCGTCCAATCTAATCGAAGCGATCTAATCTATCCGTCAAATTGGAATCTTCGCTGGCAGATTATAATATACATCAGATTTTTATAAGGTTACGTGGCATAGATCGAATAATACCAATAAAGTTGTTGATATGGCACAAAAATAGAAATGATATTATCGCAAGACAGGTCACAATCGACTTTATTTTTGAGTTTACGTAACTTTTACATATTTTTACTAACTGCCTAAATATCTTGTCTAATTACTAAATAAACTAACATTAAGAAGAAGTCGAAGAGTAATCCGCATCACTTGCAGTTTATAATGAGTCCACAAAACTGGCGGTATTCCCACGTTTTACGGCAAAGCTTTTCCTCTTTTTAATGTGAAGCCAACTTTTGGATCACGGGAAGAGACTGGAACAAAAAGATTAAAACAAAAAAAAAAAGTAACTTTCATAGCAAAAAGCAAATCGAAAAAAAACTTCCTTCTCCGAAGTTTTCTTCCATTTTCACGCTGGCGAAGCCACTAGCAGAAGCCAGTGCTGATATAATTGCTGCTATAACAGGTAGTACGGGCGTTTGTGTACTCTTTTGTATTCGATTCGTATTTATAATAATTTCTATGAATGTTATACGGATCTGAAGTCTGTCGTCATGAAAAGAACAACAGTTTGATCACACACACTCACACTGTTGAAACAAAGACATTAAAATGTCGAAAAGTACTAACCAAGACATGCTTCCAAAAAAAAAAATAACATCATGATTTCCTCCGAAAGTCTCTATACCTAGCGTATTCCTGCAGCCTTAACCAGGTCATCGGTCCCCCAACGCGGCGAACAAAAAAAAAAACTAGAACCATCAATAACGCCGAAATTGATCAACTGGGGATCTTCTAGCGTATGCCATTCACGTATGGAGTGAGGCCATCGAGAGGCACGGAGAAGCGCTTGCTGTCTCCCTTGACATCTCGAAGGCTTTCGATAGGGTCTGGCATGAGAGCCTTATTGGTAAGCTGCCTAGTGGTCTGTGTGACTGGATTGCTGACTTCCAAAGGGATCGGTTCATTCAAGTGGTTATCGATGGCTGCTCGTCCAGTAAGGTAAGTATCTCGCTCGTCGGTCGGTGAACAACACTGTTTTTTCTGCACATTAATGACCTGCTAAAACCCGGCACCTTTGGGCACGCAGATGACAGTACAGTTGCTGAGAGATACGTGTTCGGCGCACTGGCTACTGGACCTCAGATCCGTTCTCACCGGGAGAGGTCATGGTTGAGCGCTTAAACCTGTCTTTGGAGGCAGTCTCCGAATGGGGCGATGCCAATAAATTCAGTTTCAATGCTACTAAGACCCCGGCGTGTCTTTTTCCCGCAAAAAAGTACTTATTCCACCCGGCTCCATCTTGCCGTGGTGTCACCGTACCAATAACGGACCATCACGACTTTTTGGTGGTACTTTAACTTTGACCCTCAATTTTGGTCCATTCATTGAGGCAAAGACTCAGTTGGCTGCAAAAAAATTGTTTCACTTCACTTCTGTACAGCTGCTCAACTTGTATAAAGCACAAGTTCGGTCATGCATGGAGTTCTGCTCTCACCTCTGGGATGGATCTCCCAAATACCAATTTGATGCACTTGAGATGATTGACAAATAGGCTTATCGGCAACGATGCTCTGCTCCAGAGCCTTGAACATCGACGCCGAGTTGCCAGCCGGTCGGTTTTTTATAAGATACATGTCGGAGAGAGTGTCATGGAACTGCACAATTTGATTCCTCCCAGCCCTTTCCATCATCGGACAATAAGACGTACGACAGTGCGCCACCGGTACATGGTGGATATCCTACCTATACGTACAAAGCGTTTTACGAAAACTTTAACTGTGCGCACAGCTAAGGAGCAGAATACCCAGCCGGAGGCTTTGTTTCCTGATAGCTACAACCTTGGGGTCTTTTATTCAAGAGTGAATAGGTTACTTCTAGGCAAGCGTGCTTCAATGTCGACCACGTCATTCCTTTCAATCAGGCGAGATAGTGGTCAAACGCAAGCCCTTACATTAAAAAAAAATCGTTCACATAATTCAGGCCAGTGATGTAAATGAAGTGAATTACGGTAGTGGCTCTGACCGCACTAATTAATGCAGTTCCTTTTAGTCTAGCCACGCAGTGAGAATAATTTAGGTTCCGAAGAGAACCCCCGTTACATGTAAATTAAATTTTAATAATTTAAACCCAAGCCCGAAGGGCAAAGGTGGAGTAATGAGATTTGATACTCTTGAAACAGAGATAGTACAAGACGTAGAATTGTTGTTGGGGTTTAGAAATTTATAATTAAAATGTACATACTCATTACAGTTAAAAATAACGAAAAGATGTACGTCTTTAAATAAAAACAGCTATTGAAGTGATATCTATTAAAAAAAAATCTTTTGACAATATTTCATACCAAGAAAAATAAAATTAATAACCAGATAAATTTATGCCTTTAAATTTTGCTAATTGTATTCAATAAATAGTCAATAACTTTGTTGGCTCTATGACCCAAAACTTGTTTGGTCTCCAATTCAGGAGAAATTCAGTAGAAAATTACTAAAACCTATCAAATTTTAGTAGTTGAGTAGAAGAACGACACAAAAAAAATACAATCCTGACAATGACGTTGATAGGAAATACTGTGAAAAGTACAATAGTGCGATGCTTTGAGACGTTTATCGCCCGGCTGTGGATTTATTTCGGCTGCACTATGATAATGATACAATGAAGCTCTGCATTTTGAGCAAAGACACCATTAAACTTGCTTAACGATTTGAAATTAAATAAATGTAACGTTCAAAGTATATGAATGAAATATAAGCAATCTTACACATGAAACAAAATAAAAGAAAATCGAACGTGATGCTAAAAAAATCTCGTATCACCCTTAGTTTTACAAGGAGCCTAAGCCCCGAAAATTTCCAAATCCACCCGTGACCCAGATACATTGCGCAAGTAAATTATGGACACTAAACCAAACAAATAGGTGCTTTAGAGCCACTCTGTCACAGTACGTACTCGTAAATTCGCTATAACTTTGTCGACCCAATAAAGAAAAAGAGTGTAAAATTCTATACGTGCCTTAGGCAGGAAGGCTTTGATACAGGTTTTCATTTTATTTTTAGCCGATTATGGTAACGATTTTGATTTTCTTGAAGAGCATCATTCCATCATCAGTATCTTGTTGAAAACGAGCGTACTACAACGAACTATCAGGCAATTTAAAGCTGCGTCAAATAGGTTTATTTTAGAACCTATCTGCTGCAGCTGTTTTTTCTGCCCTTTGTTTCTACATTATGTGTGCCCTTGTACCATATTGTCATGTTTTATTTTTAATCATCATTATACTGCTTAGACGGTAGGTAATTTCTATGCTATCTATACTAATATTATAAAGCTGAAGAGTTTGTTTGTTTGTTTGTTTGTTTGAACGCGCTAATCTCAGGAACTACTGGTTGGAATTGAAAAATTCTTTTTGTGTTGGATAGCCCATTTATTGAGGAAGGTTATAGGCTATATAACATCACGCTACGACCAATAGGAGCGGAGCATAAATGAAAAATGTAGCTAAAACGGGAAAAAATATTCCTTTTTGAGAGTTTCCGTTGGGTGCGCTGCGTAAACGGTTTAGATGGGTAGGTAGGTAGCCAGTTGACGGGAGCGAAGCCGCGTGGGACAGCTAGTTAATTGATAATCAAGCCGACCGGCCCACCTACATCGCCATTATGAAGGCATAAGGCATCGGAAGTGCATTGTCATTCGAGAGACACAGCTGTAATAACTCATGCGCCTATAATTGATGATTGATGTATGGTAATTGAATATCTAGAAGTAATATAGTAGTTTATAGTCGGCACACTTTTATGATTACTATGAATTTTATGAAAATGTCGTGATGGCCTAGTGGCTACGAACTCGCCTCTTCTGCTTGACGTCAAGATTTCAAATCTTACTCTCTCTACTTTATTTATTTAAAATTCATGCACAAAGGTACGAAGGCGGACTTGTTCTTAGATATCGCTTGCAACGGTTAAGGAAACCATCATGGAGCGTGGGAACGTGGACTCAGAGTTAATATAAATCTGAAATCGACAAACGGCCTTGAGCATGCGTGGTGATTTAATTCTGGTACCTTCTCTATGTGAAAAGGCACGCCCTTGATCCTGAACTAGGACAGAAACGAGCTGGTATTATTTTGATTTTATCCTTCCTTTTAACTATCTTATTGATGGATTATTATGTCCTAACCGGTATGTAGATATTCTTCTAGATTAAATTCAATTGATAATTCATTAAAATGTGAACGTAGAAAAAGGAATAAATTAGTACCGTAGAAGGTGGCGTTCTGTAATTTCTGCCTACCCCCCATGGGAAAAAGGCATGAATAAGCTGTATATGTATGCTCATTTATGTTAGAAGTAGGCCTGTTTAGTACGATTGTCGATAATAAGTGCTTTTTTTTAATCGGATTGTTAATTCGATATTTTGTAAAATGCACATATTTTCACCCTTATATATGTATGAGCCCTTACAATGTTATTAAGTGCAAACTTTTTAGAGAGTCGTAAACAACAAGGAACCCTTATAATTCCACCATATCCGTGTGTCCGTCCGTTTGTCCGCAACTTAGCTCAGATAATCTTTGGACTACGAAGCTATAAATTGGCAAGGATACTCGTATACATATCAATCACGCCGTCAAAGTGGTAAAACAAAACCATGAAAAAGTATATTATGCAACTAGTGAATAAAGGACGGATTTAAAGCGAGAGTCACAGATGAATCACGAGCATAGCGAGTGATTCAAGTGTTAGAATTCTGAGCGACGCGAGTGATTCGTGGATCATGATATAAATCCGTTTTATTCAAGAGTTGCATACTATATTTTGTACCATGACTAAAAAAAAAAGAAAGATTTAAGAAAAAAGCACAAGGGATAATAATAAATAAATAAGTGGTTAATAACCTCCAAAAATTACAATAAATGAGAAACCTCAGGGTTTCACATTTTTTGTAATTTTAAGCAGTCGTAGACGCCAGTGACCACCTCCGTTACGTTACATAATTTAATTAAACACCAATGCAATTAATATTAGAATTACAATCCAAATAAGTATTCACTAAATATCCTAGACTAAAATCAAAATCATTATTTAAATACTAAATATAAGCAAACTCATAATTAAATCGACGAAGGAGTTTGAAAGTCGAATATTCTTTGCACAAGAAGTTTGCATCGAGTATTTTATGCGCAAGGAGGTCGTATAGCATTGAGATGGAGGTAGAATATATATTGTTGTGTTCTAAATTCAAACACCAAAACAGTGATTAAATGTGTTTTTTATTCACTATTTTCAGTGAATAAAATAAGCTTTTTTTTGGGGTAATGGTTTTAGGATACCTCCTGTACACGTATTGAGGGTTTTTTTATCCTCGGTTTTTTTTGGGGCAGACCCATGATGTGGGATATCGTTGGATAGGACATTCAAAAATATTATGGGTCTGTGAAAACCATTTTCTATTCAGGGACTTTAAATGGCTAATTTTTGTTAGGGTCATGTGTCCCCCATCCATCCCCTCCCTGCCAGCTAAATGGTTGCTTTTAGGCGGTAGTATATATAACGAAATTAGGAGGAAAATTATCGCAGCTACGTAGGCTTTACAAGTTTACGAGTCATAGTCGACCAACTTATAAAATGTACTTAGAAAAGTAAAAATGTTGTATATTAATGTATGGGGACAACAGTTTTTGAACGGCAAAGTTAATTTTAGCTCATCGTTTGAGCAATGTTTGGTGCTTTCATTATATCTGAACGTTAGTAATGTTACCTTATTTTGGTGAATGTAGCTGTTTTTTTTTATAATCTATAGGCTCGCGTTTGACCACTATCTCACCTGATGGTAAGCGATGATGTGGTCGACAAAACAGGAGTGAAAGACGCTCTTACCTACGCTCAAAAGTTAAAATGGAGATGGGCAGGACAACTAGCTAGAATGAGCGACGAGCGATGGACGGTTCGCATGACGTCATGGCCAGGTCCGACAGGCACTCGAAAAAGAGGAAGACCTGTAACTAGATGGACAGATGACATCACACGAGTTGCAAGAAGAAACTGGCTGACAGTAGCCAAAGACCGTGACCGATGGAGTTCTCTGGAGGAGGCCTTCACCCTCACTACTTGAGGGGTTCATGCATGCACGATTTTTTTTCAATTATTGGAATTTAATGGAATTTAATTTGAATATTTCATATGTTTAATTTTTTTACAGCAATAAATATTTACATCAAAAATGGGAACGAATAGATATTATGAAAGCTGTAAACTAATATGACATTGAAACAAACAAAAAATTACTATAACTCTTTGTAAATTATCACCATGTAAAAAATACATATGTAAAAATGATGACGATATTATTCTTCAATGCATCAAATAAAAGGCTTTTTTTATACCATGTAGAATCCCTCTTTGCGCGAGTCAAACTCGCACTTGGCCAGTTTTTGTCCTGCCGAATGATTCTGCTTTATATGAAGAAAAAACATTGCTTCAGGAATCACGTACATCACATAAAACTGAGTCTCGGTTCTGGAAGCCTTTGCCAGACGTTCTCTTTACTGAGTTTATTTCTTCTGCTTTTGCTTAATATGTATATCAAGCTGTTTTTGTGAGGTATGATTTAGTACTTATATTGAAAATTGTGTTTGGCTTCAAAAAATTCGACTTACAAACTTTGGCCAGCGGCTTCTAGCGCTTGAAAGTCAAAAAATGTCTAACAACAATTAAGTGAGAATCTTACGAACTCACCTGGGATTACGGTCATCACTAGACCTCTTCCATATAACCATTACGGTATGAAGTTTTACGCACAAATAAAGTGTAAATATTTTGAAGACTGGCACTTACTTTGATTGACTTCGATAACACAAAATCACACAAATGAACATGCACACGCATGACAGCGCGAAGGCATAGAAAACCTCTATGGTGGGTGTAGAGTGCAATTTTTAAAGACTTTAAAAAGAGGTAATCAATTCGATACGTATATGTAATAATGTTGGAATTGCACAATATTTACATATTACTTTACTCTATATAGGCTTCTAAACAAATTTCTTAAGTGTATTTATGTTTGTATGTATATATATATGCTTGTCCAAGAATTTCTCTTAAACTATTTATCGGATCATGATCATTCTTTTTAGGTTTTCGTAGTCAACAAAAAGTCCTTATAATTTCGCCATGTCCATTTGTCCGTCCGTAGCTGAGCTCAAATACTCTTGGTACTAGGAAGCTATGATTTGGCGTGGATATACATACTTATCACGCCGACAAAGTGGTAAAACAAGAAAAATAAAATTGTGTATTTACTTCCTGTACAAGTAAAGTGACGATGTTTTTTTTTCTCGACTATCTCATGGTGTGGGTATCGTTGGATAGGTGTTACCGCCATATGCTTAGCTGATATTCAAATCTACCTATTTCAAGTCTTTTCAACATTTACTTATACCAGAATGTGGCAGTAGTAGCATCAGCATTACATTTCCCATCATTGACCTTCCTTTCTATTCATTCCTGCAGCGTCTACCCTAGGTCAGAGCGAGACAGCCATATAAGGCTAGAAGAAGATTGACCGCAACGGACGCCATATTGAAAGCAGTGCAAGTTCGTTCTAATCCGCTGCCGCGAAAGCATCTCTCTAGAGCTTTTACTGCTAATATATCTGGATTTCGAGTTAAATCCAGGTTTTTGGGTCTATGTATGAAACTAGACCTACCTACTTATCAAGTTACATTGATTTGAAGTGCTAGTGTAAGAAATAGGAATCATCAGTGAAACCACGCTGGCTTGCCGCTTGGTTAACCTACATATCGAAGACATACAAGGTCCTAGCAGCAGGAAGGCGACTCCGGACCTCCATAAAGGTAAGGCGCTGCATCCTGTGTCCTTCCCTTATTCTTGTTACCCCATGATATTCCAATCAATGTATGCTGCCACATAAAGTTTATTACAGTCCACAAACCCGCCGATTCTCATAGCAAGGCTTTGAATCACCGCTCCAGTCTTTTAGAAGCCTGGAAAGAGCTGTTTTGACAGTTCTATCCATTTCATGGTAAACTTCCCGCACCCCCTCATGTTAGCGTTTAAAGAACCACCCAAAAGACTCGTGGCTCTAACAATAAGCTATTAAAAAATATTACGGACCTGTGAAAACCATTTTTCGATTCCAGGATACGTTTGCGTAAAATTAAGCTTTAAATTGCTATTTTTTGTTTGAGTTAAGTGTCCCCCCTCTGCCAGCTAAATGTTTACTATTGTATGTGTAAAAAAATACGGCAGTAGTATTTTGAAACGAAATTAAAATGAAAACTTTTACAATTAAGTAAGCTTTACAAGTTTACGAGTAATAGTCGACCAACTTATAAAATGAACTTGGAAAAGTAAAAACAAATATTTTCGTAAGAGCAATGTAAGGTGCTTTTATTGTTTAAGTACTTCAGTATTTTTACCTAATATGTTGTACGAAAACCTCGGTACGCGAGTCCGACTCGCACTTGGCTGTTTTTTATCGGATTAAATATCTCTCAACTTAGGGAATACTGCAAATTTCATCAAAATTGTTTCAGCAGTTTTTCAGATATGGAACATACAACCGAACCCCTTCGCGACAAACAGCACGAATGTGTAAGTTAAGTCATGATGGGTATTTTTTCAATACTTTAGATACCTAACTATAGAACTTGGTTACTTTTTAGTGATCGGGTACCTACTCAAACTAAACAGATAAAAAATAACTTTTTCATACAAACTGTTACATCTATTATTTTGGATTTAGGTAGGTACCATTTGCAGCACGTCACTGTTAGAAAACACTTTGACTTTGAGATGGCCTAGCGTAGTAAGAACGAAGTTTCAATAGGATCCGAGGCCTACTTATACGGATCAGTCAACGTGGCGAGCCTGAGGGAGGCCTATGTTCAGCAGTGTGCGGCTGAAATGATGATGCTGATGATTTATTCTTGTTTTTACTGTACTGACGATGACGTGCTGTATTGTACCAAATACATTTTTATCACATCTATTCAAAAAGATCTAGTTTAAACTTCGTAAACAGGGACCAAATACCTCATTAATCCCTTAGGGACTAAAAGTGATTTGAATTTGGAATGTGGATATTGTTAGTAAATGTTCCAATCAGCAAAGATATGAATCACAAACCATGCGGGAACAATGTATTGAACAAGTGACTGGCTGCAAAACAGCGAGGGCGCCAAATAAAAAAGAAAGTTGATGAAAAATAAACAACACGCGAAATTAAAGGCATTCCGCCGTCGTTCACAGTTATTTCAAATTCAGATTTTAGAGTTATAAAAATGAGTGCATATTCCTCAAGTGAAAGTATTATATTAACTCCAGAGAATATTGTATCGGACGCTGAAAACGTGATGGAAAGTGTTTTATCTACAATGTTCCGTGAACAATATATAAAAGCATACAACAATTTCGTCCTTTGGAAAAATGCAAGAAGAGCGAAATCTTTTTCGGAAAATGTGTTTCTGGCATATTTTCAAGACTAAGCCAATTAAAAATGAAACCCTTTAACTCTCTGGAGTATTTATGCAATGCTAAAGTGGACAGTTAGTACCAATAAAGACATTAAAATCGAAACATACTCTAAATTATTGGCTTATCTGAAACGATAATCCGAAGGGCATAAATCGAAAGTATTAATTAGCCTCTCATTATTTCTATTTTATGTCTTATGGTTCTTAATTGTATATAAATAAATGCTTAAGTTTCACTTACTTATTTTGTCATAGAGGATAATAAAAAGTAGAGTGTCCACCTCGGGAGCAACACTATATTAAGCTCGAGTGACGTACTTTTAATCCCTCGCTGTGCTCTGGATTGAAAAAAACACTTTCGCCTTTAAAATAGTTGTTTGCTCCCTAGATAAGCAATCTACCATTTAGGGTTTTCATTTAAATTCAAAGCATTGTCCCTTCTGCAAAGCCTCGATTCACATAGCCACTGAGCAGTGTCATCGAAATTAATTTATGTTAGTGTAGGTACGTAGCGTTCCAGCTACATGCGTTATATTGTGCCACTGAATTTGTCAAGACTGACTAATGTCTGCAAATTATGGGAGCACCCGAGCACCCGAGTCCGAGCTTAAGTACGACGCTAAGGTACGACGCTAAATACTGAAGGCTAAATGCCTTTAGTATTTAGCGTCGTACCTTAGCGTTCTCTCGTTGATTTAAACTTGGTACGGTGGATACTTGAGTTAGTCGTCGCAGTTCAACTGAAATAATTTATAGGTTACAAGGTCGTCTTTAGTAATGTGATAAATGACTGTCACCGGATTATAAAAAACACCGTAAGTTTATAACAAATCGCGTGAAATTGTCATCTTTTTTTTCCTTTTTCTCAATAAGGCACTATACTATTTAGCGGAGGGATGACTAAACTGGAGATTTGATCAAATCCCTAACGTAGGTGAGCAATTCACGGAAGATGTTTTCTGTGTGGGGAGATGTCTCTAAAGAAAGTAAGTGTAGATTAAATTCGTGTCTGTGTTCCCCGAAGAATTAGGCAGAGGTACGAGCCTATTGCCATCAATCGGGCACAAATCCAGCCTCCGGACTGCTATTCACAAAATCCAGATGGAACTATTATATAATACACCATCTATCAACATTGACCGCATGAGGGGGATAGGCGAAACATTGGCTAAGCTCAAAGAGCGCTACCGCCATGTTTTATGGATAAGAAGTGCGCTTTTAGAAGATTTATTGGGTGGTGAAAAATATGTGCTACATTGATACGAAAGCGACGCGATTGATAAAATGTCTAAAATACTTCCCATGATTGCCAAGTCGATAGCACCTGATCTATTACATTTTAGCATTTTGATAATCGCCATCGCTGATAGAATGATACATTGTCTAGACTTCTAGAGAGATTTGGTAAGAAGTCATTACAAATTGTATGTTTGGGATACTAGCATCGAAACTCGTAACTTTACTGTAGATATTAAAATGATGCTCGACTACCTGCATCTACCAGAAGCCTTATACAAATGATATTCTACGAACGAAGGCGTCGCGACAGCGATGCAAAAAATTACAAAAAAAAATATGGGAATGTCAAACGCTATCGAAATGGCACGTGATCAATCCCTCAAATTTGGACATATTGACCATCGCCATCGCTGACATCGAATGACACTTGTCCAGAACCTAGGGTAATCCTGGCCCTAGAGTCTGTAGCATCTCAAATCGTATTCCATTTTTTTGCCTCCTTGGTTCTTTCAAAATAGCACCGATTGGCGAGAAGTTCAAAGAAAGCAGACTCCGTTGGTACGGCCAAATCCTGACACGTGGAGTTGACATAACCCTATCAAAAAGGCCCCTTAATATCGACCGAGAGGAAGACGATGACCGCCCGCCATCTTGTGGTTAAACATGCAGAAAGAGGTCCTGAAGGAGAATCTGAGCAATCAGACAACCCAGAACGGAGCTCTCTGGCGTAGACATACAAGGAGAACCTGAGCACTCAGGTAAGCCGCAGACGTACAAGAACACCAAACCAGAGGTTTCACCGAAGGTTCAACAAAAAAGAAGAAGACTAACCTTTAGTATGGCTATTGCAAATCCAGTTAAGCTTGCCTATGCTTAAGCAGGTTGGTAAATCAAGTTACAGTTTAATAAGTATGACGGCAAAAAATTATTTTTTTATCACATCTATTCTAAAAGATGTAATTTACCCCGGGGACAGAAGGGAGGAGGACGGGGAGGAGCCCAAGCGGATCAGAGTACTGGCAGAAAAGGTAAACGCTGTGGGTCATGATGAAAACCATGACCCACCGTTCACCAGAGAGGAGCTAGACTCCGCTGTGCGATCTTTCAACCCCAAGAAGGCCCCCGGGGCGGACTTACGGTCTTACGGCCGATATCTGCCAGCAGTCGATCAACCACGATCCGGGAATTTTCTTGGCACTGGCAAACAGGTGCTTGGAACTGGGCTACTTCCCCGGGACCTGGAAGGAGGTCACAGTCGTGATCCTAAGGAAACCCGGGAAAGAGAGCTATACAGTCCCAAAATCCTATAGGCCCATTGGGCTTCTGCCGGTGCTGGGAGGAGTCCTGGAGAAAATGGTAATTAACAGAGTGAAATGGCATATTGTACCGCAACTCAGTACTCGCCAGTACGGGTTCATGCCCCAGAAGAGCACTGAAGACTCCCTCTATGATCTGGTTGGACACATACGTGCAAAACTGGCGGACCATAGGCTGACCGTGGTGGTGTCGCTAGACATAGAGGGGGCTTTTGACAGCGCATGGTGGCCAGCTATCCGAACCCGACTGGCTGAGGAAAAATGCCCAGTAAATGTGAGGAGAGTTGTTGACAGCTACCTCGATAACCGAAGGGTCAGGGTTAGATACGCGGGGGAGGAAGTAGTGAGGGAGACGACAAAGGGCTGCGTACAGGGATCGATTGGAGGACCGATCCTCTGGAACCTAGTCCTGGATCCCTTGCTGAAGCAGCTGACAGAAAGGGGAGACTACTGCCAAGCTTTTGCTGATGACGTGGTGCTAGTATTTGATGGCGACTCAGCGATCGAGATCGAGCGGAAGGCGAATGGCGCCCTCGCCCATGTTCACAAATGGGGTGTTAGTAACAAGTTGAAATTCGCTCCGCATAAGACTAATGCGATGGTAATAACGCGGAGACTGAAATACGACACCCCGCGACTGAGCATGGGAGGGCTCGCCATTGGCATGACGCAGGAGATCAAGATCCTGGGACTAACCATCGACAACAAGCTTACTTTTAACAGGCACACGGCAAACGTGTGCCAAAAGTCGATCGACTTTTATAAGCAGTTGTCGAGGGCTGCTAAGGTCAGCTCGGGCCTCCACCCCGACGTCATCCGCACCATGTATACGGCAGTAGTCGAACCGGTGATTCTATACGCGGCAAGTGCGTGGGCATCGGCAGCCACTAAGAAGTGCGTACAAAAGAGGTTAAATGCGGTCCAAAGGGGATTTGCACAGAAACTGTGCAAGTCCTACCGCACCGTATCCCTGAACTCGGCACTGGTGCTGGCTGGGATATTGCCCCTCGACCTCCGACTATATATAAATATTTCTTTGTTGGAGTATGCGTCATTGAATGTGAACCATATCTCCTATGTGTGAATGAATGAATGTTTGATGGAAGCATGGAAGGATGTTGTATGTTGGAACAAGGACTTATGTTAACCTTCAAAATTTTCAATGGAGTTGAAAATTTTCCGGGGTTGTTGGGGAAATGTGGTATTTCGCTATTCTAAACCACATATTTTAGTTATTTCACTGAGTGAGCTGGAGTGTTCTCACCTAATTCACACCTAGGTCTCATAATACTTACTTATACACGGACGGCAGCAAAATTGAGGGCAAGGTGGGGGCGGCATTGTCTCTTTGGAGCAATGGCGCCGAAACCAAAAGCCTAAAATTGAAGCTGTCGTCCCACTGCACGGTCTACCAGGCCGAACTGTTGGCCATATGTAAAGCCTCGAGGGAGGTCCTAAAGAGCGCTAAAGACACCTTTGGTATCTTTAGCGACTCTCGATCTTCGCTCGAAACGGTCGTTAACCACCGCTCCTCTCATCCCCTTGCAGTCCAAATCAGAGAGAATCTGAGGCAGGGCAGATCCCAGGGCAAAGATATATCTTTGTTCTGGATCAAGGCCCACGCGGGACTGGAGGGGAATGAGAGAGCCGACCAGTTGGCTAAAGATGCCGCACTTAAACTTAAGAGGAAACCTGATTACGACCAGTGCCCGGTTTCATTCGTCAAGCGCCAAATCCGACAGAATTCGCTCGGCGAGTGGAATCGGCGCTATAGAGCGGGCGAAACAGCTGCTACCACGAAAATTTTCTTCCCAGACGCAGTCGATGCATACAGGGTAGTCAGAAAACTAAAACCGACCGGAGTGATGACCCAAATCTTGACTGGCCATGGTGGGTTTTCCGAATACCTGAACAGGTTCAGGTGCGCGGAGAGCCCATCATGTGCATGTGACCCTGACCAAGACGAGACCGTGACCCATATACTGACCGACTGCCCGACCTATGGCCTGGAGAGATACGAGCTCGAACAGCGGCTAGGAATAAATGTAATACTGGAAAATTTTCAAAATTTAATTAAAGACAAAAAACAAAGCAAAGATTTTATAAATTACTGCATAAAAATAGCACAAAAAGTTATAAATAAAAATAAGAGTAAATAAATATGCTCAAAATTATTATATTGTATATACATAATGGGAAGCATTACATAAATAGTTTAAAATATATAGATAAGGATAAAAATAAGATATTGTTAGAATTAAGAATTTGCTAATAATAATAGTAGTATTTAGTATCAAAAATGTATTAGTATTAAAAATTAGAATACTTATCATATAAGATAGAAAATAAGAATGTTATAGGTATAAGAATAAATGTAAGAGAATAAATTTTAATAATAAAGATAAGTTACCATGGTCTCGGATTCTGTCCGAGGAACCAACACTAGCTCGCAGACTCCGCCTTGCGCGGAGAGGTAGGCGCCATAAAAAAAAAAAAAAGATGTAATTTATTCTTCGTAAAGAGGGACTAAAATAGCTTATTAATCTCTAGGGACTAAAACTGATTTGAATTTTGAATGTGGATCATCATCATCATATTCCTGCCCTTGTTAATTGGGTTCGGCGCAACACGTTTTCTTCTTCCATACCATCCTGTAGTGACGTAAACTGAATCCTTCGCTCCACTCTGGATTAAAAAATACACTCTTGCCTTTAAAATAGTTGTTTGCTCCCTAGATAAAAAACCTACTATTATTTACTTGGTACATTGTTTAGCCATAGGAGCAGAAACAACGGAGCAATGTGGCCATAGACCGCAAACAATGTAATCGCAAAGCACATATCGCACCAGCGATTCAGAAGATGTGATTTCAATAGCCTCAAACTACTACACATTTCATCAAAATCGGTTCTGCTATTTACTCGTGAAAGGGTAAAAAACAAACATATAGAGTTACTTTCGCATTTAGAATAAGTCTAAGTAGATACGAATAATAGTTAAAGATTTTTCAATTTGCTGTTCCTAAAAAAAATACTCCAAATTAAACTACGAAATAACAGTGTAAAAAGAAAAAATGTTTTCATAAGTAATTATTTCCATGCATGACTCATGCATGGTTATGAATAAGATCGTTATTGCTCAAATTTCGTTGAGTTCAAATTTCGAACTGTACTATGAATATACCGAGTTTTAGGAATCTTGTTATGTATTTATCAAACATTGGCTTACATTGTTGCATTACACCCTATGTATACTTACGTTCCTAAGCACCACATTGCTGCAATTTAAACTAATAATATTATAAATAGGTACCTACAGTTGCTCTAAACAAGCGTGTTATAAAAGTGAGCTTGAGAAGCGATTGTCTGCAATAATTTTCGTTCGAAAAGCTGGGAGTCAAATGACTCAAATCAGTAGTAGGTAACTATGCGACCTTCCTGACGGTTCGACGCGATCCAATTTATATCTATAGGTATATATTACTAATGAAATCGTTAGTACGTTCAGGTAGCGATGCAATACGACCAATTAAAAATTGAAATTTCTTGACCGATTAGGACTTGATTAACAGATATCCAAACATACAGATTTTCAATTATAATTTTAGTAGTTTTTCTTCTACACTGCATCATTAGTTAAATCTAAGGGAACTTTTTATCATCTTGGTTTTATACCTAAGTCCCTTACTCAAAGATTCAGAAAACCGCTGTTGTGTCCTCACCCATCCTTCAACTATCCCTTAGGCAATAATTCTAAACTTTCATAACGCTAGGCGAAAAAGTTGACCTCAGTTTTATTCTAATTCTACACGGAAGTTCAAGCAGATACTTAGTAATACCGCTAATACCTCGCTACTTATCCATGCTTCGAGTTTTCATTACAGTCTTCGACGTTGTACCCCGGCCATGGAGGGCACCACAAGTGGTGGAGTAACCATCGAGTTGCGGTCACACCCCTTGCCGCTGAGGGCTGCCAATGGTTCTTCGACATACTGGATATTCCTAAGGTTAAAGCCATTTATAATTTACGGGACTGGATATTTTGTTACTAGCTTCTGCCAGAGCGCTTTTGACCGCGTGAAAAGAGTTTTCTTATCCTAAGGGAACATCATACTGACCTTCAAAGTAGCCTATTTGTATGATGACTTTTATGGAGACCCGTGTGTGTAAAAATATTTAGTTTTTTTTTTTTAACTTATTTATCTATCTCTGTGCCAAATTTCATCCAGATCCGTTCAGTCGTTCTGGCGTAAGCCATAATAATATTATAAAGAGGAAACATTTGTATTTTTGTATGTAACGAATACATTTAAAAATTCTTTCGATTACGGCAGATACACTGTCCCCGGGTGGCATGAGCTTCTTTTTATCCCTGTATACCCACGGAAACGGGAACTACGCTGGTGAAACAGGCAGGAGTCCGCTAGTTGAGAAATAAACATCTATCTATTCATCCAAACTTTCGCATTTTTATAATAATTGTATATAAGAGTGTATTATATTGCATATGTCGTAGGGTAATTTGATACTTCGAATCTTCGCAAAAATCCTAGGGGTTTTGCGAAAACGCGGATAATTAGACATAGGCGAAGCTTAGGGCACCCCGACACGGACAGGTTAGGTTCGAACGAGATGACGGGAGCTGAAGTGAGCGAGCAAAGCGAGCGAACTCAGCTCCCGTCATCTCGTTCGTGTTAGGTTACTTTAGACCCTGCGGACGGAAATAGGAGCCCCGCGCAGCGGGGCTCCGTCGACTATGTTGCCAAAGTACTAATCGTACTTGGATAATTTTTCGCCTATGTCTAATTATCCGCGTTTTCGCAAAACCCCTAGGATTTTCGCGAAGATTCGAATTATCAAATCATCCTACGACATATATAAGTGCTTAAGAATAATTTTCCATGTATGTAACATTGACTTGTTACATTTTAAACTTTAATTAAATCATCAATTATTAAATTTGAATAGGTAGCTACCGCCCGCGTGGTATTAGTACTTTTCCCAGTGTCTTTATAAATTATAGCTTATGTGTTATTCTGTGTTGTGTTGTGTATTAGCTATATTTCTGTAAAGTATCATCAAAATCGTTGAGTAATTTTTGTGTGAAAGAGTACCAAACATTCATCCACCCATCCATTCAACCTCACAAGCTATCACGTTTATAATTATAGTAGGACTTTTTGGGCATAAATGGCTCTATATTATAAACAACTAGCTGACTACCTACCTACCACCTACCTACCTTACCTACCCTTCCCTACCTACCCAACCCTACCTAGTCTACCTAGCCTACCCTACCTATCTACCTACTATTTTGTTAACTATTAATTTAACAATACGAATTTAACCAACTTTTGTTTCTACCGACGCGGCGATCTAATTAAAATTTAGAACACAAAAGCTGCTTTTTTACTTAACTTAATAGATAGATATATTCTCTATTAGACTTTTTTGTAGGTAATAATACGTTCTTTAATCATGTACAACATAATTTTTATGTATCATCAATAGTTTTCTCAGCGCACACCAAAGAATTCATTTTACAGGCAACATTTTGCTACTTTGGTTTTCATTATTGCAATAGTCATTCGGACATCTAACTTTTTTGAAAATAAATTAATGCCTATGACACTCAGTCATAATGTAGCTTTCTATTGGTGAAAGAATTTTCAAAATCGGTTGAGTAGATCCAGAGATTACCCCCTACAACATCACAAACTCACAAACTTAGATATTAGTATGGATTGATGTGAGTATTGGACGTTTTCTGGTATTTATATAACAAATATGAAATTTTTCAATCACACGGCTATGGCTGTATGGATTAGGATACAGGATTAAAACCAGTTGAACGTTCTCTTTGAATAAATTTTGACTTTTCTACGGTCGAAACCTCTAGCAAAATCTAGTAACGATCTTGCCGCAGTCGCTTCGTGAAAACTCCTACACGTTTAATCATTGCACGCACATGATTCGTGTCGTCCACAAATTGTTCACGTACCTACCGCGATATCTATTAACAGTTTCACTGTCCACATAGCAAAAACAATAGTTAAAACAATCATAAATTCTCAAAGTGCGTCATGGGACTTTGAACCTTTTAAGTTTTTTTTTTTTTTTTTTTTTTATTTGTTATAGGCTCGCGTTTGACCACTATCTCGCCTGATGTTAAGTGATGATGTGGTCGAAGGTGAAGCACGCTTGCCTAGAAGTAACCTATTCACTCTTGACTTGAAGACCCCTAGGTTGTAGCTATCGGGAAACAAAGACGCCGGCAGGGAATTCCACTCCTTAGCTGTACGCACAATGAAAGTATTTTCGAAACGCTTTGTGCGTATGGGTGGGATATCAACCATGTAACGATGGCGCATTGCCGTACGTCTTGTAGTCCGATGATGGAAAGGGCTAGGCGGAATCAAATTGTGCAGTTCCATCGCACACTCCCCGAAATGTAACCGATAGAAAACCGACAGGCTGGCAACTCGTCGTCGGTGTTCAAGGCTCTGGAGCTTTGAGTCGACCAGCGCATCATTGCCGATAAGTCTCCTGGCCCGTCTGTCAATCGACTCAAGTGCGTCAAGTTGGTACCTGGCAGATCCGTCCCAGAGGTGAGAGCAGTACTCCATGCATGACCGAACTTGCGCTTTATACAAGTTGAGCAGCTGTTCAGGCGTGAAGTACCATCTCACCTTCGCAAGGATCCCTAACTTTTTTGCAGCTAATTGAGCCTTTGCCTCAATGAAAGGACCAAAATTGAGGGTCGATGTCAACGTAACACCAAGAAGGTCGAGATGGTCCGTTATCGGCACGGTTACACCACGGAAGGATGGAGCCGGGTGGAATTGGCTCTTTTTTGCGGAAAAAAGACACGCCTGGGTCTTAGCAGCATTGAAACTGACTAGATTGGCATTGCCCCATTCGGAGACTGCCTCCAAAGACAGGTTCAAGCGCTCAACCATGGCCTCCCGAAGAGACCGGACTTGAGGCCCAGTAGCCCGTGCGCCAGACACGTATCTCTCAGCAACAGTGCTGTCGTCTGCATACCCAAAGGTTCCGGGTTTTAGCAGATCATTAATGTGCAGCAAGAACAATGTTGCCGAGAGCACTGACCCCTGAGGGACTCCGGCGTTAATACCTAACTGACCGGACGAGCAGCCATCGATAACCACTCGGATGGACCGATCCCTCAGGAAGTCTGTAATCCAGACACACAGACCACTAGGCAGACCGAAGGAAGGAAGCTTACCAATAAGGCTCTCGTGCCAGACCCTGTCAAAGGCCTTCGATATGTCAAGGGAGACAGCAAGCGCCTCCCCGTGGTTCTCGATGGCCTCACTCCAGATGTGAATGGCATACGCTAGAAGATCCCCAGTTGACCGGTTTCGGCGGAAGCCGTATTGGCGGTCACTAAGAAGGTCGTTGTCTTCTAGGTATGCCAGGAGCTTATTATTCAGTACACGTTCCATACTCTTACAGAGGATGGACGTTACTGATATGGGTCTGTAGTTGGCCGGGTCAGCTCGACTACCCTTCTTGGGCACGGGCTGAACGTTAGCTTGCTTCCAAGCCTTCGGCACTTTTCCAGTCACCATCGAAAGGCGATATAGGCGTGTCAAGATTGGAGACAATTCAGGCGCACAAGTTTTAAGTACAATTGCCGGGATCCCGTCCGGGCCACTAGCCTTGTTCACGTCAAGGTTACGCAGCACCCTACAGACCTCCCTCTGATGGATGCGAATATCCGACATACTCGTCTCACATCGAACAGCAGAAGGAGGGGGCCGCGTGCCATCAGAATTCAGACGCGAAGATTCCGCAAAGAGGGAGGCAAACAAGTTTGCCTTGTCCTCAGCGGAGTGGGCCAGCGACCCGTCAGGTCTCAGCAGTGGTGGTAGTGAGGGGCGACAGAAGTTTGATTCAACCGATTTAGCCAGGGACCAAAACGCCTTGCTACCTGCGGGGTGTGAAGCAAGTTTGTCCCCGATTCTGCTAATATGGTCAAACCGTGCCCTTCGCATCGCCTTTTTGCAGGACTTGGCAGCCCTGTTGAAGGCTCTCTTCTTCTGACTCACGTCATTTGCCTTGCGCAAACGAGCGTCGACCCATGCTAGGTACGCCTTGTGTTTAACCGCGTTTGCGCGGTCACACTCGGCGCCAAACCATGGACGGCCAACGCTGGACACCGTTACGTCAGAGAACGGAATGTAGTACTCCATCCCCCGACGCAACACATCTGTCACTGCGTCAGCGCATGACGATGGGTCCACCGAAGAGAAGCAAGTGGGCCGCCAAGGATAGCATGCGAAGAAAGAACGCATACCATCCCAATCTGCTGACTTGTACCGCCAAACCCGCCGGGTGCCTCTTGGGCTGGGATCGGGCGGGGAGTAGACGGATACAGACTTCACCAGACAGTGGTCGGAACTACCCAAAGGTGATGAAATCGACACTGAGTATCGGTCTGGATCAGTTGTCAGCAGAAGGTCCAGGCAATTGGCTGAATGTGAATCAACATCCGGCACCCTAGTAGCCCCTTGGACCAGCTGGGTGAGATTTAGCGCAATCGAAAGATTTCGCATCTCTCGTCCAGCATGGTCAGTGCACTGGTATGGGAAGAGCCACTCCTGGTGGTGGGCATTAAAGTCCCCCAGTAACACTAGTTGGGCGGAGGGATACCGTAGCTGAGCCACATCTGCCGCCTCACTCAGGTACTGTGCGAGCCTGGTTGTCTCCAGATCACCGCTATGCGATCGGTAGACACAGGCATAGATGATCTTATCCAGACCTGTGTCCACCAGGGCCCATAGCACTGAATAGCTTGAGTCTTCAAGGTCACGGAGACGCCGATAGCAGATATCGTCCCGGGCGTACATGCATACACCAGAGCGTGGCTTGAACATGTGCTCCAGGGTATACCCCGGGTAAGATAGGTACGCCACGTCTGACGGGCAACCAATCTGCGTCTCCGTAAGGAACAAAAGTGCTGGTTTCTCAGTCTCAAGGTGGTGATGGACTGCGACAAGGTTAGAGTGCAGACCTCGGATGTTGCTGAGGTGCACCTTATGTGAGAGTGAGTGCTGCCGCTGTTCAGCTTTTTTTCTCTTGTTCCTTTGCATTATTGCTGTGAGTGAAGAGGAGGGAGAGGAGAAGGAAGTGAGATGAGGTTCCACGCTTGCAACCTACAGACACGCGCCGATAGGACGCCATCATTGGGGGACTGGTCTGGAGACTGCGGGGACGCCCGAGCCCCCCCAGGAATGTCCATCGGGCACTCTCGTCTGGTCGCCAACCAGCACGATGGCGCATTCCGGGATTTTTCGACAGTTGGCGGGGCAGCCTTTCATGTGGGGCTGGCACACTACTTGGGCCCCCAACTACCTGCGGTCGGCCAGCGGCGCACCGTGCCTCGGATCCCGCTACCCTCCGCGACCAGTCTTCCGATACGTCCATAACAGCGCGAGTCAGGCCGGCCTGCCTGCTGTGGAACAACTACCTCGACCCAACTCCTCTAGTGGCTGCACCGAGCATCATACCGGAACACGACTAGGCCGCTTGGCGGTACGTCTTTGCCCGGTGGGTGGTCGCAAGCCTTCGGCCGAAGCCTACCACCAGTTTGTCACCTGATTTGCACCACCCGGGGACCACGTGTAGGGAATCGAAAGGGGTACATTCCTACGGACGCGGGTGACTCAGCCCCCGAAATAATATAAGAATAAGTAACTAGATTTGACCAGAAGCAGCTGTGTGAAAATCTAAAATTACACGGAATGTAGATACGCCTGGGATACATAAATACATAACATCATGCCTGTATTATTCGAACGATTAGGATAAGTTTATTTCTTTCTAGTAATCCCACATCATCATTATCTGGATTTTTAAGGATCGCCCCTATAACATTGGACTCGAAAATGCTCGCGCTTGTTGCCATCAACTAGGCACAAATCGAGATTCCAAGCTGTTACTAAGAAATCCTAAATGGAAAACCCAATAACACTTTTCTCAACCAGGGACATGAACACAAAACCTCATGCTCAGCGGTAGTGCTTGGGACCTCTTTACCAACGAGGTAGCGAGGCAGCGAGGCAACGAGGCACAGTGATAAAATGAATCATAATGTCCTAGGTAACCATGTTATAGTCTATCTGTGTGCCAAGTTTATTCAAAATTCATTCAGCGGTTGAGGCGTTTTTGAAAAAAAATAGCCCAGTGTTTATTATAGTTAATTAGCTGACCCCCGGGGCTTCGCTCCCGTCAATTGGCTACTTACCTACCTACACTACCTACCCTACCCTACTTACCCTACCCTACCTACCTTACCCTACCTACCCTACCCTACCTACCCTACCCTACCTACCCTACCTACCCTACCTACCCTAGGATTTGACGAGCTCAGACCACAATACCATCACCTTTAAGTTGGCCTTGGAGAAGGCAAGGGGTATACAAATTAGTAGGACAACACGCATTTTTAACAGCAGGAAAGCAAACTGGAACCAATTTCGTGAGAAATTGGCCCAGTTGCTCACCGAACAAAAAATTAACCCTTTAGGCATAGAAAAAATTAAAAACGAAATAGAACTAGAAGACAAAATTAAATTATTCCAAAACTCCATAATAGAAGCAGCAAACACTAGTATACCCTTAATAAAGCCAAATAACAGGGTCAACTTACCATGGTGGTCAGAGGAGCTCGCCACCCTGAAGAAAGCAGTCGCCACCAAAAAGCGCAGGATCCGCTGTGCAGCACCGGTCAGGAGAGACGTCGTCGTCGCTGAGTACCTGCAAATAAAGAATGAATATGAGACTAAAGCCAAAAACGCACAGACAGAAAGCTGGAAAGCTTTCTGTGAAAGACAAGATGGGGAAAAGCTATGGGATGGCATTTACCGCGTCATAGGCCGAACAAAGAAACGGCACGAGGATCTGCCCCTGATCGTGAACGGAAAGGTACTGGACAATCTCCACTCTGCTGAATTGCTGGCGGAAACATTTTACCCGGGGGACAGAAGGGAAGAGGACAGCGAGGAACACAAGCGTGTTAGGATGATAGCAGAAAAAGTGAACGGCATGGGGCATAATGAAAAACATGACACACCGTTCACTATCGAGGAGCTAAACTCCTCTATACGCACCTTTAATCCCAAAAAAGCCCCCGGGGCTGATGGTCTCACGGCCGATATCTGCCAGCATTCGATCGACCACGATCCGGGAACTTTCCTAGCACTGGCCAACAAGTGCTTGGAACTGGGCTACTTTCCCGGGACCTGGAAGGAAGCCACAGTCGTGATCCTAAGGAAACCCGGGAAGGAAAGCTATACAGTTCCGAAATCTTACAGGCCAATTGGTCTGTTGCCGGTGCTGGGAAAAGTCTTTGAGAAAATGGTCATAAACAGGGTGAAATGGCACATTATACCGCAACTCAGTACTCGCCAGTACGGGTTCATGCCCCAGAAGAGCACGGAAGACTCTCTCTATGATCTGATTGGACACATACGTGGAAAACTGGCGGATCATAAGCTCACCGTAATGGTGTCGTTAGACATAGAGGGAGCTTTTGACAGCGCATGGTGGCCAGCTATCCGAACCAGACTGGCTGAGGAAAAATGCCCGGTAAATGTGAGGAGAGTCATGGACAGCTACCTCGATAACCGAAGGGTCAGGGTCAGGTATGCAGGTGAAGAAGTCGTAAGAGCGACGTCAAAGGGCTGTGTACAGGGTTCCATCGGAGGACCAATCCTCTGGAACACCCTACTGGACCCCCTTTTAAAGGGGCTGGCAGAGCGGGGAGACTACTGCCAAGCCTTTGCTGACGACGTGGTGCTGATATTTGATGGCGACTCAGCGATCGAGATCGAGCGGAAGGCGAATGGAGCCCTCGCCCATGTTTATCAGTGGGGTGTTAGTAACAAGTTGAAATTCGCACCGCATAAAACAAATGCGATGGTAATAACGCGGAAACTGAAATACGACACCCCGCGGCTGAGCATGGGAGGGGTCGCCATTGGCATGACGCAAGAGATCAAAATCCTGGGGCTAACTATCGACAACAAGCTTACTTTCAATAAGCATGTAGCTACTGTGTGCCAAAAAGCACTGGGTTTTTATAAACAGTTGTCGAGGGCTGCTAAGGTCAGCTGGGGACTCCACCCCGACGTCATCCGCACCATGTACACGGCAGTAGTCGAACCGGTCATACTGTACGCGGCAAGTGCGTGGGCATCTGCAGCCACCAAGATGTGTGTAAAGAAGAGGTTAAATGCGGTCCAAAGAGGATTTGCACAGAAATTGTGTAAATCCTATCGCACCGTATCCCTGAACTCGGCGCTGGTGCTGGCTGGGTTACTACCCCTCGATCTCCGAATACGAGAGGCAGCTGCCCTGTATGAGGCGAGGAGGGGGGTACCCCAGTCAGTATTAGGAGATAGGGACGTCGAGCGACGCACCGCATTTACCTCAACACCCCATCCGGCGGAGCATATGAGTCTGCAGTTCATATGCCTGGAAGACCAAGAACAACTCAGTAACTACTGCAATCAAGCAGTACAGATCTACACGGACGGCAGCAAAATTGATGGAAAGGTGGGGGCGGCATTGTCTCTTTGGAGCAATGGCGCTGAAATCAAATTCCAGAAATTGAAGCTGTCGTCCTACTGCACGGTCTACCAGGCCGAACTGCTGGCCATATGCAAAGCAACGTGGGAGATAAAAAAGAGCACACACGAGTCCTTTGGAATCTATAGCGATTCAAGATCTTCACTCGAAACGGTCGCAAACCACCGCTCCTCTCATCCACTTGCAGTCGAAATCAGACAAAACCTGCGACAATGCAAATCACAGAACAAAGATATATCCTTGTTCTGGATTAAGGCTCATGCGGGACTGGAGGGGAATGAGAGAGCCGACCAGTTGGCTAAGGATGCGGCGCTTAAACTTAAGAAGAGGCCGGACTACGACCAGTGTCCGGTTTCATTCGTCAAGCGGCAAATCCGAAAGGATTCGCTTGCCGAATGGAACCGGAGGTACAGGATGGGGGACACAGCCTCAACAACAAAACTCTTCTTCCCGGACGCTGTTGAAGCATATAAAACCATAAGAAAATTAAAACCTACAGGGGTAATTACCCAGGTAATGACCGGACATGGTGGGTTTTCAGAATACCTGAAGAGGTTCGGGTGTAAGGAAAGCCCATCATGTGTGTGTGACTCTGACCAAGACGAAACAGCGACCCACCTACTGACAGATTGCCCGGCCTATGGTCGTGAGAGGTATGAGCTCGAGCAAAAACTAGAAATTGAAATAAGACCAGGGAACTTTAATACACTCATCTGTAACAAAAAATACAGCAATGAATTTATTAAGTATTGTCTAAAAATCGCACAAAATACGATAAATAAAAATAAGTAACACCAATGCTCAAAATTGTATATAATTATATATAATCGGAAGCAAACAGTATAATACAAACTATAGATAAAATAGACACAAAGTATTATAATTAACATGCTGTATAATAAGTTAAAATAAGATAGTGTGTAAGATAAATAATTTAAGATACTCGTCATGTGATAGACTAAGACTGTTATAGAAAATAAGAAACTGTAAATGCTGAACTTGATTAAAGACGAGTCCCCAAGGTCTCGGATAATGTCCGAGGAACCTCCCTAGCTCGCAGACTCCGCTACCCTACCTACCCTACCCTACCTACCCTACCCTACCTACCCTACCCTACCTACCCTACCCTACCTACCCTACCCTACCTACCCTACCCTACCTACCCTACCCTACCTACCCTACCCTACCTACCCTACCCTACCTACCCTACCCTACCTACCCTACCCTACCTACCCTACCCTACCTACCCTACCCTACCTACCCTACCCTACCTACCCTACCCTACCTACCCTACCCTACCTACCCTACCCTACCTACCCTACCCTACCTACCCTACCCTAGCTACCCTACCCTACCTACTTTACCCTACCTACCCTACCCTACCTACCCTACCCTACCTACCCTACCCTACCTACCCTACCTACCCTACCCTACCTACCCTACCCTACCTACCCTACCCTACCCTACCCTACCTACCCTACCCTACCCTACCTACCCTACCCTGCCTACCCTACCCTACCTACCCTACCCAGCCTACCCTACCTACCCTAACCAGGGCGGCAAAGACCAGTTGGGGACTCCACCCCGAAGTCATACGAATAATATATGTGGCTACCGTGGAGCCGGTCGTCCTGTACGCCACCAGCGTATGGGCCCCGGCCGTTGGAAAGCTGGGAGTAATGAAGCAGTTGGGAGCAGTACAGCGCGGCATTGCGCAAAAACTGTGCAAGGGATACAGGACGATTGCTTTGAACTCTGCGCTGGTGCTGGCTGGGATACTCCCCCTCGACCTCCGTGTCCGCGAGGCGGCATCGTTATACGAGGCCAGGAGGGGGGTTCCTCAGCCAGCACTTGCTGACAGGAAGGTCGAGCAGCAGGTCTCAGCAGGAGGCCCCACACCCTGCAGAGCGCGCTGAGCTAAGGCTCGAAAGCCTGGTTAACCAAGAGCAACTTGATGCCCAGAACGAACTTGAGGTTCGTATCTTCACGGACGGGAGCAGGATTGGGGGCAAGGTGGGGGCCGCACTCTCCATCTGGAGGGGAGAGGCCGAAACCAAAGCCCTCAAGCTCGCTCTCCCGCATTACTCCACCGTTTACCAGGCTGAGCTTCTGGCGATACGTGTCGCATCCAGGGAGATCCTTAAACACAGTGCGCAGTCATTTGGAATCTACAGTGACTCAATGGCAGCCCTCCAAACCATACAAAACCATGACCGACACCACCCACTGGCAGTGGAGGTAAGGGCCAATATTAGGTCCATTTCTACCCAAAACAAGGCAATTACCTTGTTTTGGATTAAAGCTCATGCGGGAGTGGTTGGGAATGAGAGGGCGGACGAATTAGCCAAAAGAGCCGCTGAGGGTTCCAAACGAAAGCCTGATTACGACTTGTGCCCGGTCTCCTACGTCAAGCGATACATTCGCACGGTAACATTGGACGAGTGGAACCGTAGGTACAGCTCCGGAGAAACTGCTTCAGTGACGAAATTGTTTTTCCCGGATGCGGTGGCGGCGTACGGGATAATCAGGAAGTGCAAAATCAGCAACATAGTCACGCAAATCATGACGGGGCACGGTGGGTTCTCGGCGTACTTGAACCGTTTCAAGTGCAAATAGAGCCCATCGTGCATTTGTGACCCTGATGTTGACGAAACGGTGCTACATATATTGTTCGGGTGCCCAGTCTTTGGCAGAGAAAGACTGGAGGCCGAGCATGTACTGAACACCAAAACTGATGCCGAAAACACGTGGCAAATAATAGCGGGCAAGAAGCGAGAGATCTTCTTGGAATATTGCGTAAAAATCTGTGAAAGGGTTGTGAAAAGAAATAAAAGTGCATAAGTAAAAATGCTTACATGATATATTATGTAAAATATTTATGTCAAGCATTGAACATTAGAACAATAAAATCGAAACAAAAAATTGTAACGTAATTAATTAATAAGAAACTACTCGACCTCGCCCATAAATTATAATACATTTGTAAAACCATAGAAATAAGTTAGAATAATACACCTAAGAAGGATGAACACTGAAATAAGATGTTGTGTCTCCCTATAAAAAATAAGATAAGATACGAACTAGTTGTAAAAAAAGCGATAAGAATGTTGTAAAAATAAAAGGAAACCATGTAATGTAGTAGTACTAAGATTTAGAATAAGATACCTGTGTATAATTAATAAAAGCCTACTTGTTGTCTCTTTCCCTGTTATAATATAATAAAGATAAATTAGAAGAATAGATAGTAGTATAAGGGCGTCCTACCCTTAAGAAAGAAAGAAGAACGAATGCTAGAAAGATAAAGTATGCTGAATGAAAGTACGAGAGGAATAAATGCGAGAACTGGAATGAATGAGTTGCTTAAAATAGACTCCGATTATGTTGGAGGTAGGAGAAAAAAAAACAAAACCCTACTTACCCTACCCTACCTACCCTACCTACCCTACCTTACCTACCCTACCCTACCTACCCTACCCTACCCTACCCTACCCTACCCTACCCTACCTACCCTACCCTACCTACCCTACCCTACCTACCCTACCCTACCCTACCTATCCTACACACCAAAAACAGAGACGCAATCTGTTTTGCCGTACATTTATGTCAAAAGCTTAGTATTCAAACAAATTGTTGAGCTATGTCAAAAAGTAAGCTTTTCAAGATTTTTAGATGACTACGCAAAATAAACTTATGAACGCACGCGTAAATGTTAACCATATGTCATTATTTCTGAACGCACGCATAAATATTTGAGGAACTTCTATTTAAATCTGCTTAATACACTTTTCAACCTTTTTAATTGATTAAAAAAAATACAGACAAAAGTTTATTCACCCTTTTTAAATAGTTTACACAAAATACATTTCTGAACGCATGCATAAATGTCAATCACAGTATTTGAAAGGATGACAGGAGGAAAACAAATGTTTGACAGGTACGAAACAAAGGAGCCGGTTTTGGGGGGCCGAGTCACCCTCGTCCGTAGGAGTATACCCATTTTTTGATTCCCTACACGTGGTCCCCGGGTGGTGCAAATCAGGTGACATTAACTGGTGGTAGGCTTCGGCCGAAGGCTTGCGACCACCCACCAGGCAAAGACGTACCGCCAAGCGGCCTAGCCATGTTCCGGTACGATGCTCGGTGTAGCCAACTAGAGGAGTTGGGTCGAGATAGCTGTTCCACTGCAGGCTGACCAGCCTGACGCGCGCTGTTGGGGATGTATCGGGAGACTAGTCGCGGAGGGTAGCGGGATCCGAGGCACGGTGCACCGCTGGCCGACCGCAGGTAGTTGGGGGCCCAAGTAGTGTGCCAGCCACACACGAAAGGCTGCCCCGCCAACTGTCGAAAAATCCCGGAATGCACCATCGTGCTGGTTGGCGACCAGACGGGAGGGCCCGATGGACATGCCGGGGGGGCTCGGGCGTCCCCGCAGTCTCCAGACTAGTGCCTCAATGATGGTGTCCTTTCAGTAGGTTAGCTTTTAGTAGGTCAGTATGTCTGTAGGTTAGCAACGTGGAACCTCGTCTCACTTCTTACTACTCTTATCTATTCACTGTATTTTAAAACTATGCAAGGAAAAAGGAATACTGGAGTTAAACAGCGGCTGCCCCCCCCCCCCCCCCCACAAAGTGCACCTCACCAATATTAGAGGTCTGCACTCAAATATCACTGCAGTCCACTATCATCTGGAGGCTGAGAAACCAGCGCTCTTTTTCCTTACGGAGACGCAGATAGCGAATCCGTCAGACGTGTCGTACTTGTCTTACCCAGGGTTCACCCTGGAGCACAATTTTAGACCACGGGCGGGGGTATGTATGTACGCCCGTGACGACATTTGCCATCGGCGTCTCCGTAACTTTGAGGACTCCAGATTCACAACCCTCTGGGCTCCACAGAGTACCTCAGTGAGGCGGCTGATGCGGCATAGCAGCGGTACCCTTCAGCCAAATTGGTGTTACTGGGGGACTTTAATGCCCACCACCAGGAGTGGCTCTTCCCATACCAGTGCACCGATCATGCTGGACGGGAGATGCGTAAGCTTTCGCTAGCGCTAAACCTCACCCAGCTGGTCCAGGGGGCAACAAGGGTACCGGATGTTGATTCGCACACTGCGAATTGCTTGGACCTTCTGCTGACAACAGATCCAGACAGATACTCCGTGTCGATAGCTTCACCTTTGGGTAGTTCCGACCACTGTCTGGTGAATTCTGTATCCGTCTATTCCCCGCCCGATCCCAGCCCAAGAGGCACCCGGCGGGTTTGGCGGTACAAGTCAGCAGATTGGGATGGTATGCGATCTTTCTTCGCATGCTATCCTTGGCAGCCTACTTGCTCTTCTTCAACTGATCCATCGTCGTGTGCGGATGCCGGACGGATGCGACGGGGAATGGAGTATTACATTCCGTTCTCTGACGTATCAATGTCTAGCGAAGACAGGCCATGGTTTGGCGCCGAATGTAAGCGCGCCGACGCTATTAAACATGGGGCGTACCTGGCTTGGGTCGACGCTCGATCGCGCAGGGCAAGTGACGTGGGTCAGAAGAAGAAGGCCTTCAACAGGGCTGCCAAGTCCTGCAAGATGGTGTTGCGAAGAGCTCGGTTCGACCATATCAGCCGAATAGGGACCAAACTTGCCTCTTACCCAGCAAGTAGTAAAGCGTTTTGGTCCCTGGCTAAGTCGGTCGAGTCGAACTTCTGCCGTCCCTCACTACCACCACTGCTGAAACCCGACGGGTCGCTGGCTCACTCCGCTGAGGAGAAGGCAAATTTATTGGCCTCCCTTTTTGCGAAATCTTCACGTCTGAATCCTGGTGACGCGCGGCCCCTTCCTTCTCCTGATGGATGCGAGACGAGTATGTCGGACATTCGCATCCATCAAAAGGACGTCCGTAGGGTGCTGCGCAACCTCGACGTGAACAAGGCTAGCGGCCCTGACGGAATACCAGCTATAGTTCTAAGAACCTGTGCGCCTGAACTGTCTCCGATCTTGACACGCCTATTCCGCCTTTCGTATGAGGCTGGAAAAGTGCTGAATGCTTGGAAGCAAGCTAATGTACAGCCCGTGCCCAAGAAGGGCAGTCGAGCTGACCCGGCCAACTACAGACCCATATCTGTAACCTCCATACTCTGTAAGAGTATGGAACGTGTACTCAATATTAAGCTCCTGGCATACCTAGAAGCAAACGATATCCTTAGTGACCGCCAGTATGGCTACCGCCGAAATCGGTCTACTGGGGATCTTCTAGCTATGCCATTCACATCTGGAGTGAGGCCATCGAGAGGCACGGGGAGGCGCTTGCCGTCTCCCTCGACATCTCGAAGGCTTTTGATAGGGTCTGGCATGAAAGCCTTATTGGTAAGCTTCCTTCATTCGGTTTGCCCGGTGGTCTGTGTGATTGGATTGCAGACTTCCTGAGAGATCGGTCCATTCGAGTGGTTATCGATGGCTGCTCGTCGGACCAATTGGATATCAATGCCGGTGTCCCTCAGGGGTCGGTTCTCTCAGCAACTTTATTCTTGCTGCACATTAACGATCTGCTAAAACCCGGTACCTTTGGGTATGCTGACGACAGCACTGTTGCTGAGAGATACTTGTCCAACGCTCGTGCTACCGGGCCTCAGATTCAGTCTCTCCGGGAGGCCATGGTGGAGCGCTTGAACCTGTCCTTGCAGGCAGTCTCCTAATGGGGCGATGCCAATCTGGTCAGGTTTAATGCTGCTAAAACCCAGGCGTGTCTTTTTTCCGCTAAAAAGAGCCAATTTCACCCGGCTCCAACTTTCCGAGATGTGACGTGCCAATAACTGACCATCTTGAGCTTCTTGGCGTTACGTTGACATCGACTCTCAATTTTGGCCCATACATTGAGGCAAAGGCTCAGCTGGCTGCCAAAAAGCTGGGAATCCTTGCAAAGGTGAGAAGGTACTTCACGCCAGAACAGTTGCTCAGCTTGTATCAAGCGCAAGTTCGATCATGCATGGAGTACTGTTCTCATCTCTGGGACGGATCTGCCAAATACCAGCTTGATGCACTAGAGTCGATCGAAAAGCGGGCCACGAGGCTCATCGGCGATGAGGCACTGGTTAAGTCAAAGCTCCAGAGCCTTGAACACCGTCGCCGAGTTGCCAGCTTGTCGGTTTTTTATCGGTTACATTTTGGGGAGTGTGCGATGGAATTGCATGATCTAGTTCCGCCCAGTCCGTTTCATCATCAAACTACCAGACGTACGGCGATGCGCCATCGATACATGGTGGACATCCCACCCATACGCACTAAACGTTTTGAGAATACTTTTATCATACGTACAGCTAAGGAGTGGAATTCCCTGCCAGCGTCTGTGTTTCCCGATAGCTACAATCTAGGGGTCTTTAAGTCAAGAGTGAATAGGTTACTTCTAGGCAAGCGTGCTCCACCGTCGACCACATCATCGCTTACCATCAGGTGAGATAGTGGGGTCAAGCGCGAGCCTATAACAAATAAAAAAAAAAAAAAAAGGAACATAATTAAATGGAAAATGATTCATTTTCATAATTATGTATTCGTCAAGTTTTCATTGTTTTTAAAATGTATTCTGCTATTCAGGGCGGAGACAAATCCAACGAAACAAAAACCATGAAAATTGATCCAGCTGATCTCGAGTTAGTGTTGTAACAAACCCGTCTTTGTTTTATATATATAGATAAGCACTGGGCCTAGTGGTGATATTGCAAGTACAGGGATTCTGATAATATATTGTCCACTAGCTGTTGCTTCATCCGCGTCTGTCCCGTTAAACTAAAAAAACAAGGGTTTTGTTTTTTTTAACGCGGATACCTAATTATTATTCTAAAATATAGGTTTATCCTTATAACGTTAGATATAATCTGCCAGTTAAAGTCTCATCAAAGTCGGTCCATTCGTTTCGGAGATAAGCCGAACGAAACAAACAGATGAAATGTTACGGGTATTTTTAAATTCATTTACTAAATAATCTTTTATTTTTATATTACGAACAGAGATTCCAGTTTTATTTATTTGTTCAGTTGAATAGATTTCGATAATCACCGTCAATCATTAAGTAACTCCATTTCGCCACCTTTCAACTCGAGCCTTCTAACTTCCACGGTTGCGAATCTATATTTAACGTTTCAGCTTATTAACCCGTAGCCATAAGATATTAAACGGATAAAACCAACATAACTGGACCCCTACTGCATACTTTATGACGTAGATACGCCCTGAATAAAACATCTGCGCGAGATATCCTTGTAGTTTGGTGAGGAAGGATCAGTTGTACGGGTAATTTGATGAAATATTTTATCGAAAATTCATCTGTGTGTGGGAATCAATGGGATTCGTTTATTTTGTCATGTTTTCTTCTATATGTACCCGTTTTTTATGTGAAAGTAAAAAGTGCAGTAGTAAGAAAGCTTAAAAGCCACCTAAGAGCGATGTAGACCCGCTCATCAAGGGCACACAGCTACATTTACCAACATTATTAGGTAACATTACTGAAGTTCAACAGCAATGAAAGCACCGAACATTGCTCTAACAAAACGATAAAGTGGATTGTGGGACAAAATTAACTTTGCCGTCGGAAAACTTATAGATAGATCAAGGTCGCGGTCGGTGTTAATATATTTTTACTAGTTTTTTTTTTTTTTTATTAACTACGTTTCTTGAGTACTTGGCGGTTTTTGGATTCATTCCATTACTCGTGTTGCAATACATTGCTTCTTGCCAAATTTCATGTTTGTTGGGTAACGGCAAGTACCCTATAGGTTTTGATTCTCTTGCAAGTGTCAAATATGCAGCACACCATATCTTTTGATTGCATTGATTGAACTTGATTTTTTCACAGCTCCAAGGAATCCCAGTCTTGAGCAGACTACGTTTATTTTAAACTGTTACCTCCTCAAATGCTTGAGAAAATAGCAGCATGTAGACAGACAGGCAACGAAGTGATCCTATAAGGGATCCTCATTTTCTTACGTATTATTATACTATTTTTGGGACTGTAAGAAAATTAGTAGTTAATATCAAGAAGACAGATGTCGTCATGTGCCTACTGTTTTTATAACTTGAACCATCTTAGTTTTCAATCTAACCGAATGCAGTTCAATTTCCAACCTCCACCCTGTTTCTTGGTAACACGATAACCCTTGACAAGACTGACAGATGCCATTGTATGTCTATGATATAAGGTTATACAGTAAATTTGCCATACAACTTGTACTTCCAACTCATTAGCATTTCAAGGAGAAACTCAAAATATGAATAGGCTTAAAACATAAAAGCAAAATAAAACAAACAGCAAGCCTTTTAGACACTGAATGCCAACAAGCACTTGCGAGGACATTCCCTCAAGCTATGAGGGTATTCACGTCAAAGAAGAACTCTTTGAAGCAAAGAATACGTAACCGAGCTGTAACAGCATGGAATATGCTCCTTGAAAGTGTTGTGACAGCTTACACACAGAACTTCTTCAAGTAAGATTTAGACCTTACTAATATTGTAAACTAGCTGTGCCAACTTCAGTGGCGACCACAAAGCCTGGCGAGAACTATACGTACCTTACTGGACTTCCTGCCTACCCTTCCTACCTATCATTGTTCTTTCTAGGGCCATTCTTTCGCGGCGAATCTAAACACCGCTACTCAGAAAATGATTTCAAATGCACAACGCCATCTATCGAATATGGAGTTCAACTGTCCGAGTATCTGAATTGTTTGTGTTGTGATAATTTTACTCTGGAAAGTTTAATTTCATCTAACTTTTGATAGAGTGACCCGATTGCGATGAAACAAAAACTAAATAATATTTCAAGTTATGCGCAATTTTTATGTATAAAAGTTAACTACATTGGTTTGGTACAATTTACGTGATGCGTGCACAAATAAACAGACAAACAGACAAAAAATCCGAAAATGGGTTCTGTTGGTTATCCTTTAATATCCTGGCTATTTTTTTTGGCAATATTGTCGAAGTGAAAGTTTGGATGGATGTATATTTATTAGTCAATCATGCCAGAACGGCTGAACGGATCTCGATGAAATTTGACACAGAGATAGATTATCACACCAATATTATAAAGGCGAAAGTTTATGAGTGTGTATATTTGTTACTTCTTCACGCTCAAACGGCTGGACCGATCTGGATCTCGATGAAATTTGGCACAGAGATAGATTAAAGGCACGCATACTTTTTATTCCGGGAATATGTTCCCTTGGGATAATTTTCGATGTTCACGCGGGCTAAGCCGCTGGCAGAACCTAGTCTTTCTAATATAATACATGCGAAAGTTTGGATGGATTATTTGTTTCACAATCACGCAAGCCAGAACGGCTGAAGGGATCTGGATCAAATTTGACACAGAGATTATAGCACATAAGCTGCAAATGTAGATGCTTGTGTTTTACCAAAAATAATAAATAATTAGTAGTGGTAAAATACACCAGGAGCTATTTTATAGCTGTGTAGTTCAATCGTAGTCAAGGCTATAATATGTCTATATTTCTAGGAACTCGGTCCACTAAAGCCCACTTTTATCAATGAATGAACTGAGAGTTAATTGCTAACACGAGGTTAAATAACAAATAATTATGTCATATATAATTTGCTGAGTTAGCTAATAACTTGGAGTTAGAAAGATAAACCAGAGTGGTGCAGGTGCCTAAAGCCTCCCAAAGCCGTAGACTTATACATTTTGTCACCATATTTTGTAATCTGCCTGCACCAACCGGAGATTGTCCTAACGTAGTTCACAGTTCATATAGGCAATCATCAGTTGCTGTCACAATTTATTTTATTATACGTTGTCCCACACCCTACGTCCTAATTTCACCTGTATCGTGGGTGTATTTACAAATGTACAAACTCACACACACAAACCACCAGACCGAAACAACTATCTGTAGGCCATGCAAATATTGGTTCCGTACGGGAATCGAACACGCCACACGCAGAGCAGCAGCCAATCGCTCAACCACTGCACCAGCTGAATGGTCATATCTTTTAAAATGGTCTTTCAAGGCCCGTATGTGTTGATTTTGAACCCTAGCACGCCTTTCAAAGTTCCAGACCTCCAGGGTCTTGTGACATTAAGAGACATAATATAAAATAATAATAAGCAAGTAACCATAAAAAGCAACACAACGGTCTCACCAAAACCAGTAGCTTAACTAAGCAAAGCTGAATCTAAAGTCACCAGCAAAGAGTATCCAGCTAACCGCAGAGTCGGTAATCAAGAGCGTTTCATATTTCAGGAAACACATTTAGTGCACGCTTTTGTGCTCGGCCGCTCGCTACGTTAAGGTCGTGTTATTGTTTCACAGGGCTTTAAGCGAGATTTTTGCTAAACAGTTTTCATGTGAAAATGTAAATTAAAGTGTGTGAATGTGAAAGCTTTTAATGCGAAGGTTTTTTTCTGTTCCATGGATGTGTCAACTTTGCTTGGGTTTTGATACGTGCGCCTTTAAGATTATTAATGTAACGTAAAGTTTATTTTATTTGCATAGATTGTAGGTATATGAAATAAGGTATAAAAAAACAATTGTGATTCTTGTACAATCTTCCAGATTAGGCATGCAAACACTAATGAATTAAGTAAACGCAAGTAGGTAATAAAAAAACTAATCCCAAAATACAAAATTACGGAATACAGTTCAAAACTGACACAATTAAATAAGTTGGTATGTCGTTAAATTGCATAAAACATACTATGATTATATTAAATTAGAAATGTACATTACATCATTCAGAAAATCGTTAATCTAGTAGTAACAATTTTCAATCAAAAATGCTGTTAAACTCTTTTTAAAATTTCGTAGTGAGTTATCTTTTATTATGTCAGGTATTTTGTTATATATTGTATGTCCTATACTAATAACCTTAAAAAAAATTAAGCTGTATTGTAACTCTTAACAAGTAAAAGATTTTTTACTGGTTTCTGATTGGTCTCTTGCTAGTTTGCGATAGTGTAATAAATAGATGCATGTTACCTTTAACAAAAATTGCCATTTCTAAAATGTACATTGCCAGAAATGTAAATTTATTGTTAGACTATCATTCTTGTTTTTTTTAGGGTTCCGGTTCCGTATCCTTAAGATACGAGTTCGAAGCTGACTGCAGACAGTAGAAGCTGACGTCATGTCGCTGATACATGTCGCTGCAGTCATAATGCCGAACCCGTCTGTAGACGGCAGTAGCAGATGGTAGCACCACATTCCTATTGGTTCTGAGTGTTCCGTGATAAAAGATGTCTGACTTCACTCATTCACTACTGGTCACAATTGATACTGTGGTCGGGCGACACGTCTAGTCGGGTGACGTCTCTGTAGCTACGGAAGGTATTTCATAGAAATACATAGATACAGTCGGCTGCGAACTCGTACCTTTCTAGGATCACTTCGTTGTCTGTCTGTTTGTCAAGACAACGAAGACCCTTTTTCTCAGAAATTCGTGGAGGTATCAAGTTGAAATTAATATCAAATACTGAAGTCTGCAATCCCTTGCAATAATTACTACTTGCAACTGTAAAAAATTAAACTTATAAGTCAAAGCAATCTAAAAATTTATAAAATAAAAAATCTACTATTTATTGTTATTTTTATGGTATGCGTCGTGGCTGGCGCAAATAAACAATTTTTCTTTCTTTTTTCAATGGGGGTAGGCAGAAACTACAGAACCCTACCTGCTACGATCCTACATACTTCTTCTTCACATACATTCATACATCTAGTCATATACACACGTCATTATGAGTACTGCACACCTGGCCTTTAAAACAACCCTCAGCACTTGACACCTGTAAATTGGCCGTCAGCCCAAACTAGCAAATAGGTTCGCTTACGTTCAAAATACGTACGTACTATTACTAACACTACTCAATCCCACACATTTTGTGTAGAAAGCTATTAGTAATGTCTTGGGCGTTTGGAAACTTGATCCGTAAGGGCGGTTACGCACTACATCCGATCCGTGTCCGTGAAATTTCGGTTCCAAAGTAGCCGTAGTTCTTCTTGTAGGGACGCTTACGCACTATATCCGAACTCTATATGTCATAATCTATCATAATTCAAAACATTATGAACTCGGAACTCAAATCACGGACGCAGACGCGTAAGGCGTAACCGCCCTAATGGTTCCTTTTGACGAACCGAACCCTAAAAAAGGTGCAGTAAAATTTTACTTTATCATAATACGACCAAAGGCCATTAATTAAAGAAATTAATATTACAGGAATTGTTCATAATATTGTCTAAGAAGACGGCTAAGATGAAAATGGATTCTGAGATGACAGCAAATAGAGATGTACTGAAGAAAACGACGTTCTGTACTGACTGCAAATAAATGGAGAAAGGCCCTTGTTTGATGATGGTTTCTTTCTGCGTAAGTCAGATTTGGTCTATATGGACATAGGCCGGTTACCAGATACAGTTATCGGTTTACCACCAGTGCAAGATTCAGTTATATTGAGGCAAGCCCGTTAGTTTACGGTCTTGCCTCAATGCACTTACATTCTCGTTAATATTTGAGCAAGAAACATTGCTGTTGTAACGCGCTTGACTGGCGTCACCACATCACTTGTTGGGAACTCTGAATTGGTAATGCGTTTTAAAGCTCTAAGGACTGTCGCCCACAGTATTTTTTTTGCATCGAAGCGGTCCCGCGTTTTGTGACCGTACGCCGGCATCGCTATTTTGGGCTGTTGGCCGCATTTGCAACGCGAGACTGTTTCGATCCAGCATCGCGTCTGTATCCATGTATCAATAGAAACGCGCGATTGTATCGATTAAGCATCGCTTATGTATCGAAGCAAAGCCGCGACTATATTAATTCAGTAGGATATTCTAAATTCTTTCATGCACTTTATTAGTTTTTGAAACGTTTTTAGGTGATGGCTATCTTTCTTTATTATATGGGTGCGCCCAATATTTACGTTGCTCACGTTTATGCCGTGGCTGCTTCCGTTAAAGCACAAAGACACGACAGCTAGATCACATCTGCATTGCTGCAAAAAGTTACCGTGGGCGACCGCCCTTACACTGTCCGAGGTAAATAAAAACTTTTTTTACGTTGAGGTAAACTTTTTCATGGATGTTGTTAGTTTAATGGCTATGTAACTGAAGTATTTATCAAGAAAACTGATCAAATCCAGTTTTACTACGATTGAATCATTTGAATGTTTGGTTATCAAATTTTTGTTCTTGTCCCATGGACCATGTCACTTTAAGTTGGCACAACATATTATTGTGTTCTTCATCTGTTTCATCCTATAATAATAATTAATACATACAAAAAAGTATTAAAGAACTATAAGGGTTTAAAATTTTACATCCATAGCTTATTTACATGTTAGTCAAAGGAAATGTGCCCAAAATACAGAAAGTATTGTCACGATTGACTCTAATTGCATACTGCTTAAAAGTATTGCCCGATATCTATATCCTAGTAGTCCAGGGTGAATAGGTTACTTCTAGGCAAGCGTGCTTCACCGTCGCCCATATCATCACTTACCATCAGGAGAGATAGTTCAAGCGCGAGCTTAACAATAATAAAAAAAGATTTTCTATGGAAATATGGGTTTCATACCATTCACATTTTAGCGTAAACTTAACTGCGAAAATGTTAAAAAAAAAAAAAGTAACGTTGCCCCACACTAGGAATTTCTTCCTGTATCGTGGATGCGTTTACAAATATTTAAACTCACATACACAACACCCAGAGCCGGAACAACTATCTGTAGGTCATACAAATATTTGTTCCGCGCGGGAATCGAACCCGCGACACGCAGCGCAGCAGTCAATCGCTCAACCACTGCGCCAACCGTGCGCCTAAGTATCTGTTTCATGATGATGCTAGCTACACAAGGTAGGTAAACAGCCTATCCCCAAAACAGATCCTTATAATATTCCCGAACAAACACGCTTAAGCCCACTTGACTACACACATACGAGTACACATATATGGTACAACACAAATCGCGAGGTGGCAAACAGAAAGGTTGGAGGCAATGTGAAAGCTTTCCCCTTCAAAGTCTTCTGTAAACATTGGCGGGTCGACTTTACATGTGACATACGGGTGGGTTAGATATCGAACTGCATTTTGGAGACCAGTTCCTATTTATCAGCTAAGACATCTGCTCTACTCAGTTGCCATTACAAACGAAAAGACCCACAATTGACGTTAACCAATAACAAGTATTAACAGTCACTCTGATGAGTCGAGGTGAAGTCGAGCAGACGCAGTGATCGAAGTCAATTTGAAAGACCTCCGCTTGCTCCATGCTCAAGTTGGAGTTGGTTATGAGAAGCACAGGATTGGTCGATGTTCATACATAATTATTTCCAGCAAACGACTTCTATCAACTGGCATGATGAATAATGGCTTTATTATCTGTTGGATAGGTAGTGTGTTAATACTGTGACGGGGGTTGCTCAAAATGATAGGCAAATAAAATAGGAAAACCGTTAGAATCAATAATGATATTTTTCTGTTTCGCCCCTGATGACTTTTACAGGAATGGAATAAAATTCGGCACAAAAATGTCTACGAATATTTGAATTGCGTTCTAAATCTGAACTTACAGAACCCATGGTTTCTCTTGCCAGTGTCATGGAAAGGGTATGTAACCTCGTTACAGCACTTACTCCCACATTTCATGATCATAGGAATGATCTATTCGAATTCAGAATCCAGGAAGTCGAAATAGAAATGAACCAAAAATATACTTCCAAACCCGGAGCTATTACCAAAAAATACAATTGATGAATCAGTTTCCAAATACAATCATATTATCAGTAGTCATTAGTTTAAAAGCAAAAAAGAACAGTACAAAAGAAAAAATCCTTAGAAAAAAAAGCAAAATTTTTCAGAAAAAGTGCTTAATTAAAAAGAATCACGTTCGCTACTTTTAGCACCTTTGTATCACATAAGGCGCTGCTCCAAGATCGTTTTCTTGAAAACTTTTTAGTTACTCAGAGATTGCATTTTCACTCCTAGCAAAGCCGGGGATTTTTATGTCTCCTTCCTTGTGAATATGGAATAGTCTCGCACGCACAATGTAACTTATTCATACTTAATTCTCCTTTTATTGTCGTGTGGGGTTAAAATATTTCTTTAGCGCATTTAATGTTTGTTGGAATAAGACTGCGGTTTGGATTTGCGGTTTTATTTTGTTGCTTGGTGTATTATTGTGAACTACTCTGTTCCTGTGGCTTATCTCAACTGATATAAACTTTTCTATAACATTAAGCAATAGTGCAGTTCTCCATCAGCGAAAGATACTTCGTAATCGGATCAGGGCTTCGAGATATACAAACAATTCTAACAGATTTTACAATAGGCTCTCATGTTAAAATGGGATAAAAAAATATATAAAACAATGTATTTTTTTCATTTTATTCTTTATAGAAAAAAAAAATGTTTATGATCAAAAATATAATTGTTCATAAAAAATGATAATTTATTTAGAAAAGATATGGAAGAAGATATGAATAGCCTTTAAAACATTTGTTCTTGTAAGGCTCGGCGCAAATAGGCCACCGACCACTGCCACCGGTGGCCAGCGACAGTGACTTAACACACTTTTCCATATATTTTGTATAGACCCACAGCACACGTGTTAACGGTGGCGGCCACTCGTTACAGCAGTGTCCGCGACTCGACACTTGTGGTCGTTGCAGTGAGGCGTTAGGTGTCCTACGCATCGCACGCGTCACATTGGATTACGACGACGATGCCTCAATGGATATCGATACTTTCATATCGGAAATGCATTTATGTCCCGCTATTTGGGATTCACATTTGATGTTTACAGCAATAGAAACGTGGTGGCTTCCAAACACCGGTGGCTGTCGTGCACTTCTGCCACTGTTACAAATGTGGTGGTAGCGCGCGACAGCCACCGGTGACTGTGGTCCGTGGCCCGTTTGCGCCGAGCTTAAAACTACAATATTCTCAATATATTTTATGGTTCATCTGCCCTCTGCCACCTGGACGTAAACTGCCACCGACTGCCTCATTGGTCTAGTGACCTGGGTTCGACTCCCAGGTACGGTAAAATGTTTTTAGATTTGAATTTTAGCAGCCCGAACTCTGGATGTGTGAACTTAAAAATGGTTGAAAAAACGAGGGAGTACTAGATTATCTCTGCCTAACCCTTTGGGGATTACAAGGCATGATGTTATTTTATGTATCAATCGGATGCACACACAGGTAGGCCGCAAACAGAATATGGCAAAATGGTGTTTTATGATACCCGATGAGAGTGCGGTGCTCTTTGAACGACACATAGGAGTGCCCGGAGTGCCCATAAACATGCGCTTTCGAGAACTTAATGAATACCACAGATGCCACCTAGTCTTTGGTCAACTGGACCCACTCAAAATGGACCCGCGAGATTACTCAACCCAATCACATTTTGAATAGGTGGACTGGACCCACTGTCCAATTTCATTATTTGTACGGTCACGGAGCAAAGTCGAATCTTTATATATGAAGAGTTAAACCATTGACACGAAAAGAAGAAGTTTGCCATAATACCAGCCTGTAACCGTCCCACTGCAGAGCAAAATACTTTTCTAATACGGAGAAGACACGAGTATTGATCACCAATAAGTCCAGGTTTCCTAATGATGTTTTCTTTCAGAGTTGTTGGCTATAAGTCCAAGATAAAAATTAACATAGTTTAAAAAAAATAATTAACAGTTACCACTTAAAAAATACTTACTTTAATCAGAAACTACGATCGTGTACAAAAAGGGAAGGTGTCGAAAAATTCGTCCACGACATTGTCAACGGCAATTGTGCCTAGAATGCTGGTAGCATGACCTCGTTGGATATAAAAGCTGATTCCCTGGCCGAAGAAAAGCCTTCAGGTCACATGAAGAGTCGATATTTCTTATCTTATGCTGATATTTCTTTATAATAACTAAACACTTCTAACACACAGTTTTACCGTTATTTATTTTTATAACAATTACTTCCTGTACTTACAGTTTGCACCAAAGCGTACAGCCAGCCAACACTACACATATAATAACACTTCTAAACTAAAAAACTTGATACAAACATTCAACATAGTTTTGTCGGCGAGCATAAATATGTCGAAGCCAGGTTCCTGAGCAATTAGGACGTTCAGCAAATTGAGCACCTGGGCTGTAGGAGCATGACGAGCAGTCAGCATACGCGAGGGCGGAGTCGCGAACAGGCACCGTGGGGCACAGGCTCGCGAAACTCACTTCCGATCCGGAGCGAATAGTAAACAGCGAGCTAGCGTGGACGAGTTTTCGATCAATAGTGCACACTTACGTCGTAATTCCAGCGTGTTGATGCCCACCATTCCCGCGACAAACAGAGACATATATAAATAGGGATAGTACCCATACATTTTTTTGTACAGGTAACAAGCAAACTTGCGTTGAACCCGTTCAATCATGAGCTTATATTTTTGCTCGTGCGGATCCCATACCAGCGAATTATACTCAAGCGATTGGAATGCCTTGGCACAGATATTGTTAATATGCCGATTAAAAGTCAAAGTTGCATCTAAAGGCAGTCCTAAGTCTTTGATTTCTGTGATGCGTTTCAGAGGGACACCCGATATGTCGTAGTCATTCAGAATGGGCGCCCGCGATCGAAAAGGTAATAGTTTTGTACTTAGAGATGTTAAATTCGAAATGATTGTCTTCGGTCCATTTTACCACTATATCGATATCCCTCTGCATTGCCTCACTGTTTTGTACGCTATTGATATCCAAGAATAGCTTCAAATCATCAGCAAACATAAGGCAAAGTGCCGTCCTAATAACCTTCGGCAGGTCGTTGACCATGATAATAAATTGTGATGGTCCGAGTGTACTACCTTGATTCACACCAGAAAAAGTTTCATACGTTCTAGATTTATACCCGAAGAGTTGGACATATTAAAGACGGTTAGTGAAATAGCTCGAGAAAAGTTGAAGCAGCTTGGCGGTAAATCCTTGGACCCGGTCGAAGGCCTTTTTGAAATCAAAATAGGCCACGTCGACCCGTTTATTTTTTTCCATCTCAGTGACAGCATAATCCACAAAATTAATGTGGTTTGTTGTGGTGGATTTGCCGGTTCTAAAACCATGTTGACACTCGGCTAGTTGGGTTTTGACCTGCCTGGTGATATGCCGGTTCAATATCGATTCAAAGTCCATGCCGAAGGCCGACAGAACCGCAATAGGCCGGTAATTGTCGACTTTTGACCAGACTCCACCCTTGGGCACAGGAGTAACTCTTGAAATTTTCCATTTGGCAGGATAAGTAGAATTTTTTAGGGCTAAATTAAAAAAAAAGCCGCTGTGCTCCGCGCGGAGCATAGCGGCTCTGCTGCCTCCTGCACAGCATTCGCTGCAGATAGAACGGGATCATGCGGCAGAAACACAGAACTAAAATATTGCGCAAATGCATTTGCTGCGTCTACCCCTGTCACAATCTGTCCCCCAAATTCAAACTCAGTGCATGTTTGCCTGGAATCCTGCTGACCCTTAACAAATTCCAAAAGGTTTGAGGATCCCTCTTTATATCCATCTCCGTCCGTCGGATGTACTTGGTATATGTCTGATCAATAAGCTCTGTAGCTCGCTGTCTTAAATAATGTGTACTTAAATAATTCTTTATCTACTTCGGTTTCGTTATATTCGAATTACAAAATTGACAGCGGTATCATTGTGATACCCATAACGACATCGGGTTGCATTATACGAATCGTCATAAATTCTAAAACACAAGCAAAGACATTCTGAACATACAGCCTACCTATAATATTACTTCGAAATCGAGACAATGTAAATGATGTTTTTAAAAATGGAACAAGTTTAGAACAAAAGTATCGTATACTATTTGGCGGTTGCGGATACAAGTTCTTTGCCTTATACCTAATAAAGACTAAATAAAGAAATAAAAATAAAAGTGGACGCGGGAAAAATTTTCTGAGTCAAATTTTATTAAAAATGTCTTCAACATCAAGTGATATTGAAAATACTCCACCAAATAAAACAAATAGAGCAGTTGCGGCTACAAATAATTTACTACCAGAAAAATCAAGACTAAAAATCAATATGAAAATTAAACCATACTCGCTTTGGACGCGCTACTTTATGTTAAGGAACATGCTCAACATTAAACACCAAATTGACCTTTCAAAGTATTTCAAAGTATTATCATTATTGAAAAGAAAATCTGAAGGATTTAAAGCGAAAAAATCTCAAACATTCACACCAGACCAAATAAGAATGTTTCTGAATGAAGCACCTACTAAATATCTGTTCATGAAAGTAAGAAAGTAGTTTGCAAAAAAATCGTTGGTAAGTCTATGTTTTAATTTGCAGGTTGCATTCATTATTAGATTGATGGGAGCCTGTCGTTGTGCTGAGCTATATCAGCTGGAATTTCAAAATGTGAAACAGTTGGAATCAACTCTTGTCGTTACTATTCCTAATACGAAAACAAAAATTACGCGAACTTTTACTATTACAGCAAAATATGCCGAAATTTGTATGGAATAGGTATATAAAACTTCGACCTAAACATTGCGAAAGTCGCAATTTTTTTTTTAACTAAGTGAGTGGAAAATGCACACGATAACGGGTTGGCATTAATAAATTTGGCTGTTTGGGTAAAGAAATTGCAATGTATTTAGATCTTCCAAATCCCCATTTATACACGGGCAATTGTTTCCGCTGAAGCTCTGCCACTATCTTAGTAGATGCTGGAGGTGATATTACCAGTTTGGAACGCCATGGAGGGTGGAAGTCCACGGCTGTAGCTGAGGGATATATTAATGAACCTATCCAAAATAAAGTAAAGGAGTCAAATACAATATTTAATTCTATAGAAAATACATTAAATGAAGTTAAAATTAATGTACCGCAATGCACGTCTTCAGGCCCATCTACAAGTTCAACCTGTAGCTTAGAGGGTTATTCGAGTAATGGAGGAGAATACTATGCAATTATCTACCAATAATCAATACATATAATAAATCTGTAGAAAATTCGTTTTTATACATCGAAAATATTTTCAATAAAAAACTTATTTATAAAAAAATTCTACCGACTTCCAAATAAGAAAACTACAAAGTGAAAAATAATTTTATTTTCACTTTCACCGCGTTTTAAATACATACTTTTAGTTATCTTTGATTGTTTTAATATTCACAACTTAATTTCACCGCTGATTTGTAAAATCTTAGAATATTTTATATTCTGACATTTTCGCCTGAATTGACATCTGTCTTTCATATATAAAAAAGTACTCTGTGCATCTGTCTGTCCAATTTATTTTTCTTAAGCCATAGACATAACATACCATGGACTTGACATTCTATAAGCGGGTTCTACTTTATAATTTTCATAATAAGGGCAGCGGCAGACTGCCCTCTTTGTAAACCGTTTTATATCCATTCTGATTACTTATAATTTAGATAAGAATTTGAAATTGAGAAGATATGACAGAACGAAAAAAAACGGGCGTCACACGGGCGGTTTTTTAGTTAGATTCGGTCTGTGAACGCCGAAAGTCTGGTTGACTACTCAGTACTACCAAGTGTGCTATCTTAACTGAAAAACTCTTTAAACTGTAATATATATTCAGCCTGAGAATGTTTATCAAATCTTCAAAGTGCAATAAATATAATTTATCGAGTGTGGTACTTATATTTTATGTGTGCATTTTTACTGATTAAAAATCCTCATCAGTCATCGCTTTGTATTAAAGGACTCGTTGATCAGCGTATAAAGACACAGCCCGGACTCCACACCCCTTACTGCCTACCCGCCCGTTTGCCTGACTATTAGTTCAGCTGCCTACTTATCTGAATATCTACCCGTGTGCCTGCTTGTCCGTCGTGGTTCCTGCTCACCAGCCTACCTCGAACTTGCCACGTCTTATGGGGTTCCAGTCCTTCCTGCTGCCTGCTGTGCCGTCTACTTCAAGAAACCCACGTCGTCGAGTGAAGCCGGCCCTTAGTTTTTCTTATACCCTATATCCTTTTTCACAGCTTAATTTTAATAACCCTTATTTTATCTTATTTTTTTATTAACGTGGCTTACGCTTAGCTGTTCTGAGCTAAACGTAACGCTACAAGATGTGGTGTTGAAAAAGAATGTTGCACATACCATGGACAACCAATGTATCTAAGTCCATTCTCGAACAGCTAAACATAAAATACAGAGTCGGTACGATAACACGATATGCTAGCAGTGATTTCTGAGTTACTTTGGCTATACCCCTTGAGACAGCCAGACAACCTCGAAAAACTGTTTGTGGTGGAAAAGGTGGTGAAAGAACAAGCGGACGTTCATCTACTCGGTGGTCAGACCAGGTAAGGACGATTACAGGACTCACAGTGACCACTGCTCTGAGAAGAGCTGAAGACAGAGTGGCTTTGAACCAGCTCGTCAGTGAGTCAAAGCGTTCCAAGACGGGAACAACCTTCAGAAATAAAGAAAACAAATAAGAAGAGAATAATCTATATAACGTACGGTAGGACGCCGTCAGGCTAGGTGGAGCGACGATCTTCGCAGGATGGCTGGTAGCAGCTGGATGATAGTTGCCGAAAATCGAACCAAATGGCGTAGAATTGGAGAGGCCTATAGCCTATAGCCCAGCAGTGGACTGTTATAGGCTGATGATGATGATGGATCTATATAGACGTTCTAATGTTAATCTCTGTATTTTCAATATGGTGTAAGTCAAAATATTTATCCAATTAATCAAGAACTTTGCATCAGATAATTTTATCAAACTGAAATAATTATATTACTCTGTGCCAAACAAAGCTAAAATCAAAGTGAATTATTGTGGTCCTAACTGAGTTACTCTTTTATCTAAATAAAATATCGTATAGCTAAATTGATTACATTCAATCCCTATATTTTATTTAGTCTTCATTAAGTCTAAATCTAATTTTCAGCTCAGTAAATATTCATTGAGGTAGACAATATATAAAAAGGACCAGAGTCTTAAGTTCAAAGCTCAATTTGCATATTGATTAGGACAGGTAAAAAAACGTTGAATTTAGCTGCTTTTTAACCGACTGTCCAAAAAGAAGGAAGTTCTATGTTCGACTGTTTTTATTATGTATGTTTACTAATTTCTTCGTCAATTGTAGATCAATTTTGAACATTTTTTTTGTTTTTGGAAGGATACTTGCGCGAGGTGGACCCATATAAATTTGGAGAAGATCTGATGAAGAACTTTGAATACATACAAAATAACTCTTCAATGAATGTGCAATCATATTTGTTTATTGTACATTACCATAGTATCTACTAGCCTACTAGGTATCACAACAAAAAAAGTGAAAATTAAAAACTTTTTACAAAAATTGAAAACCAACTTCATAATAAAAAAACATTTTATTAGAAAGTCGATTATATTTTTTTGTTAAAAGTTTTTGTTACATAATAGAACGCTTGTAATTTCCGAATGATTGGCCAGAGATGTACTGGTGTACTACTAATACAACGTGTAACAGGCAAATCGCATAACTTGAAAAGAAGTCGTTGTACTCATGCATATGAACAAGTTACTACGGGAACAACACAGAAAACGCGAAAAAAAGTGGCGCCAGCGGCTTCGCTCGCGTGAAAAGTATTTTATTATCCCGAGGAAACAATTTACCGGGATAAGAAGTAGCTCTTGTGCTGTTCCAGACTATAATCTATCTCTGTGCGAAATTTCATCCAAATCTGTTAAACCGTTCTGGTGTGATTGAGTAACAAATATACATCCATCCAAACTTTAGCATTTATATTAGTAAGTATAAATGTATGAACTGATTTGTTTTCGCAATTTCATGGTTGGTCCCACAGCAAAAGATTCGTTATAATTAAGTCCCATGTAAGTGCTGCTGCGCTGCATGTCGAGGTTTTGATTACCGCATGGATCAAATATTTATGTGTTTAACATAGTTCATCGGGGTCTGGCTATTTCTATATGTTTATTTGAATGTTTGTTAACTCACCCACCATACAGGAGTCATTTCTAGTTTGGGGAAAAGTTTAAAAAAAAAACAAATGAGCAAACAATCAACTGAAGAAGCCAAGCTCTACCTATCAAGAACCTTATTATATTTATGGTGATTTTCCCAAAGCTTACTGTAAAATTAGCCGATAGAAATAATGATTTGACTCTGACTTCAGCATGTTACATACTCGTGCAACATTTATTACATACAGGTAATAAATTCTTCGTGCGGTAACTTGGCGAATAATACCCAAGTGGCAGGATTAGAAGGGGATTCTTTTCCGCCATGATTTATGGCATCTTTATCAGCACGGCGTCAATTCAAATTTGGCGAGGCGTCAGACGGAGCGTGTGTACCTGCTCGTGGAATATACGGACAGGGATTTCGTATGGGGACGCTTTTATTGTGAGAAGAAAAAGAAAAATTTAAAAAAAATGTTGTCTTGTAAAAATTTTAAAAATGAAAAAGAACCTGCACAAAGTTGTCGTCAGCTAATCAAAATTTGTATGGACGATGAAAAAAATGTTTCATTGTCGTTTACATGAGCAGAAGCAGTTTTTGTAGTAATACTAGCTACCCACCTTGGCTTCGCATGGATGCATGTGTCTTTAAATAAAAAAAACAATATGCAGAGGTAATCCACTTTTCTGCTATTCAATGCTAAATTAGATAAGCTTATTTAACACCGCCGAATTATTTGGTTGCGCGAGTGGCAAATTTTCCTTAATTAAAAAAATCAAGATGAGTAAAATATTTATTTAGATAATTGTGAATCAACCTTAATAGATAGACATATTATGCTATCACAGACATATTTTTTGAACTTCTTGTAGGGAATTTTTCTACTAAATTGTTTTCTTATATCTCGAAGGGAATAGGCAGCGTTTTCGATTAAAGCTCCCAGGCGGCTTAACTTTTCCGTCATTTTTACACTTAAAACTTCCTCATGAATCACTCTGTTTATTGGTGAAAACCACATGAAAATCCGTTCAGTAGTTTTTGAGTATAAGGTGAAAAGACAGACAAACAGACGCGGCCGGGGCTTTATTTTATAATATGTAGTGATGATCACACCTTTCCGTTTCACCCAATATTTCAAAATTAACATTTTTCAACTGTAATACCAGCCTGTAACTGTCTTACTGCACGGCAAAGAACTCTTATCACGCAGAGAAGGCACGAGCATTGATCAACACGCTTGCTCAAGACGGATTAGAGATTTAAAACTTATATTAACTATAACTCCAGGTTCCCTTACGATGTTTACCTTCACCGTTGTCAGTGATGTCCAAGGTATAGAAAGTAAATATGAATTTGAAATAGTCACATGGCACTTGACCAGATTCGAACTCACGATCTCAAGCAAGAGAGGCGAGGTCTTAGCCACTAGGCCACTACGACACTTTAATTCTAAAATTCCTTCATTTAATTTTATTTATTAACTACTACTACCTCTACTTACTATCTTCGCACTGGACCGCCTTCCTGCTGCTGCTTCATTGATGTACTTGCTGTACATCAATGGAGCACAAATTATTTCAGAAACTACTACTTTCTAACATAAGATTGCGCGGTGGAGTGGTGGACATCAAATGGACAGCTGCGACGGTGGATCATGCACACTCGCTTACGCTGCAACAGGCTACCAATACAAACATGGCCAACCATAATACTAGTATTCATTCATGTATTTATTCAAATTTATTTTTTCATTATTTTATTCATTTATTAATTCCCACATACAAATATTATTACATAATTATCACACACATTCTTTAAGGGAAATTTTACGCTATGAGTTTTACAGAATAAAATTAAGTAGGTAAGGACCGGATACCGGTTACAAGTATTGCACTATTGCCTGAAGCATTAATCCAGTTACATTCTAACAACGAAAGCACAATAGCGATTGGAAAGAATCAAACCTATATAGAAATGTAGCGCTATCGAAATGTCAAGCGCTATCCAAATGTCAAGTGATCAAAACCTTACATTTTGGCATTTCGACCATAGTCATCGCAGACAGAATGACTCTTTGTCTAGGGCCTCTGGAAATCGTGGACCACATTGTGAATATTTAAATCAAACTGAAACTCAAATCATTTATTTCAATGAAACCATTTTTTAGTAGTTTATGCGACGGTCATATAATAGGGGTAACTAAAACACGAGTGTAGGTTTATCACTCGAGGCGAAGCCGAGTGTCTTAATAGTATCACACAAGTGTTTTTATTCCTAATTATATGCCGTTGCATACACTATTTTAACTTCACTCATACAGTTGAAATAAACAAAAGTGGAAATGGAAAAAATACGTGGTTAGACAGTAAATTTAGAATCTCATTGCGCAGCGCGCGCATCAATAGATAATGACACTATTTTTAGCCTTTTTTGCATTTTTCATGGCATAAAGTCATGATAGCATTTATTATATAATTGTCTCGACTTTGCTGGTAATAGATTATGAGTAATTTCCGTCGCATCTAAAATATCGGGCGGAGTCAAATTTTCTTCACATTCACTAATATCAGACAATTTAAAGCAAGAATTAAAAAACTCATGAAATTCAGTACAACAAAACGTATGAATAGCGCCAGAACCCAGCACATCACCGCATTACCCGCGCATGCGCTAAAGCGGGCATTGCCACAGGCAAGTAAAAATTGGAATCAAAACTTTTTATAATAAGTACTATAAAATAACGCGCCCCGCATAAGCTTTCCATTACAAAAAAGTAATTGATGGAAACTCCTTGGTGATATTAACTTGTTGGATTTGCCCTGTATCGTGCTCGAAAAAAAAAATGTTTAATAGCACTATTTTGTCAGAGAAAAAGTGTCATAATAAGATTCTATTTTTAAATTTCGGTATTGTGTTTATAAAGTATATCAATATAAACCCGTTTTCAAATTTATAATTCGAATATAACAATAAGAGGGTAGATAAAATTCTTTTTAATTGGCATGCAAAAGATGCAGTTACTCGTAGTTGCACATTCGCAAGCGTAACTGTTCAGATATCTATAGAGAAGAATGCGCAAGAAACTCACTGACACTATTTTCAAACAGTAAATTATTGCAATGTATTTGGTTAAATCATTCTCTTCGGAAATTATATAAATGAGAACGATGTAATATAAATAGTAAAAATTAAACAAGCTTCTAATGGACTGTAAAGTACGAAATGTCATAATTATTGTTTATTGATAAGCTATATGATGTTTCGTACCGAAAGGTAAAAATTGTTATATCAATTGTCAATACAAATCTAATGAATCCAAATACGATGGTGATATCTTGTCTGGTTGAGGCTGGTTGAAGAGTTGCTATGGCCATTTTTTGGCCTCAGTATCATGATTTTAAATGTGTCCAAAGTTAAATAAGTATGCCAAGTTTCAGTTCAATCGGATGCCAGGAAGTAGGCCCGTTTTTGGAATACTTTTACTATGCGTAAACCTAAGGAGTGGCATTCCCTACCGGAATCAGTATTTCCTGATAGCTGCAACCTTGGGTCTTTAAGTCTAGACCGAATAGAATACTTCTACGCAAGCGTGCGTCAGCGTCGGCCACATCATTGCTTATTATCAAGTGAGTTATTGGTCAAGCACAAGCCTATCACATCACTATCACTACATAGTATAACATAAAGACCCCCGCCGCGTCTGTACGCGATATATTCAAAAACTTCTGAACGGATTTGCATGCATTTTAACCAATAGAAAGAGTGAGAAACGAGGAAGGTTATTGTATATAATTTATCACGGGCGAAGCCAGAGTGGGTCGCTAGGCAATAATAAAAAGTTCTACAAAAATCGATTAATAGTTGACAAACACACAAACGAAAGAAAGGTAATATAAAATTTGTAAAAAGACATGCACGTTATAAGCGTCGTCATGCAGAATACAAGTTCGTATATTTGAGATAGTCTTCTCACGTGCTACGTTCCCTACTCAATATATCTCAGCAGTGATTGCGACGCACGTCCATACTAATGTATGGAGTTCAGTATCTAGTGATACTTCATAGTGTCTGTTGAAAGATAGTGTGGATATTATATCATTATTTATACGTTTTTGAAGTGAAAACTTCTTTAGCCGCGATGAGATTTTTGGTGTCAGCGACATACTAATGTGATAGTATCCTCGACTTGCTAATGTGACAGCGTCTTCGACATGTTAATGTGACATCTTCATCGACTTGCTAATGTCACAGCTTCATCGACTTGCTAATGTGACAGCGACATAACCATGCTAAGTGACAGCGTCATCGACGTGCTTATGTGATAGTGTCATTTACATGCTAAGTGACGGCGTCATTGACATGCTAATGTGACAGCGTCATCGACATGCTAATGTGACAACGTCATCGACTTGCCAATGTGACAGCTTCATTTACATATTAACGTGACAGCGTCATCAACATGCTAAAATGATAGAGTCATCGACATGTTAATGTGATAGTATCATCGACATGCTAATGTGAAAGAGTCATCAACATGCTAATGTGACAGCGTCATCCACATTCTAAGATGTTATGAGCGTCATCGTCATGCTAATTTGACGCCTTATGAGGCTCTGAGGTTAGGAAGTTGGGTCAGGGCCTTGATTCAGAAAGCAGTACTTCTGGACACTGCTCGTATTGTTAGGAGGTTTCTCTCTGTGGACCCCTGACCGCCGATATGGTCTATAGATTAGACATACATATTTTTATGTCAAAACAATAAAAATATATACAAGACGAAAACGATGATGCACCACACCTTTCAGCCAGAAATCTTCCTGCAGGAAGATGCCTAGTATCTGAGTTAGAACCCGCACCACAAACGACTTGAAATTAACGCTATGACGTGGCTCCAACTTTTTGCCCTTTGAGCCATTGGTCTTGTTGCAGATGTATTGTATGACGTCATCGATCTTTATGGAGAATTGAAGACGAAAAAAATTACAGCTACGTCGTAGGAGTTGCAGGACGCAGCACGATATTTGGTCCCGCCAGTGTAGTACCGCATCGACTTCGGCAAGTGGGCTTCTTTCGCTTCGACTCCACGCTCTCGAAGCCTTCCTTGTCTGCCTGCTTTTTTTAGTGGCTGGAGGCACCATACTGTGAGCCGGTGCACTGTGATTCTTTGCATGCCACGCTCGGTTGTTTTTGCAGTTTTGGCAAAAACAACGAGGTTGTGCAGCGGGGATCCTGCCGTTTTGCCGAAAAGATTTTGCCAAATTTTCATTACCCAAACAAATTTTAGCAACCTTTTTTTATACCAATGTAATATTTGGAATAATTTTAGTACGCACATTTTCATTTGGTCAAATGTTTACTTGGCAGATTGTTACCAAGGATAATGTCATTAAGGTTTTTGGTCTTTAATCAAATGATTTATTACAGCGAACAATATTTAGACAATAAACGTTTAGTCAAATGAATTGTTATGACAAAAAATATAAAGGCAAAAATAAGATTTTTTTGGGAATTGTATAATTAAAAATGCAATTTTATTTTAATATAGGTAATCATTTATTAACGCGAGTACAAAATAGCAAAAGTTAGGTTATTTATGGAACTAGTTACATTAGGTTATTAATTTAAAAAAAATGGTTAGGTTAGGTTAGGTTAAAACTGTGACCACCTACGCACGAGCCGAGCGAGCGTAGCGAGCGGTGCCGCGGCAGCGGCCGGCGAGTGCCAGAAACGACTAGATTATATAGAAAAAATTTTTTGCGTAAAATATGTTATACCAACTGAAATATTTGACTAGATAAAAAATGGTAAAAGTACTAGTTGGTGAACAAGTTATTGTTCAAACGTTCACTTGCCAAACATAGGTTTTTGTAACAATTATTTGTAAAGAGATTGTTTGGTAAGTAATAATTTGGCAAATGAAGTTATGCGAAAATTTGTTTGGGAAGTGATAATTTGGCAATTTCTTTTCGGTAAAACAAGGGAGACCCTGTGCAGCGGCTTCTGAGTAAGCACATAGAGGTGTTGACATGCTAACTCATGACGTCGACTCCACGGCGGTAGAGGCGGGTGCGGAACTGGCGAGGAGCGGTGGTGCATTGCTTTCAGCGACGGTCGGCAATGAGTTCAATTTCGCTGACTCGCAACTGGACAGCGAGGCATTGTTTGCTCCACGACGTGTGCGTTCACCTTACACACGAACTCAGGTGACCTACATACCACTACAGTATTACGTAATGTAATAATACTGATAGTCAGCTGCATCTGGTTAAACTGGAAGCCAGACCAAACTTCGTTGGGAAAAGGTCTGGCAGATTGATCGGCAATAGGTACAGTCAGGCAAATTAATTGTCTATCACCTTAAGGTTGAATGTAAACGATAAATCCTATTTGTCTATAGTGTGTATCTAAAAAATGTTTTATATTCTTTTTTGATCATCATCATCATAATCAGCCTTTTAATGTTCCCACTGTGGGACACAGGCCTCCTCTCTCTTCTCTTTTGTAAATAAGTTAGTCTTTAAGAATCTTGTGGCTGACAGTGATTTACATAATTGACCGCCTTATAAAAAGGAGGAGGTTCTCAAATGGTCGGAATCTTTGTCTTATTTTTTTACTTACGTTACTCGATTACTCAAAGACGCCTGGACCGATTTGAAAAAATCTTTATTTGTTTGAAAGTGTATACCTCTCAGGTGGTCTCGTGGTCATCAGGTCAGGCTCTGCAGAAATCGAGGGAACTCCTCAAATATTTTAAGCATAGGTAAAGCGATTTTGGTATTTTCAACAACAATGCAAGCATGTGCACTCAGAAAGTATCATTTGGTGAAGTGGAATTGCTGAAGAAGACCACAGAGGATCATAGGAACTCCTTAGTGATAAGAATGTCACGAGTATAAGTTAACCGAATATGATGGAGCAAATACTTATGAATAATTGGTACTTATGAAAATGGTACCATCGAACTGATCAGATGATGAAGCCGGAAGTTAGGTACTGGAACTTCGAACTAAAATAATATATCCTATTTGTGTTTGGGCTTATTGGAATCGTCGTAAGATGTACTTTGTCAATAAATAATTTTCATGATAATTTGATGTAACTACCAAAACCAAAAACCAAAATTTAACCGACTTCCAAAGCAAAACACTACCAAGCAAAAATAGCTTTCTTTTCTAAAATCAGTTTCTAAAAATGAAAAACAATATATAACAAAAACAACGACTTCGGAAAATAAAACAGTTTGTCGCTTTGTTGTGTTTACTTTGTAAGCCGGTTTAATTTTTTTTAACCTTCCGTATAAAAAGGAATTTGATTTTATTTAAAAAATATTTAGTATGATTTTAATTGATTTAAGGATTAAATCTGGTCGAAAAATTTTATCGTTGAAAAAGAAACTTTTTGTCGAAACGGCCGTCGAAGATCTGTTAACGACCACGTTTGAAAAAAAACCGGCCAAGTGCGAGTCTGACTCGCGCACGAAGGGTTCCGTAACATTATCGCAAAAAACTGCGAAAAAAACACGTTTTTTGTATTGTATGTTGTAGACTGTTATTAGTATTTGTCGTTATAGCGGCAACAGAAATACATCATCTGTGAAAATTTCAACTGTCTATCTATTATTCATGAGATGCAGCCCGGTGACAGATAGACAGATAGACAGACGGACCGCGGAGTCTTATTAAGAGGGTCTCGTTTTTTTACGCTTCGGGTACGGAACTCTGAAAATATCAATACAGCATTATGTATTACAGTCCTTAAAAGGAACAAGAGAATAACCTTTTTTCTCAATGAGCGTGGGAAGATAATCGAATGCTTTTCCTCTTTCTTTTCCGGAAACTCGGTAGAACCTAAAAATAATATCAAACAACAAGGTAAAAATACCAGCAACTGTTCACTTAAACATAAAAAAAAAAACAAGAATAAAATCGAGATAAAATTCAAATAGTGAACATAAAATGTCACGCGAAATTTGCAACACTTTGTGAAACAGCGGTCTTTCCTTTCTAATTATATTCTACAGTTTTTAAAACGTATAAAAATGCTTTGTCGGGCTCGACAGATACGTGACTTTTTACAAGTTTTACGCCAACGCGAACGGTAAGTTCATACGAATTCGCGGGAATTGCAAATGTGGCGAGATGTATAACGTGCTGGCTTTTTATTGAAACTTATTTGTGTGTACGTGATTCTATTTTTTATTACTTTTTGGTTTATTGGGCAGCTTATGGAAAATTGAACATGATTAGCATCTATGTATATTTACACTAGCTGTTGCCTGCGGCTTTGCTCGCGTTAGTATAGATTTTGTCAATCCATTCTGGTTGTTTATTTACAGGTTGGGAAAAACCAATGTTGCAGTTTTAGTTTTCATCAAAATCGTAATCGTGTTTCCTGTAAGTGTTCAAATTCAAATTCAAATCGTTTATTTGAATTTGAATTTTTCGCTATTCTTCATAGTATCTGATTTGGCCATCCACGCCAACTTGGAAAACACAGCCCGAATAGGTACAGGAAGCATGAACGTAATTAAAGGATTAACTTATTTAATTCTAGATGTTGGTGAGTACGGGTAGAGGTTAAATAGTTATAAATGGACACAAATAAACTACAGAGTCATAGGTTCTGCTCACCCACAAATTGAAGATGCCACTCCATCTTAAATTATATCTATGCTGTTAATCGTGGATACAACAGTTTAGGACGCTGCAATGTGCTATGTTTATTTCTATATTTTTTTTTATTGATGTTAGGCTCGCGCTTGACCTCTATCTCACGCGATGATAAGCGATATTTTTTTTTATAAATTTTAAATCCAAATTATAAAGCGAATCGGATGCCATAATAAGAATTTTCATATAAAATTAACACACTCCATTTCTCTCTCTTCAAGTTTTATGCAAAAATAAGGAGCACGTCCTTCCCAGTGTCTCAAACTATCTCCACACCAAATTTCATTTAAATCAGTTCAGCGTTTTCAGCCATAATAAGAAGCTTCATACAAAACTAATCCTCACAAATTTCTCCCTTCGTGTTTTTATGCAAAAAAAAGTAGCGTATGTCCTCCTCAGGGATGCAAACTATCCCCATACCAAATTTCATCTATGTCGATTCCGCAGTTAAAGACATGATAAGAAGTTTCATACAAAACTAACCCCACCCCCATTTATCCCCTTTCGTGTTTTATGAAAAAAATAGTAACCTATATCCTGCCCAGGGTCTCCAACTATCATTACACCAATTTTCATCTAAATTTGTTCAGCGTTTCAATCCATAATATGACATTGTATACAAAATGAACCCCCACCCCTCCTTCGCATTGCCCCTTCGTGTTTTATGTAAAAAGAAGTAGCCTTTATCCTTGCAAGGGACAAAAACTATATCCATACAAATTTCATCTAAAACAGTGGCACATCAGTGGTCAGTGATGGCAAGTGGTTACTTTCGCATTTATAGTATTAGTATGGATAGATAAAAATATAGTAAATATCACATAGATTCAGGCGCAGCTAACATTATTCGTAAACGCTGTGAATGAATCTAAGTAGAAATGAACTAATTTGGATGGATAAGCAGAAAGGTCTAACTCTACAGTTACCTTAGATATAAACTTTCAATAAAATATATTAATAGCTTTCATAGAGCCTCCTATGAATGCCATATGAACTATCTCCATGCATACATAGCATATTATTGCCGTACGTGGCTCCAGCGATATCAAAGCAATTTGTTCTAGAACCCTTTGGAATTCTGCTCACGTAAGGAAATTATACACGCGTACACACATTCAGGCGCAATAAATCCTTGCCTTGAAACTTTGAAAACGCTATGTGTCTTCATTCTTGTATAAAAATACGTAATATTTTTTTCAGAAAAAGATTTAAATTTTTAATCAAATAACACGGCGGTCACGCAAACACTTGAAGTACGAGACATAGAAAAACACGAATGAATGAAATAGTAAATAAATCCACACAAAACTGTCGCAATCCATCATGGCTGGAGTTGCACGACGGTATGTTTGCGGTCGTGATCGAGAAAATTTCTACACACAGCCTATAACACGAGCGTGTACACGCGTGGTGGCCATAGCCTAGAAAAGTTAACGAATTTTTTTTCGTTTTATTTTCAGTTGAACAAGATTTTGTTTGGATCGTTTTTAGGCTGTGTCGAACATGTAGGGTATGTATACCAATATTGAATAGTCACGCCAACTTCGCCCCAGCTGGCATTTGTTCGCGAACTAACATGATTAATGGATGGAACTCGAGCAGCTCTTTGCTCTTTGTAAAGGCGTTATAATATTTATCACAGACCACGGCTCGTTTATTAAAAGTGTGGGTAAACATTTAAGTGGAAGGTGGTAGTGCTAATGGCATACATTTTTGTTTTATTTTGACATTAAAAGGCTTTTATCGTTTTGATATCTGTCTGGTAGTGAAATGTTTAGAAAAGGACTGCTTATTTTGAAAATAAACAGTAGGTATTATATTATAGAAGACATTATTAAAGAAAAATAAGTACTTAGTTATAAGTAAAACACACACTTCATGTAATTTACAGTCAGTATATCTGGATTCGACTTGTTGGTGGCACGGTAGTCGAGCAAACCAAGGCACAGCCGTATCTTACCACCCTTTTCTCGGAGCCATTCAGGACATTTTCGACAACTCTGTAACTTCTTTGTTTATAAAGCTGGAAGCCTGATTTCCCAGTAGCCAAGACAACATAATATAACTAGGAATGAACTTGTAGTTACAAATTATTGCAGGTCAAAGTTCCTTAATTTCGTCACTGACTGACTCATTCACAGGCTTGAATTTTTTTATTTTTAGTGTAAGCCTATAAAGCAAGGAAAAACAAAAACATTCCGCAATTGCCTGCCCGTTTCCTAGATATACAAATTGAATAAGTAACTTTGTAATCCCATATAAATAGTTATCCAATATATGGGCTTACAAAGTTATTTTTACAGTTCATTAAATTTTTCGTCACCTACACTGCTTACAAAGCTGCCTTTTCTGCTTGCTTGCTTTTTAATGCTTTGTAGGTTGGTAAAGACTGAATATAGCTAGTTACAGTAAGTCACAGACGATGATCCTTAATTATAACTAATACCCATACCATACTTATGAGTAGGCGCAGTATGTCGAAGGCAAGCGATGAGCTAGTGATCTTAAAGATCTTATAAGACTAACGTTAGTTAGGTTAGGTTAGTATTTGAATTTGAATTTTATAAACAAATTGTTTGTAAAAATATCCATCACCTGCGCTTCCTCAGTACAGGTAAGGAATACAATAGTGTCGGTTCGAAGGACACAATAATGTCGGCCTCTAAGTGAAAAAATAACCAAGTCGGTTGATATGATTATTTGTAACCTAATTGTTAATCATCATCATTATCATTTCAGCCGAAAGATGTCCACTACGGGACAAGGGCCTTATGTACTTATTGAATAAATTATCTGACTTGGTTTTACATTCGAACTCACTATTTTTCACATGATACTTTTTTCCGTAGAATATCTGAGCTGCGAGACTTGTTTTGTTTACATGATAAGTTTTTGAAGGGATTAAGTATTTTTAGCAGATATTCACACTGGGTGATTAATGTAGCCACTTCTTTTGAAAATAATTACTTTTACAAACAACTTAAGTCTGTACTCATGAATTTGGTAAGTAAATGTGTTATGTTGGTAATAATTTATTTTCGGACTTGACAGGGTGAACCATTTTAAAATGTATCTAACCCTTTCTTCATTCCATTAGATATCCTTCAGAAATAAATTCAAGAGTCGCCAAGACATTTAGGCATCATATTTTTCAACTGTTTGTCCCTGGAGAAATCTAAAGTTTTCCGCGGTAACAGAGCATATTGTTTATTTTTTTTTATTCCCCAGCCATTGTGCGGATCTTTAGTTTACGTAGTTTTGTTCTGAAATGTTATCCTGGTAATTTTATTTGTGTTTTTGTTTACTTTTATTTTGATGGTATCTATACCAATATTAAAAAGAGGAAAGATATTTTTGTTTGTTTGTTTGTACCGATAAGGCTCCGAAACTACAGGACCAATTTAAAAAATTCTTTCACCTATAGAAAGCTATGTTATTCCCGAGTAACAAAGGCTATAATTTATTTCCAAAAAAAAAGAAGTCCATAAGAAAATTCCAATAATATAACCTAAAGTAGCAATATTTTGCCTATAAAATTCATTATTTGGCGTGCGCTGAGAAAACTATTGATGATAAATAAAAATTATGTACTACATGATTAAAGTACTTATTATTAACTACAAAAAAGACTTCGAGAGAATATTTATGTCACTATCATAGTTAAGTCACAATAGCAGCTTTTGTGTTCTAAAATTTTACTAGATCGCCGGTAGAAACAAAAGTTGGTTACATTCGTAGTGTAGTATTAATTCTTATTCAAATAAATAGTTTAACAAATTGGTAGGTAGCGTAGGTAGGGTAGGTAGGGTAGGTAGGGTAGGTAGGGTTGGTAGGGTAGATAGGGTAGGTAGGGTAGGTAGGGTAGGTAGGGTAGGTAGGGTAGGTAGGGTAGGTAGGGTAGGAAGGGTAGGTAGGGTAGGTAGGGTAGGTAGGGTAGGTAGGGTAGGTAGGGTAGGTAGGGTAGGTAGGGTAGGTAGGGTAGGTAGGGTAGGTAGGGTAGGTAGGGTAGGTAGGGTAGGTAGGGTAGGTAGGGTAGGTAGGGTAGGTAGGGTAGGTAGGGTAGGTAGGGTAGGTAGGGTGGTAGGGTAGGTAGGGTAGGTAGGGTAGGTAGGGTAGGTAGGGTAGGTAGGGTAGGTAGGGTAGGTAGGGTAGGTAGGGTAGGTAGGGTAGGTAGGGTAGGTAGGGTAGGTAGGGTAGGTAGGGTAGGTAGGGTAGGTAGGGTAGGTAGGGTAGGTAGGGTAGGTAGGGTAGGTAGGGTAGGTAGGGTAGGTAGGGTAGGTAGGGTAGGTAGGGTAGGTAGGGTAGGTAGGGTAGGTAGGGTAGGTAGGGTAGGTAGGGTAGGTAGGGTAGGTAGGGTAGGTAGGGTTGGTAGGGTAGGTAGGGTAGGTAGGGTAGGTAGGGTAGGTAGGGTAGGTAGGGTAGGTAGGGTAGGTAGGGTAGGTAGGGTAGGTAGTGTAGGTAGGGTAGGTAGGGTAGGTAGGGTAGGTAGGGTAGGTAGGGTAGGTAGGGTAGGTAGGGTAGGTAGGGTAGGTAGGGTAGGTAGGGTAGGTAGGGTAGGTAGGGTTGGTAGGGTAGGTAGGGTAGGTAGGGTAGGTAGGGTAGGTAGGGCAGGTAGGGTAGGTAGGGTAGGTAGGGTAGGTAGGGTAGGTAGGGTAGGTAGGGTAGGTAGGGTATGGTAGGTAGGGTAGGTAGGGTAGGTAGGGTAGGTAGGGTAGGTAGGGTAGGTAGGGTAGGTAGGGTAGGTAGGTTAGGCAGGGTAGGCAGGGTAGGTAGGGTAGGTAGGGTAGGTAGGGTAGGTAGGGTAGATAGGGTAGGTAGGTTAGGTAGGGTAGGTGGTTATGTAGGTAGGGTAGGGTAAGTAGGGTATGTAGGATAGGATAGGGTAGGTAGGTTGATCTGTAAGGCAGGCGATTAGGTTGTTAGGTAGGTGGGAGGTAAGTAGGTAGGGTAGGTAGGGTAGGTAGGTAGGCTAGATAGATAGGTGGTAGATAGCCAGTTGACGGGAGCGAGGCCGCGGGGGTCAGCTATAATATATAAAAGAAGAAACTGGCTGACTTACTGACTGATCGATCAACGCTCTGTCAAAACCACTAAGCCTAGAAGCATGAACTTTGGCAAAAAGGTTGAGTGGGTGGTCAGTAAACTTGAAACTTGGCACATATACTAACCTAAATGAAAATTAAAGGTTGTTATTATTATTTTTTGAAACTGCTCCCAAAAGATGATTTAAGCGATGTTAAAGTGCTTTTGAAGAATTTTTTATTTAAAAAGTTTCAATTTTTCTTGGGTTAATAAACTTGAAACTTGACTTAAATATCAACCTAACTAAAGGTTGTCATTAAGAGTTTTTGACACTACCCCCAAAATACGATTTAGGGTTGTTAAAGTTTTTTGTGATGATTCTTATATCTTGGGTTAATAAACATGAAACTTGACATAAATACCAACCTCGATAAACAGTTAAGGTTATCATTATAAGTTTTTCGAAACTAACTCTAAAAGACGATTTAGGCGGTGTTCAATTGTTTTTGAAGAATCTTATTTCGTGGGTTAATAAATTTGAAAGTTGACATAAATACCATCCTTAGTAAACAATAAAAGCGAACGAAGTCGCGGACGGATTGATAGTGTTGTATATGAATACAGCTGCACGGGTCGATATTCGAGGTTAAGTAACACTTACCAACGGTGTACGGATGGGTGATCATTCTTGATATACTGAAACTACAAAAAACATGGTACGGAGGAGCCGTACCATGTTTTTTTCTACTATCCGTCAATGCGTATCGATAACCTGATAAAATCATTGCGAATTGTCTGAATGCGAGAAGCACAGGACTGGCCGTTTTGGTGACTCTTGGCGGAAGCGTATGCCCAGCAGTGGACATCTTTCGACTGAACGACTAATTAAAAATTTGTTGATGCTATCCTTCTAAATGCAAAAGCTAACAAAACCAAAATTTTTAACCGACTTTCAAAAAAGGAGGAGGTGCTATGTTCGACTGTATGTATTTTGATGGTTCCGTACCCAAACGGTAAAAACGGAACCCTATTACTAAGACTTCATTGTCCGTCTGTCACCAGAATGTATCTCATGAACCGTGATAGCTAGACAGTTGACTTTTTTTTTTTTTTTTATTGATTATAGGCTTGCGCTTGACCACTATCATTGACCATTTTCACAGATGATGTATTTCTGAACTAAAAACAGAATAAAATAAATATCTAAATGAGGCTCCCATACAACAGATGTGATTTTTTTGCCGTTTTTGCGATAATGATACGGAACCCTTCGTGCGCAAGTCAAACTCGCACTTGGCCAGTTGTTTTTTTTTGTATGTTCATCGATTTCTCCCCCGATTGTGGACCGATTTAAAAATATTTTTTCTGTTTTATAATTCGGTGTCGTAACGAAAAACAATAAGTCCCAAAGACATAGATTTCCGAAACGAAAGTTTTATCATTGTTTGTAGTCTCTTTGGAAGTCTTATTTTTCAGTTCTCTCTTATTGTTTGAATTCTAAAGGAAGCCGTCAGCGCCAAAAACATTTGGTTTAGAAAATAAACTAGATTCATCTTATAGGTAATAAATAAAACAGTGCATGTAAAATCTCTGAAACAATACTGTAAAACGGTAACAAATTTGCTCGGGGAATAAATTGCAACCACGCCCGGCCAATGTTACCACAAATACTTGCAGTTCTAAATGCTGAGAATTTAATTTATATTAGCTTAGAAATTCAAATTGTACAAAAACTTTAAGGCCGTTACATACACCTAAGCTTATCGATAAAAACACCCCAGACTTATGTGTAATCACTATAACCTAAAATATAGAGCAAATTTAGCTTACCTGAATTACTTATTAAGATATTCACAAAGTCTAACAACCATAAATTTGGTTTTAGGGCTGTCAGTACGTTTAATGTTTTTTTTACGGCCATGGCATAGACAATCTAAATAAAAAATATTCAAGTAACAAACATATATATGGGACTATTATTATCTTGTAATATGTTTGTTTTTAGCCATATAAGTCAATTATAAAATATATTTTATAAGTTTTTATTGCAATTACTAAAATTTTGAAATATTTTTGGGGATTAGCGGCGGTTATGCGCTAAATCCTAAATCCTTATCCTAAAACTAAAATTTTAAGAATATGCTAAAATATTTATAATTTTAACATTTAAATATTCTTTTTTATTAATAAATATAAATAATCAATTTGCGTGATAAATTGTGCGAGGCACAGCATGATGCAAGCAGGATAGTACAAGCGAATATCTGCATAAAAGGGAGACGCTGAGGAGAGAGCCGGAGGCGAACGAAGAAAACCGAAGACGTACGAGCGCGCGCTGACTAGACACATAAAGTATCTAAGCTAGCAGTCGCTATTGTTTGTTTATACTGAGCATCAAATATGTTGTTGTTATTTCAGTTTCGTCATATTTTACCAAACTGAAAGACTGTAAATTTAATCAACGAACTTCGTTCCAAACGGGTGTCCAAAAGACAACTCTATCTTTTTTTACCTGTTTTTAGTTTTTGTTTTTCTGTCCAAAAAATTGGAACGGCCCGAATATTGGATCCAAGATCTCGCACTTAACATTTCTCTGTATTGCCCAAAGGGTTAGGCGGAGGTGTCAGTACATCCACAAGTCGCCAGTTATGTTTAAGTCCCATGTACTAGGGGGCGAGCCTATTGCAATCAACCTGCCACAAATCCAGACACCGGGCTGCTTCTCAGAAAACTCAATAACTAACAAGACAGACTAAAGATATAAGCACGCCTCATAAACATTCCCGAACAGCCCACATACACGTACAATAACTCAGAACATAAACACAAACAAATATTGGGGCAAAATTAATTACCCATGCGGCTTCTCAAAAAGTAGGAGCTGTGAGAGTATTCTCTTCACGTGTTCGTCCAAACTTCTTATCTACAACTTTAGCCATGAGACGCCTTTCACAAGCTTACATTGAAACTTGCGACGAAGACGTAGGTACTAAGGTTTTGTTCTGTGAGTTTCAATGGAGATTATGGTTTTAAGCTTTTTGTCACAGTATTTTATATCGCCGTTTGAGAAACTCCTATAAAATCTATAAATGATATCTTATGTGAAACCAGATCAAATCAAATCATTTATTCATTTGTGATTTTGGTGATGTTAGTCTGAAGCCTACTAATATGATAAATGCGAAGATTTAGATGGATATATGATTTTTTGTTATTCAAGCCTTTGCCGCAAGGTCTACTGGGCCTCAGGTCTCTCCGGGCAGCCATGGTTGAGTGCTTTAACCTATCTTCGGAATGGGGCGATGCCAATCTAGTAAGTTAATGTTGATAAGATCCAGGCGTGTGTTTTATCCGCAGAAAGTGCCTATTCCACCCGGCTCCATCTAGGTGTAACCATGCCGATAACGAACCATCTCGACCTTCTTGGTGTTACGAATTTTGATCATTCATTGAGGCAAAGGCTCAGTTTGCTGCAAAAAATTGGGTTTCCTTGCATGGAGTACTTTTCTCACCTCTGGGACGGATATGCCATATACCAACTTGATGCACTGGAGTCGATTGACAAGAGGCTTATCGGCAACGATGCACTGTTTGCCTCAAAGCTGCACAGCCTTGAACATCGACGCCGAGTTGAGAGCCTGTTGGCTCATTCTACTATCTACGTGCCTACAGAACTTTTCTTATACGCAACAGATTTTCATGTATTTACTAAAATTCAGAGATCAGTGGTGGTGGCCCAGTAATAAAGGCCCCGACTTACGTTTCGGTCATGTCGTGTCGGTCGTGAGGTCGAACCCAGGCAAGCGCTTTACTTTGTATAAATTATTTCATGATATAGATGAAGGAAAACATCGTGAGGAAACCGGCATGTCCTAGAACCAAAAATTCAAAGACATGTGACATCCACCAACCCACACTGGGCCCGCGTGTTGAATTAAGGCCCATTCTCTCATTCAAATATAGGAGGCCTGTGTTTCAATGCTCACAGAGAGGAAGCCTGTGTTCCAGCCTGTGAACATTAAAAGGCTGATGCGGATGATGAAACCGAAAAATAAGAGGAATATTTTTTCGAGAACAGATAGTACTTTACATCTAAATAGTGTGAGGCCGCGATAGTCTCACGTCCATTCACTGCACATGTATCAACTTTCTTAGTTCATAATACACGAACTAACTTCACTTGTTGTACGTAGAATGGCATAATGTTAACGCTCCTGGAATGCTTGTCTGGGGAGAGCTAAACTAAGTTTTCAAACGTGTATAATTTGTCGAGAAGACCACTTTATCGCCTCCCGGGTGGGATGTTAAGGTTAGTCGTATATCACGAATGCTCTTGGTTTTATTTCCTTGAGAACAATTTGTACTTGTTGTTATAATTGCTGTAAATATAAAATCTTTTTACCTTTAATACCTTTCATCACTGATGATTAATAAAGATGTAGACAAGTTATTATTAGGAAGACTTTTTAATTTTAGTTATTATGCAAGTTTACGAGTACAAGTGCATGCTCGTTTTCCGTCATTATAGTTTGCTACCTGTAGCGGGCGGACGTGATCGCTTGAGCTCTGAATGAAGGTGGTTGTAAGTCTGTACCTATAGTTCAGTTTTCCAGAGTTCTGAAGCCTGGGATGTTGATTGATGGCTGCTAGGTGTTGATAGGTGAAGGCTGATATGATATGCAGGAAATAAAAGACTTGTTTCTGCATGACTATTTGCGATATTTTTCGGGGTCTTCAGAGAACAAAGTTGCGTGGAGTAACTAATTACATATTAATGGCTACAAATCGGTCGACGCGCATGCGTACTATCGTACCCCGTCACTTTACTTTATTGAGGGCCCCGAAATCTCATGCTAAATTGGTTTTTTATTTTAAATAATTTTCATTACAGACTTAGCCTATAATCCAACAAAACCCTATAGTAACCTTCAAAGTTCTTCATCAGATCTTCACCAAATTAAAATGGGACCAACTTCGAAACATACTCTTTCATACAAAAAAAGAATTTTCAAAATCGGTCCACAATTGACGGATATATCGGTGAACAAACAAAAAAAAAATACATGAAGTCGAACATAGAACCTCCTCCTTTTTAGCAAGTCGGTTAAAAAAAGGTGACAAGTCCAAAATTGGTAACTATCGCCCCATCAGTCTAGTTTCGCATTTGTACAAGACATTTGTAAAAGTGATAGAAAACCGCATTTCAGAACAACTTGTCGCCCAACAGCCACCTGAGCAAGCAGCGTTTCGACGAGGCTTCTCCACTACTGACCATCTGCACTCCCTGAATCAGATGATAGAGAAGTGTACTGAGTTTAGGATTCCTCTATATCTGGCGTTTGAAAGCATTCACCAAGATTCACTATTTGATGCCCTCCTAAAACATAGATACCACCTACGTCAACTTATTAAAGGCCATATATCGTAATAGTACAGAAGCTGTAAAAATTACTACCACAGGACCATTCTTTCCTATTGAAAGAGGCGTCAAGCAAGGAGATCCGCTGTCCCCCTGTCTGCATGCAACTCTTGAAGAGGCTTTTAGAAAGCTATCTGATCCCTGGGCAGATAAAGGCGTTGTCGTTGGTGAGAAAAGGTTGACTAACCTCCGTTGCGCCGACGATATCGTCCTGTTTTCAACTTCGGCAGCTGAACTTGGCGTAATGCTAAGTGACCTTAACAGGACGAGCTTCGAGATTGGACTTCGGTTTTCGAAGACCAAACTTATGACCAATAGCGTCCAGCAGAAACTGTGTTTAGGAGGTGTGGAGATTGCATATGTTCCAGAATATATCTACCTCGGCCAAATAGTCTCTTTCCAGGCGAGACAAGAAAAAAAGAAATTGCTCACCGCAACGAAAACGCCTGGAAGAGCTATTGGTCGATGAAGGCGCTCATGAAGGGAGACCTCCCAATTTGCTATAAACGCAAATTGATGGACATGTGCTTTCTCCCTATTCTTACACATGGAGCTCAAACCTGGTCTTTGACAGCGCAGCAGAGGTTTAGGCTTGAGGTTAGCCAGCGAGCAATGGAGCACAGCATTCTGGGAGTCAGATTAACGGATGCTGCTGCGCTCCAAAATACAAATCGCCGACGTCACCCAGAAATCAGCCAAGTTAAAATGGGACTGGAGCGGACACGTCTGCCGCATGTCAAACGGTTCATGGGCTAAATCAACCACAATGTGGGTCCCGGCAAATGTTAGGCGACACCGCGGCAGACCCAGGCGAAGATGGCGAGATGAACTTGATGCCTATCGACGGGATTGGTCCACAATTGCCCTAAACCGAAAGAATTGGAAGGAAGAAGGGGAGGCCTTTGCCCTGCAGTGGGACAGGATAGGCTAAAAATAAATAAATAACCGTGGTCCCAGGTTATTTCAGTAATGAAACTCTTTCATACTTCTTTCAACCATTACAATTGCAAATTTCTATTATGTGCTGAACCGAGTCATAAAGCTCGCTTGTTTAAACTTAATTTGGGCGCAATCAAGCTGGAGATGCATATTATTTTCATGCCGCTATGAATGTTAAGCAGATTTTAACAAGTTTTTGGACTAAAATGAGGTTTTTTGTGTCGCTGTCATTTATAAAATTTTCTTTTTCTAGACAAATCTTGACATGACGCTTACTTTGATGATGATTTCAATGAATTTAATGTAAGGTTTCTATTTGATTTACATACTCTCATTTATAAAAGCTGCGTTTTTTATTTATTTTTTATTGTCAATAGGCTCGCGCTTGACCACTATCTCACCTGATGGTAAGCGATGATAAACCTGCGTATACCTTTCACACTAGCTTTCGCTGACGATTCCAAAACTGCGGTATTGACATTATTAAGAGGGGCTGGAGTTAAAAAAGTGTTATTCGGCCGAGCATTAATCTGGATCAATACGAAGTGAGCATATATTAAGGGGCAAATGGCACCACATTTTAATCTTAAATAACTCTTGTATAGCAATCTGCAAAAAATTCTATCCATCTATCACGACCAAGTCCGTACGCGCTCCCAAACACATCCAATCTGAATCCAATATTGGTCTTCTATCATATGCTATTATAAGTTAAAATATTGACTGATAGTATTGTTTTTAACCGACTTTCCAAAAAGGAGGAGGTTCTATGTTCGACTTCATGTTTGTATTTTTTTTGTGTATTTTCCCCGATTTTTCCATCAATTGTGGTCCGATTTTGAAAATTCTTTTTTTGTTTGAAAGAGTATGTTTCCAAATTAGTCCTTTTTTAATTTAGTGAATATCTGATGAAGAACTTCGGAGATATACAATAGAACTCTTCAATAAATGAGGGCAAATTTCTCGGAATTGCTGCAATCGCATGTCTGTTTATTTCATTTCATAACATAACATCACGCCAGATCGCTCTAAAAGGGTACGCAGATGTGAACAGTTTCCATTTGGTACACTCTTTTTACACCGGTTATGTTTATGTTTCATGATATTCAGGTAATCTATTATGCATACATTACATTTAACAAATACAATCATGATTTAAACAGGTATGGCCAGCGCTTGACGATAACGTCCGAACTGTGCCGGACGGAACCGTAACGTCTCGAGGCCATTTTCGTTACGTGACGATTATGGCACTATATACTATTATTACTATTATATTATACTTTTATGGCATTATATCAAATTGTCTATTAGGTACAACTAAAATGTGAAAAAAAACTTTTTCCAAAAAAATCTATTGATTTCCAAATAAAAACACTACTAAGTGAAAAATAACTGTTTTTTTGGCAGTCAGTGTCCATAACGAAAAAAATTGGTACCCACCAAAGACACCGAAGAAATAATAACTTCCAAAAAGTAAGTTATTTTTCACTTTGTAGAGTTTTTATTTGGATAATTATTGGTAATATTTTTTTGTACAAAAGTTTTTTTTTGTTCATGTTTACACATTCATTACAGTTCGTCAAATCGATTGAAATTAATTCCATACTCATCACTAACCAATATTTTACTACACTAGTCCTGCAATAAATGGTTGGAATAGGCAAATAATGAATCAGCACATCATTCTGTAGGTTTAACCATTTCTCCGAATTTCAAGTGCCCTGGCCCTCTCGGCTTGGGTTCAATGAAGTCCTTGGTTGGGCACAATAAGGACTTCTCCTTAAATTCAAAAAGATTTAAAAGTTAAAAATAAATCAAACAACTCAGTACGTTTATGAAAAAAAATCGAAATTTAAAAACAAGACACAAATTTTAATTACGTGACGATTTTTACCATGTACCAACTACCGCAGCCTGCGTTAAGGATATTCGTTTCAATAATGTAACAATAATCACCAAAAGAATATAGTTCACGAATCACACTCATTAACTTGACTCTGCGAGCTTTTCACGAAAACCGAACATCTAAAATTCCAACTGAAGCTTCTCTTATACCTCAGTTTGAACTAGAAGACAGTTCAAGCACGCTTGACAAACCTGTAGATAAGTGCGACAATCCCATATATTCGCCAGAACTTTGGTACAACTATGTCCGTTCTCATTGAATATTCGAACGTTCCAACATCACTATCTGAAATTAAATTTTTGAACAAGAAATCAATGTGGAATTTATGAGTTATAGAAAATATAGGAAATATTCCACATGTAACACGGTGCAGCGATCGGTTCCCAAAGGAAATACACGTAAGTGGCGTTAGATTATCTCTGCCAGAGAGATATAGAAGAATGGATGAAACTCTTTCTTTGTTTAAGACTTTTGTTTATAAAGTATCCATCTTTGGGAGTCAGATGTAATGATTATGGTAGCTTTTTCTACAAGCTTAACCTTGTTTTCGTGTGTGCACAGAGTCCCAGCGCTAAGACAGAAAATTTGGTCTAAATAAATCTCACTAGATGGCGTGACTTGCACGGAGTTGTTATTGAATTGTGTGTAAAATTAATATTTTCTAGAATTGAACATAAAAATTGTACGTTATTGTTTAACCAACTCTCTTAAGCACAAAATTATGGAATATTGGCTCTTAATTCATGTTTCAAAGATTATATGAACGGATCATTTAAAATTGATTCCAATAGACGGCGCGGTTTTAAATTTCTAAGGCGTTCCACTCGATTGTTTAAATTTGTATTGTAACACATAGTATAAAACAAATCTGAACTGCACTTAAAAAAAATTATTCATGCACCGAGTCAACCCTTTTACTTGCAAGTCGCTGCTAACACCATTTGGCAATCGCCATTGAACGGAACTGACCGCGAACGATGTACAAAAAATAATCAGTTTAATCAGATGAAAAACGCTACTTACGTCGGCGCTGTTTTTTTATATGGGATGAGGCATCTGTCTGCTAGTATTATATTATCTGTGGTATGTGTGTCCGACAACTAGTAATCCATTTCTTAAGCACTTCCTGGCATCCGATTAAGCTAAAACTTGGCGTACTTATGTAAGTTTGGAAACATTGAAATAATTTGGTACTATGAAGGTGATCTCATGATGAAGCCGGATGGTGGCCATAACAACTCCTCAACCAGAAAAGATAGCACCATCGTGTTAAGGCTTCTTGGATGTGTAGGTATTGACAAGTGATATTATATTTAGTAACTATGTTAAACAAAAAAAATCGTATGGGAATGTCAAACCCCTATCGAAATGTCACGAGATCAAGCCCTTACATTTTACATAACTAACATGGAATGATACTTGTCTAGAGCCTCAACACCGTTAAAGTTATCTTCAATATAAGTTTTTCCCGTTCCGGACATACATTTTCAAAGAACGTTCGCCCGACTTTCCGAATAACCAATACAGAACAAACACGGTTGAAGTAATACAATGTAGTATATCTGCTCTTCGCTTTATTTCTCGTGGGACCCAGGACTGGCTGGTATGTCGACGGGTAAATGCTCATTGTAACTGCAGTCTGCATCATATAAGTTATGAAGGAAATTCGATAGTTGAGGTCTGTATTTTGTAACCCATACACTAGTTATTTTATCATGATTTGACTTCTTCAAATAATTTCTTTGCTACAATGTTGGTATTTAAAATAAGATCGTGGTATGAAAAGGTGAGCCATACATTTTACCCAAAAAAAGGCAGGCAAAATTATAATAAATTAAAAAAATAAGTACAATCAATAGAACCATTGTGAAAAACAAAACAGCCAAATACAAAACTGAGTTTATAAAAATAGACATCGGATTATATGCATTTGCATGTTTTTATTAATGCATAAAACCTTAATTTTATAACGTTGTTGCCTATTTTAGTACTTTCTCATTGATAGTGCTTATTTCAGTACCTAGTTCAATGCATATGCGGTGTTGTATTGTTAATTAAATGCTGTTTATATAAAACTCCAGGTCTGGCCTGAAATGGCGCCAATTTCTATCTAAGTTCTATCTAATAACGTCAGTGCGTCTCTTATCCAGCGGATCCTCGCAACCTTCGCCTGGTCTTTGGTCCACTTAGCGGAAGGCCTTCAACCACATTGTCTTTCGGTTCATGGTCGCCACTCCAGAACTTTTCTGACCTGTCGGCCATCCGTTCTGCGAGCAATATGGGCATATTGCCAACTGCCACTTAAGTTAGGCAATTTTTCGGGCTATGTCGGTAACCCTAGTTCTCTTGCGGATCTCTACATTTCTGATTCGATCACGTAAGGAAAATCCGTGCATAGCCTCTCTATTGCCCTTAGATGACTGTAAGCTTTCGATGAGGCCCATTGTGAGCGACCACGTTTCAGAGCCATTTGTCACCACTGGCAACACACACTGGACATAGATTTTCGTCTTTAGACACTGTGGTAAGTTGGACGAGAAAATACCGCGCAACTGCCCGAACGCTGCCAGCCAAGTCGAATTTGACGATTGACTTCTTTCTCGAAGTTGGCGTTAACCAACTGGATCGTTTGCCTCAGCATTGTACTGAGGTTCTCCATGGTCCATGACTTCTATATCGTCGGCAAACCAAAGGTCAGTTATGTACTCGCCATAGCCCAAGTCTCGATCGAATCGAAGGCTTTCTCATAGTCCATAAACGCCAAGCAATTTTAGTTTTCCTAAAATGCCCTACATTTAGTGTTAGAAATGGTTTCACCGTGGACGAAGGGACAGTGCTCCTCCTTCCACACTTTCCTGTAAGTTTCATCTCTTGATTTGGACAACATTCCACCAATTATAGATAAACTCCAAATTATGATGACAGTTATTTAAATAACATGGCAGATGTTTAGAATCATAAAATATGTATAAATAAGCGATATAATCTCAATTATTGAAATTAACTAAAGCTTGTGTGAAAAGCCCTTTACACTAGTGTAAGAATATGAGGTCAATCATTACTCACACAACACCTCACATTTGCACTTATAACACTTAAAGCAACACTGCCTTCAAGTGACGCAAGCAGTTGTTCAGTGGCAAATCTTTGAGTCATAGGAGTCATATTCCCTAAGAGTTCTCTCGAACTGTAAAACGTGACGAAGCGCTTTCCCTGCGGTAACCGAGCGACCGTCCTTGTCTAGAAACGGAGCGGCTTTGCTTTCATCGTGCTCATAAAGAGCATGGTCCCTAACAGTCCTTAGGCTTTCTTACATGAGATAGATATGGTCACCCAACCAACCCCAAAGAACTGCACCTTTCATAATATAACAAGTACATCTGCAAGGCTTATTGTTGTATCTGACCGGATAGTGGTCGACCATAGTAAATGTAAATTCAAGAATTAATAAAAATAAGAATAGCTATTATGGCAGAGAGACTTGGTGCAAGGAGTAACGAGAGTTGTTCTCTTATTATGCTACAGATAGCCCAAAATCGCACAACCCTTCACCGCTTCTTTGTGTTTGGCCTGGGTAGAAGAAACGACGCAAAAAATTAACCAGAAACACTTATCTGTCTGTTTAGTCAGAAGTATTTTAGACAACTGACTTTGCCCACTGCCCCATTCCAGTGATTATGTATTGTTCAAACAATATCAGCCCAGGGAGCGCGTGGGTCTTTCATTATAGTTATTATAATGAAACACACACCCAAGCGCTCCATCACACACACTCACACTTTCAATAATAGATTAGTCAAAGTATATTTAACTTAAAAAATAATATATGTTTCTCTAAGTGCTGAAACGGCCCCTCGATATACACCAAGTCTCTCTAATTGAACTAGCCTATCGTACGACGTCTCTCGGCTATTATGGTTCCCAGCTAAATCCAGCACACACCCGCAATATAAACGCTAAATTAGGCTAAATTATAATTAACTTAATAATTAACACACGTTTCTACGATAGTTATAACGCGCTTCGGGTTATAGATCTCTGGTATCCACACGTGTCCAAATTCTAATAGTTGGTCGACCAACCCTACAATCTCACGTCTCTCTACCATGGTTCCGAAGCCAAAGCTCAGCCGTCCTCTTTAGTCGCCCGGAGGCAATTTACCAGTCCCCGCTCTTGTGTGCTTCCTGCCTCATCCAGCTACCAGATCCCGCGCCCGCACGACTCTGAGCCTCCTTTTTTACCAATCTCTCAATTGTTTTAGGCCTGCCGGCCTGACTATCTGCTAAGACTGACCCATCCCTATACAACGAGCCAAATTGTGTTGTTATACATGGCGTTTTTTCAAAAAGCCCTCTCTGCCATGTGGGAGTTGTCGGTATAAACAAAATATTTTGCAAGTAAATAGGAATAAGTGTCATTCTGGTTAAGTGTAAGTCTAAGTCAAAATGTTTATTTCAACTGGGCCATCAAGCGGCACTTTTAAACGTTATTTAAAATTTACAAGTAATAAAAATTTATTCTATGCACGGTGCATTCGGTAGCTTGTTATGGAGAAGAACGCACAAGAAACTCTACACTTATTCTTTAAAAAATAATAAGTGTTTTACAATATTTACATAAGTACATACATTAATAAATTCATATATGTGAGGACGATGCACCCAGAAAAGCACTACATACTATACTACGTATAGATATAAAGTATTAAAAGCATTAACAGATAAATTCATTAATTTGATAAATAGGAACATGCTTCTCACATACTTACAAATATTGCAAACAAAGGAATATTTTACCAATGTTTGCAATATTTGTTGATTCAAAAAAAACGGAACAGTGTGTGAGAGAAAAAGTAAAAAAAAAAAATTGCCGGCAGGCCCTGGATGCGAGATGCAAGGGATCGGTCAATGTGGTGACGCCTAGGGAAGCCTTATATCCAGCAGTGGACGTCTTTCGGCTCAAATGATGATGATGAAGTGACATACCGTCACAACCACGTTTGCGCAATGCAATGTGTTGTCAATTTAAAAGGTATACCTAACAAGTCGAGCAAACCAACTGCAAAGTCGTGCAAAGTCAAAGCCATTCTCAGGCTATTTTCGACCTCCCTGTAACTTCATTGTGGAGTAAGCAATAAGCCAAAATTTTCAGTGACTAAGAAAACATAATATAACTAATAAATACTAAAATAACTGATATGGCATAATCCCGAATTACATTCAATGTGAACTTGTAGTTTAGCAATTATTGCAAGACGAAATTCCTTAATTTCATCACTCACGGACTCACCCACCTATCATAAAAATCTAAGGTATTTCTAGTACACTCACAAGCTTCAAATTTCGTACGGAATAAGTGTTAAAATAAAAAATAAAACGTCCCGCTTCCTTGATATACAAACTGCTTAAGTAACTTTGTAATCCTATATAAATACATACATAAACTCACGCCTTTTTTCCATGGGGGTAGAGAGAAACTACAGAACGCCCAAATCCATCAAAAACATAACATGTAGAAAACACAATTCTCGGGGCGCAGTTCTCCTACCGCAAAAAGTAGTGAGATCCAATGTAAAACCAAGTAATATAATGGATAATTTATTCAGTAACCTTATGAATTAGGTTACAAACAAGCAAATTAACCGACTTGGTTTTACATTAGAAGAACACAATAATGTCGAGCCCTTAATTAAAAGTAAAACCAAGTCGGTTAATAATGATAAATAATAATTTTGATGGCATTAACTACAACTCCAGTGTCCCTTACAATGTCTACCTTCACCGTTATCAGCGATGTCTAGGTATACTCAGAAATTACACATGTTGATAAAGCCATATTGGTACTAGGCCGAATTTGAACCCAGTACCTCAAGCACGAGAGGTGAAGTCTTAGCCACTGGGCACCCACGTCACGTCGGTGTATAATTTATTCTATGTGCATTAAGTTTTAATAAATATTTAAGTACAGGCCATTTCAGAGAATTCCAAGCTTGGCAATTACTTTGCCGTGTAAACACAAAAACAATTAATATTATAAATATATAAAAAGCTAAGATAATAAACCACATAGTTACATATTTAAGCTGCACTGAATTAAAAAATAAAACACCCGGGAGCAAACAGGAGAGGGCGGATATTCGTTTCTGTGTAGTGATGTGCGCTGCTTGCCGCAGTAGGTTTTATCAACACAAAAATGCAAAAATAAATTTTAACTGTTCTTTCGACTGGAGAGTCAAATAACTTTAAATGAGTCGTTTCCAATAGCTTAGAATGCCTTTCTGAGGCACGTAGGAGTCTCGGTATGTCAAGAATGGTCACCCATCCACGAATTGATTTTGGCAAGCCTTGCTTAACCTTGAAGATCGACCCGAGCCTCTGATTTAATTTCTCCACAAACTCGCAACTCATGATCATCATCATTTCAGCTGGAAGACATCCACAACTAAACATAGGCCTCTCCCAAGCGTCATCACATTGATCGGCCCCGTGCGTCTCGCACCCAGCGAACTGCCGCCACTCTCACCACGTCATTTGTCCAAACTCGCAACTATCGATTATAAATATCGACTAAGCGCCTAACCTATGAGCACATCCCTACTTCCGCAATTATGCGGGGCATGCGACCCCTTTAATTGCGTTTGCACTAAACACAAACGCTCAGTAATTAATTCTAGATTAAGCCTGTAGAGTCACTTCTGAACTTTAGATTCAGCAAAAAATATTCTAAAAGCTGTTGGAATTACTATTTTGCTGGCTTTCATTTGCTAAGTTTTATGTAAGCATTTAGTGTTATGTATTTGGTCTAAACTATTTTAAAGGTTCTTACTACCTGTGTTTGCTAAACGTGCTTAGAATGCTGTTAGGGCTATCCCGCTTCTGCAATGCGTCGGTAATATACACAGATTGCTTCTACACTTCATCATCATCAGTCTTTTAAAGTAGCTGCTGAGACCCAGGCCTCCTCACTGTGAAAGAGAATGGGCCGCAATCCAGCACGCGAGCCTAGTGCGGGTTGGTGGATGTCACATGACATGTCTTCGAATATTTGGTTCTACGACATACCATGAGTTTCCTCGCAATGTTTTCCTTCACCGTTTTGAGAGCAGTGGTGAAGAACTAATTTACATAAAGTGAAGCGCTTGCCTGTGTTGAAAACAACGACATAAAACTTGTAAGTCGCGGCCTTTACCACTTGGCCACCACTGTTCTGTTATACACAGACATGCTTAAAAGGGCGCTTCCCTCTAACTAGCTTCAACAGTAAATATGATTTCTAGTGGCCAAAACTGTGCTGTCGTGGGTCATTGTTGTGCCTTGCCGCAATGGTGATCTACTGTTACCTATTTGCGTATTGCTTGTTTTTGTCGTGTTTTGTTGTAAGTCTTACTAACCATTTTTTTAATAAATTTATAACATAATAATACAAGATATTTCTATTTAAATGCTAATTAACAAAAATAATACAACGCATTCTAGTTGACAGACTTTCTTTAAGTTATGATTTTATTACAACAACAATTGTAATGTACTTTAAGACAGAGTCAGAAACTGAATTTGCATTCATCCCATCATATTATATTTATATAAATTTATATATCATCATATATCATATCATCATTTTGGTCCAAAAACGTCCACTGCTAGACTTAGGGCTCGCACAACGTTGCTATATCGACCAACCCTGTATTTCTTATATCTCGCATTCGGCGGACTTCTGCGGCTCAGTTACCATCCACCTATTTAAGTTCCAATAAAAAATAATGTAATGGTAAATTATAATAAAACCGATTTATATCTTTACCAACATAAAACAAAACACTACAAAACTAGAAATAAACTTTCTTTTCCGAAGTCGGTGTCTTTTGTGCCCATTATTTTCCTTTAATCGACACTGACTTTGGAAAAGAAAGTTTATTTTCCAAAGTCTTATGACGATTCCAATAAGCCCAAACACGACTAGGATACATTTATTTTAATTCAAAGTTCCAGTGCCTACCTTCCGGCTTCATCATCAGATCAGTTGAGTGGTACTGTTTTCATCAGTACCATTTATTTGTAAGAATTTGCTCCATCATAATCGGCTATCTATTCGAGATATCTTATGCCCGTAACGTACTTAGCATTAAGGAGTTCCAGTGGTCATCTGTGGTCTTCTTTATCAGTTCCATTTCATCAAATGATACTTTCTCAGTGCAAATGATTGCATTGTTGTTGATAATTCCAAAATCGCTATATGTATGCCTATAATATTTGAGAAGATCCCTCGATGACCATGGGACCACCTTTGTAGTACTTTCAAACAAAGGAAGAATTTTTCAAATCGGTCCAGGCGTCTTTGAGTAATCGGGGAACAAATATATAAAAAAAAAGATTCCGACGAATTGAGAATCGCCGCGTTTTTTTGAAGTCGGTTAAAAATAGTCCGGAATTTAAATATCTTTGTATTTTTTACTAGCAATCGAGCATAGTTTAATTACAAATTAACATGACAAAGGCATAATTTTAACATTATTTACCCCTATAATTTTCTAAATACCAATCACAGTACCTAAATTATATATTTCATATCTATGTCCAACGTATAAGTCCCTTTGTATATAATAACAAATAGCGTGAATCAACAAACAGAGTTCTAATCCAATTTGCGTAGAATCATAACGTCATTACGAATCAATCACATTTAAATTACAAATTAACATTTCAAAAGCATCATTACCCATTAATACTACTATAGTTTCCTAAATATTAACCACAGGGCAAAATTACTCAATTAAACACCACGATGTGTTAATGAACTAAATAAATATAGCTGTAGAATTAGCATCAGATTTCTGACGTACATTATCGTTGAAACCAAAAACAGCTGCAATAATTTTGAAACGAAATGTTCTAATAAATTTTCAAGTGTAATTTGCACATACGCGACCGAAACCGCACCGTTGTGTTTATTTCATGGTACAAGTTAGAAGATTAAAGCTTAACTGATAAGATCCGGTCTTAATAGCTTTCAGAGTATGTTAATGACAATTGAAACTGTTACCCGTGTTGGTAACTTCACCGCCTTGCGCGTGCGTAGTCTGAAATTAAATGTGTTCGAAATATCAAAGTATGCACTAGAGTTGTGTTATATTTTGCCAAATTCAACTGAAATATTTCTTTTTATAAATACTGTTCATTGTAGAACAGTATTTAGAAAAAGAAATATTTCAGTTGAATTTGGCAAAATTTTAAGACGTTTTTATTATTATACAGCTATGTCAAAAATTTATATAAAACCAAAGCTTGCAACAAAAAAATGGGCTATACAAATTTAAATCATTTGAATAAATAAATCAATCATTTAATGATTGATTTATTTATTCAAATGATTTACAGAAACAAATGAATTTCTTAAATTTGTATTGCCCATTTTTTTGTTGCAAGCTTTGGTTTTATATAAATTTTTGATCAAAGGCGAATTGATGCAAAATGTCAGCGTTCTATTTTTAATCTTATAGAACTTTTTCGTTGATGCAAATATTACACAATAAGTGCAAAACAAACATAATATATACTACTCTATGAAAATAACTTTGCACTTGGCTATTTGACGCCAATCTGACGTTCGACTCTCGTTATTGGCGCTCGAGGCTAACGTGGGGCACCGCGCGGGTAGGCGGGAGTGGGGTCGATGACAGTCGGTGTGCACAGTTATTTAGACCGTGTAGTAGCTTATATTGAATTTACGTAAAATTACCTCTGTATCTACAACGTAATGCACGCATTTTTGTAGAAATAAATAAGAAGCCCGCATTCTATCAAATGTCAGCATCTTGCCTTTGTATTTTATAGTGCAAACATGGCTATTGTATAAGTGTCTCCACTAATTTCAGTGTTTAAGCTTAAGTAAAAGAACCGTCTAATAAAAAAAAACTGAAAACACTTATTGATACTTTATGCACAAATACAAAGGTAGACTTAGCTCTTTTTTACCAATTGAGTTTAGAGTGGTGCAGAGATAAAAACAAACAAACTAAATGAAAGCAAAAATAGAGAAAACACAAGTATTTATAAATATACAACTACTACCTATTATTTACCTACTTAAGTTTACTCATTTATTTATTTAAAATAAAGCTGTTACTTGTCCCTAGGTTTAATTGTTTCGCCGTCATTCAGTCCACACCAGCTATCGCCGAAAACAAGCGCTGTGGCTCTGTATCACACGTGTGTCCCAGCATTATGCTGAGCGATGGCACATACTTGCCCTATTTGTATTCTAGTGTTTTCTTATTTAATTTTGTTATTCTTGGGATGCGTCATACCTGGCACAAATGAACTTCTTCTTCTTCCTCTTTTTTTTATTGCTTCGCTCATGCAATTATTAAATCACGGATATTAACTGTGAAGTTTTTAAATCGCGAATGCTTATAACTCGCACCAGCCCAAAACTGATGCCGTGGCACCACTGACAAATGAACTGAACCAAGCTTGTTTATTAGCGAATAGAAACATTTTATGTTTAAGTTCGCCACCTACATCACCCAAGACACGGATATTGGCAAAGTTTTACACATTTCACATGATTTTGGACATAACTTTTGTGATCTATTTATTAGAATTAATGATACTTTGTGTGGAACGTCCCTGGCTCTTTGGGTTGGCAATCTAAAGAGTGAATGAAGAAAAAGTCTCCTCTGTTAATTTTGCCTGTCTTCAGTTTAGGAAAGCGTTTTTTTTTCAGATTTATGGAACATTAATGCAGCTTACGATAGGTATGAAGTAGATAATATAGTTCTCCTGATCGATTTCGACCACGGTGGCCAATCTCAACAGAGACAAGCCATTTTTTTTATTTAGTATGGATTTGCTTTTTCTTTAGTATAAATTCCCTCTGAGGTGATAGAAACAAAGTCGACGATGGAGTGAGTTTACTCAGATGATGCCTGTTTACTCTAACTTTGAAGAGATTTAGGTTGTATGCGTTCGGAATCACAGATGCAGGCAGTGAGCTCCACTCTTTTGCTATGCGTATTATGAAGGACGTTTGGAAGCGTTTGGTGCAAATTGGTGGAATGGCAACTAGGTGAAGATGATAACTTGCAATGTGTCAAGATGGGGGTGAGGCTGGTGGGATGAGGTCGTGGAGTTGATGAGCACACTCGCCGATGTAAAGTCTGTAGAAGACCGACAAGCAAGCGATGAGCCACGCTGTAAAGCTTGGTATACACCATTTTGACGTCGCCAATTAGCCTCTTAGCTCTGCGTTCCATTGATGCAAGTGCAGCAAGCTGATATTTAGCGGAGCCATCCCAAAGGTGGCTGCAATACTCCATGCAGGATCGGACTTGCGCCTTGTAAAGAGTTAAAAGCTGTTCTTGCGTAAAGTATCGCTTTACTCTGTTTAGGATGTAGCCATGGGCGCGGGAAATATTATAGTGCACGTATGTGCAAGTACACATGTGTGCGCAAACACATTTGTACTTCCTCTTCCATCACTCATAGTCCGAAACGAACGGGGAGAGATTAGGCGCGAGTAACAAATATAGTGATTCTTAAGATCTCTCTATATTTTTTAATTGCTGATAGGTAAGCGCTTGACCTCTATCACACCAAGCTTGCCTATTCACTCTTGATTTGAAGACCGCCAGGTTGTAGGTATCAGGAAATAGGCTCCTGCGTGGAATGCCACTCCTTAGCTTCACTCACATTGAAAGTATTCCAAAAAAGTACGTGTGGATGTACCGATAGCGTATCACTGAACGTCCGATGATGGAAAGGGCTATTTTCTCTTTGCTTCCAGATACATACTTAGGGCTTCTTTAAATAAACGTAGCCCGATGTACCCACCGTTCAAGTTTTATAGCTCTTTGCATAACAACACAGAATAAATTAATTATTACCTGTTCGCTTGCATAATTTCATGGCTTGAAGTTTATTTAGGACTTAAGGGACGTTTTTACTGTGTAAGGCACACAGCTCAACACTTTACGTTTTGTAATTTGGTTTGTTATACTTTGTGGGAAGTATATTTTGATGATGTAGGTGGTTTTCAACTGTTATAGTTACGGGAAAAGAAATAATGGCCGTCAATAACAGTTGCACGAGTCAATCTTCAAGGTTATGCAACGACTACCGAGGTCAGTTCGTGGATGGGTGACTACAAAAATGTTTAATAAGAAATAACATGCCACATTAAAAAAAGTTGCCTTGAACTTGTAATTTCAAGTCAATCAGAAGTTCGCACATTTAAATATAAAAGAAAAAGAAAATTCATAGGTAAACAATGAGCTTATAGAATCATTTTACAACGGGCATTGTTTTGTAAGGACTGTGTGTGATGGCATTTCATCGTCATGTTGAGAGCTAAACACTGTTCTAGAACGTTAAGGAAAGTTAATGACAAGTTGACAGCTCATTCTATCCTAGAATGGAAAGCTTTTGGAGTTTGTAGATCTAACGATACGTACAGAACTCTGTTAGACGTAGACAATTCATACATAAATGGATTCCGAATTAGATTGATGTCTCTTCATGAAATTCATAGTTACAGATATACCTTACTAATATGACAAACGGAAGTTCATTTGGATGGATGGATGATTATGTTAGTTACTCAATCACACCAGAATGGCTGATCGGATCTGGTTGAAATTTGGCACAGAGATAGATTTATAGTCTGAAATAGCACAAAGTCTCCTTTTCATCCCAGTATAAAGTCCCTTTGGTATAAAAAAAAAAAAAAAATTCAGGCGGGTGAGGCCGCTGGCATAAGGTAGAGATATAAATAAATAAATAACATACTTCTAGAATTAATCAGCAAAGTCTTTGACGAACTATATTCTAGTCTCAACGCAAGCAGCTTCCGAGTGATTGCCGATCTGACCTGGTTACCCGTATCTGGGTAATACGATTACCCTGGTGGGGTATTAAGAATAAATATATACATATATTACCCTTATTACCCTATTATTAGGCTGGTATCAGATTTCCTGGCTTCTGATAATCGAGATAAACGGTTAACGTGTTTTCCTAGGCACGGAGGAATCTTGGTATGTTATGATGGTCACCCATCCACGGAACGACCTCGGCAAGCGTTGCTTAACCTTGGACATCGACCCATGCGGCTGTTATTATTATTAACACGATCTCCTCCAACAAAATTGAAACCGAAAAGCCTAAATTATACGTAAATTATAAATCAAGCATATCCAGTACAAAACTTAAGTTCTCAAAGCAAGTTTCTTAACGTTATCTCGGTCTATTTACGTTACTAAGTGGGCCAGGCAGAGCTATCGTTATCTCCCAAGTTAGAAGTTGACGCTTTAATGTTGATTCCAAAGCTAAGATCTGAAGTTCGAATAGTGCTATGGAAAGTTTGTACTGAGAATGTGGAAATTAACCATTGGTTCGGGTGAATTATTGATGAGATGCTCTTTAAATAGACTGGCATTCAAAACTTGGCACCACTTGAAGAAATTGCAATTTTTAAAGAGTGGTACTATTAGTGTGGTACTAAGTTTTGAAGGCCAAGAAAGTGTAGTTAATAGTTTATTAAAATAAATAACTTGATTGATAGATGTGGTCGCAATCTTTGAGATTTGTAAGTAGGGGTCAGTACCCCTAGTTATGAACAAATCAACTATAATTAAAAAAAAATGCAAGTCTAACGAACAAGAACAGCTAGGTTTTTAACATTATTCCAGCTGAAAGCCGCTGAAAGACCACAACAGCTAGAAATCCAGAGCTTCTTACATTAAACGGATTCACGTGGCTTCCCCAGCAGCCCTTTTTTTTGTTTTTTTTTCCTTACGCAAATAGGCTGCAGGACTTTCGTCCAAATACTGGGCCGCTTTGCAACATAAAACAGAAGTTTTCTGGAATGTAATTGCCGCTTCAGAAGATTATTATTCTTATGTTTGTATTATTTATTTTGTTTACAGCTAACAATTATTAAACTAGTGACTCTGTGAGTTGTAGACCTCACGAGTCTGTCTTTTATATTTACATGTCGATTCATTCTTTAAAAAATTTCTTAGAAAAAGCCATATCTTTATCGAACCTGCCCACAAAATAGCAAGAGAATCGGTTGAGAAATGCGACCGGTTTAGTATTTTTATCCAAGTTGTAACGAGAGGCTTCGCGCTCGCTCGGTCAATAACTAGTTTAACTTGTGGCTCTGTAAGCTGTAGACCTCGCGAGTGTCTTATTGATTTTTGTTTCGATTCAGTATGTTGTCATTTTTTTAAATGGACAAAAAAAAAACTATATAAATATCGAAGCTGTTCACAAAATTTCAAGAGAATCTGTTGAGAAATGCGGCCTGTAGAACATTTTAATACAAGCTGAAGCGGAGACGCATCGCGCTCGCTCGGTCAATAACTAGTTTAACTAGTGGCTCTGTAAGCTGTAGACCTCGCGAGTCCGTCTTATTGATTTTGTGTCGATTCAGTTTTTTTTTTTTTAATGCCGAGCGGTTAAATATATCTATATACCTAATTATCGAACCTGGTCACAAAAGTTAAAGAGAATCGGTTGAGAAACGCGTCCTGTAGAGGAAAACAGCTGGACATCCAGACATTCGAAAGAATTTTTTCCCTAGCTGAAACGGACTCTTCGCTCGCTTTTCGCGCTCGCTCGGTCAACTAGACACCCTGTAGGTAAACACAAAGAAAACGACAAAAATAAAATCTTTTTCTTTCTTTGGTTGTAAGTGAACATTTATATGCCAAAATATCTTGTTTTATTTTATTTAGAAAACTTACAGCTAATAAAAAAGATGGGTAGTTGTTATAATAAAAATAAGGCCAATTTATTATATCATCTATAAAAATAAAGCTATCTACAAAGATACGGCATTATCCAATAGATTTATAACGAGCTAATCATTCGCCACATAATTCTATTTGCGACTTTCAATCTTCCTTATAAATATTTACCGCCACAACTCGAAGGATTTATTAATAATTTCCTACCAAACGAACAGAAAATTGTCTCTTCGTAAGTTAGTTTCAGTGTTTTTGATTGATAACGTTTCACGATGAGAAACTTTGACAAATTCGATTTAGCCACCCAAGTGTTTAAAGGAAATTGCTCACTGAATGGACGTTCGATTTTTTCTGTTTGTTTTATTTGTTTACTAGTGGCCTGCCCCGGCTTAGCCTAGGTCATAATAAGTTAAAGCCTAGAACCGAATGCCAAATAAAAACAATAAAAAGTGAAAAATAACTTTTTATTTGAAAGTCGACAGTATATTTTGTAAAAGATTTTTTTTTTCTTTTTAGCTGTACCTAATAGGCAAGTTCTTTATTTAGTAATAAATAATGCCAAAATAGATTACGCGAATATCATGAAACTTGAACATAACCGGTGAAATTAGAGTGCACCAAGGTGAACTTTACACATCTGCGTAACCCTTTGAAACATGCTGGTGTGATTTTATGTTATGAAATGGTATAAACAAACATGCGGTTGCAGCAATCGTGAGAGATTTGCCGTCATTAATTGAAGAGATCTGTTGTATATATCTTCGAAATTCTTCAGCAGATCTTCACCAAATTACAATGGGACCAATTTGGGAACATAGTATTACAAACAAAAAAAGAATTTTTAAAATCGATTCACAATTACGGATAAATCGAACATATACAAAAATAGTATATTTTGCAAGTAGTGAATAAAGGACGGTTTTAAAGTGAGGGCCATAGATGAATCACGATCAAGTGAAGGATTCTAATAACTGAATCACGACCGTAGGGAGTGATTCATAATGATTGAATAAAATAAATAAATTCAAGTGTTAGAATCCTGAGCGACGCGAGTGATTCATGGCCCTTGATATAAATCCATTTTATTCATGAGTTGCATACTATATTTTATACCATGACTACGAGAAAAAGAAGGACTTAAGCCCAAATCACAAGGAATAATAATAAATATATTAATGGTATATTACCTTCAAAATTTACAAAAAATGAGAAATCTCAGGGCTTCACATTTTTTGTAAATTGAAGCTGAGCCAGTGATCACCCCCGTTACGTTACATAATTACAATTAATTAAACACCAATGCAATTCATATTAGAATTACAATCCAAATAAGTATTCAATAAACATCCTAGACCAAAATCAAAATCATTATCAAAATCCTAAATATAAACAAACTCAAAATTAAATCGACGAAGGAGTTTGAAATTCGAATATTCTTTGCACAAGAAGTTTGTATCGAGTATTTTATGCGCAAGTAGGTTGTATTGCATTAAGATGGAGGTCAAACATATATTGGTGTGTTCTAAATTCAAACACCAAAACAGTGATTAAAAGTTTATTTTATTCACTGAAAACATTGAATAAATCACTGTTTTCAGTGAATAAAATAAGCTTTTTAGAGGGGGAATGGTATAAAAAAACAAACACAAAGTCGAACATAGAACCTCCTCCTTTTTGGAAAGTCGGTTGAAAATGAGAATATTGAGATGCATGTGCAAAGTGACAAGAATGGATGAAGTGAGAAATGAGTATAGTAGAGGAAGTTTGAAAGTGGCGCCAATGACAGAAAAGTTGAAAGGAAACCGTTTGTCCTGGTATGGTCATGTGATGATGAGGGATGAAACGCATGTTAGCAAAAAAGATATTATGAGTATAAATGTGGATAGATAAAGAGGGAGAGGAAGGCCAAAGAAAAGATGGATGGACTGTGTGAGGAGTGATATGAAAGAAAAGGGAGTCAGTGATAGCGTGACAGGTTACAGGACGATATGGAAGAAGAAAACGTGGGATGGAAACATGGGATAAGGGCAGGATGATGATACGGAATAATGTACCTTTCAAATGGTGTTTTGTTTTCTAATTAGTTGGGTACAGTGGTTCTAGAAAATACGAGTACATACCCAAAATGGCTGCACAAACTCACAAAATTCAAACTCTCTCTTTATAATATTGTACTTTATTGTTTAAAACATATTTTCAACGGTATAATTATAGAGTGATATTTAGGCCAAATATAGGAGGAACAGGAACAGGAATAACAGGAGGCAAGCCTGTTGTCAAACCGGACAAAAATCTATACTCCTGGCTGCTACTAAGAAATTCTACAATAAAAAACGAAATGTAGAAATTTTGTGTATGCCTACTCTTCTGCTTACCCGTTTTGGTATGAAAATTTAAACATGTTGCAACGATAAAAAATACCACAGCATTTTACTGAAGTATCTTATAAGTGAAAAATAATCTATGTCTACTTCTACAGTGGCGTTTTGAACTATTAACATAGTTAAAGAATAAACTGTTGTACAATACATTTACACAGACTATCCAGTTTGGGAAAGTCATTAGGTACACTAATCGGGCGTAATTAAAAGAAACATCGCGAGTTAGAAAGAGACTTGGATTACAAAAAGTGTACCTATGCTCTACAGATCGTTTTTGATGCTCTATTATGCTCCTTTGCCGAATATAGTACCAAGTACCGATATACCTGTTCTTTGGAACACCTAATGCTTGCACTGACGCCGCAATCGGCGTGAAGGTCACTCACTCACTCATCACGAAATATCGAAAACCGCTTGATGTATAAAGATGAAATTTGGCAAGGAGGTTCCTCAAGTGACGTAAGTGCGCACTAAGAAAGGATTTTTGGAAATTCCACCTCTAAGGCGGTGAAAAGGTGGAAATTTGTGGGGCTTATATATTTAAAACGTAGCATAAATAGTAAGCTTAGTAAATAGTGAAGGTTTTCATTACTAGTTTTTCAAAACTACTCCTAAAAGACAATTTAGGGGGTGTTAAAGATTTTCGAAGAACTTTACTGTACAGTGCTTTTTTATGATGCAGGGGAGCACTAAGAAGGGATTTTTGGCAATTCAAACTTTAAGGGGGTGAAACTAAAAAGTCACCTGTAGGATAAATACAGATCACGCGAATAAGGTCGCGGGCGAAGTGCTAGTAATATTTATAAAGAGTTGACCTTCAACTCGAGAAGAAGAAGAATTGTGGATAGCAGACAAATGGAGTAATACTGTGACACGATTGTACCCCAGAAAAAGTGGTATGACAACATCAGATTGGTGGCAGGAATGATGTGCAACAGAGTGGTTCAAGAAAGAAACGAATGGAAAAGGTTGTAAGAGGCCTATGCTAACTAGCAAACTCAAAATAAGAAATAATCAAATTTTAGACTAGTTTGAGATTAGATTTTTTTGAGTTGAACAAAAGCTATTATTATGTATAAAATAATAATCAACCTATATCGTGTGAGACGAAATGAAATGTGAGACGTCACGGACCCAATGCAGGTTTGTGGATAACACATAATTTACCATCAGGTGATACTCGTATAGTGGTCAAACAAGAACTTATCATTAATAATGTAAAAAAACACTCATACGTCTTCGAAATTTTGTTTTTAGATCATTCCGGTTTCCTTACGAAGTTTCCTTTTTTGAGAGCAGTGGTGACGAAATGAATAATCCTACTTTCTACTTTAATATTATAAATGCGGAAGTTTGGATGGATGTTTGTAACTTGATCACGCGAGAACGGATCTGAATGAAATTTGCCAAAGAGATAGATTATAGTCTGGATTAGCGCATAGGCTACTTTTAATCCCGATGATACTCTTTTCAAGCAGGTGAAGCGGCGGGCAGAAGCTAGTTATATATAAATTATTGCGAAAGATGGAATAAATGAGGTGAAGGTTTTACCCAGGTGTGAACGATCAGGCTAACCTTACTGAGTTTCATCTCAGAAAGAAAAACAATAAATGCGCCCGAAATTCGGGTTCGTTACGACTGGTAGGTACTGTCAAGACTTGTTTATTACCTTACAAGAGCCATCGAAGTGACAGAGATGAAGGTACCGAGCTAAACAAAGCAATGTCCAAAGGTCACTCAATGTCAAACACAAGTTTAGCATCTCAGTCCCAATTTTCACTTAAACCCTTGCCTTGTACTATTATCAATACGTGTTAAGGTTACCTCCATGACCCTTCCCTCGTCACCTTCCACTTAGGAGGGACGTATTCATTACGTCACTTTGTGTCCAACTTCGTCACTTCGACCCGACCCTTTTGCTTCGTCTGTTTCTTGTTTTATTTGTTTTCAATCCGCTGAGATGTTTAGTTATTTTTAACTAACTGCCCATAAAGAAGGAGGTTCTATGTTATACAGTATGTACCTTTTATTATGTTCACCGATTTTTCTGTGAATTGTGGGCCAATTTTATAAAATGTTGTATTTTAAAGTGTAGGGTAGGGTTTTAAGGTTTTTTTGTTTTTAGATGGCGGTGTTTCTGACCGACTTTTGAAATTAAAACCAAGAAAGTACCTACCCTTTTAAAAATTTCACTTTGTTTTAAGTGTTTTAATTTGAAAGTCGGATGTATTTTTTCTGTATCAAAGTCCTTTTCGCATTTGCAAAAAAATAATTTTACACTCAGTGGAAATATCTTAGTTCGATTGCCTAGAAATACTATTTTTCTCTTAAATCATTTCGGTATTGATGCTATTTGTTAAAACGAAATTGGATTGTATACCGTATATAGATCATTATCTAGATATTTATTAATATTGCTAACTTTTATACATACAAAGCTTTTTTCCTATAAAACAATCGTTTTACTCTAACAGCAACCTTATAAAATAATAATTATTTCGCTTACGCCATTATTTTTATCTTTAACCCTTATATAAACAGCCCAATAATCTTCAAGAAAAGCAGTTTACCGTTCCAAAAATATTATCCACTCACATTTTATGTTGGATGATAATAAATACATGTTTCCGTTAATCTCAGCAGCGGGAGCGTAACTTTGCCATCAAGTATTTTAATTATCTTAATCCGCCAAAACTCTGGGGTTCTTCGGCGACTTAGAAATTTTAATGGTCCAAGTTATGAAAAAGATACAAACAACAACGTGAAATCCTCAAGAGAAATAGACCCAAGAGATTAAGTAAAGGATGATGAATGAAACAATTAACATTGAAGAGATTGCAAGACGATATTGCAACAAATGCTATGAGAACTTAAAATTTTTGCAAAATGAACTATTTTATTTAAGAAATATGCAGTATCTTTGTATTCTATTGTCTTGAATATGTTGTCTATAAATAAATTAATGTAGGTATGTGTGCACATTATTTATAAGATTAATGAATAATTATGTCTTTGTCACGGCATGCTTAAATTTACGAAATTTAACACTTAAATAAAACTATTTGTGATGTTATTGATATATCAAGCAGATTCGTTTGACCCATATTATCTCACCTGATAGTAAGCGATGATGTGGTCGTCGGTAAAGCAAAATAGCCTAGAATTAAAATATTCACTCTTGAATTAAATAGCCTCATGTTGTAGGTAAACTAACGCAATTATTAGTTATTGTATTTGTATTTTTCTTCACATGACCTAATTGTGGTCTAACTCTTTCAGTACTGATATTATCTTAGTTGCTCCTTATCTAAGTAAGTGTCCTTGTTATGTTCATCGGAAGAGCACTGATTTCCAAGATACAGGTTTTTACCTAGTTTGGCAATCAGGAGTTCATTTCGGTTAGAAGCCTCTTATATGTTATGTTTTTAGTATTGAAACTGTGGTAGGTTAAATTCTGATTTTGTCCAATAAATGTTATGTATCAGGAAACCAGACTCCAAAAAATTCCATTCCTTGCTTATTCCTTTCATTCGTTGTGGGTTTTGGGAATACTTTCAGTGTGCGCCCACCATAACTTTCGTTCTATTCTAAAATTATTGTCAGCTATAAGATTTTACTACATAAAAAATAATTTAATTTGTTTTCGCATTACTAGAAGATAATTACTAAATCGCTATCAACTCAATCCTCACCCCACACGAATATTTCTTTTATAGGTCACATTAATTTCTGAGACAAGTACAATCGTCAATTCTCAAAGAAAATGTCGCAAAGTGGGCAAAGTTTTGAACCTCTATTAATTATAAGGGACTTCAAATAAAATCACCTTTATTGCATTAGCAGAAGGTTCAAAATTTAATAGTACTAGATAAGGTTTAGCATCTTAGGACAATGAAATATTGGACGTTTTATGATTCTTGATTTTGATTACTTTGGACTATAGAGATAGATTTAATTAGTCTATAACTTTTGAGAAACGATAGATAAGTAAAAATACGCAAATCTACATACATACATAGACTCACGCCTTAATTCCCATAGGGGTAGGCAGAAACTACAGAACGCCACCTGCTACGATCCTTACATACTTCTGTTGCTTCACTCACATTCATACATCTAGTCATACTGCGCACCTGGCCTTTCTGAAGAACATCTATGTATGTCTTTCAAGAGCGTCCCCTCCTGGCGTTTTCTTTCACGTCTGCCTTGTAATACCTTTTGTTAGTCGTTTTTCATTCATCTTGGCTACATGGCCAAACTATCTTAGCAAAATCTAACAACTTTTAAAATAAACACGAGCGATATAAAAATAACATAAAAGAGAAAACAAGATTTTATCGAAAAACCATTCAATCAATCTGCCGAGCATTTTCCCAATCATGTTTGGGTCGGCTTCCAGTCTAACCGGATTCAGCTCAGTATCCGTATTTTACATGGATAATAAAGATAATAATAAAACCAATGGCAACCATTGAGATAATATGCATTTAGTGCGTAGTACATTATTACCTCAATGATGGCAACCCAAAAATGTCAAAATGTCAAATTTTTTCCTGCACTGTTTATTTAATTACAACCATCAAACTTACAAAAATAATACTGCAAAAGAGACCAGTTATAAAATACCCATGTACAATAATATACAGTTTGATAATATCACAACTAATCCAATTTCAGAAAAGTACAAGAAACCAGTTGACGTCGTCACTGACAGACGTCAACCAAACAATTTTTACAATGGAAAAGTGTAAAGGAAAAGATATATAATGATGACGAGAGCAGCTGCCTATCGCGCACAACATCCACCCCCCGACTCGTCGCTCAGCTACGCCTCGCCGCCACCGGACCTCGGATCACCAGTATCATCGGCGGCTGCAGTTGCGGGACTCACCCCGTTGTCCATGGCTAAAGAGAAATGGCCTCTTCAAAAGTTTGCCGACGCATTTCTTCAGCTGGTCCTTGATTTTGAGACTCGTCATCAGAGTCTTCGTCGGATTCCAAGTGTTGAGTTTCTGGTTGAAAGTCCGGGTCGTCATCTGATCGCTGAACTCTTGCTCACATTCATATTCCAATCACTCTTCTATAAGCTGGTCATGGCTTTTAAAAGTACCTTCTTTTGGAACCGTGTGGACGTTGGCTGTTACTTGAGTGAGAAATCGTTTTTTTTTTTATTTAGCAAACAATTTTACTGACGGTTTGTCTAGGAAACACTATGAAAATATAACTATTTTACTGAGGTGGTTGTCTATTAAACACATCCCTTTACATTGACGTGGTAGTCAGTTAGACACTTTAACGCGTAAAATGGTGTATGAGCTTGTCTTGACTGCTCGCGGCACACTGATTGATGCATGGCCGCGCGACACGAAGGTATTGAGATCCCGGGATTCGTAATATATAAAATAGCGACTCAGGACAAATTTTTCGATTTAGCGGTGTCTGTGGTACTACCACGTCAGTCGCAGACGGTTAAGCATTCGTGTTTTTTTTTTTAATTATCATTTTTTCTGCCTATTTGACCTCCACAACCCAGATATTTGATAGCACGATATCCCTTGGTAAGAATTGTTTCAGATTTTAAGTTTCTGTCTACTGATTGCTGCTGGCTTATTTTGACTGTCAAAGATCTTCAAAATGACAGTCGGTATCATGATGTTCTTTTCGAGGCTCGGATGAATCTCGCTGAGTAAAGGACCGACCTCAGAAAGCCGCGTAAATTGACCCGCCGCATGGGTCGTTTGTTATTATGTAGTTTCGATCGAAAAATCATTGATGAATAAATGACAGGGAAATAACATTTGATTTATATTTATCAACCAGAACAAATAAACCACGATCAGCTTTCATCCGTTGTCGCCATCAATTACGCCGGATCTGATAATAAATAAAACAATTACAATCACGTGGAGTTGAAAGCGTAATAAACGTCAGTAAAACCGAAAACGTTCGATAATTTGAAAAATACGAACATTGCCGATAACCGACGGCTCCCGGGAAACTCAATCACTGGTACTGACATTCTCATTTCTGTAAAATCTACGCAATAATGTTTCAGGAGAATTGTGTCACTATAGTGCAATTATTCCTCAATAAGTTTGAGCCTATAGCCATGGTAATTATTATGAAATTTCACAAGAGGAGAATTTAGTTAAATAGTTAATGAATATCTATTAGAAAATGAAAACTGATTTTTCAATAATACGAACTTGTTACTTTCGCATATCAGGGCAAAGACCTCTTATTATACAGATACATTAACCACGCTTGTTTAATGCGGTTTGTTGATTTCGAACATAAATTACCTAACTATAAGTCCAAGTTTCCCCACGATATTTTCCTTTACCGTTATCAGCGATCTCCAAGATAAACTGAGAAATAAAATATTAATTGAAAGTCACATTGGTTCATGCCCAGATTTGAACACATGAGCTCATGCACGATGGGCGAGACCTTAACTTTGGACGTATAAGTTGTCTAATAAATTTTCTTTGAAATTTTGCCGCATACCTTTCAAATAAATCTTCACCAGACCCGCTCAGTGCCAGCGATTAAGACACAACAGTACAAGTCATGTACAGACTAAATCAATAAAAACTCAGCAGTGGCCTCACATAGAACCCTCATCAACATCCCTTATGTTGCTGACTGACGAACACACAAAGCTCTTTTTCCCCGACTGTCAACGAAACACGGCCGTTTGAACGATTCGTGCGTTTTTCAATTTAGTGTTAGAATTTTATTTGTTTTTTCTGTTTTTGTTCTAGAAAGTTTGGGTTGGCGGGTACGAATGGAATTGTTTCATTTTAGGTCAGTCGGTAAATGGCGGTGAAACACCGTTTTATCCTTTTACGTAGGATTTAAAATAGCATCACGCCTTTTTTTGCTGAAAAGGTAAGCAGATCTTGATATAAGGTGTAACTGAAAGGTGTGGTCATATTTTAAATTCCACTTCTGCCCATGGTTATAATAACTATCTATGCAAAATCAATTTGTTTTTTTAATTGACTGTAACTATCCATTTGACTATCCAAGGACGGCAGAATTCTTAAAACATGACCACACCTTGCTGTTATACCCTGTATCACACTAATATTATAACGGCGATAGTTTTTGAGTGTGTGTGTGTTTGTATTTATGTTACTTCTTCACGCTTAAACGGCTGGACGGATCTAAATCAAATTTGGCACAGAGATAGATTAGAGTCTGTAATATCACTTAGGATACTTTTTGTCTCGGGAATATGTTCCTTCGGGATATTTTTTTCCATTCACGTGGACGAAGCCGCTGGCACAAGTAAGTAACTGATAAAACGTAAATGTATCTATCAAATACGGTCGGATATTAATTAATTAAAATAAGGAAGAGACTGAACTGCAAGTTTTTCAACATAAATGTTATCCTGGCTTCTAATAATTGAGTATGAGTGCCACTTCTAATCGAAAACTGTCACAGTGATATTATGAGCTTAGAAAAACATTTCTGAACAGCATGAGAAGTTAAAAGATAAAATATCGACAAACACATTTATTGGTCAGTTGTCTGCTGAGTTGGGTTCGATCCCAAAGTCAGGCCAACTATCCTGGAGTGTGGATTTGTTTCCGAATAATATTATAATATTAACCAGCTTAACAAGTGCCATAATACAATTATTTAATAAATCCGACAGGGAATTTCTTTCATACATTTACTAAACAGTAGTCGTGAAAATGTAAAATCTTACTAATATTATAAATGTGAAAGATTGGATGGATGAATTTATATTTGACACTCAATCACGCCAGAACGGCTGAACGAATCTTGATGAAATTTGCCACAAAGATAGATTATAGTCTGGAGTAGCAGGCTTTTCATTCCGGTATGATGTTCCCTTGCGATAAGGAAATTAATTCCGCGCGGGCGAAGCCACTGCTGGAGGCTAGATGATAATATAATTATGTCAGTTTGACTAAATGTATCGCATTATTATATTAAATAGGGCCCTGGCCATTATATCTCTGTTTTATAACTCTTCAGGCAAAACATCGACGGAACATGCTCATCAAATTACTTGAGTTAGCTCTTTTTAACTCAGTTGCATGTAGGCAACTTTATATTATTATAACAAGCTTTATATTACCTTGCTTATACCTTTAATCCATTTTCTAAGTACTTCCTGGCATCTTATTAAGCTGAAACTTAGCGTACTTTTGTAACATTCGAAACATTGAAACAATAATGTGCTATTGAGTTGGTCCACGATGGAACCGAAAGGTAGCCATAGCAAATCCTCAGCCAAACAAGATAGCACCATCGTGTTTGGGCTCATTGTATTTGTATTAAAAAGTGATACTAAATTTAATATCTTTCAGTTCCAAAAGCATGTCATGTTTTTGTACCGTAGACCGACACATTTTACTTTGGTAGTCGCGTTTTAATTAGCTAGGTACCGAATAACGTAGCCCGTGGCTGGGTCGCCATGAGATGTATGTAAAAAGGTTCGGGTATAAAATAAGAAGGCTATTGCTCGATTCCCATAGGAGTAGTATATTGAAACTAAAAATATACATTAGTGCATACAAGTAATGCATAGCGCAACGTAAGCAATAACATGAGACGTAATTCTAAAGGAGCCTACTTACTAAATAATATAAAGGAACATACATACACACTTCAATAATACAATATGTAAAATATTTTTTTTCAAAAAAATACTAACAAAACAAATTCTCTTTATATTTAAAAAAAAATGTACCAAACGACACTGACTACAACACCAACAATTCAAGGGTTTCTTTACTTCAAAAAATCTAGCAAAAAAAAGCCAAATAAATTATCTGATAAACCAGCGACGATCCTACCCTCGGGTTAGACATAGAATAATATTAAATCAGAGACAGATAAGACAGTCCTTATCGTGTCGTTTGGAGGCTCTATCTACGACAAATCCCACTTTGAGAGTTAACAAGAAACAAACTTTTGTCGGACTTCTCAAGGAAAATGCTCTTCAATCACGTCACAGGGTCTGTGTGAGCCGAATTATGTGTGTTGGCAGTTTGTTTTTACGGATAAGCTGTGATATATGATATTCTTTTGTTGTATTTAATGCAGAAAGTGGACGTTATATGAAATTGAGCGGGGTTTTTTTTTGATAGACAATATGAGACAACCCGCACTGGGTCTGCGATTAAGGCCCATTCCCTCTCACAGAAAGGAGGCCTGTGTCCCAGAAGTGAGAACGTTAAAAAGCTAATTATGATACGTTACTTCGTTATTGATATTACATTAAAAAAAATACTATCCATAGGCATTTTAGTCTTTATGAACTTGGGTCTTTATTCTGCCCACGGCTTCGTTCGATTGAAAGGTGTTTTTTTATCCCATGGGAACTTACTACCGGGATAAAAGGTGACTTTGTTGGTTGACCAGATTTCATCTAGAACCGTTCAGCCGTTCTAGCGTGTTTGAGTATCAAACATCCATCTATCAATCCATCTAAACTTTCATATTTATAACATAAGTAGGAAGTAGGATAGTCTGATAAAAAAGTGCGAACACAAAGCTCCACGAAAAACATGACTGAATAAAACGCCTACCGTAGCACGCTTGGTTTCATGTTGCAATCCATGGAATAGTATTTTATTTTCTATTCTTAAACATGATGATGTAGGTACCATGTACCTTTTGAAAGTATCAAGGCACTATTATGATGGCATGCTGCACAATATAGTTCATATAGATACTCCTATCATCATTATCATCATCATATCAGTCGAAAGACGTCCACCGCTGGACATAGGCCTCACCCAAATGTCGCCACATTGATCGGTCCTATGCGTCTCGCATCCAGCGGATCCCCGTAACCTTCACCAGGTCATAGGTCCATCTGGTGGGAGGCCTGCCAACGCAACGTTTTCCAGTTCATGGTCGCCACACCAGAACCTTTCTGCCCTATCGGCCATCCGTTCTGCGAGTAATGTGCCCTGCCCTGTCACTTAAGGTTACGGGCTTATTAAGCACACTAATATAATAAAGGCGAAACTTTGTGAGTGTGTGTCTGTTTTTGTATGTTTGTTACTTCTTCACGCTCAAACGGCTGGACGAATCTGGATGAAATTTGGCACAGAGATAGATTATAGTAGAGCAGCTTGGGAAAATTTTAGACATTCACGCGGGCGAAGCCGTTGGCAGAAGCTAGTATTATATATGCGAAAGTTTGGATGGATGGATGTATGTTTGTTACTCAAGCACGCCAGAACGGTTAAACGGATCTGGATGAAATTTGGCACATAGATTGACTGTAGTCTAGATTAGCATTTCACGCGGGCGAAGCCGCTGGCAGAAGCTAGTGGTTCATAATTATTCACACCGTGTATCGAATTTGAATAACAAATGCTTCAGCCATTTTACCCATTGATGCTAATACCAACACTTCACTCCGCATTTCCATTTACCTAAACACTACTATTACTGCTAAACAGATCACTCAATATTAGCAACTGTTTATCTCAGCATGCAAAACATCCAACATAATTACTCAGCCATCCGGTCGTTTTGCAGCTTCGCCGTCCAAACACGACTAGTTCGGGAGACAGTCGCCATGTAAGTTACCGTCTCTCGAAGATTGTATTAGTGAAAGTTTGACGTTTGTGAAGTTTCAACAGTTTAGTAGCGTAATATTAGGAATTTACTTGCTGGTTGGTTGATTGAGACGTATTTATAGAGTTAGATGCCAGAATATGGAGCTCACGAATGGATGACTGGTATTTTTTTTTTTTTTTTTTACTTCTTGACATTCAAAAGTGCTTTCAAAATGGTCTTATTAAAATAAATCTATCTATGTCTTTTGTACCCATTGTTTGACGCTATTCGACACCGACTTCGGAAAATAAAGTTATTTTTCGCTTTGCAGTGTTTTGTTTTGGCAGTCAGTTAGATTTTTTGCCAAAAAGTTTTTATTTTCCTCTTTTTAGTTTTGGTAATGTAACATAGGATCGGTTCGGAAATAATAAAGCGCCAAATCCCAAATTATATCAGTTTTTATACAGCCTTTCTCCCCGAAACACGTCACAATAAAAAGATTCTACAGTAGGTAAAGTTATATGTATATATAGAGTCGCTGGCAGTTGGCTGGTCAAACTTCCTTTTATATAATATTATCTACTATTTAAAGTAGAGGGTGGAAGAACAAAGAAAATAAAAAAGTAGAAACTGTTACTCCGAGTGACAGACATTCTATTTTTTTATTTTCTCGGTCGGTCGCAGTGCAGCCAGCCAACTACTCTTCGCTCTCAGGCGGACAGCTTCGGCCTTAGCTAAACCCTCGGTCTTAGCCGAACAGTCAGTCTTAGCAGGACAGTCTGCCCTAGCCAGACAATAAGCCCGGCTTAACAGTCTGCTTCCCACCATTAGCCCCAACTTAACACCTCCTGTCGTAAATAAATCCTATCTTACACATAAATCAAAGGCAATCTTAAATATAACTTCTCTTATAAATAAACTAAACTTATGTGTTTCTAAAATTATAAATATATCCTATTTTACACATAAATCATACACTTAATATATATATACATAATACATCAATCATACACATATACATTTCTATAGACTAAACATAATTTAAAAAGTCACCCGCAACTCTTCATAGAGATTGGTAAAACCAACAAGAATATTATACTCCAGGGACACCATGTCCATACATCACAGCATGACACAACGCAGCACCAACCATTTCTAGGATATATGAAACCATGACTAAGGCAAAGCCTATCCACAGACACCAACAAAGGCTAGGCCAACTCTAAATAAAAATCTATATAGGCTTCCGCCTAAGAAACAAAATACCAACCGACAAGGCTTTGAGAAAGTCGGAAACATACTCGTACCTGTCGAAGGAAGAAGATCCCGTTGGGTAAATGGAGTGGCCCAATGTCAACCCCACATCACGTTGTTCATAAAGAAACCAGCAAATTAGCGCACAGGATTCACAACGAAGGGTTATGGGGTCATTTCCTTAAGCAAGGCGACTTACCGTGAAGGATAATGAGCCCGACACCCAGATAACACAGCAACACAGCAGCACCTAGGTCGCCGGTACACGTGGACCCGGCGACACTGATCACAACAATTCGAGCACGCGAGCAGCCCTATTGGTCGCGGGGACGCACTCACGCGTCCCTAAGCGAAGCCGGCCACTCTCAACAGCAACAATCAGCAAGACATCGAAAATTCTGTCAGGGCTTCGCCCAAAAGAAAACACGTGGCAAGCAGGAAACGGCGTCCACCCGTCCCCTGCTGCCCAGAAAAAAGAAAATAATCAGCTTCTCCGGCAGGGCAAAACGTCAAGTGCGTTTCAGAGCAGAACATTCTAGGCCAAACTAATAAATAAAATAAATGCAATCATAAATGGACACAAATTAAATCAGGACAATAATCTCCTGCAATCCTAAAACAAAACTTGAATCGAACCCGATCGTTGACTAATAAAAATGGTGCGCGTATCGGTACGCACGCTGGCAAACACAAAAAGTCAGCTGTCGTCCTATCAAAACCAATCAAAGTTGAATTAAACAAATCATTAGAGGTTAGAAATGAAGTTGTCACCGCCCTTAAAGTAATTTAAGTGAAATGAATGTGTTTAGAGTGAAATTATTATCCCAAAGTGTAGTTCCTAAATGGTTCCATAATTCATAGCGACGAGGTGTGAACAATGAAGCGTCAAAAAAGGAATGATTAACAGTTATCCCCGCTACGAACTAGGTTACTAATTTTCCCTTAAGAAGGATTCTTATCTAACTAAAAAAAAGTGTCACAGCATGTACCTCCAATTAACATGAAAATCATTTATAGCCAAAGTACATCTCATGACTATTCCAATAAGCCCAAACACGACTAGGATACATTGTTCTATTTCGGAGTTCCAGTAGCTATTGTGGTCTTCATCAGTTCCACTTCATCAAATGATACTTTCTGAGTGCAAATGATTGCATTATTGATGAAAATACCAACATCGCTATATGGATGCCTATAATATTTGAGGAGTTCCCTCGATTTCTCTAGGGTCCCATCATCAAATCCTGGTTTCCTTATCATGGCACTACCTTGGGATATCTCCTTTCCAACAAAAAAATAATCATCAAATTCGGTTCATAAACAACGAAGTTATCCGCGAACATACATAAAAAATATATTATATATGCGGTCGTTTTTTAGTTTATATAAAGCAAAGTTTATCTAATTCATAAAGGTGAAACTACCAATATGCAAAAAAGCCTATAATAATGCGTTGTATAGCGTAGGCCGTAAATTATTCGACTTTCATCTGTTTCATGGAAAAAAAACAACTAGACCAGTAAAAAAATGAATACTAATTTTAAAATTAGTTTAGAAAACATTGCTGTACCTAATATTTCCAGCCAGGATGTTTGCTTGACCAAAATTAAGTATAGACGTAAGCGAAGCAGGCGAATATAAGGATTATAGGGTGGTACACCAAGTAGCGACCAAGGGACCGGTTAAAGAGTTCAGCTTACGACAAAGGTCCTGGCAAAGCATGCAAGAAACTGTGACTTCTCAAATACGCTCCTCCGACTGACAATATTGAACCTGCAGTAAAATTCCACGCGGGTCATAAAATGCCATAGCCCACCTGAAAATATCTAAATACGCTACGAAGGTAAGTGGGCCACTTGGTACAACCTGATTAGCCACGATGTGACTGTGGTACAACTCCTGTCCCGCAACATGAGAGACCTTTGCGAGGCCAGCACTAGTCAACATGGAACATGGATCAACGTCACACAGAAAAATAAGGTAGGGTGGCGTTCTCTAGTTTCTGCCAACCTTCATGGCAAAAACGCGTGATTTATGTATGTGTATAAAAAACATGTTTTCTTTTTTTTATTATTGATAGGCTCGCGCTTGACCACTTTCTCACCTGGTGATGTTGTGGTCAAGCACGCTTGCTTAGAAATACCCTATTCTCCCTTAACCTGAAGACCCCTAGGTTGTACCTATCGGGCAACACAGAGTGTCTCGAACACCACCACAACAATTTCTGTAATTAGTTGCATAGCAAACATTATTATAACATGAAAATTTTAATACTCGTCTCTGCAACTTCGTACTACTATCTCCTAAACTAAAAGTAACAGCATAACATAGATTTATGTGTTTGCCATCCAGTTTCTGTAATATCGCGAATGAGTATAAGAAATAGGTCAGTTTGTTTGTGTATTTGTACGTTATTACGCTTTTTCTTGTTAACCGGGGATGGCTGTTGCGCTGATAGTTTGTCAGGGATGAAAAAAGTTGTAGTTATAGTTAGTGAATTAATGTTGATTATGAATATTGAGCACTCTTGGCCCAGTGGTAAAATCCAGTGGTAACTTACAAGTTGTAGATCATGGGAATGAACCCAGGCAAGCGCTTTACTTTGTGTAAATTATTTCATCACCTCTGCTCTCAAAAAAAAACGATGTGTAAAACGATGAAGGAAATTACGATGACGATGACGAGACCGGCATGTCCTAGAACCAAAAATTCAAAGACATTTGACATTTCCTATTCCCTCTCATAGAGCGGAAGCCTTTTTTATTTTAAAGGCTGAACATTTAAAGGCTGATGATGATGAGTACTGTGATTTTTTCATATCATGTGTACCTTCTGTTACACATGATATGAAAAAATCACAGTGAAAAAAAAACAAAAATCACACCCTGGGTTATCTTTTTAAACCGAGTTAATTCCGGCTTCATTACGTTTGGTAAAACGTGGGCCTTAGTTAATCTTGTTCCTTGCTCTCATCGGTGCAGGAAAATATCGTGAAGCAACCTGGTCTTACAGTTTATATAAATCTGAAATCGTCAACCAATCTTGAGCAAGCTTAGTGATTAATGCTCGTGCCTCTCTGTATGAGAAAAAAATATTAAACCTGGGCAAATAACTGGTTAATATGAATTATGTTCAAGTGTTTTGATGGCCTTGGGATGAGTGCTGCATTTTGAACATCGAGGCTAGGGAGTTCAAAGCTCGCAGGATATCGTTCCGTAAGGTTAAGAATTTCACCATCCCATATCTGCCCGTGGGTGTCATAAGAAGCGACTAAGGGACATACCAGAGAATGGGCAGCATCGTTCTTTGTGCGCTTCATAACAAACTGCGATCGCCAACCCGACTGCCAAGCGTGGCGATAACGGCAATCCCCCCCAAACCGATGAATATCGCAACCAAAAAATGGCCCTTAGTGCCCTTCAGCCCGTCTACTCTCGACTACGGTAGCGGTCGAGGTTACGGCGTGGCAAGGGGTGCGAAGAATCCCCTGACGGGAACCGGCTACCAGAATACAAACCGACGACTGGCCCTGACAACATTTAACACACCTACACTCCGGACCGACGAGAACATTATCAAACTCGAGGAAGAATTGAGAGGGTTACGATGGAGTATCATAGGTTTACCTGAAGTCCGAAGAGAGGGGGAGGACTCAATAATCCTTAAATCCGGTAACCTGCTCTACTTCCGACAGGTTGACCGGCAGTCTCAGGGTGCTGTCGGGTTTATCGTTCACAGGTCCCTTGTGACCAACGTAGTGAGGATTGACAGCGTGTCGAACAAGGCAGCGGTACCTTATACTCAGAATATCCTCAAGGTATTCGCTTAAGGTCATACAGGTCTACGCCCCGACCTCGGCACATCCTGATGAGGAGGTAGAGCCCATGTATGAGGACATTTCCAAAGCCAAGCATGGTCATAAAACTCACTTCACCGTGGTCACAGGGAACTTCAACGCGAAACTGGGTAAACGAGACGATAATGAGCTGCGAGTGGGGTAATTTGGATTCGGACGACGGAGCCACCGCGGTAACCTACTGACCAGTTTTATGGAGAAGGAGGGCCTCTACATGATGAACTCCTTCTTCAGAAAGCGTGAGCACAGGAAGTAGAAATGGCAGAGTCCCGATGGTGCAACGAAAAATATCATAGATTTCATCATGTCGACGAAGAAGCACATATTCGATGATGTCTCTGTGATCAACGCGGTAAAAACCGGAAGTGATCATCGTATGGTAAGAGGCACATTGAACTTAAATATTAAGCTGGAAAGATCTCGACTGATGAAGTCTACGCTCCGTCCAGCAGAGATTCAGATCCAAAACCCCGAAAGCTTTCAGCTCGAACTCCAGAATCGTTTCGAGTGCCTAGGTAGCTCCGTGGACGATTACAACGATGGGTTCGTGGAAACTATCCTTACGGTCGGGTCTAAGTTTTTCAAGACCCGTCGTGTAAATAGGAACAAGAAACTATCGATCCTACTCTCATGCTCTTGAAGGAGAGGCGTGAAATGATCCCGCAGTCTTCAGACGATGCGTGGAACTACCGGCAGCTCAATAGACATATCTCGAAGTCCTTGAAAAGCAACCTCCGCCGCTTTAATACTGAGCGTATTAAAGACGCGCGAATGAACGGAATAAGGGCTCCAAGGTGATACCTAGATGCCACAGAGGAGCTATTAAACAAGCTAGCGCGCTTGCAAAATTTGTGTATTCGCTTTGTTTTTGGTCTACGTAAGTATGATAATATATCTCACCTTCGCAAGGAATTTATGTCTCCTGTTCAACATCTTGCATAACCCCTCTTATCCTTCCTACCTGCGTGAGCGATTATCTTACGCTCGCCCCACAGATGCACTGTGCAGATCACATCTCAAATCTCTCCTTAAATCCCATAAAACCAGTTACTATTCCTATTCCTTCTCTGTTCATGCTGTAAGATTGTGGAACTCACTTCCGCCTAGCATCAGAGATTTAAATACTATCTCACTATTCAAAAAACGTTTAAAAAAGCATTATCTATCTTCTCAAGTCTGATCTATATTTATATATGTTTATATGTTATACGTAAATATCTGTATATTTTACAATTATGTATTTATATTTGTATATATCCACCATTACACAAATTGTGTAGGTGCGCTAATTTTTATATCTTAGTTTAAGTCGTTCAGTTTTCTTAGTTGCCTGTTCTCACACACTATTGTCTACATTTCTTTTTCATTTTTCCTTTTCACGGGTCTGCTGGCAGAAATTTCTTTAGAAATAAGCAGTGCCCTTGTACTCCATTTTCTTGATATGTTGTCTTTATGTACTATATTGTGTGTGCACATTAATTATTAAATAAATAAATGTAATTGTCCACGGAGCGGAAAGCTTTCAGGGTTTTGAATCTGAATCTCTGCTGGACGGAGACAAATTGAACTTAACATTTAAGTTCAGTGTTCCTCTTACCATACGGTGATCACTTCCGATTTTTACCGCGTTGATCACAGAGACATCATTGAATATGTGCTTCATCGTCGACATGATGAAGTCTTATCTCATTTTTCGTTGCAGCATCGGAGCTCTGCCATGTCCACTTCCTGTGCTCACGCTTTCTGAAGGAGTTCATCATATAGAGGCCCTCCTTCTCCATAAAACTGGTCAGTAGGTTACCGCGGTAGTTCCGTCGTCCGAATCCAAATTACCCAACTTGCAGCTCATTATCGTCTCGTTTACCCAGTTTCGCGTTGAAGTAGAAAGTTAGAGAAGAAGAACTTTGCATTATGCCAAAGTATTATTATGCCGCAGTATTATTATTCTGATAAAAATTATGCCAAGAAGGCATTCTCCAACAGCCGCGGATCGATCTTCAAGGTTAAGCAACACTTGCCGAGGTTTTCTCGTGGATGGATAACTATTTCAACATACCCAGATTCTGCCGGAAAAGCTAGTCAAGCCGTTGGTCCTGTCTGTCATTTGTACATCTTTAGCAGTCGTTACGGGTAGTCAGAATCCAGGTAATCTGACGCTCGTCTTTCCGAAGGGGTATTGTATAAATATGTTACTGGGTTGTGGAGATTAGATGGGCAGTTGCTCCATGTAAAATATTAGTGCTCATCTATGTTCAGTTAGATTGGCAGTCGACTCTAACATAGTTAGGAAAAGGCCAAGCAGATTTGGTTTTGTACCATGGCTAAAAACTTGTCAAGTACAAAAACACAAAAGTGTGCGGACAGTCAAATTGCATGCTCTGTTAACTTGGCCCTCAGTAAACAACTTCACGTAATGAAGATTCGACAATGTAGGAGTTTGGGTTTGGTACAAGTAAGAAGATATTAGCGGATAAGAAATTATTTAGGTACTTATGCAAACATAAGTGATTAAAAGATAAACTTTAATAAAATAATACAAATTAAGTTTTATTTCTAGTTCTGTCCAGGTAAATGCAGTGTTATTTTGCAACCGTGTTATCTGATCATTTAAGCAACAGCGCACGTTCCAATTTCGTATAGTAACTTGACATTCGGAGTTCGCCGGGGGCGCTTGACGAATTGCGCAAGCACTCCTTCGCTCTGGCCAAAGGTAGAACACCTTGTGGTTTTATTCAGTTAAAGTCTGACAGTCCCCTTCGCTCACCCCAGGGTGGAGGATTTCCATGATGATTGCCAGACGTTAAAAAAGGTGCGATAAAATAAGTATCGTATACGTGATGCATAGATCGTGTACGGTTCGAATTCTTGCGTTGGCCTAGTGAATTTTCTTTGCATGTACAAGCGCCTTAAAGTGCTGATTTTTTGCCGTTCAGTCTGGCGATGTTATTTTTTTGTCGCTCTTTCCTCTCACTTCAGGCCAGCTTATCATACTTTTACGTTACGTATTTATTTACCAACTGTTTAGGTTTTACGGCACAAAAAGATCGTTCTACGTGCAAAATGCGTCAATTTTTAAATCGACACAGGAACGAGATTATTCACTCATTCCATAGAAATTACTGATTCCCGATAAAGCGTTGTTCAATGCAATTTACGTTACATTGTGTCGATAACAGGGGATTGGAGGGAATTTGATTTTTTCGTATCTAGCAAAGTAAATAATTGTTGCGGTTGTTTTCTTGTCGTATATAAAACTCTATAGTATTGTCTAGAAATGTATCACAATGTAAATCTTATATATTGTTGTCTGGAAATTAAAATACTTACCTTATTTTTTTGTTCATTGAAATTAAAGCCGCTTGATAAACTTGATCATTCACTTGTAATGAGCATTCTAGCGAATGCTAAAATAAAGAGGAGCGTTCTAGCGAGCATTCTAGCGAACCGACAGTAAATTTGCGCCCAGCTTTTTGCCGAGCCGAGTAATTTTGTCATTGTTTCGCCGCCGTCCCTCTCCGCCCACACCTCCTTAGTAATTTTTTTGACGAGCATTTCGCATTCACCAGAGATTTCACTAGAATGATCGTGAAGATGTTAGTAGCGATGTTTTTCTCTGCTCGTTCGGTAAATTTAAAAACAGTGAATGTCTCAGTCTATCAGCACCTTAAAATACAATAATCAACTAACTAGTAGAGAAGATCCACTTTTAAACCTAATTTGCAGTTTCAATCATTCTGCCTAGTTTTGTGAGGTTCGGCTTACAGTCTAACTGGATTCAGTTGAGTAACAGTATTTACATGGAATGACTCCCGTCCTGCCCCTACAATCCAGTAACTGATAACCCTTGGCAAGACTGGCGCCAGATTTTATGGCTTCTAACTACCGTAACGACTGTCAAAGATCTTATGACAGCCGGGATCAACGGCTTAAATTGTTTTCTAAGGCACAGAGGACTCTCGGTATGTAATGTATGGTCACCCTTCTACGGATCAACCTCAGCATGATTTGCTTTACCTTAAAATGTGCGGCTGTTGTTGCCTACCAAATTTGCAGTTTGCTTTATTAAAATCAAAGTAATAAAAAAGGACAGTACAATCCAGTGAGATTCTGGTATGGGGATCTTGCCTGCACTTCCGAGATTGTCCTAAAAGCCTTGATTGCTTTGACAGGAAATGTTGCTCTACGCTACGTCACCAAAAGGCTAGACCATTTCTGGAGACCAATTAATTGAGTGTGTAAGTCATATTATGTCAGTTTAAAGCCATTTATCATACTTATATTATAAATGTGAATGTAAGTTGGTTTGTTACGCTTTCACGCAAAAACTACTGAACCGATCATCACGAAACTTTGTACATATATTTTTGGAGGTATTAGAAGTAACATAGGATACCTTTTATTTAAAAAAAAAAAATTTTTAGTGGCTTCACTGCGAGCGAAGCCGCGTGTAAAAGCTAGTTTAATAATAAAATTAAATCAAGGATATCAACTTGTAAGCATAGAGTGAAAATAATAAAAGCAGCCTGTTATTGTTCCAATGCAGGGCAAAGGCTTCATTTCATACTGAAAAGGCATGAGCATTAATCACTGGAGTGCCGGAAACGTGGATCCACGCGAGACACAATTATTTGTAATTGTTTCGGTCATTAAAGCATTGAATAGGTTAATCACCACTCTTGCTCAATGCGCGCAGACGTTTTCTAACTTATATTAAGGCGATACATACGCCCCAATGTTAACGCAGTACTGGCCGTGCGCCCGCTTGGAGCCAAAATATCAACATTGAACCTCCTTTTGAACAGTTTTGTCTGTAAAATATTATTTGATTTACATATGCTATTTCAGATATGAATAAATTCCAGCCATCAATTTAACTGTGTAAAAATATTTTTAAAGATCCAAGTCGTTTTGGAGGAGTATCCAAAAGTTGCGAAAAATATCGTGTATTTTACTAAAGCAAAACTATTTGTTATACGAAAAAAACATGTTTAAAATATAATTTACATGAAACAAAAATACATATTTCTTTTTTTCAAACGTTTTAAGCTAGCCGTTACTAAGGAGTATGCTTTAGAAAGTTACCGTTTTACTGCACTAAAGCGGATGTAGGCTCTTTACTATTAGTCCAGGTTTCTATGGTACCGAGCTAATTTTATAAAAATATTATAGGAACAATTATTGTTAATGAGAGGGTTGAAAGTAAATGAATTTAAATTATTTAGTTCATAGACTACGGTTAATTTAAGTAGAAAATAAAATAAACACGACTTAATTGTGTAATTAAAGTAAAAAAGGGACACCCCATTTAGTTAGTCTAGGATTTTAATTCATTTTTTACTCTTTATTTTATTCAACGAAATGGAATTTCACTGTAAATTGTGCTCGGTTTTCTTTTTGTGCTGAAAATTCTGAAGTGGAAAATGTAGCAAGAATTAAGGATACAACTTTACAAAAAAAAAACACATGTGAAGTTCCTTTCTCAATGAGAATAATCGAGATTTTTACGATGATAAATCGAAGTTATTTATCCTCGATTGTCACTAAATAAATTGTGTTCTAAAGCAAACGTGTATGAAAAAATTCTGCTCAATCGATACCATAACTATTTTAAAACCAAAATACTTTAAAATAAACTTGTCTTGTTGTCTTTATTAATAACAAGCTATAACTGTCAGTTTAATGATTCGAGGTAGAGTCGAGTTTAAGGACATGACCTGAAATCTTCCGTTCAGTGAGAATATTACACATGGCCAAAAATGCGGCAATATTTTAAAATGGAAACCATACCTAATTAAGTATTATTGTTAAAGATCAAAACACAGAATCCTTCTTAATCTTTTATACATCCGCCACATTTTTTTGCGAGCCAACAATAAAAAAATCATCTCGAAAAAAATAAAACGTAGAGATTTTCAGCGGTCGCCATAAAAACGCAATTAATTTGAATAATATAGGGAGCACAAAAATACAGTTTCTTTAATGGAACATTTGAAATTCTGTCCCTGCTTTATCTGTGGCCACCATCAGTAATGGTTGCTTAATATCTCGGGGCCAGTTGACACCTCCAGGTTTGCCCCTCTTATCATTTTTGTTGGTTCCCATTTGAATACCAAATACTACTACTCGTATATGGTTAAGTTCCATATATTTTTCCTATAATGGTCTCGGTGAATTTTTGTCACATAACTTAACTTAGAATATACAATTTTGTTTGTGACCATTTCGTTGAAACAGGCTATCTGGATATAGGAACCTGATTATTCATTTAGAATAATAAGAGAGCCGAATATATTATTGCTTTGTTTTAAAGCAAAAAATATACAGTTAAACAAGGTGTCAGACATAATGTCTATAACACAATACTATTGATTTTTTAAACGTTTCCCCCAGTAGGAATTTCTCTTGTATCTTGTCTGCGTTTACAAACATATAAACTTACATACAAACATTCGGTGCCGGAACAACTATCTGTAGGCCATACAAATATTTGATACGTGTGGGAAACGAACCCGCGACAAGCAGCGCAGCAGTCAATAGCTCAACCACTGCACCAACTGTGCACTCGATATAAAATTAGATAGGATATTATAGATATAAGAATATTTTCATTGCTTTAGAATTAGTAACAGTGGGCAATTTATTATTACTTTGTTTCAAAGCAAAAAGTGTACAGTTGATCAGGGATATCCATACAATCATACTTATATTATGAATGCCAAAGTAATTCTATCGCGGTCGGTCTGTCTTTTAGTTCGTTCCGTTTTCACTCCACAATCTATTCTCTTTACCAAACAATTTTGGTGAAGAGAATAGATTAGTCCTTAGAGAATGATATAGAATACGTTATCTTGGGCGAATTTCGCACGGGTAATTTCTCCCTCTTGGAGCAGTGGTGGCCTAATGGTAACAGCCGTGACTTACAAGTTGTTGGTCATGGGTTCGAAACCAGGCAGGTGCTTTACTTTATTTAAATTATTTAATCACCACTGCTCTCAAAATGTGAAGATGAACATCCTGAGAAAACGTCCGAACTTGAAAAGTGTTCTAAAACCATTCGAAGACATGTAACATCCACCAACCGGCACTGGGTCCGCGTGTTGGATTACGGTCCATTCCCTCTCCCAGAGAGGAGGCCTGTGTCCCAGCAGAGATAATATTGTAGGCTGATTATGCAAAGTTATGTGGGCAAAGCCACACGGTCTCTTCAATTTATCAGTTTCTGAGTTACAATTACAAAACAAAAGAAACAGATACAAAAACTTTCCTAATTTATAACAGCTTAATAATTAAAAAGCGAAACAAAAAAAATCAAAGAGAGAAACTAACTGAAACGAAAAAAGATAAAAAGAACTTCTTTGTTGTCCACTCTGTCATAATTTTAATAAAAACTCCTAATTAATAATTACGTCGAGGAATATTAATTCTAAGGCTCGATGCAAACGTGTCACCGACCACTGCTACCGGTGGCCAGCGACAGCGATTTAAAATACTTTTCTATATATTTAATATAGACGCACTGCACACTTGTAGACGGTGGCGGCCACTCGCTACAACAGTGTCCACGACTTGTCTCTTGTGGTCGCTGCGGGCCACACAAGATGCCGACACCCGCCACTGTGGCGCTGCTCCACCACCGCGTAGTTAGGTGTTATGTATCCTACGCATCGCACGCGTCACCATGAAGCACGACGATGCCTCAATGGATATACAGGGTGGCCAAAAAGTCGTGGATCAAACGAAACAGGGAGACAAAGGAGGTAATTTCCAACAAAAAATCTTTCTCCAGCATGGCCATAACTTCATTGCACGAAAAGATATGAATTATTTTTGTTTTTTCCATGAAACTACCGAGATTTTTTACAATTTAATCAGTAGAAAATTAAATTGATTAAAAACAATAAAACAAAAGGTGTTGTATTATGACTCGATTATGTATCAATACTACAAAAATTGTATTGGAGCTCTTGGTATCAAACTTAACGAGCAATGAATTTTTTTCCGTAAATTTTGAAGCGTTACAAAAAATTACTTCTCATTTTAAGACCACCATTTGAAAAAAAAATGTATTACGGAAAAGTGACCCTGTATTAAAAAAGCTTGCTGGTTTAATGCTGATTCGAATGAGGTACAACACTTTACTCTTTGATCTTTAGTTTTGGTTTTACGGTCGTTTTTTCATATCAAGGTGCAAATTTAATAAAATAGTAAATTTAAAGGAAAGTTTAGATTTTTTATAAAAACAACGATTTAAAAAAATAAACTTTCCTTTAAATTTACTATTTTATATAACGCTTCAAAATTTACGGAAAAAAATTCATAGCTCGTTAAGTTTGATACCAAGAGCTGCAATACAATTTTTGTAGTATTGATACATAATCGAGTCATAATACAACACCTTTTGTTTTATTGTTTTTAATCAATTTAATTTTCTACTGATTAAATTGTAAAAAATCTCGGTAGTTTCATGGCAAAAACAAAAATAATTCATATCTTTTCGTGCAATGAAGTTATGGCCATGCTGGAGAAAGATTTTTTGTTGGAAATTACCTCCTTTGTCTCCTTGTTTCGTTTGATCCACGACTTTTTGGCCACCCTGTATATCGATACTTTCATATCGGAAACACAATTACGTCGCGCTATTTGGGATTCCCTTTCTGATCTATACAGCAATAGAAACGTGACGCCTTCGGAACGACGGTGGATGTCACGCACTTCTGCCACTGTTACAAATGTGGCGGTAGCGTGCGACAGCCACCGGTGGCTGTGATCGATGGCCCGATTACGCCGAGCCTTACTTTTCATTTTTTGCTTTTATTCAAACGATCCTAGAATTTTCGCGAACATTTTCACTTATTTGTGGAGATAAAAGTTCTGGATACATTGGTATTTGTGATGTGGTACTTAATAATTCAATGATCATAGAGTAAAAAAATGTGGAGATAGCTTTTAATTATTTGCCTTTTTACTATGGCTTTATAATAATAATTATCAATTTATTTCGATTTACTATATCAGTCACAAATACACTACATTCAGTACATTAATAAAATAAAATAAGATCATAATACTATTCGATAATCATAAATTATCTTCACCATATCAAACGAAAGACGTCCACTGTTGGATAAAGGACTCTCCCAAGCGTTGCCACTTGTGACTGGTTCCGGGCGTCTTGCGTCCAGCGGACTCTCACGACATGAACATGTGGACATGTGTCCACCTGGTAGGAGGCCTTGCAACGCTGCGTCTTCCGGTTTGTTGTCACCACTCCAGAGCTTTGCCCCATCTACCATCCTTTCGGCGAGTATTTAACTTTGACAATTCTTCGGACTATGTCGGTAGTCCTGGTTCTCTTGTGGATCTCTACATTGCCGATTCGATCGCGCAAGGAACTCCCGAGCATAGCCCTCTCCATTGCCCTTTGGATGACTTTAAGCCTTCTAATGAGGCGATTACTATTTGATATAATAATTAAATGTATCAGTGGTTTTATAACAAAATAATATTACTACTGAAGGTAGAGAACGATTTGCCAAGTATGCCAGAACAGGAAGGCTAAAAAAACTACATTATTATGCTTTTTATAATGTCCTGTCTTAGAATTTTAGATCTTTGTACCGAAATTCTAATCAGTAGCCATTTGTGTTATTTAGGTTTCATTACATTTTCTATCAGAGAATGCCTTAATACCAGGACAATTTGGTGGTTTATTTATTTTTCCCCAAACTTATTTCTAACAAAAATACCAACAAAAGTAAAAAAAATAATTCTTCATCATAATTATGAATAAAAGAGTTTCTGAGAAGAACCCAACTTTTACCTTATTTAAAAAAAAAATATGTTAAACTGTGTTTTACCAAGGGAACATTATACCGGGAGGAAAAGTAGCCTATGCACTATTTCAGACTATAATCAATCAATATGCCAAATTTCATTCAGATCCGTTCCGCCGTTTTAGGGTGAATGAGTAACAAACATACATCCACACATCCATACTTTTACATTTATAATACTAGCTTCTGCTAGCGGCTTCGCCCGCGTGAAAAGTGTTTTCTTATTCTAAGGGAACATTATACCGGGATGAAAAGATTAACTTATGTGCTATTCCAGGCTGTAATCTATCTCTGTGCTAATTTGCATCCAGATTCACATCCACACATCCAAACTTTTGCATTTATAATATTAGTAAGATAAGCTAAAGATATTCTTAATTGATTCAAAACAAGCGACAGTATGTTAAAAACGGAAGCGTTTGGATAGCCATTTAGTAAAATGACGTAAACTATGGCGATATCAAAGGCTATCGGAATGTCACATGCTTGATTATATACCTTATGCTGGCACTACACCTTGGCATATTTGAACAAATATTTGTAAAACTTGGGCAATGCCAAACATACCTTACTGATGTTGAAAATAAAGTTCATTTTTCAATATAATGATGGAGCAAACATCAGTACAAATATGCCAACTATAGCACCAGCATTACATTTTGGCATTTCGACCATCTCCATTGCAGATAGAATGACACTTTGTCTAGACCCTTCGAAATCATTGATCTGTAACTAAGAATATAATTATATCGAGTTTACAACAGTTTTAGAATTGAAAGCTTCATTTTGCACTCTTGGGTGTAATGAAAATTAAATTCAAGACAAAGAGCAGAACAAATATTATAATAATCAAGGATGTTAAAAAAAACAACTATCAGTCAACCCATAAATTGAAAACAAGAGAACACACAACTCACAAACCAAGTATTTTTTTTTTAATTTAAAAAAAATAAAAAAACCCGACTGCCAAAAATGTATTAACAATGAAGTCGAACATAGAACCTCCTTTTTGGAAAGTCGGTTCAAAATGATAGAAAAACCGACCAAACCTTCGTTTGTCACCGTTGGCAGCAACACATAATATTTAATGTATTAATCTAGTACTTGTTTTTCTCTTTTCAGTTAAATAATTTTTAGCAGTCGGGTTTTTTTCTTTCTTATAATAATTTGTTTTATTTCAAACTTTTTAGTAATGAACGAGATCTCCAAATAAACTATGTGGATAAGATTATTTATTTTGTTTTCAAAGTTATGCTTATCTTGAAATTTTGCCACAATAGGAACATAAAAGTGTTATTTTGTGATTTTTGGGATGGCCTATTTAGTAGTTTTTATTTTTATTTTATTTAATTGTTTGACGCCCTTTTTTAAGGGACGCCATTTTTTAATTATATAGCCTATGTCACTCCTACAATTGAGACGAATCCAACGACACCGCACATGCCATAATCTGTCAAGCCGTTTGTGCTGCTGGGCGTGCTATAGAAATGGACATACATACATACGCTCGAAAAACATTACCCTCCCGCAGTCGGATAAAAATTCACGTCACGCCTTCATACAAGAAAATTCTTCGCTACAAAATAATTCACTTCCATAGACCCACTTTTCTTCTGTTTGTCTTTCATAATGCATTAACACCTACCTTTGTTACTTGGTGATTCTGATGTTACTTTTTTTCTGGCATTATTATTCAAAAATATGTTTACAGTGACAGTAACAACTTACACTCTTGGGTGCGGGCCCGGAGATCCGTTACACAGGGTTTCCCTAGTACGGACTCCAGTCTCTCGCAAAGGAGCTTTTATACTTTTATATAATCTCTGATATGTGTAACTAACATAGTCTTAAGTTAATGAAATTACTAAGCCGACGTTAAATAAATTATTATATTAATTTCAATGGAACATCTTGCCGAGTAATAATTCGCACTCGTTAAATATCCCAGTCGTATGCACAATTAAAGTAGATGTTCACAACAAATCGTTCATTATGCGTACGTCTATACATCGCAATTCCGTACTGGAATCTGTGCTTCCTGGGATCTATAACCTGAGGCTCTAGACAAGACATTAACAACGAAAATGTCATAGCGATAGGAAAAATTACAAAAATGTATGGGATTGCCAACCGCTATCGAATGTCACGAGGTCAATCCCTTAAATTTCGACCATCACCATCGTTTATGGAATTACACTTTATTTACAACACTGCAGGCCGTAAGTCATGTCACACCATCACTTACCATCAGGTGAGATAGTAGTCAAATTGCAGACAAAAATAAAAATGAACACAGTAGGTACACCTTACTTAATATGTATAAGTGTTTTCTAAGTAGCATGGTTTGCTCGACTAGATAATTTTACCAATTTTAAAAACACCACCAACCATAGAAGAAGCCAATTTATCAAACAAAAAAAAGATGAAATATATCCTCGTCAAGGACCCAAATAATCTGTCCCAGAAGCAAGCGGACTTTTTTCAGGCATGTTTCATATCAAAGCCAAGCAAAGGCGGTCGCCCACGACGCATCTGCTCAAATCTGCGGGCAAATATTTATTATACCATCCTATTAGGGTGCGTACAATCCGGCGAAGATGGCTGACAAGGATTTGTTCTTAAGCTGATATTGCATTGTCAGGAGATATGATTATATTTTTATACGACTGTTTCGTGTTTACCGGATTTTTGGCTTAGGAGTTTGGGACGATTTGGCTTGGTTTAATTTTTATATTGTTTTGTGTACTTTTTTATTGGGTAGGTCTGTAAGCTTACTGAAGCGCTTACGGAATTTGGCAAAAAGCTGAGCTGTACTTGCTTACTTACGCTGAGGGTTTCTTGTCTTGTGTCTCACGAAATCCTATCTTCTTAATGATGTAAAATAAAAGTTTTTAGCATTCAAGCACAAAGGTACAATGACGGACTTAATGCTTCATAGAATTCTCTACTAGTCAACCAACGGAGGTGTTGAGATAAATGGGATGGCAGGTCGTGTAGTGGTAAGATGAAAGGTAGGCCATGGCCTATAGTGCCACGCCGAATAAACCCTGTACATCGGAACAGGACGGAAGCAACTTCTGCATATACCTAACCCACAAGCTGCACGAGTAAAACGACTGAAAGTAGGCTCTGAAGAGCGTCAGTTTTATCTCGTCAGTGCACCGCGCAAACCTGCGGGCAAGCATACTGCATCGGGCTGCCAACGCCCTGCGCTCCCTATCTATATCCTGGTCATCTATGAGAGAACCCGTGAGTACATGCCCGAGGTCAAGAGTGAATAGGTTACTTCTAGGCAAGGCTCAACTGTCGACCACATCATCGCTTAAGATCAGGTGAGATAGTGACCTGTCGTTAATAATTTAAAAAAAAAACAAATCTACGTGAATATGAACAAATAAATAAATCTGCTCCTACGAATCTTCGATCATCAAAACTTTGCCATAAGAATCCACAGTGAACAGATGGGAACATGATTTTCCTTTAAAGTGAAATACAGTAGAACAGTATGAAATAAAAATGATTTACGAATACTTCCTGCGCTTTCTATAATATATGTTATAGCTTTCCTCAATTGATCGCCACATATGTCTTATGGTTGCAATAGAAGCTGACAACCATCGGATACTTGAGAATGAAAACTGGAACGATGCTGTTTTACTACAGTTATGAACACATGTGGTGTCTACTTCTCTTTTTTAGGGTTCTGTATCCAAAGGGTCCAAAATGAGCCCTATTGCTATTGCCCTATTACTCACGTGTTTGTTTGTCTGTCCATCGTCTGTCACAAAATTGTGTTCCGAATAATTTTTTAACATCCCATTGACTTGTGAACTTGAAATTTGGTGGTAATTTTGATTATTACATGTTTTTAACTAATAAATACCTATCAAAATCAAAATAGTTTATTTCAAATAAACCTTAGAGGTACTTTTGAATTGTCAAACAAAACAAAATAAAATATGACTCTAGTTGCAAATTCGCAAGCGTCAGTAGATATCAATGGAGAACAATTTGCAAGAAACTCCACGGACACTGTTTTCAGTCAGTTTCAATTACAAGTTTTTGGTAACATCATTCTTGTTGAAAAAAAAACATATATGTGAGAACGTTGCAAAAAGACGTGCACGTAAAAACGTCTAGAGTAGCAAACAATTTTAACAAAAAAATGCAATAACAGGCCGAGGTAGCTAAGTTATGACCAATCCAAACTGATGGCACCCGTTTACGAACATGACGCATGGATCGGCACCACTCACCTCAACCATCCTGAAGGAAACCGAATGATCCAACACATGTGCCACCATCAGAGAGAAATTAGAGAGAGCATGACACACTCAACTGCCAGGGCACACAGAAGTAAACGAACGACACATAGGTACAGTGAATGGTAGATTTACAGTCGGAACATAGTACTCACACAGGTGCTGCTGTGCAGTTATATAATACTAAAAGAAATTGAGTTTATACAATACAAATATATTCATACAGTCGCACTAATACATTCTACATTTGGTACAAAACCCTAAATGTGCGAATTCTTACGCAGGGTTGCTGGCAGTGAATTCATGAGAAATAAGCGTCACCTCTGTACCTATTTTTCTGTCCCTTCTTCTTGTCTGTGTACGACGTATGTGTGTGTATAAAATATTAAATGAATACGTTATAACTCAAGACCCACTGCAAAAGTCTGCACATATATTGATTTTGGTAAAATTTTATTGTTATGGATGAATCTTGATTGTAGAATAGATTACTGCAGGCTTGCTTGGCCACATCTAAGTTTTTATATATTTTTTAAGTTTTGCCTACACTAGGAATTTCTCCTGTACCGTGAGTGCGTATGCAACATCATCTAGCTCTAAGTTAGCCGCCATTCATGAATTGCCAGATCTAACAAAAAAACTGGCAACCTATAGATTGCGGCTAACTGAGATCTGTCAATCTTAATTTTTCTATTTATTACACCACTTTCTTTCAAATGTCGTTGAATTCACTTCAACCATACATTTACATTTATTTAATTAATGTAATGAAATTTCCAGGCAAGCCTGCATAAATATATTCTACTATCAATAATTAAAATAAAGTTTAATCAAAATTTGAAAAATATTGTGCTAGTGTGGTGATCACTAGTCATGCCTTCTTTGTAAGAGGCCTTATTAATGATCAAAAATAAAACTACTTGTAGATTTTCACAGTGGGATCTTAGGCAAATGAGCTTCTCTTCTCCTAAGTAAAATGAAGAAAAAGTGTCATTTGCTGTATGTCTGGTGTCTAATGTCGTAGATTCATTCTCATAGTCCAAGAAAACAAAAAGAGAATAAAGAAAAATCTTATAAAAACCTTGTGACTATTTTATTACCGGTTGATTATTTAAGTAGACACCTTTGCCAGCTACTTCGAAAGTCGGAACGTCGAATATTATCTCACGGAATATACTATCGGAATAAAAATGTGTAACTTAATCCTCATCTTTTCATGGTCTACCCATGTGCCAAGTTTCTTCCATAACTGTTCAGTTTTTTAGATATGATTGAGTAAACAATTTCCAAACATACAAAATTTCACATTTATAATTAGTAGAGTAGAGTAAACAACAGTGCGTGGTAATTAGTAAATGGTAGGCGTAATACCTGATGCCTGAAATAGAAACATAAACCTTTGATACATTGGTAAATAAAATCTAATTCAGATGCATATATTTTTTTTATAAGTACCATTTCGTTTGAGCCATTTTTTTTAGTTAGACAGTTGTTTTAGTACAATATTTTGTTTTGGATAGATATACAAACTATGGATACTTCATTAACATCGACTACAATTCCAACGACACTCATCAATTATTTTTTTTACTAAACTTACCCGATTCAGCAGATCCAGACTTTTGCTGTGGACCTGGTGAAACTGGAAAATTTTAATTGTATTTAAAGAGGTTCCTTGTGGTCAATCGCAAAAACAGAAAGATTTGGAACTTCTTAGACGAATACCTAAGAAATAAGCACAATTCTATTGAAAAACACGACAAAAAGCTATCGCATTTTTAGCCAATAAACAGGAGACCATTTGAAACGTGCTGTTATCCATACAAAACTGCAAGCCTGGATAATTTTATTATGCAAAAAATATCTGTTACCTAATTTTTTATTATTATTATTTTTAGCCTATCCTGTCCCACTGCAGGACAAAGGCCTTCCCTTCTTCCTTCCAATCCTCTCGGTTTAGGGCCATTGTGGACCAATCCCGTCGATAGGCTTCAAGTTCATCCCGCCATCTTCGCCTGGGTTTGCCGCGGTGTCGCCTAACATTTGCCGGGACCCACATTGTGGTTGATTTAGCCCATGAACCGTTTGACATGCGGCAGACGTGTCCGGTCCAGTCCCATTTTAACTTGGCTGCTTTCTGGGTGACGTCGGCGACTTGTGTTTTGTAGCGCAGCATTGTGTTTCTGATGAGGTCCGTTAATCTGACTCCCAAGATGCTGCGCTCCATTGCTCGCTGGCTAACCTCAAGCCTGAACCTCTGCCGCGCCGTCAAAGACCAGGTTTGAGCTCCATATGTAAGGATAGGGAGAATGCACATGTCCATCAATTTGCGTTTATAGCAAATTGGGAGGTCCCCCTTCATGAGCGCCTTCATCGACCAATAGCTCCTCCAGGCGTTTTCGGTGCGGCGAGCAATTTCTTTTTCTTGTCTCGCCTGGAAAGAGACTATTTGGCCGAGGTAGATATATTCTGGAACATATGCAATCTCCACATCTCCTAAACACAGTTTCTGCTGGGCGCTATTGGTCATGAGTTTGGTCTTCGACATATTCATCCGAAGTCCAATCTCGAGGCTCGTCCTGTTAAGATCACTCAGCATTACGCCAAGTTCAGCTGCCGAAGATGAGAACAGAACGATATCGTCGGCGAAACGGAGGTTAGTCAACCTTTTCTCACCAACGACAACGCCTTTATCTGCCCAGGGATCAGATAATTTTCTAAAAGCCTCTTCAAGAGTGGCAGTAAATAGCTTGGGGGACAGCGGGTCTCCTTGTTTGACGCCTCTTTCAATAGGAAAGGATGGTCCTATGATAGTAATTTTTACAGCTGCTGTACTATTACGATATATAGCCTTTAATAAGTTGACATAGGTGGTAACAATGTTTTGATTGAGGAGGGCATCAAATAGTGAATCGTGGTGAATACTATCAAACGCTTTGGCGTAGTCCACGAACGCCAGATATAGAGGAATCTTAAACTCAGTACACTTCTCTATCATCTGGTTCAGGGAGTGCAGATGGTCAGTAGTGGAGAGGCCTCGTCGAAACCCTGCTTGTTCAGGTGGCTGTTGGGCGTCAAGTGGTTCCGAAATGCGGTTTTCAATCACTTTTACAAATGTCTTGTACAAATGCGAAACTAGATTGATGGGGCGATAGTTACCGATTTCGGACTTGTCACCTTTTTTGTGTAAAAGAATTATCGTAGAATGACAAAATTGATAAGGGAATGAACCGGTTCGCAATATTGAATTGAAAAGATTTGTGATATGTGGAAGTAGTACTGGTTCCCCTATTTTGAGAGCTTCAGTAGAAATGCCATCCTCGCCTGGGCTTCTATTATATTTCAGACTGCGCAGGGCACAATGGACTTCAAAACCCGTGATCTGGGGTGATATCTGAGATGACTGTTGTAAACCCAAAGCATCATTGAGCGACTGTGAAGTAGAAGACCCCATGTGTTCGGCTGAGTACATTTTTCTATAAAAATCTGAGCAAATGCTCATAACTTTGTCTCTTTCACTATGGCTGTTTCCAGCGTGGTCTTTGATTCGAGTGATGGTGGAAAGACTTTTCTCTGCTGTACCTCTTAGGGCCAATTTAAGAGATCTGTTGCTTTCTAAAGCGATTTGCACCAGCTTGTCGTTGTACTGCCGCACGTCTTTTCGGATGCCTCAGTTGACCCGTCTGTCTGCCTGTCTAAACTCTGGGCTGTTGAAAAGAAGACTCTGTCTCTCCTCCATGGCTTCAAGAGTGGTTTGGCTAAGTTTAAGGAATTTTCTTTTCAAGGGTTTAACTTTAATACTGGCGTTTTTAATACTGGTCTTGATATTTCTGTACTGTTGTTCAGTGTCGTCCAAATCTGTCGGTTTTAGGGAGCTAAAGCTGTTTTTAAGTTCTAAATTGATTTTTTCACAACCAATGATTAATGAAGTTTTATCTAGTTTTTCTATAGTGTTTCTAATTATTTGTGTTCTATAAATTTTGTGGTCAAAGGTTGCCACCACCCTAAGTGGACGGTGGTCGGAAGAGTATCGAATTTTGTTCAATATTTGTAGTTTTGTTATAAATTGCTTGTTGGAGGATAGACAGAAATCGATTTCGTTCTTCGTTACTCCATCGGAAGAGAACCAGGTCCAGCAGCGTTGGGGTTTTTTGTAAAAGAAGCTATTACTGACACTTAAGTTTTGCCCAAAAGCAAATTGTAATAGACGCTCGCCGCGTATATTTCTTGTTCCCAAACCGTAAGGGCCTAAGATGGTGTTGTTGTCACTGTGACCTCTACTACCCAGTTTCGCATTAAAGTCTCCCATGATCATGGTCCAAGTCCCTCGATGGTCATCGCATGCTTTGTTCAGAAGGTCATAAAACTCCTCCACTTCTTCGTCTGGATGTGCTGACGTGGGAGCATAGACCTGTACGATGGTTAGAGTCTTTTTATTCATAATGCGGAACTTTAGCAAGGCTATTCTGTCGGAATGGGCAACGAATTCTATGATATTAGATTTCCATTTCTTGGCTCCCAAAAATCCAACCAACTCAAATCTACCTAATTTTCCTTTGAAAAAAAGAGTTTAAAGTTATTGGCCACCCTATACCTTTTCTTATTAGCAGACCAACTAAAACAAAACATAAAACGTAACAATAGCTAAAAATAAAACAAACAAAGCGAAATACTAAAGAAGATTACTATCTAAATAGGTCGCGACCATTGAGGCGGAATAAGGAGAAAAATGTTATGTAATAAACCGGTCTTTATTTCCTTCCATACTGAACTAATAATAAATATAAGAAAATATTAAGTTCTCAGAAATATTTGTCTCCGCAGTAGAGTAAATCAAAGTTAAATAAGTTACAACTTTTGTTACTTGAGTATCCTGTTCTTGACAATTTATTAAGAGTACTTATATCTACCAGTTGTCTAGGTTTCAAAGTGGAGTAGTACTTTCTACTTATTTATAATGGGGTGGCAGCTTGTAAAATAACTATTTTGGTAGTAATCTTTTCGTGAGGCCATAGACAGACATTCTATCATAGAAAACGTGAGAGTGATTGAAAAATGTCAAAAATTTATGGAAATGTCAAACTCTATCAAAATGTCAGGTGACAAATTCCTTACATATTGGGATTTCGACTCTCACCATCGCCGGCATTGAATAAGATTTGTCTACAGCCACTGATGGCAAGACGCAATTAAAAACGCGCGGACAGGTACTATTATAAAAGTATTTTCTTAGTAAGTTTCAAGTGCAAATCGGTCTAATGCATCGCATTTTGTCCATGTGAACGAACTTGCTATTCCGCTTAACAAAAGTCACTTAAAGGTGTGATATAAAACGAATCGTGTCGTGCTATCAATAAGGCCGCTAAGCTCTTAACAGACAGGCTTTACTTGAACTGCAAGCCAGCTGTAAAACTTGCAGTTTAGATGCAGTTTTCGTGAATTTTCCTAAACTAAGGTGTCTACTTATTCTTCTAGTGTCACGGTACACTTTAATTATACAATTTGGCCCCAGTAGGTGGCCAAGTTTATAGCAGCATCGAAATAATTTTTCAGGTATCAAGGATGCAGATAAACGGACATTTGGGGCACTCCGGCAAATGTGACATGGTCTGAACAGAAACATGTGCATGAAAGTAATCTCCCCGATATTATATCTGTTGATATAAATCGAACTACAATTTCCAACGCCCGGCGCAACCTGGACAGCTAGCACGAGGTAACATAGAGTCTAGCTGACTAATCCTTTCACTACGATGGTACGGTACATCCAAACGATTATCAATGGTCCTTCTTAAGGCCAAATAACAAACTAAGCAGTAAGGTAACGATATTCTCAAAGTAGTGCCCGCGTTTCAGAACTGAAAATGGGCTTGTTGAAATAAGCGGACTAATCCGGAATCAGGAAAGAAAACAAGTACGTGTCACAAATTAAACGAAAATGTTTATTGTTATTTGATTTTGCAAATGCATTTTGTTTAATTAATTGATAGGCCCGCATTTTTTCACTATCTCACGTGGACTATGATGTGATCGACGGTGAAACACGCTTGCCTTGAAGTAACGTATTCACTCTTTACTTAAAGACCCCCAGATTATTATAGCTATCAAGAAAAACTTACTCTGGCAACGAATTCTATTCCTTAGCTGTACGCACAATGAAAGTATTCTCAAATGAAAGAAAGAAAGAAAGAAAAAGTATTTAATTGTCACAAAACGACATACAATATAAATATATGCTTATGCTAAACCCTTAACAGTAGTATTAGTAGTACTTAAAGTAAGTTAGTAAAGATGAGAAATAAATAAAATAATACCACTTACTACCTACATTTTGAATAACACAGTAAAGAAATAGGGTGAAAAAGATGCCAGGCAGATGCATGTCGTGATTGTGGCAAAAAGGCTTCCACTCAGCATAATGCTGTGCCGTGGGGGATCCACAGCACGGCGCTGATTTTCAGTGGTCGCCTAGGAAGTGACGTACGGAAACCAAACTTATTGTTTATGTAAAAATAGATACAAAGAACATAAAATAAATACAGTAAGATATAAATACAGCATGATAAAAATAAACCACCCAAAATTATGGTGTGACCAAAACCAAAAGCGGGAGTATCTTAAATTCTTATCAAAAACATAAAACTAATACCCGCAAAAACAGGCACACTCCATGTTTTGTCTCGCTTCCACACCGCACTCGCTTGGCGCTGTTTATTGTATAGCCTTATTTTGAGAGCCTTCGTGACGTCGTGCACGAGCGAGCGTGCTGCGCGTCGTCCGGGCGCGCGTTATTTAGATGCGCGCCGGCCGGAGCGCCGTGAGGCCAAGCGGCGCCCGAGTCCTGTGCAGTGTGCCGTCATGTGTGTGTGCGTATTCCGCGTGGTTCGACCCTCGATGCCCGGCAATCACAACAAGAAGAAGAGAAAGTGCGATGCCCAGCGAAAGAACGCCCCCACATCGCTGCCCGTGAAGGATCTCATGCCGCCGCCTCGAACCGTCTCGATACGATGCCAATGGATTATGAACCTTAAGTGAGTAATTTTAAAGCCTAAAAAGATTCTATTTATAAAATGTACTTTGTTCAACCTTCTGTTCTTCTAATAGATTTCTTTTTAAATGAAATTTAAAACTTTGTTTTGTTTTCAGCGATCTTATGGGAGGCGGCAAATCATTCCAGCAGCGAGTGGCGGCATACTTAAAGCATCCTCTGAAGGCTGCGGTCCCACGACGAGGCAACGAGAGTGGTTTGGATGTGGAACGGGCGGAGTAGCTGTAGTGCTCGTGTCTCCAGATAAGCTTTTTATACAGGTATTCCGGTTTGTGTGTTTGAATAACGCCAAACATTAAGACTGCTAAATGTAATTTCCGTCGTGCAGCCATTTTTAACATATTATGCTCATTTAAATGCGGTGTTACATGATGCCTCCGGGGTATACTGAAACAGTAACGCGCACACGCATTTTGTACCCGCTGTATTAGACGCTCTGTGCGAGAAAGGAGACACGGTCCGTATACAGTGTCACAATAATTCAGTTTGGACAGTACCAGGCTGTCCACCAATCTCTTCCTCATTGCAACATTAAGGAAGTCTTTCACCCGGTACAGAACCTTTAGCCTATAAAAACAGTTTTTCACAACGCCATTGACATGCGCCTCAAAACGAAGTTCTGGGTCAGTGACTAGACCTAGGTTGCAAGCAGTTTCTACCCTTTCAATGTTTTCTCCCTTGATTTTAACTTTGGGCTTTGCAGAAATAATTGACTTTATTTGATTTCTGTTTCCCATGACCATAAACTTAGATTTTTTCGGGTTCAGTACAAGTGAGTTGGCTGTAGACCACGACGCAATTCTGTCCAGTTCCTCATTCAGGGAACGTACGCCGGCTGTTGTGTTACCAGTGTTGAACGAGGCATACAACTGAGTATCATCCGCGTAAACGTGGTACTTGCAGTTTTTAATACACGCAGTTAGGTCGGCACTATAAAGTATATAGAGTAACGGCCCGAGCAGCGATCCCTGGGGAACTCCCCTTGTGATTATTTTCGGAGAAGAAGTTACCGTGGAACCGTCTTTCTTGTGCAACTCGACCCGCTGTGACCTACCCGTTAAATCGATTAGTGTGTTCATTCAACTAAGCTCAGCGGAAAAGGCTGGACTGACAATTTGACACATTAAGTTTGCGACAATTTTCGTCCTCCACACTTATATCTAGAACGAAAATTGCCGCAAACTTAATGTCTAATTAATTATTAATTGTGGTAGTAGCACAACGAATACAAATAACAGGAGTATGAATAATGTAAACCCTGAATCATTTAAACCAGCTTAAGCCACAGCAACTGTTCACCTTAAATAAACACCATAAATAACAAAGCCCCTGTAAAGTACAGATGCCCAACAAAATGAACACAGAAGAATTCAATTAAAACCAATTCAAATACTTCTAATCCAACCACCTAATTGGCCAGAACAATGCCAAAACGCAAACGATGGTCAGCAAAGCAACGTCCAAAAACGAAAATCACACGAAACACGATCCCCCTTTGTATACAAGCCGTTAGCTTGTCTGTTTGTCTGTACTTTTTGCAATCGATATCTCTGGAAGCGAGCAGCTGTGGCGACTGCCGCACAACTTTTTGTTCGTATCCTTCAAGCCCATGATATTTTGAAACGGATTTCTCGAGTGATGCTCTGAAATTCTGAATGCATAGCTGGGTCTTTTGTTCTGTTTGCCTTGTCCGAACATTTGATAAGCTATTGAAAGCAGATTTTCTGTTGCAGATTGGGGTACGAATTTGGTTCTTCCGACTGAGTTGATTGATTTGGTTTTCCTGCCTTTTGGCGCATCTCATTTCGTTGACAGGTGTTAAGTATAATAAATCAGGGATGGTGTCATCAATCATTTCCGGTTTTTGTCTGTGATTGTTAAGTTACAGCATCGTATGTATGTATAACGCTGAGGACAGGATCAGAATGTTAGGCAGTCTAAAGGCAGTAAAAAAAATATAGCCTGGCCTGTGTTAGGAGTGATATGAAAGAAAAAGTAGTCAGTGATAGCGTAACGGTTGACAGGACAGAATAAAACGTGTTGCGCTGAACCGCTGACCCCAAATAAAATGGTACAAGGGCAGGAAGATGATGATGCATGTATATTAATATATATAGACAGGCATCCGCCGTGAGTTTGAATACTCGTTAAATGGATGACGAGAGAATCACAAATACACAAATCTGAAGACACAATACTCAATTTGACCAATTACTGATCAGAGGCTCTACACAACAAAGAAAACGTCACGTATTATATTGGATTGCCAAGCGCTATCGAAATGTATGCCTTCGCTGATAGAACCACAGTTTCTCTCAAACCTCAGTAGTGAACATATTTCGGTTGAGACAATGATGCTAATGAAGGATATTAGTTAATAATTTCACAACGACGACTACATAACATAATGCTTTTACATCAGTATAATTCTTCACCCAGGAAACGTCACTTAATAGATCTGTACGGTAATAACCCAGCAAGTTCCTTCACCCTACCATAACATCATGTCGTGGATATATTTCGAGCATAAACACTTCTAAATCCGGGGCCAGTGCTGTCCCATCTTATTATATGGCCGACGCATGAAAACAGGTTGACAGGTGACTGTCCGTCAGAGTTGCTGAGATCTTAGTCAGTTTGAACTCTGTTGAGAATATTAGTAAGAACATTAATCAAAGTGGAAGAACATTTTTTTCTCAGAATGATTCGGGAAAATGGGAATTAGAATTGAGTGTTCATCTTTTTATCTTGTACTGGAACAAAATATTTGAAAATAATTTACTGATTGTCCAGGTTGCGTTGGGTATATAAATATTTAAGCGACCATACCACAAATGTTGGCTATTTATATGCCTGTAAGTTACAACAATAGAAGAATATATAAGGAACTGCGTAGATGGACCAGCCCTTTGAATTCATTTGCTCTTATGGAGGATTTATCAAATCGTATCTAATTCTTTTGCATATGATTTCAAAAGCTTACCTTTTAACTTCGTAAAAGAAACTAAACTTACAAGGACGTGTTCAACTTCATAAAATTAGGTTAGTTATTTTTATTTTAGCAAAATTAATAATCTTAATTTTACTTACCATCCAAAGTTTCAATCTCGTTAAATTCACGTGAAATAACATTAAGGTTCAAGTTATCCACAATATTATTTATAATGTTTTCAATTACAACAGATGTTTTAAAAGTATCATGAAACAATTATATATGATTCATTTCGATTCTTACTACTGCAGCTATATCTGTACCATCATTCTCTCTATATGAATCATAGTAAGTCTTAGAAAAAAACAATTAAAGCCATATGCGCAAACTGCTATATCTGTAACTTCCCTCGGGACTATTCCTGTCCTTTAGATGGAGCACCTGGCATTCGCAATGTTCTAACTTCTTATTTTTAAAGCAATTTGTCAGTTGATTAAGTATTTCGACTTAATATTTTGTATAGCGTCGAAGATTAGACAGTTTCAAACCATTTTCACAAAATTTTATGCATAATTCCAATCGTCATCATAATGGCACGGTATCAATCCTTCATATTTTGGTATTTCGAGCATCGCCACCGCTTATAGAATGACACTGTTTAGAGCCTTTAGTGTGGCGATTAGCTGCCTCTTACAAAAGTTATCACGAATTGATCACTAATTAGTGTTGGCGTTTTCAAACCAGTGATCCAGAAGGCCTAGAGACCAGGTGATATTGCGTGTCCAAAACGTTTGGGATTCACCACACGACATTTCAGCACCCCAAATGTTTTAGACATTTTGACAATCACTGATGTGATGATGAATGTCTTGGGCGATTTCTGAACTGAGTATTTCAAGTGTAGAACATGTCAAATCAAACTAAATTGTCAAATTTTGATAGGTTTTCAGGTTAAAGTATAGTTTGAAAAATACTCAACTAAAATGCTTAATTCAGAAATCGGGAGTTAGTTTTACGCAATTTGTGGTATTATTTTTGAAGTGAAAACTTCTGTAGTCGCGATGAGCGATTTTTGGTAGGTGCAAAACTTATGGAACCGCGACACCGACATGCTAACGTGGCCGCGTTAGCGACATGCTAATATTACGTGTTGGCCGCATCCTGTTTGTTTATTATGAGTGAATAGAAGCAAATTTTCCAAAGTTTTAAATTCGCTCTTCAGCCGGCAGTCCCCATTACTTCCAGTTTTTTTTTTTTTACCATTTTATCTTAAATTGATTAAAAACGCTTTAGTCAAATATAAAAGCTACTGTATTTTTGGCGGTTATTAACTCAATAAATTTTTCAAAACTTTTTATGATCTTTTATTGACAACATAGCTCAATTATTTGCTCAGTTTTTGCACTAATTAAGTAGATGTACATATTTACTTAATTAGTGCAAAAAATGAGCGGCGTGCGTGTATGACTGGATGTATACACGTAAATGAAGCTAATGGAGCATGTAAAGAACGTAGCAGATGGTTTCCTGTAGTTCCAGCCTACCCCCATAAGATTTGGGCGTGAGTTTAGGTACAAACCATAAACACGAATCATTATAGACATTTTATTTTTACTTAAATATAAACCATTAATTTACTGAACAGCACTTGGGTACTCTAAAATCTATTTGATATTATTTCGCGATATTCATGTTATGTGTTATGGAATAAGGAGCAGAAGATTAATGTGTCAGTGGAAACTATTTATCATAAGCACTACATGAAGTAACAGACGACGTTGATGGGTTACTGTATTGAGATGGTGAGAAATATAAATAAAACCACAAATTTTGACAACAACTGAAAACCGTCATAAAATTATTTGTTAAAAAAATTATATGACTGAAAGTAAACATTTTTAGAGCATATTTTACGGGTTTATTGACTCTAGACACCGAACAATTCTTAGAAATCCAAAGATGATCCACAAAACAAAAAAAATATATGTCTTCATTGTTCACATGAATAATCACAGTACACAAACTAAACTCAAAATTAATTCCGTAATTGGCGAACCGACTACACGATTCATCTTCGACTTTCCTGGAAATCTGTTTCGTACATCCAAGATGGCGACGCGCCTTGACAATGATCAATTGCGAAATTATGCAGATGTGATATATTTATGAGTTTAATAAGTTGACGCCGTTTTCAGGACCTTTAATATGCGGAGGGCGTCTGTTACTGAGGCCATTTTTTAGTGATGAATGAGGAACCAATTTTCGTATTGTTAAAGTATGAATTCTATTCTTGTCTATCTTGTAGGTAAATAAATTTATCTCTGGCTCTTTGCTTAGTCCTAACCTATTCCATTATTTCCATTACTTGTAATTCTTTACCTGAAATAACTTTTTTACATCTTATTATGATTTTAAAGTACCTACTTAAGGCTATTTGCTAATTAGTTTTGTATTGTTTCATTAAAGTTATTTTCTATTAACAAGACTAAACCATTTTATAACAAAATAAACTTTAATAAAATAAATTTAACTTAAATATTTTATAAAAAAAAAATGTTTTATTGCTAGTAAGAAAAAAGTCCACAAGTCTCAATTAATGTGATTTGAATATGTGAAATTCCAGTAGTCGATTGAATTGTGTCATAATCATTTTATCTTAATTAAAGTCTTACTCTTTGGCAATTTATTTCCAGCATCGCAAAGACCGGAGTTGTTTACATACAAATAAGTAAATATAATTCTCTTAGAATTTATTTGAAATTATGTGCTCCTTCAAAAGAAGTTTTGCTTTTCGAGTACTTTTAGAATGTTAGTGTTGTTTATGACGATTTGAGTATTTTATGTTTTTTTTTAGTTGAGCTATTTTGTTCCACTGACTGGCATTTACAGCTAATTTAATAATCCTCTCATGCTTTTTTTCTTGATAGTATTCAATAATATTATATTTTGCATTTTTGTCTATATTATAACAATACCCTTGCTACCCCACCCTCTCATTTTTAGGAAAGTTGACAGTTGATTGTATAGTCCATCTATCAAAAGATCTTTGACAGTGCGATTGAAGAAAAATTAAACGATTGAAGAAATTATCAACGGCGTTAGTTTATTTATTTATCTATACATATTTTAAATTGGGATCAATTATTATTATATTTTAGAAATAAATATTCATTGTCTTTCGAAACACCTACATAAACACATTACATCCTATGCCACATGATATACCATTCTTGAACCACAGAGGGAACCAAACAAATAGCAGAGAGCTGCTTACGTATTTGCAGATAAACGAGAAAAAATAAAACATTATCAGTAAATACAAGATTGACATTTAAACTCCCACACAAGTAGATTAGCATTCCTAACAGGTACAAAATATTTGGATGCGGAAACAAAGGAACGGTGTGCCAGGTGTTATCTTCCTACACAATGTGGAATAGTTGGACTGTTTTACACGGTAATGGCCGATGCTAGTCAATAGTTCTACCAAGTTGATCATAGTACGTAAAAGGGAATATTGAGTTTCACAATAAGCTTATGGATGTATGCGGAACAAAGTGCAAAGCCACGCAATCTCTATGGAAAAAAGAAGACCTTTCGACCCGATACTTCCGGACGCATGGTTGTTGTCGGACTGTTGTTTACAGGATGTAAGGGAAAGGAGTAAACACATTTTTAGAAACTGCTTCTCCTTTCCATTTTTTTTTTTTTTGAGTATTGCTATACTTGGAGAAAGTTTGTCCTTTACATGGGCAGAAGCAGTTTTAGTAGTATGTTCAAATCGCGTGGAATTCATTGCTATAAGATATCTGTGATGTCAGTTCATATTTATAGTTCATATGTAGACGCTACTAGCTAAAGAAGTAAACACTTTCTTATCTTCAAACTGTTAGCGATAATTTACAAAAAATATTTTTATAATAGGTAGTTATAAAGTTAATTCACTGGCAATGTTATAATGAGTAACATAGCTACTTTTATTTTATAAAAAAAGATTAATTTGCCGTGAAAAAAATTGATACATTTGTTTTTTTTGTTACGTGTTTGACTCGGACGAAGTCGTGGGCAACAGCTAGTATATTACTAAAAACCAAAACATCTCCATCGTCCATTTCTAAACTTTTACAAAAAGAAGGTGACATAATTTCTCATTTAACTATCTTATATCTCTGCCTACCCTTTTTAAACCCCCAAACATCCGGATCAAAGCATTGTTTCCTTCCTGGCCGGTCATTATCCGGAATGCCACGTGCGGGGACATAAATAGATGAGCGTTAGTCCAACGGTTATAAAGATGCGCGCGCGACTATGAGAAGTGCGGCCACACGAGAGATACATTGTGGGGATACGTCGCGAGATAATATCTTATACGAAATTATACGAAAAAATCATATACACGCGAGTATTTTAGTATAATACTCGTATGTAGATGATTTTGTTGTACATTTTGTTACAAGTATGTGGTTGGGTTTTTTTGTTTTGTAGGTTTTGACTGTCGAGGATGTAGGCAACAAGCTTTTGTATTATTATTTTTCTAACTAATTTTTATATAAGAAATGCTTTGTGCAGAATTTCAGCTCAATCGGCAACTGAGTAGTGGGTGAAATTTAACTTGCAAGATTTGATTACAGACACTGGGATAGGTGAAAGTAAATGATTTTTTTTAAATAGGACTTTAGATTGGAGGACTACAAAAACGTATTTACATTCTGAGACTGACAAGAGACATAATTTCAATGAAAGGATCGCGACGCTTTGTGAAAAAGTAAAAAACCGGCCAAGTGTGAGTCGGACTCACACACGAAGGGTTCCATACCATTATCGCAAAAACGGCAAAAAATAACGTTTGGGGTGTGGGAGCCCCACTTAAATATTTATTTTACTCTGTTTTTAGTATTTGTTGTTATAGTGGCAACAGAAATGCATCATCTGTGATTTCAACTGTCTAGCTATCACGGTTCATGTGATACAGCTTGGTGACAGACAGACAGACAGACAGACGGACAGTGGAGTCTTAGTACTAGGGTTTTTACCCTTTGGGTACGGACATCTAGAAAAGGATGAAATTTTTAAGCGTCGATAAAATGTTACGTGTCAATCCTTTACCAGAGGCGCTAAACAAGTGACATTCTATCATCGAAAGCATGGCAATAGCGATTGGAAAAACGTTAAAAATGTTCAGGGATGTGAGACGCTATCGCAATGTCACGTAATTAATATCTTTCATTTTGGCATTTCAACCATCGCCATCGGCGACGTCGTTTCATTAATTTTGCCTTCGACTTTGAATCACTGTCTAAATTACAGGTGATTTGGTGCTGTCCTGGTATAGTACTATATATAAATGAATTAATTTGATATAACATTCTAAATATACAAAAAAGTCATTAATTTATTTTCTATATTATCTATCTATCTATATTATCTATCTATATTATCAATATTAATGAATTGATTTGATATAACATTCTAAATATACAAAAAAGTCATTAATTTATTTTCTATATTATCTATCTATCTATATTATCTATCTATATTATCAATATTAATGAATTGATTTGATATAACATTCTAAATATACAAAAAAGTCATTAATTTATTTTCTATATTATCTATCTATCTATATTATCTATCTATATTATCAATATTAATGAATTGATTTGATATAACATTCTAAATATACAAAAAAGTCATTAATTTATTTTCTATATTATCTATCTATCTATATTATCTATCTATATTATCAATATTAATGAATTGATTTGATATAACATTCTAAATATACAAAAAAGTCATTAATTTATTTTCTATATTATCTATCTATCTATATTATCAATATTAATGAATTGATTTGATATAACATTCTAAATACACAAAAAAGTCATTAATTTATTTTCTATATTATCTATCTATATTATCAATATTAATGAATTGATTTGATATAACATTCTAAATATACAAAAAAGTCATTTATTTATTTTCAAATAATTGTTATGGAACATGAGAATAATATCATCATTAAAATATAAGTAAAATTATTTTGAGCTATTAATCTAATTGACTGCTTCGATATTTGACTGATTGATAATTTATAGCTTTGAGTTTGAAATTAATACGATTTAATTGTAAAATTAACGAAATGGTTTCAATGATGACATCATGATTATGTATTTGAAACCATTTGTACACACATTTTGTATTCAATAATACTACCTAAAAGCATCACAAACAGAATTAAGCTTTCATGATACTAATTATTATGCTAAAGTAGTACTAAATTATTTAGAACTAGCTGTTCCCCGCGACTTCGCCCGCGTCAAACTAAAATATGAACATACTTTGTTTTAGTTTTTTTACGCGGAACCCATATTGTGTTTCTAAAATAAAAGTAGACTCAGTTACTCCGTATACTATCAGATACCTGTCTTTGAAATTCTTATCAAATCGGTCCAGCCGTTTCCGAGATTAGCCAGAAGAAATTGATAGACAAAAAATTAAAAAAATAATGTTTTTTTCAGTTTAAGTACCGTATATACTTTCATACATTCGTACATTTAGTAAAAAGCTGTTAATTTGACATTACAATAGAAACTTCAATTGTATTGTTTGTAACATATTTTAAATTAATGTAACTCAATTTTCTAATCATATAAATTATCTTCAAGTATAATAATTGTTTTTTTTTGTAATTTTAATTAAGTACCTAATGTTAATAACTAATTTAAATAATTTTATTAATTTTAATGGTATCTAATGTTCGATACAATTTAAATTGTTTGAAAATAAATGAAAACAAAATTTATTTGTATAGTACAAATGTAGTAAAAAAGTTAAGAATAGAAAATATTTTATATGAATGAGACACAACACAACAACAACAGTCACAAAGTTACCAGTAGTAGTTTAGTATACCAGTATTTGATATAAAGCGCCGATTACACCAATAAAAAAGCATTATTTTTATCAAACTTCCAAATTGATGGTTTTCATATCAAATGCAAACCATTTCAATTCCACATGACTAGGTTTAACAAAACAACAAATTGTATCCGCTTGACATCTCAAAGTGCTCTCAGAAGTTCCAAATAAAATAGTGTCTAGCACTCGAAGCAATTGTTTCCACGACTAAATCCAGATTGACACAAAAGAAAATCCACCAATTGGAATGTTCGCGTCTTTAGAAACAATCTCAGCAATGCACATCCCCTCTGCTTCGCGTGCCGTAGTATTTTGGTATTAGAGACTCGCGGGGACAACTTTGGACGCTATCCAGTTGGAATCACGCACCGGGAACGCGCAAACGCCGTTTATCGAACGTCAAAAAAAATCACGAAACAAAAATAGACAGTGACAATATTTCGATATCTTATAAATTCAAAATTGTTCTATTCCAATTTTATTTTTAATTTGTAATAAAAAAATAAAATACCAAATTCCAATTTCGAAAATATGTCAGTTTATTTTTAAGTGCAGTGTGGAATTATTGTAAATCATAGCTCACTAGTTAAAAATAAATCGCGATTAAGATCGCAGACTCACAGAGTACAGTGGACAATAAAAGCTGAGTGCAAACAAACAATAAAACGGCAACTATTTTGAGAACTCTGAGCATAAAACGAGCAAACCGTTGCTCATAAACAAAATGGCCACTAACCGGCACGCGACTTCGTTTATAAATCACAATATGTTTATTTGTATATTCGTCTCGCTCTTATTGCCGATGGCGAACGAAGGTGCAGCGAATGTGTATGGTGATAGCCGAAGTTTTCCGAACGATGACGGAGGGAAAAGATTGACGAGAGAGTACCACCTGAGGCAGGGTGCTTTGCGAGGATTGATAGTGAAGCCAAGTCGACAGTATGATTTCCAGTATGTGGAAATGTTTCTTGGCTTACCCTATGCTGCTCCACCAACCGGGCCCCTAAGGTTTATGCCACCAGGTAAGAACTATTTTCTTTAACATTACGTTATTATCGATCCAAAGATTTGTAGGTAGCCAAAACTTTATTATGGCAGTTTCATTCAAAACATAACACGATAAGATCAGTTTGGGATCAGTGCCAGGTCAAGCCTGATCCAGCGATACGATTCGCATACGGGTTTATTGTTATGCAAACACGTTTGAATATTATTTTATGTAAAGTGTTGTTTTGTTATGACTGTATGAACATTAAAGTTTGTAAGTGCACACAATATTTCATGCACAACATTTTAATTTAAATACTTACACTATTAGTAACTTGGATGTAAATTTACCAACGTCGAAGAACTCATGGCTAAGTAACAGTAGCCACACGAGTTGATCTTCAAGGTTAAGCATCGTTTGCCGAAGTCGGTCTTTGGATATGTGTCCTTCCGTTATATACACGGACTTATCCGTGCCGTCAGTACCAGATATATAGGGATGATGACTAAAAAAATAAGTTTAGTCCGTCAGTTAGATTTCCAAAAAATATTGGACACGTATTTTTTCTTTTGTCACGTTAACAATAAATTATGACGATACAGTGCATTAAAATATCACATAACGTCTTGGTACACTTTTTACATAGAAGTTACATCGCAAGACCCCATTTCCGAATTTTAATGCGCTTTATCTTGGTGAATGTTTATTGATTGGAATAAGCAAGGTAGATGTAAAAAAGCCTCTTGGACGCAGCCCAATACATTGGTCTGACCAGATCCGTGACGCTTTTGACTCTACTGTTTACAACGTCCTCTACACCGCCAAAGACAGAAACAGATGAAGAAACGCCATTCGAGAGAAGGTGATGCAGACGGGAAGTCACGACCCTCAATACTGAGGAATACGACGCAAGGAGAAGGAAGCAAAAAATACATGTACAATATTTTTTGATAATTTAATCAGCGGACTAAATAGAATTTGCGTTTCGTACCCAGTCATCATCCCTATTGTAACGGTAGTCAGGAGCCATAAAATCTGAAAAAAAATTGCCTAAGAGTATAAGTATCCAATTATGGTTCATTGAAGTTGGATAGATAATTGCTTTATGTAGAATAGGTACTGGTACTCAGCTGAATCCGGTTAGACTGAAACCTGACCTCAACAAATTTGGAGAAAGGCAAGACAGGTTGATATAAATTAAAAAAATAGTAAATGGCACACTCTAACTAACCAGTGTAGGTTAGTTAGAGTGTACCATTTACTATATCTATATCTAAACAAATATAAAACTTAAGTAAAATAGTTAGTTTGTGGCAGGTCTTCTCTTGGAACAATGATTTGGTTCCTAATATTTTTCGTCAAAGATAGGTTACTGGTCGCTATTGCTGAGTACCCGGGGCTACTTTTTATCCTGTTAACTGCACAATTCCTATGGGATAACCGACGTGAGTGAAGCTATGAGCAAATTCATCCTAACTGAAGAAAATCTAGTCTGTACATATTCGTATTTACCTTTACACTACAATTTGGTACTTTGTACGCTCATACATTTTCCACTTCTGTTCCCAGTTCAGCAGCTAATTTTAATTTTATAGTACATAAATTTGTAATTTATGCACTATAAAATTAAAGATGGTATTAGCCGACTAAGCGACTATACGTCGCTCAAATTGACGACTAGCCGCCGACAGTAAATGTCCCCGACCTTTTATATTTTAAAATTTAATTCTTAATTTAAAATTGTACAAGAACAGCGTGTATTATGAAACTATTTTAAACAAAAATAGATCGACTAATAGTCGATATATGGTCGACGGTCTACTTCGAAAAAAGTACTACTATTAAATACAGCCAATTGATTGCCTGCTTTTCTCTCTCTAACTCACTCATTAAATGCCAACTGATTGTTTGCCTACTAATCGTTGACCAGTGAAATAGTCGGCTTTCCCGAATAGTCAGTGCATCTCTAATACTAGATTGTTCTTATGTATATAGTTTTGAACAAAGTTTGTGGAACTCACTGGAAATGCATGCTTTGGAATGCAAAGAATTCTACTTTATAGCTATTTTAAACATGCCAATCAGGTTACGGCGATTTACAGATTATTTCGGGGAAAAACTGTGTTTCTAAAAATATGCGTGTGATTCTACTGAGTAGGGCATGATTATGAAAGAACAGATGGAAAACAATCGTTTCAATTCGTTTGTATTATCAGATAATTTGTGCAATTATGTTCATAGAAGTCACCACAACTTTTGGGAAAGCTGTTTAATATAGGTGTTAGTATTTTCAAAGACTAGCCAATAGACAAATGTCTATTGGCTCTCAACTTTTATAAATAATAATTAAGCTTAAGCACTGTCTGGTGGCAGTGAGGGTAAAATTTTCTATACAAATTAACGTTAGAGAACATTTATGTCAACGCGATACAGTACTCGTATATTAAAAAACTTGACCTCTGGTGATAAGAAAACAATTTTATTATTATATACTCTCATATCGTAATATTCGAATTATAAACTTCAAAATAAGTTTATGTTGACATACTTAATAAACACAATACCGAAATTTAAAAATAGAATCTTATTATAACGCCTTTTCTCTAAAAAAAAGGCTACGAGTATATAACATTTTTTTTATTATGATACAGGGCAAATCCAAGAAGTTAATATCACCAAAGAGTTTCCATCAATTATTTTTTGTAATGGAAAGCTTATGCGGGGCGCGCCATTTTTATACAACCTAAACACTAATCCCAATTTTTACTTGTCTGTGGCAACAACTGGTTTGTCTGATATCAGTGAATGTGAAGAAAATTTGACTCCACCCGATGTTTTAGACGCGGCGACGGAAATTTATTATAATCTATTACCAATAAATTATATGATAAAGCTAACACGACTTTGAAAAATGGCAAAAAATAGTGTCCACTTATTTTCCATTTCCACTTTCGTTTCATTTCAACTGTATGAGTGAAGACAATACTATTAAGTATGTCTACCACATTAATTGCTGCTTATAGACATCTACCAAGTAACAATGATGTTAAGAAAGTACACATTCAATTCAACTCCTAATAAAAATAACAGACAAAAAAATTAAACATCGTGAAACCACGCGAACACTTCTTAAGCAGATGCAAATTGAATCAAATAAACTTGAATTACAACTTCAATATAAAAACTGAAAAGCGAGGATCAACATAAATATTAAAAACAATGAGCATTCCACTGCATAGCGTTATGCTGGGCACATACCAAGCGAACTGCTTGAAGTTGCAGATGGAACACCGCCTTCGTTCGCGTGGTATTGTAGCAGCATGTAAATACCCGCTTGCTTCTTCTTGTGTCGCGATCTTATCCCATTTACTTGGGGTGGGCTATCTGTATCCTTCTTCTGCACTGTGCACGATCATGAGCTGTGCTAGCGTCAAATTTGACTTCTTTCAGGTATTTTTCAACCGTAGCCAACCAAGTGGCAGGTGGTGTCCCACGTCCTCGTTTCATCGTTTAGAGCAAGCTTTAGTATGTCGAGGGTTCACGGACTATTTGAATTAGGAGATATTTTTGAAACTTTACAGGAGAGCATTTCAAATTTTAATTTGTAGGAAAAAAACCATCATAAAAAGGTATCATATTTTTACGAAGTGTACAAAACCGCACAATATTGTCTTGTTTATTTTTTTTAAGCTGTTATTACCAGAAATAAATGTCGCTTGGAACAAAATTATCTCAAATCACTATTATTTAGAAACTGGCACAACGATTCAAAAACAATAAAACGGGATGAAGAACTTGCTACCTTGTTCCACATTCTTCTATAATCTTTACTCGGTAGATGGTGAGCAAGCGTGATTTGTTCATAAGTGACTTCCATCCGTAAACGTTCGCCCTCATTTGCTTGGTCTGTACCTGGCATTAGAATGCAAAATGTTGGTTATCAAGACACTGTTTACCATAGTATTGCGAGCTAAGTGATTTATATTGTATTGTTGCTCGCGAGTTTCTACGTTTTTGCTAGGATAAATAGGAAGAAATAAAGGTTAATGTCAGGATTTCTATTTTTACGTTGTACTTTTACGGACTATAAGACTAATTTAGTTATTAAGACTCAATTATGCCTAAAAGTTCTCAATTAGGGTTTTCTGAAATGATGTGCATTTGGTGGCAGCACTAAAACGTCTAACCTCCTGTCGAAACGCTTATATTTAACCCCCGACGGAAAAAGCGGGGTGTTATAAGTTTGACGTGTGTTGCTGTGTATCTGTGCGTCTGTCTGTGGCATCATAGCTCCTAAACGGATGAACCGATTTTGATTTAGTTTCTTTGTTTGAAAGGTGATTTTGTCGAGAATGTTCTTAGCTAAGTTTGAATAAAATCGGTTCAGCCTTTTAAAAATTATGGGCGTTTTACTCTTTGAATCGGGATGTTTTCGCAAGATATCGTATCATAATTACGTGTTCAATAGATTGCCGATCGAAGCGTATCTACTATATACTAGATAAATTATGTAGCATGAAATAAAAATGTGTCGGGGGTTTTCAAAGTTATGAAATTTTACTAGTTTCTAATATTTGTTAAATTGACATCAAAGTCAAATTGACGACAAGTTACGTTTTCAAAAGGAAAAGATCTCTTGCAAAAGTGGCGCCAACAGGTGGCTTGAATTTTCCCAAAAAACCTCATTAGATACCATGTTATTGAGAATACCATACTCTGATTCAGGGCTTAATAATTTGGTAAGCTGAATTGTTTGGTAGAAACTAAAGTCCAAGTGCTGGATTTTTATTTTTCAATTGATGTTTTTGGAACTAAAATCCTTATCTCACGTTTAGAAGCGGATTGGAGCTACACGGGAAAAAGTGTCCGAACAACACTTTTGCTTGAGTACGTTATTTCGTAGTGATTCGATATTTGAAATTTTGAGAGCAGTTTTTTTACTGATGGCCAGTGTGTTTTGAAAAAATCTTGATAGAGTGATGGATGATATTTTGTTCGTTTAACCAACGTTGTTAGCCGGTTGAACGCCGTTATTATCGAAACAAATAAAAAGCTTTAGAGTCTCGCGTGGGTCCACGTTTTAGGCACTCAAGGTGTTAAATGAACGAGAATATCATTCATCTTTCATTAATTTTTAGCACTTTTTATTTCATTGTTCCCGTTGTTAAATAGTAAAAGGAACATCTTTCTTACTAGGTGGGTATCTCGCGATACCTGTCGTTTTAAATTTCTAAAAACTGTCAAGGCAAGGTTTATAGCTCTATATTTCATTAAAACTCATCTACCTTTTGCTTAAATTTAGGATAGAGGTTTGGAAACTGTCCAAAATAACGATGTTATAATAACGGTGTGCGTACGTATAGTGTCTTTTTATCTCGACACATTTTAAGATTAATAATAACTAATTAGGGTGATGACCATAATTATCGTAGAGTTAAAGCGAGGTCGAAAGTTTTGAGTTGTGTGTGTAAATAAATAAAAATAAAATCCATTTATTGCAGACTAATTACATGTCTTAACAACATTTGTTGATGAGGGATTAAATTTGTTGTAGATTGTTATTTTTGTCTCAAAAAAAGGTGTTAAGGCTGCAAGTTGTAATCTTTTTAAATTTAAGTATTAGGTAATATTCTATACCTGAAACAGGTTCCTCGTAATACGTGTATGTTACCGCAACTGATGGTGGTATATTATGTGGTATTATTATTTCGAATAGACACATCACTCACCAATGATCACCCTTCAGTGATATGAAAGAAAAGGAAGTCAGTGCTAGCGTGACGGTTGTTAAGACGGCATGTAGAACAAAACATGTTGCGCTAACCCCAACATTGTCCCACAAACGTGGGACAATGGCAGAAAGAGGATGATGTTCGTGTGGTCCAGCTTTTACTGTTAGTAACGAAGAGCCTCTCAGAAAACATACTTAGGATTCCTTTGCCATTCCCCCGAATCCGAAGCAACAGAAAAGCTGTTTTCTTGCGCATAATGGCATAAAAGTCATCGACTCTTGCGTTAGCAAAAAGCCCGATGCGCTGCAAAATCGATGGAGCCCCAAGAGAATCCTAAAGGCGTTATTGTATTGTACACGAAGGGTGTAGTTGAACCATAAAACGCTGGCGTGAAAGTTATGACAGTAGGCTCTGAATAGTATCACTGTTACGTCGACTGAACAACTTGCAAATCTATGAACCAACATGTTAGCACGCACCGACAGCGCTCTTTGTTCTCTCTCAATATCCGCATCATCTTTTAGGGTCTTTGTCAAAATGTGCCCTAGGTTCTTAAACTGAAAAACACATTCTAAAGATGCTTCTTTCAGATAGACAGGTGGTATGTGCTTCGTTGCTACCTCTAATGTCCATAAACACACTCTTCTTCTCGTTGTACCTCAGACCATGAGCCACAGCATATGACTCACAAATATCGAGCAGTTCTTTTAAACCACTGAGCGATGGATTCGGCAACACCTTGTCATCAGCATAGCTGATTGAAATAACACAGACGTTATCTACATGTCAACCAACATGGCAATTACTGAGCCCACCGATCAGCTGATCAATGTACAAGTTAGATAGTCTTGGAGAAGACAGCCCTACCTGTCTCACACCACATTCCAGTGTGTATCTCGTCCGACAAAATATTGCCAAATGTAATTAAATTTTTCTGGTTTTTGTACCAAAAAGACAAGATGTTAAGGAGTTCAGTGGGAAGCCAAATTTGGTATGTCTGCCTGTTGGAGTCCACTAAGACAAAGGCCTTCGATAAGTCGAGCAAGCAGAAACAGGTGTATTTCTGTTTACGTAATAGTTGACAGTATGTTTCAATGCCAAGATAGCACTTTCAGTCGACAGTGACTCACGGAAGCCAAACTGCGCGTCATTAAGCTCAATTTGCTTGCTGAGTTGAGCGTCAAGTAGACCATCGAAAACCTTCGCAACCACAGTCGCTAGTGAGATAGGCCTATAGTTGCCTCTATCTGTAACGTCCCCTGTAAACTTTTTCCGTATCGGTACAACACTAGTTTCCAACAGTTTTGCCGATAGGTAAGAGCGTAACTTAAAGTACTTAGGTACTTATGTTTTACCAGCTTTTGCCAGTGGCTTTGTATGCATAATATTTGGAAGTCATCACAATACAAGGGTTCATACTCCAAGGATGAAAAATATCCTATGGCCTAATTCAGGTCATGTCCTGTCAAGTTTCATCCAAATCCGTTGAGCATTCGAAACACACCGAAAATAAAAATTGTGACTTACGAATTTTTTTCTTACATGCAACAAAACCAAAGTGTGCTAAAATTTTTAGTTACAAATCTTGTTTGGCTTTAATTGAAAAATATTTATGTACCTAAATTTAAGCAAACCTTAGTTAAAACGACAGATAGGTAAGAAAAAAACTTTGCTGGTCCCCAGTTTTTTGTAACCAGCAACTAAACCTTTAGTAACTGTTAAATCAATTTTATTTCTGTAAAAAGGAACAAGATCCATCTAACGATGATGTAGCAGAGCATCCTTGCATTTAATCCACTCCGTTGATTCCTAAAACTATCCTGTAAAGCGAAGAACTTATCACGAAAATCTCAAAAGTACTGCAGTTTTCCGAGAAAATCCGTTGGCGTTTAAGCAAAACACTTTAGCGGGGCTTTAAAGATTCTCCGGATTCGATATATTCTTTCCAGAGAAATAAAAATTTTGGCAATTTATTCTACAAGGTGGAAAATGAATAGTTTGCCAAATAAATGATCTCTTGCTCAATTCCAACTTGAACTCGAAATGACAGTTATGGCTTCATTTTTTTCTTGAGCTGTTCATGTCAATGAGTTTGGCAGATGATTGGCGATTATAGCGAACTCAAATCGAGCACAATAATTTCAATTTATAATAAGTTATAACACGGCATACTCACAAAAACCTGCGCATCGACGAGACCCCTAAGAGGTTTTTGCGATGTTGTCGTGCCGCTTAGGGGTCTCGTCGATGCGCATGTTTTTGTGAGAGTGCCGTTTCGAGCGTCTGTAGGTATCTTCCATAGTGTTCGTCCATATTTATACTGTGCCAGAGTTGAGCATGAGTCATGCTGTGGAATACAGGCTTAAGTGTTACTACACGGTTTTAATAACTGCGCACATCAAGTGTCGAGCGACCCCACTCGCGCCTACCCGCGCGGCGCCCCGCGTTCTCCTCGTGCGCCAATAGCGACAGTCGAACGTCAGAGTGACATTGATAGCTTCAAGTGCAGAGGTATTTTGACTGTGTAGTATCTGCGATACTTTTTGACGTGGACGCCGCTTACTAGTAGCTTTTAAAACTGTGTTGTCAATATCTGCAGTCTGAAACATTTGTAAAAAGGAGTCAACAATATCGTACAAATTGTTGTCGCTTATTCCTATTTTTGAGGGAGTCGAATCAATTCCATGTGGGTTGGTAGCCAAGGTAAGCATGACTGCTAAGCTTGGGTCCTGGGTTCGATACCCAGAAAAGTTAAATCCCTTAAATTAAAAATTATGTTTCAATTAGGATTTTTTCAGTAATCTACTGCTGGCCATTGGACTCTCCAATTGCACGCTATTCAATCAAACGCAAAACAAATCAATCAATCTTCAAATACCGGGTCGGCTTCCAGTCTATCCAGATGCAGCAGACCAGGATTTTGCATGGAGCGACTTCCCTCCTATCTGACCTCCAAATTACAGTAACTGAGTTACGAGATAACCCTTGGTAAAACTAAAGTCAGATATCCTGGTTTCTGACTACACAGTACATTCATACATATGACTCAAAATATAACTAGTTTAATGTGTGTTAGAGCATCAGTTGACTCGGCACAATTTGTAGACAGTAAGACATGAACTATAAGTATTTAATCGGGCGTTAATCTTACGGCCCTCGGATTCATGTACTGTCAGTTGACTAAAGTCAAATAAAATAGGTGGATCGCTGCGTGGTATATCCTGAGTATTTTATTTCTCCAAATTCCCAAGAAGTTCCTCCTTTATATAATGTGGTTGGACATATCTGTCCAACCCTTCAGACATTAAAAAGGCGTTTTTTGTGTATAGTAAACTCTATATCATAAACTGGACTAAACAATTTATTTATATAATTATTTATTCTGTACTTATTAAGTGGTGTACAATAAAGTATATAAATACTAAAGAAACTAACCCCCAAACTCCTTGTTACAGTAAGCGCCCCGCCATGGCCGGGAGTGAAGATGGCGACTCGCTTCGCTCCCGTCTGTCCTCAGTCGCTGCCGCCCATCAAAAAGGGGAACCCTCCATCATCAGGCCGCCAGCACTATATGAACCAGCTGAAGACGTTCCTTACCAATGAGTCTGAAGACTGCCTATACTTGAATATTTATGTTCCTTATAGAGGTAAGTCTCTTACAATAGATACTACACACCGTAAAAATGTTGTCGTTTAAATCCCGTGGACGGTCGATCCGGTATATAAAACAGTATCGATTTGTAAAGATAAATTAAAAAAAAAATAAGACAAAATAACAGAAAAATAACCGAATTCCAAAGCCGTAGTCGGTGTCTTTGTTACCTCTAGTTTTATCATTTTGCAACACCGACTTCCAAAATTCCAAAATAAACGTAATTTTAAGAGTAACTAATAGGTAGGCGAAAAAGTTTCTTCGTATTTTTTAAGAAAATTCAAAACATTTTTTAATACGGTTTATTTACATTTAACTAAAGTATGTAGGTACCATTTTATTCGATAACTTCTTGCCATCTTGTAGGTAGGGACATGATCCCATTGCTATAAAAATCTTGGGACTTCTGATCAAAATACCGCGACAAGTGGTTTTGGCAGTCCTCTCGTGATGTTTACCTGACACTGCCTAAAGAATTCTGAAGAGACCGAAACAGGTGGAAATCTGAAGGTGCAAGGTCAGGACTATACGGCGGATGCATTAACACCTCCCAGCCAAACTCTTTTGATTTTTGCTGAGTGGCTAAAGATGTGTGAGGTCTAGCGTTATCATGATGAAAAACCACACCCCTTCTGTTGATTAATTCCGGCCGCTTTCTCTCAACTTCTTGCTTTAATCTCATCAGTTGTTCGCAGTAGAGTTCAGAATCGATGGTCCTGCGTGGTGGTAACAGCTCATAATTAATAATGCCCTTCAAATCCCACCACACACACAGTATCATCTTGTTACTTTTCATCACCAGTTATCAGCTTCTTCAAAAATTGTTCTGTTTCATTACGTCATAATAAAGAATCACAAATGAGTATTCATTTGTGATTCGTTCATTAGGTTTCTTTCAGTGAGCTCGTGAGGTACCCAAATGTCGAGCTTTTGTATGTCTGTCTGTCACCAAGCTGTATCTCATGAACCGTGATAGCTAGACAGTTCGAAATTTTTACAGATGATGTCTTTCTCGTGCCGCTTTAACAACAAATACTAAAAACATAATAAAATATAAAATTGTGGGGCTGCCATACATTAAACGTGTTTTTTTACCGTTTTTTACGATCATGGTACAGAGCCCTTCGTGCGCGAGTCCGATTCGCACTTGGCCGGTTTTTTTTATTAACGATAGGCTCATGTTTGACCACTCTCTCACCTGTTGGTAAGCGGTGATGTGGTCGACGGTGGAGCACGCTTGCTGAGAAGTAACTACTTATTTGTATAGAAGAGGGTTGATAAAAATAACATTAAACTATGATGGGTATGAAGATATCAAAGAACCCAATATCTAAAAACTTAAAAGACGTCAACGAATATCCTCGGTGTAGGTAATGATAATGATTTGTACAATGGGGCCGTATCAGGTTTAGCGTTGTATTTGTTAAATTCTGAATAATGTTACGTTTATCTTTATTCTTGCTATGATAGTACAACAAAATTACTCATATAAATGTCCGATTCTTCTTAAGAACTTATACTAAGGCCCAATTTTTATCCCTATTTAGAAAATTCAAATACAGATGACATTTATTGCATCCATTATGTACATAAAGGTGGTAAATATAAGTTTCTGAAACAATTAAAGATCCTGTCGCGCACAGCAACATTCCACATACAATCAGTGTCTAGGAGATTGGAATACGCTTAATGTTTTAACTCAACTAATGGTTAAAAATCGTAACCAATGGTTTCAAATTTCAGTAAAATGCGCTTTATTATACATTTTTATATAATTTAAAATGGCAAATGATTTACTCTCCAACTTATTAGACCAATAATAAATCCTGAAAGCACTGGTTACTAGATTTTGCCATTAGTCGAGTTAATAACAGATAAAAAAGCTAGGCCTTAGTAAAATGCGTAGGCCTAGTTGATCAAACAGCTCCTGTAAATCAACGCACGCCATAATAAACACCGCTGTATAAAAAGAAATATTTACAATATCCATCCGATTCATAAGAATTGATCTCCTTCGAGAAATCCAACGGTCCCTCTTTAATATTCCCTTTGATCTAAGAAAAATATACAGATATTCTGTAATTTAGAGAAGTATCAATATAAATAAGGAACGACTGTTTACTTTTAAAGATGGCGGCTATATGACGCGAGAAAGAAGTGTCAGCCAGTAATATTATTATTAAAAAATAAAATATTTACAATAATTATTTATGCAATATAAACTTATATTGCATAAATAATTATAAAGATATAACATTGTTTTAATTTTTAAATATGCCATGTGAATGAGAAGGAAACTAAACACTAAACTCATGAAGGAGGAGGAACTCATGGCTACATAATAACAGCCATATGGGTCGATCATCTAGGTTAAGCAATGCTTGCCGAGGTCAGTTGGTGGATGGTTGACTATCTTATCATCAAATTAGTGTGTTTATGTATCTTAAAATATTTTGATAAATGGTATTGCAAGTGAAAAAGGATTAATTTTAATATGGACAAATTATCTTCATTTTTATCTTAACTGATCTTAGGTTAAAATAACACCTAACTATTACATAGCAGGAATATCTAAAAAATAACAAGTCTTTTTTAAATAATAAGAAACGGACTGCCAGTAGTTTAGTTTAGTTTCGACGGGATGTTTCCGCAACTCCACGACTAAGCGCGTATTTTGCGTACGGACTGCCATTAATCATAAAATGAAAAATGTTTGATTAAGACGCAAACTTTTAGTCGACAGTCTGAAATTAATCAACAAATAAAAAATAGACACCCAGTCAATTTACGTCACTTTAGTTATAATTAAGTCTAGTAAACAGACTTTTAAATTGTTAGTGACACAAAACAGTTGAGGGATAGTGAAACAAAATAGTACATTTTCGAGTGTAAATAATGATTGTGATTCATCATTTCAACTGAAAAAAATGTGTGCCCTGCCCACTTCCAATTTTGTAAGTTTAACAATTCTTCGAGCTACGTCGGCATCGGAAGCCTTGAATTTTCTGTAAACCTTTATAATTTTTATTCGAGCTCGTAGGTAAACTCCGTTTTCTCCTTTGCCTTTTAGATGACTTGCAAGCAAATGATTGTGATTTTATGATGCTAAATGGTGAGTACCTAACGGCCGTGAATTACCAGTTGCAGGTCGAGGGTTCAAACTCAGGTACTTTGGTCAAATTATTTCATCACCACTGCTAACAAAAACGGTAAAGTAAAAAATCGTGAGGAAACCGACCTATCCTAGAACAAAAAATTCGAAGACATGTAATATCCACCAACGGTAGATTACGACCCATTCTCTCTCACAGAGAGGAAGCCTGTGTCCCAGCAATGGAAACATTAAAAATGACTGATGATGATGCTAAATAAATTACATTAAATATAAACTTTACTTGAAAACTTTAAAGTTTATACTGCTCAGCTAGAGTAAAAGGGAACTCCACTTTTTTCCGTTCAAAAAATACTGATAAAGGGTAGCAATACATTTCGATAAAAGGATAACCTTTGAGTTCTCTACTTAATTTAATTTACTGAAATGAATATTCTTGGAATTTGAAATGGAAACCATTGTTCTTTGCTCGGTATATTTAATTCGATTCGGTAATCTGAAAAATGTATCGAATAAAATAATTATAATACGCTAAGCGATGTACAGTTTTGTTTAAGTCCCATGTAATAGAGGGCGAGGCTATTGCTGTCAACTGGGTACAAATCCAGACTCCAAGCTGCTATTGAGAAATTCCAGATGGAAAGATCCTCTTTTTCTTTTAGGGTGGAACTCATCCAATGGCTTCTCCCGCTCTGGGTGAGGCGGGAGGGCTTGTCGGACAGTTGCTTGAGCAAGGGCCGCTGTAACTCTTTTTCAAATTTATCCGCAACCTGGACAGGCATCGGCCATCGCGAAAACCGTCAGTTTTGCTGTCATCACTTTGAGGCGCGAGTGGAACACTACGCGCCGTCAACTCAGGCCTAGTCCTTTTCGGACGGCGAGCTGCCCATTACTCGCCGTCCGCAAGCCCGCGCCTATGGTAGCCAGGAATCAGCTTGCGACTCCCGACGCCCAGGTCGTCTCCTGTGGTGTCTTGGGGCGTGAGGGCGTCTCCCTCAGGCGTTCCGGCTCCTGCTTCGCGAGCATTACTGCTTCGCAGAGGGAGTAGACAGCTTCCCATACCCTCTCGCTTCGTAACATGGCCTGAACCAGGAGCAGACGAGAGAGGTCGCCACCGCCGATCGCCTCCACGAGGACACGGCGGTGCCCAGCCCAAGTGTGGCAGAACTCCACGGATGGAAAAACCTAACAACACTATACCCGAGCTGGGAGTTAAACCCAGGACCTCATGCTACGCAGAAGTGTTTGCGACCACTAGACAAACGAGGCAGTTAAGTCAAAGTCAAGGCGTCATTAAATGCGGTAAAGATAGTATATAAAATAATAACCCAAAGACACATTCCGTCATAAGTTGGTATGCAAAAATTAAAATTTGAGGGTGCTTACAGTAAGCAAATATCTAGACAAAATAAAACACGTTATTTTTACTAGTTATTTATCCTATTATTAAACATATTAAAAAGATGAAAAAACATATTCGTCATGGACATAACAAACAGCGACAGTGAATAAAATTGAAAGGAATTGAGTTCCGTACTTTTCTTTTTTGTGGCCTGAGTGATATAAAAGGGCGCCAAAATGACGTCACAAGGTCGTCTATATTTAACTGAAAATAAAAATATACTTGATATCCGTGTTTCATTTGTTATATCGTTATATTTGTTTGCAAACTTTCATGTCGGTTTAGCTGAAAAACAGTCGATGTAGGTATATTGTGATTTTTAATTTCGTAGACTAAACTGACAGCTGCAATCGACGTTATTTTCTTAAAATGTTGCAAGCGTGAAACATAGTGTTGTAGTATGTGATTCTAAAATGATTTATCGAATCGTTGTGACACGACTCCAAACTTTAATTTTACTTAGCTGTTTACCATCACACATTACCTCAAACATTAATTAAGTATAACAATAACTATTAATAAACATAATACATAAACTGTCCTTGTAATTAAAAAGAAATTGACAATGACAAAAATGCTACTAACTTCATATGCAACTCTGCAATAACTTTTCGGAGACGGATGCGGAAGCGTAGGTGTCTTGCGGAAATTCCGCAGTTACGGAGGCGGCAGCGAAATTCCGTTTCAACCTTATATAATATTAAGGTGATAAAAATACGTCATAGGCAAAAATATTACGCGCGTTTTTGCGTCTCGTAATTCATCTTCTTTCTTCGCTCACCATTCGCATCGGTTGGTTTTTGTTATTGTTCCTGTTTTGTGTTTGTTGCTTTTAGGATTCCGTTCCTCAAAAGGAGTATAGTAGTCATAGCAGATTTTTGTGTCTCTGAAGTTGGCTCTGCGAACGATTGCGCAAGAAACAGTTTGTCGTCGAGATAGGATTATGTAACAAACGTAAGCGAGTGAAAGAGACAGTTATACAATGCTATCTTCATCTTCAACATTGACACAAAAATAGCTGCTGCGCAGAGTCTTGCAGTCAATTTCAGAGACACAAACAACCGCTGTGAGTATTATAAAAGGATTCCTTATAGGATCACTTCGCTGTCTATGTATCTGGTGTCAAGACTTTTATTTGCCTTCATGGAAGACGCTCAACCGAGCACCTCGGGTGCTGGTGTGTCTTCTAAGAAAAGCAGACGCCCCACTGCTCTGAGTGTCACAGAGAAGAAAATGGTACATAACGCATTTAAATACGTATTCAATGAAAAGAAAAATAAATTGGATACGGAATTATCTGGAAAGCCCTACAAACGACAATACAACAAAACGAAACCATCGATTTTTTTTTAATTGCCGGAATTCACTTCACGCGTATTAATTTACACGATAATAAGTATACAGACTGCGTCAAACAATTAAATTTCATTTTATTAACTTAAATCGACCTTAGAATGTAAATTTCCTTAGGTTCCCGTTTTTTTTTTGGAAAAGAGTGTATATATTTCTTATGACACCCATGAAGGAGAAGCCTAAAAAAAAAAGTTTTAATTATTTTTCCCATTTACTCTTATAACTGATGTTATAATTTACAACTTTTTATGAACACAATTGAATCAAAATATTTAAAACTGATTCATTCAGGATACAACACTATTTTTAAGTTACGATAAGGTGACAACCCCCCAAATGTCATTTTAGTCTACGAAATTATAAATCACATTATAGTCGTTTATTCTGGAAAATAAAGCAAGTTTTGAAAAGCTCAACATAATAGTTTGTAGACGATTTATTTATTCTAGATCAATCTTATTAAAATTATAAATCTTAAATTTTGGATGGATAAGTGTGTGTAGTGTATGATTTATGTTTGTTACTCAATTATGCTAGAATAGATGAACGGATCTGGATGAAACTTAATTTTGGATGGATGTGTGTGTGGATTTATGTTTGTTACTCAATCACGTTAGAATGGCTGAAAGGATCTGGACGAAACTTGGCACAGTCATCGATTATAGTCTGGAAGTTTCATTCTGGTATAATTTTCCCTTGGGATAAGAAAATACTTTTCACGAGGGCGAAGCCGCTGGCAGAAGCTTGTACAAGTAAGTAACATTACAAATTTTGTTTAGAATAAAATCTTCATTATAATATGGCGATAAATACATTATTATTATATATATTTATTATTATTTATATTACTTATATTTATTATTATTTACATTATGTATATTTATTATTAGTTATATTATATTTATTTATTATTTTTAGCCTTTTCTGTCCCACTGCTAGGCAAAAGTCTGCCTTTCTTCCTTCCAATCCTCCCGATTTGTGGACTGAAATTGTGGACCAATTCTGTCGATAGGCATCAAGTTCATCCTAACTACTTCGCCATTTTAAAATTATTCTTTTTCGAAATTTTTAAAACCGGTATACCGGATATTTCATTAAAAGTGTAACTTTCTTAAAGTTTTTTATTTAGGTTAAAATAAAATCAAATGAAAAAATCGATTAATTACTTTTGAATCAATAAGTACATCCAATTCGAGACTCTAAAATAAAATAAAAACTTACAGTTAAAACACTGCTTATTCCATTTCACTTAGCGATAAAACTGCATTATGTAGGAAAATGCCAACACGCCCAGCTTGCAACAGTTTCTAAAAATATTTTTAGTAGGTAAATTCCATAGAGTTGACTGCACCGAAATATCTTACCTGAATGTGAAACAACGTCAAACCGTTGGTCCCGGCTGTCATTTGAAGTTCTATGACAGTCGTAACGGGTAGTCAGAAGCCTAAAATCTGACACCAGTCTGGCCAAGGTGTATCGTGTTACTCAGTTACTGGGTTGTGGAGGTCAGATAGACTGTCACTCCATGTAAAATACTGGTACTCAGCTGAATCAGGTTAGACTGAAAACTGACTTCAAAATTGTTGGAAAAAGGCTAGGCAGATTAATGTGAAACTCATTCTCGCTTTCATAGCGAGGACTTTAGTTTTATTTAGACTATTTTCCTGGTATCAATTTGCACTGTGGGCTCTGCTCGCTTCGATAGTAACTCATTTTATTGATTCTAAATGAACAAAGAAAGGTGTTAAAACTACTGTGTTTGCCTGACAACAGCGATGAAAACGATGTGGAAAATCGGCTGAATTTCGGCTCGGCTGAATCGGAAATTTCGGCTGAAAGATAAAGTGATGAGGGTAGAAAAAATAATTCTATTTAGTCCATCAGTATTGGATCCTTATCTTTTGTTTCATCAAATCAATAAAAATTGACAAAGATAAAGCGCATCAAAGCTCAGGAATTGTGACGTCAATTTTGAGTAATAAGTTTACGTGACGTCACACGAAATTTCAACGCATTGTGTCGTCGTAATTTATTGGTGACGTTAACTTAACGAAAATGTACGTGTCCATATTTTTTTATTAATCTACCTTAGGGAGCAAAAGAAAAGTGTCGTCATCCCTATTCTGTAAATGCTCAAAACTCAAACACACCCACACAAACTTAAAATTCGCCAAGGTATTAAAAGATATTACGTGTAAGTAAGATATTACAAAAAGAACTAAGTAATATATTGAGAGACTCGGAAATACTGAGATCAGCCTGCTGCAATTACTGGACCATGAAACGCATTTTTTTTTTGATTTCTCTTGTCAGCACCGTATAGGCCTCCTACAAGGTAGACCGATGAACCATATGGAGGACTGTGGGTTCCACTGGATACAAGAAGCTGAATACCGATCGATGAGGTAACGCTTAAGGGAGGTACAGTCAAAACCGTTTCAATGACTTCGCTAACGACGTATAGAGTATTACGACAACATTTAAAGTGCCCCATAAAAGGAGCTATATACAATTGTTTATGTTTGCAACGACTATCGGTTAAGACGACTGCATTTTAACGGTCCCTTCAATGTCGTTATAAACGGTTTTGACTGTGTCCACCAGTCGATGTCTTTCGGCTATATATTGTTTTATAGAGAAAGACTAAAAGCCAAAATGACACCAACTGTAAACCTTGTTAATATACTGCAATGTCCATCTTTACATCGACATGTTCGGTCTCAAAGCACGATTCTTCATTATCAGCGTTTTAATGTTACCACTGCTGGGATACAGGCCCCCACTCTATAAGAGGGAATGGGCCGTAATCCACCACGCGGGTTGGTAGATATCGCACGTCTTAAAATTTTTGGTTCTAGGTCATTCCGGTTTCCTCACGATGTTTTCCTTCACGGTTTTGAGATCAGTCAGTAGTGATGAAGTATGTACAGAAAATATACCGCCTTTTTGGGTTCGAACCCACGATCTACAACTTGTTAGTCGCGGCCGTTACCACTGCTCACGATTATCATTGTGCAACGAAGCTCTAAAAATGCATGTCACCTATTGAACTAGAATCCTTTCGGCGCCTATTATTGGCAATAGTACACACCGCTTGTACTAGGAGTATCACATAAATTGGCAGGCGTTCCACTATTTTCACATACTCCAGATGTTACATATAAATAATGGGATCAAGAAAAAAGAACAAGGTTTTTGAAAAAATACCTAAAAATACTATTTATACCTGTCATCGGCTCTGGCATTCTGGATTGAAAATTATTTGAATCTTCCTGATTCTGATTTGAATTGCGTCGAAAGGCGATGTCGGTAGAATATCGCGTAAAGGTATTTTCTAGGATAAGTGAAAATTGGATCAATTGGATCTCATTGCGTCCATGTGAACGTAATTGCAATTTAAATCGCCTATCAATGTGATATAAAATCGCGTCGAGCCATCAGAATAATTTGTCCTTGCGAACTTTCTCTTTCTAGCAACATAAACAGTTTTGTAATATTTTATTAAAGTTTATTTTGTAATAGCTAAAAATTTCTTAAATTTTACAAAACTTTAATATTGAAAATTTTTCTCAAAATTGTAATTTGTTGCCAGTATGAAAAAACTTCACAAGATCAAATTATTGTTTTTTAATATATAATTTTTAAACAGCCAATAGTACTTGACTTGCGTTTAAGTTTTGTTACGTTGATAAAAAACCGGTTGTTTTACTGTAATACAGGTTCATTCTAGCGCTACAAAAGTCATTGTTCCACAACTAGCTTGAGGGCTTCCCGCCCTACGTTAGCCGATTTGCGGCCTTCACTCAAGAACACATTAACCTCAATGATCATGGCTCTACGGCTAATAACGCCGGCTTATAGCCACTTCAGCTTGCTTATTCTGTGAGCCGACTACTCTCATTGTCTAATACATTTCAAACATTTCATCCGGATAGTTATAGACACAGAAAATATTTCTTTTTAACCGACTGCAGGAGGGTAATGTTTTTCGTTCGTATGTATGTATGTCAATTTTTATGGTACGCTCTACAACCCAAAAGGCTTGACAAATTATGACATGTGGGGTGTAGTTAGATTCGTCTCAATTGTGGGAGTGACATAGACTATATGATTTTTTAACTTGGCGGCTTTTAAATCTATATATCATAGTTAAGTCACAATAGAAGCTTTTGTGTTTTAAAATTTAACTTGATCGCCGCGCCGATAGAAAAGTTGGTTACATTCGTATTGTAGTATTAATTCTTATTCAAATTAATAGTTTAACAAATTGGTAAGTAGGAAGGTAGCAAGTTGACGGGAGCGAAGCCGCGGAGGTCAGCTAGTCCCTAACATTTTGACATTTCTGTTGTCACTATCGGTTATAAAATTAATCTTTGTCTAGAGCCTCTTAGGACATAGACAAGTGACATTCTATCAAAGATAGCGATTGGAAAAATGATCGATCCCTTACATTTTGCCATATCGACCATCGCCATTACTGACGTCGAATGACACTTGTCTAGAGCCTCTTTTCTCATATGATATGCAGCGAGGCTGAGAGATAAAACTTCGATTCGATCGTGAATTTATTCACAATAAGATTTTTATTTTATGCAACATACATTAAAAATCTTTATATGAAAGGACAAGCTAGGCTGTGCTAGGGATTAGCCATTGTTACAGGCATTAGGCGGAAATTTTAAGATCACTCGAGAAAAATGCTTACATCGATCATCACAACCGAAGCAATAACTATCAAAAATACAAGCGTAGAAAATGGACGATTCAAAGAAAAACATTTAAAATTGCCATACAATTTATGCTCTTATTGCCTGCCTCCTAAAACACCTCGAAAAGTAATGGTAAACAACTTTGGCACTTGCGTCAAAATTTTTGAGATTCCGCGAATGAGTCACCGAAGAATGTGAACGGCCTAACATGTGCTAAAAACATATAAATTATAATAAGAATTTGTTGAAATCCAATTTGAAAATGTCACCTTTGTCTTTTAGTTTTGATTTATATTATCATGCTTTGTAAAAAAATCTCTTGTTCTTTCAATTGGAGTTAAAAAAAACCGGCCTAGTGCGAGTCGGACTCGCGCACCGAGGGTTATGTACAAACCTCGGCTTAAAAGCATTATAGACCTGAGAATTTGATATGAATTTCAATTTAATACCTACGCTACGCGTTCATGAGGAAAGGGGTAGTAAGTCTAAAATTATTTATTTTTTTTTTTTTTTTTTTTTATTATATGGTGTAACTAAAAATTTACGGTTTTCGCAATTATTCCTTTATCCGTGCTATAAGACGTTGCTTCGTACCGAATTTCAAGATTCTGAGTTCACGGGAAGTACCCTGTAGGTTTTGATTCCCTTGCGAGTGTCGACAATTTGCGGCATAAACAGCTATATCTTTTGATTGCGTTGGCTTAGAAGGTTGATTTTTTCACAGCTTTAAGGGGACAGAAGACTTGAGTATTTAATATAAATTTCTTGATACCTCCACGCGTTTCTGAGAAAAAGGGTCTTGACAGTCAGACAGACGGACTGACGGACGGACAATAAAGTGATCCTATAACGGTGCCGTTTTTTCCTTTCGAGGTACGGAACCCTGAAAATTAAATGAAATAAAGAAAGATAGTTACATAAATGTATTTCTCATTATATTTTACGATCATACTAGTAACGGGTAATAATGCTACTTATTCTTACACATACTTAGCTAAATATTATAGTTTTCTAAAGTTAATAAAGAGATTTTCACATTGAAATGACAAAAAAATGATCGTAAATGCTAAGTGAAGCACAAAAATATGTTCTAGATACATCACTAACTAGCTTCAGTCTGTCTATAACTTCATCTTTATATATAAAAAATATAGGCAATGACACTCTTCAATTGCAGCTTTTTATTTACGTGAAATACTTTGGATTGCTCTTTCCAGAGATTAAAATTTACAAACATAGATATAAAATAAATATAAAATACAATTTTTTTTACAAGCTTTTATTTATCTTGTTATGTATTTTTGAATGTAAATTTTGCATACACGTTTAGTTTGGATGACAATGCATGGCTAGCTAAATCTTATTGTCATTCTAAATCTAATATGGTGGACGGCCCAAGATGGCGGACTAGTAATTTTTGTGCACTGCCATGATATGGGTATCAAATAAAAGGGTTTGCTAAGAAGAATGCGAAAAAGCCTTTAAAAGAAAAGGTTTTTAATGAATTAATTTAATCTTCTGTATACTTTAGGTAAAAGTAATCACCTAAATGAAATAATGGTAATGTGCTTTATCATTATGTTCATCCTTACATACTCCTTTTGCTTCATTTACTATCACGAATCTAGCCATACACGCATACCGGTTATGAGTACTGCGTACCTGGCCTTTCTGAAGAACATCACGAATAAGTGCCCTGCTAGGATATCCCCTCCCGCCCATTTCTTCATTCGTCTTTCTGTTCATTTAAAACTTAACATACAATATTATAGTTGCTACAGAAAATTTGACAAATACTCGAACATTTTCCGCGGATAATAACTAGGCTCAACTAGATCCAAAGTCCCTGAAACTTACTACCACTTAATTTCCATCCACTAGTCTTAAAGACAAGTTAAAGTACTCTTCCAGAAATTTGCATCCCCTCACAAAGCAGACCTAAATGGATGGTTTGTTCATCAAAAAGTTGGATTGGCTATTTAGCGTCAGAAATGAGCGCCGAAAAGTTTTAAGTACACCTAATCGTATCGCATTCGTCAAAGAATATAATCACCGTTTACTTTTAGTTTGTTTCAAGGTTCCAACTGAGTGGGAAATCTTTCGTAGTTTTTGTTATTTTTCGTTATATTTGTCGGGAATTTTTGCTAGAAATGACATCAATGAATATTATTTGCTTTTAGAAGAATAGAAAGAAAAATATGTATTTATGAATTTTGGGCTCTTGTTGGATAATTATGTTATGTATGGAATCCTGGCATCAATCTTGTATTATGATTTATTAAGACGACTATTTGAATCGAGAATAGATAAAAAAACATGTTTATACATTCTCATCATCTACCTACTATTACCTCTCATGTCACCGTTTTTTATACGATTTCCCAAAAAGAAGGAGGTTTCTCAATTCGACAGTATATATATGTATTTTATTTTATGTGTGTTCGCCTTCTATGAGTGTACGCGGATAACTTTGTCGTTTATGAATTCTTTTTTTGTTGGAATGGAGATATCTCAAGGGTAAAACCAAGATCTCTTACCACAATACATCCCAATGGGTCAAAGTGTCCGAATTATTTCTCGGGCCCTCCACAAAGTATAACCAGGATCTGATGATGGGATCCTAGAGAAATCGAAGGAACTCCTCAAATATTATAGGCATACATATAGAGATTTTGGTATTTTCATCAATAATGCAATCATTTGCACTCAGGAAAAATTATTTGGTGAAGTTAAACTGATATAGAAGACCACAATGGCCACTGGAACCTCTGAATCGGAAATTGTATCCTCGTCGCGTTTGGGCTTATTGGAATCGTCATGAGATGTACTTTGGCTATAAATGATTTGCACGTTAATTTGAGGTACCTACCAAAACTAAAAATAGTGAATACCGGAAAACAATGGCTACAAAAGACATCGACATCTGAAAAAAAAATGTTTATTCTCTTTGTTGTGTTTTCTTTTCTTCCATTGTCCCCCGAACACCATCATGCTATCATTCACTCCGGATTCATCTTATCTTTGGCCTCTCTATTCACTCACATTAGAATAGAATTGAAATACATATAATACAATAATTTTTTTCCAGTTTTCTTTGATATCTAGCTACATCAACTTCATCAATATCTTACAGTGGTACAGTAGTTACTAAGGGGTTCTAACCCAGACAGGCGCATTACTTAAGGTAATTAATTTCAACATTACTGCTGTCAAAACGATATAGAAAAACATCAAGAGGAAACCTGCAAGTCCTAGAAGTAAACATTCGAAGACATGTGGCATCTGCCAACTCGCACTGGCCCTCTCGTGGCGTATTATGGTCAATCCCCGCTCACAGAGAGAAGACCTGTGTCCAAGCAGAGGTTTAGATTGATTATGCTATGCAACGCCCTTAATCAATAAAATTGGTGTTTAATTTTGACCAAACAGTTTTCTAGAAACTGAGGTCCACCTGCGCCAAAAACTTTACCCAGAGTTAGTTGCTAATACGAGGTTAAATGAAAATCATACATAATAGGCCCGTGTTAGGTACTAACTTGTAGTTAGTGACGTAACGCAAGCGGCCTTAGTAGAATTACTACAGTTACTATTGTTTACAACCTAAAACAGAGCTAAATCAGCAAGCCAATCACGGTGGTCGCGCACCCTTTAGCATCACTACAGTTAATAGCTTTGCAACAGTTCATTACATATGGACATGTCTTTGATGTTCCAGTTATGACAAGCCCCATGCAGTCTCTGTTCGTTGACTGCTTGGAACTATTATGTACCGCTAAAAACTGCTGAAAATTCTTCTGTTGTAAATAACCGTTCAGTTGGCGCTGTCACGTCACTCTGACGTTCGATTCTCGCTATTGATGCAAGGGGCGTCGCGGGGGTAGGTGGGTACGGGGTCGCAATCCAAGGTGCACAGTTATTATGGTCGTCTTTTCTTTTTCGTGTGAGAACGTAGTCACCTCTGGTGTCAAAGTTAATTACTTTTGACCGTGTAAACATTCCACTTCAGTGAATTTCATTTATATTTTTATTCAGCCTGCAACTTAGTTCCGGCTGTTTTTATCTTTCGAAACTGAAACAAATCAATAGCACGTAGTATACTCTATTTTGAAATAACATTAGAAATGTAAAGAATCCCTTATTAAAGCCTGTTCAAACAATTGAGTTCAATTCCGTAAGGCTGGCGGCATAAAAAAAAAACTTGTTATCAAAACCAACTGTTTACTACAGGTACCATTTAAATTTCTAATGTGCAAATGGAATATACAACAAAACATGCCAATTCCAGTAGGTCGCGTTCACGTTAGCTAGCATCGCAACAGTTCATTACATATAGACAAGTCTTTGATCTGCTAGTTATGACAAGCACCATGCACTTTATGTTTGTTGACTGCAAAATGGATGTGTTACTGACTTCTGTTTCACTGTAGCTGCAAGCAGGAAACAGATCTGAAATGTGCTAATTGAGCAAATGGAGGTCGTTTGTATAGTTCCTTGCTTGGTATATCAATATTTTAATAGAGATGATGACGGGGTACGAGAAAGCAAATTCTATTTAGTCGGTCGAATTATAAAAAATATTGGACACTGTTTTTTTGCTTAATCAAATCAATAAAAAATCACCAAGATAAAGCGCATCAAATATCGGGAGTGGGGGCTTGTGATATAACTCCTCAGCAAAGCTGTACCAAGGCATGATGTCACATGAAATTTCAATGCAATGTAAAGTCGTCAATTTTTGTTTACATGGCAAAACAAAAACAATATTAGTCATTTTTTTTTAATTAAAATGAATTAAAATATGTGTCCAATATTTTCAGGTAATCTAACTGACGGACTCGATAGATTTTCTTAGTCATCATCCTTATTATAGGATAGAAATAAGCAAAACTTTCGATTTTTAAAACTGCTTCTACCCATGTAAATTAACAACTTTCTCCAAGTAAGTCATAGGCAATTACTAAATAAGAAAATGGGATGTTCCATACAAAATTATCGAGCGCACCAAAATTTTTTCAAGATTTTCTCTTGAAATGTCCTGAACAATCCTTTACCAATATATCTTCCAAGTAATAACAATCATAATGACACCATTTTTCCATTTGGCTCATCGAAAATAGAATCCGCAAACTTCAATACACTCTCCAAATTCTCCGTTATTACACTAGTTCTACAGAAAAACTGAAAAAGAACATTAGCAAAGAAAACTAATACAGGTTCCCGCAGTTAAAAATAACTTTGGCGCCATCTCGTAGATTTGTAAGAGTAAATATATGTCAATCATGCCAACTGTCGGCCGAATAACCGCAATAGTTTGTAGATATTCGCTTACTGAGTCTTGAACAGAATTAGGGCAATTTATTTAATTTTATTTAAGTTTGTGCGTATTCAAAACATTTTACATAAAAATACAATGAACTTTCAAATAAAAACACTATATAGTGAAAAATAACTTCAATTTCGGTAGTCGTTATTCCTGTTTTCGTTTTTTGACACGGACTATTTGGAAGTCGCATGTATTTTTTGTTAAAAGGTGATGCCTCTATACATCAGCGTACCCTTAGAGTGTACCAGCGTGATGTTTGTTATGAAATGGTGTAAACAATAATCAGTCATGCGATTGCAGCAATCCTGAGATATTTGGCATAATTTATTGAAGAGTTCTGTTGTAAATCTCCGAAGTTCTTCATAAGATCTTAACTAAATTTAAATGGGACCAATTCGAGAAAGTATTCTTTCGAACAAAAACTAACATGAAAATTGGTACACAATTGATGGAGACAAAAATGCAGTGGAACATAGCTATTGTTTCTTTTTGGAAAGTCGGTTAAAAAGATGGGCAGAAGGCCTGTAACACTGATTTAGCTCACTATGAAAAACAATGTCTGCTGCAATGCCCAAATATTCTTGTCGCAAATTAGCATTGATATAATCATGTGTGAAAAAAACAATATTATGTATCACAGGCACGTAAGTTTCAACTTTGTCTCAGAGATATTCATATCCAATGAGGCAGGCTTTCTGTGACATACAAACCACGACTGAGATACAGCTATCTAAGAGTGAAGGAAACTAAATGGTTACATACTGTCATAAGTGAATGTGAAAGTTGCCTTTTTTTCAACACAGATATTTGTTTTTCTGTGAAAACACATATAATACGGTGAACGTTGCGGGAATCTGCTGGATGCGAGATGCACGAGACCGGTCAATGTGGCGACACTTCGGGGAGGACTATGTTCAGAGTGGATGTTATTCTTCTGAAATGCTGATGATGATTTTGATGAACTGTATGGTTCTTTTTGTTACTTTTTGAACCTAAATAATATTAATCTACAGAAATCTTGCATAAAACTTTTAAAATGATACAGTTACTGCAAAATACTCCAGTTTGTTAAAAAGTAGTCATGGTGATATGAAAGAAGATGGAGTCAGTGATAGCGCGACGGTAGACAGAACGGTATGGAAGAGGAAAACGTGTTCCGCCGACCCCAAGTAACATGGGATAAGGTCAGGCAGATGATGATGATGAAAGAAATAGACATGGTAGTGCCACAAAGCAAGTCCCTTCAATCATGTCATACTGCTGGAACCTAGATTAAAAAACAACATTATCTTTAAAACCGTTCACATTCATGTCCACCGCAACCGCGTCTCAAAATAACATAACTTGACGCCTGTAGAACCGAGGAGTTAGCCAGAAGTCACATAGCACACACACATTTCGCCAGTTATGTTTGCTTAATTAATTCTGACACCAGAAGTGGCCACATCCTCACACGAAAAGAAGAAGAAGAAGTTATGTTTAAGTCCCATGATGGGACGAGCCTATTGCCCTCCTGGCTCCGGGCTGGTACTGGAAAACCTAATAACACTTTGTCTAATCCGTTAATCGTACATAGTAGCACTTGCAATTACAATACCAAAGAGACACTCACAAAATACTAACACACTTTCACATCCACGACAAAGTTTAGTTTCACGCGTCACTTCTAATAGTTTTAAATGTCTATTTATATCGTAGAATTTAGATAGTTAGCGACGGAAGTAACGGAATTAGCTTTGGAATTGGTACGCAGCTGACGTGGCTTATTAAAAGCGTATAAGGGAAGGCCGTGACGTCACAGGATTCAAAATGGCGGCTATTTTTACCCGTCTACGGCGAAGCTGAAAGGAAAGGTTATGGCTTTCGTTGTATGTTAAGTTTATAAATTTAGAAGTTAAGAGTCTATTTGTAAAAATGTGTAACTTATAATAATTATTAGCTGATACATGCATTTATCAAAAAAAAAGTGAATATTTAAGTATGTACTACGCAGGTCATTATAAATCTTTAAAAAAACACACAATTTTTTTCGTGCAGCCCGAACTTGTTTTTTTATATATATTTAATCGCACTTCAATTATTAGAAAATAAAATTTAATAAAATAATTCGAAGCTAGTACTAGCAACATAGCTAGTAAAAAAATTATGGCAAACCCAATTTTTTTTTTCAGTTTACTTATTCTACTTGATATGTTCCATCAAAGATGGAGAAAAACTATGACACAACTCCACTATAACTCATTTACTAAACGAATGACCCAAAAAAATTTTATCTCTCTTCCTATTCGTCGTCTTCATTTCTGAAGGTCGGGCCCGTCTTGGAACGCTTTGTTGGAGCCTCTGAAGAGCTGCTTCCACGCCACTCTGTCTTAGGCTCTTTTCAGGGCAGTGGTGGCCGTAAGTCCTGTACTCGATTTTATATGGTCTGATCAGCGAATAGGTGAACTACCGCATGGTGTTTTATCAAACATCTTTCCACCACTAACAGTTTTTTGAAGTTGTCTCCTGAGCGTTATGTAACCCAGGTTTCTTTGCATAAATAAAAACAAAAAAATACCGGCAAAATGCGAGTCGGCGCACGAAGGGTTCCGTACCACTATTGCAAAAAATGGCAAACAACACATTTGTTGTATGGGAACCCCACTAAAATATTTATTTTATTGTTATTAGTATTTGCTGTTATAGCGGCAATAGAAATACAATATCTGTGAAAATTTCAACTGTCTAGCTATCACGGTTTTTGAGATACAGTCTGATGACAGACAGACAGAAAGACATAGAGCGGCGTCTTAGTAATAGGGCGCGGTCTTACCATTTGGTTACGGAACCTTAAAAACATATTCCACGACGTACAAATTCAGACCTTTCCTTCCTTCGATCAATAATATACACATATCTTAACACGCTAGTTAAGTCTAGGATAGAGTAGGTAGGAGTAGCCTTCACTCACCAAACGTTAGAACTACAAGCACCCTTCACCATAATACCTTTGTTATAAGGAACTCGATAAAATCTTAAATGGAAAAAAGTGGGATTACAAAATTAACTTCCGCATTCTATATTGAACTCTGAATGGAATTGGTTAAGGTTTAAATTTGTGTGGGGGGAAGAAACGTCCCGTCAACTCCAGACGTAACCGAGCAAACGTGAATCAGTAAGATAAAGTTAAAGCAGAAATTTCATATTGTTCAAGTCTTTTGAATAAAGATGCCTCAATACGCTGTAGGAGTCTAGGTGGACCGATGACCTGGTTAAGGCTGCGGGAATCCAGTGGATGCGAGACACACGGGGCCGATCGATGTAGCCACATTTAGGGCAGGCCTATGTCTAGCAGACGTCGCAGCGGTCATCTTTCAGCTGAAATGACGATAATGTCAAATAGACCCTCAAGTTATTTAGTTGAAGTTGAATCAGAAAACATTAAATTCAGATCACGCTAGATACATACGTTAAAATTTCCACACTGAATAAACGAGCACTGAGTTGGATTGCTATTGCTTAACTTGATGCCAAAAGTGTGAGTAAATTAATCCAGGTTACCTTAGGATGTTCTTTCCACATAAACCAGTGGCACTCAAGATAAACAAATTTGTCAGCTATTGCAGCATTGGTTTTAATAAGATACCACGGTTATCTGTACCACCATTTTTATTTAATAACTAGCTGTTGTCCGCGACTTCGTCCAGGTCAAACACGTAAAAATGTGGGTATTTTTTTTGCAAAACCCTAGTTATTCAAAAACTACAAAAGCTGACTGCTTTTCAATTAGCTAGCTGCCAGTGAAAGTCCAGTCAAAATCGAACCAGCCGTTTCGGACAAAATTTTATATTTTTTTCTTGTTATAATTATTAGTACCGTATATACTTTTATATGCGTTTACTATAAAAACTATTATTTTGACATAACTAACATGTACTTCAATTGTTTTTATTTGTAGTATAGAAAATGTGTAACTTGTACTACTCCCTTTCCCTGCACAATGGCGCAGTAAAATTTTCACGTAATTTTCCTACAAACAAAAGCCCGTTAGGAACAAAGAAATCCGCGAACAATGCGCTGTAGACGTGTTGACTGCAAGGGTACGACACTATTGTTGTAATCTGAAAATCTGATAATGTCAAAAACTGTAATTATCTGCCACTGTATGTGCCAGATAAGATTTAGTAAGTCGGTTGAGTTCGAGTAAATTTGGTACATCTTACCTCTATAAAGGGTGTAACGGAGAGCTGGTGTGATCGTACTTATAAACTGCTTCTGCACTTTCTCCAAAGAAGTTATAGCCAGTAAAAAATATTGTATCTCCCATACAAATTTAGATCAGCTGACGACAACTTTGTATACCAAAACTATTTTTATTGGAATTGCCTAAGACTTTATTTTATAAGGTTGTTCATTTACAAGTGTAGAAGCAGTTTTTAAAATATGATTACAGCTTTTCGTTACACCCTGTATTTCAAGTCATGTCCTCCAACTCAATTCATCCTCTGATTATCAAATTGAAAGTTACAGCTACTTATTCGAGGGTTTGCGTTGACATGGTGACTGAGTCGAGTAGAGGTCCTTGAAACTGACTTAGGCCTGTATTCCGGCCGCATCTATTCATGCCCAACTCAAACTCAAAATTGGCAGTAGTGATTGGTTTTAGTTTGGTACTTGATTCTTCAGCTTGACGTAATGTGTACTAAATAGAGCAAGATCCCAGACGTTATTGAAACATAATGTACGCGTTAGTTATTAAGTTGTTTTAGTATATACTTTGAACGATCGATTAAATAGTATTCAAAGCGTAATTTGTAAATAATTTACAAATTAGTCTCAGAGCTAGTCGCCAGAGTGAGTGACGTCCTACTCACAAAACTGAAATTTGATCACAGTGTCATTAATAGGTGTAAATAATGAAAATAAAAGTCCAAGTGAGCAAGTCTGCGTACGGTCAAAGTACATACTAACAATATTCTATTTTATTACACTGATTTTGTGGTGAAAGATAATGGTAACTTTTGCGGCTTCTCGTACCTTAGATTTGAGCACGTTAATGTCAAAAAATCAAACCAGCCAATCACAACTGTACATTTTGAGTTGAGCATGAATCAATACTGCAGCAGTATTGACTCCATGTATTGGTGGAATATCGACCTTATTACAATATGGGCCTTTGGCCAAAATAATCATTTCTGCCCCTACCGCCAGTCAAGTAGTCCCTTGATGTCTCCAAAGTTTTATTCTTAAATTACCAAGTAAACATATTTTCTAATTAATATCTAGCTTAGCCTAAGAATAAAAGATTGAAAGAAAACCTACCCCCAGTTTTTGGAAAATTATGTGACAAATTCCAAACGCGCGTAAGCTGTTGTGATTGATTGAATGAATTTCTAACAGCCAGTCGAATCGTTTGACTAGCGTTTAATTTGGGACGCGTCGATAATTTACATTGAAAAACCAAGTGTTAATCGAAAAACCATCTGTGGCCCAAAGCATGCAGCCAAGTAATCTATGCGCTGCCGTCGACGAAACTGTGGCATTGGCAAAATTTTGTGCTAAACAGAATCTTGAGTGTCATTCTAATGACACAATGAAGAAGAAGAATCTTTCAATGATCTGAAATTGAGCAAGCACGAATGAAACAAATAATCTGGAATATTATGATCCTCATAAAAAATGTAGCTCACATCAGTAAACTACTACTAATACATATATACCAACAGTAAAGGAATGCAATCACCTCGCACGTTGTTCCATATAAAATATGACTTTTCCTCGGCACATTTAACTTCATTTAGAATTTATTATGACCTCGTGGTTTTCCCTGATGTTTGACATTTCCTTTCATATTCGTTATCCCAAAATTTAAGAGGACAGTGGAGAAAATATTATGTGGTAAAATTTCAACACCTATTTTGTAATATATAAACACTAGCTTTTACCCGCGGCTTCGCTCGCAGTGAAGCAATATTTTTTTTTTTGAATCCTATGTTACTTCTACATACCTCTAAAAATATATGTTCAAAGTTTCATGATGATCGGTTCGGTAGTTTTTGCGTGAAAGCGTAACAAACAAACTTACATTCACATTTATAATATTAGTAAGGATAACTTTTCTCTAGTCTATTATAAAAAAAATTTTGAGTGAAAACTTGGTGAAGAGAGCTTGGAAGTGAACCTGCAGTGTTATTCTGTTAAATTTTCATTGTTTGTTGTGATTTTATAGATGATGAGAATTCGAAGTATGAAGTTAATCCCAAGCATCAGTTGGAACGACGGAATCAATATTCTGTAATAATCTCATCGTGATGACTTATGTTAAGTGTCCTCAAAATCAGTTGTCAATCCCTAGCATATTTTGGAATATCAGCTTACTTCAAGCTCATTTCATGGTCAACACAGGTGAAATGTCTACAAAATTGATTATCTGCAGTGCTATTCTGTAAAATTTTCACCATTAAAAAAGATGAAGTGAGCTTTCTAGATTGAAAGCTCACTTCACCTTTTTTTCGCGGTGAAATTGTTATTTTAAAACGAATACTTTAAAAATGACACCATATTTTGACGAAATAAACCAGCTAATGTTATGGATTGTATCGTAACCCCCTAAACTAAGCCAAAAAGGAGACTTTTAAATAAAAAGGAATATCAAACTGTGACTAATCAGTTACTGTTTGCTTATAACCATGAGCAAACTTGGAGAAAAGTCGCTCAATCTATATTCCCTGCACTAGTTACTGCGTTATGATTGAGTTTAGCCAACCACGATCTATCTATTGCTAACATTGGCATACATTGTATGCCACATACATACAATGTACTAAACCCTTTGAGATTTATCATTGGAGACGGCTGTTGGCTAATTGCCTACAAGCTGTACTAATTAACCTATTTCCAGTAAATAAATGTTTTACAAATAAACATTTTGAATTAGTTCAAACAAACATTTCCTGTTTTATATTTAGAACTTTGAAGTAGCTTTGGAATTAACGTCATTATTATCAGCCCTTCTAAAGGTAATTAGCAAAACTGCCTCGTTGGTCTAGTGGTCGCAAACTCTACTGCTGAGCATGAGGTCCCGGATTTCGGTCGGTGGAGTCGAGCAAAATGATATGGAGTTTATTCACCTGGAATAGAAACACAGCACAGAACAGTAGCAGTCCGGAGCCCGGATTTTTGCGCGATAGATGGCAATAGGGTCAACCTTTTTAACATCTTACTTAAACTTATTTACTTATCACTCTAGCAGTGTATTATGTTAGTGTACTATCAGGTCTACTCAACCCTTCGGGGAATACAGGCATGATGATGATATGTGATTTTGGCCACAAAGCTAGTCCTGAGGAATCAAAGAATGCAGTCGTCTGTGATTCCTCCGAGCTAGCTTGGGTATGCTGCTCTTTTGAGCAAAATTTGTCGGCAAATTTCATGCACAAAATGTGAACATGTCAGAAAACCTTCAATATTAATTTATGAGGATGTTTCCAGCCTTTGACACTAAAACATGTTGCTGAATCACTGTGCCAAATTTAATCCAGATCCATCCAGCCGTTTGAGTGTGAAGAAGTAACAAACACACTAACACACACACACACATACAAAATTTCGCCTTTATAATATTAGTGTGTTTGGGTCACGGTTGACCACTCTCCCTCTTGACGGTGAGAAATGATGTAATCGACGACGGTAAGGTACGCTTGCCTAGAAGTAACCTACTCATTTTTGACTTAAATAACCCTAAGTTGCAGTTATCAAGCAACACAGATTGCGGCAGGGAATTCCACTCCTTACCGCACAGTAGAAGTATTTCAAAACGTTTGGTGCGTATGTATGGGATGTTCGCAAATGAATATATTTGGGGTAAGCCTATTGCCTTTGACCAGGAGCCCTAGAAACATGTTTTTAAACCATAATGATTCCGGTTTGAGAGAGAGAATGGAGCCATACAGAATATCACTATTTCTTTTTATAACCGAATCATGATTGTATTGGCATTTTGTTTTACAGCCTCTGGCCCCACCATTCCAGCCAGAAGACGTCTACTGCTGGACATAGACCTTCCCGGCCTCTGGCCCCATCATTCCATCCAGAAGACGTCTACTGCTGGACATAGACCTTCCCGGCCTCTGGACCCATCATTCCATCCAGAAGACGTATACTGCTGGACATATGCCTTCCCATGTGTCGCCACATCAATCGGTCTTGTGCGTCTCGCATCCAGCTGATTACCACCGCTCTAATCAAGTCATCGCTTTACCTAGAGGGAGGCCGAGAACGCTGCGTCTTCTGGTACGCTCTGGCCCCTGTGAAGTCTAATACTTGGCTCTTTTCTTCTGCTACATAGAACCAAACACATAGAACCACACAGCTTGTTTCTGAAACCTGATTAGCATAAACAGCAGTGAATGTGTTTGGTTTAGAGATCGCAAATGTTTATAGGTACTAACAAATTAATGGCTCATTACTAACAAGTGCTATCATAACCTATTTCTAGTTTATTCTTAGGCCTTACGCATCGGAAGAATGGTTAGTTGATATTACAACACTGTCAAAATAACAGTACACACCGATTAACATCGATCCCATTCCCGCCTACCCGCGCGGCGCCCGTCGTCCGCCTTGTGCACCAATAGCGAGAGTCAAACGTCAGAGTGACGTGACAGCGCCAAGTGCACAGTTATATTGACCGAGTAATACAGTAGTTTAAGCAGTGAATCGGTGGTATAAAGTTTGTCAGTTAAGTTCTATGAATTTTATAGAACAATATTGGCTACAAATTACAACAATACCGCTGATAGATTATCTACAGGTCCTCAAGAAAGAATTATGCTATTGGCCATGCAGGAGGTATAATATTAATATAATAAAAAAATAAAAAAAAAATTGTCTATAAGTAAGAATTTTCGCAAAAACGAACATTTGGTGCAGTAGTATAATTCCTAAAACAATGGTAAAATTAGTGCTTATAATATGGAAACTGTAACTAAAATATTTATATACAGCTGCAAGATAAACCGGAATTTCTATGTTTGGTTATGACCTGCGCTATTTAGGTTATTTCAAACCAGTGTTTAAGGCCATCATTTTCCATACATAGTAATTTAAGGGTCAGTTAAATTATTAAATAAAATCAGTATTTTAACAAAATAAAACATAAATATACTTACATAAATTCGTACAAAAAACACTAATACTAGCCTATTAAAATATGTAAAAGTAAATATTATGAGGGGATATCATAACCAAACAACAATTTCTAGAAGTTTTCCTGTGTCTCAGAATAATTAAAATGTTACTCCTGTTTCATTCTTCAGTTACAATGTCCTGAAAATTTTCCAGTTTCTTTTATTGTTCCCTATTTGAGTTGCAAATACAGAAATCCTTAATAGTCTTAAAACGCCAAAGGCTTAATGCTGAGTCGTCAAAGAAAATCTCACTTTGATTTGAACAAAAGACTCAGTGATTTACGCGGCGTTCGTAAAAATGTTCTTTCCTTGTTTATTTTGAAATGTCAGACAAGGATAGAGTTATTCCGGTTACACGGAATTTGAGGGAGCCATTAGTTTTACGCGATCATTTAGATTTATTTGTGCTGATATTTTATTTATTACTTAGACAAGTAAGTTAAATTCCTACATTTTTGGAGTCGTTAAAGGTGGGTCGAAATTAAAATTTCAGTTCACTTTAGTTACGAAGGTAATTTAGACTTATGTAGGTACATCTTTTACTGCTATACAAACACATGCAGAAGATTATAATAATACAGGATTCACTTTCATGCTTTCGTAGCGGATACAATAATAATTAACTTAAGCAATTGAAGCCGTCAACACCAAAAGTTTATGATCACTTCATTACTTTATTTTCTGATTGTAACAAACATCTCATCTTTTAAAGCTTAATTAACACCAAACGTTTATGATCACTTCATTACTTTATTTTCTGATTGTAACAAACATCTCATCTTTTAAAGCTTAATTTAACAAACCCTACTGTACCAGATACACTTTTAACCGTATAAACTTATTCTAAAAATAGTTTCATTGCGATTGTGAACGTTTCAAGTTACATTCGCGAGGTATTTTCTTTGTCGTGCTCGCGTAAAACAAACTGCGGCTTTATTTATGGTACGGTAATGTGCTGAAAGCCGTCGCCGCTAGAATTCCCTCATTTCCGCTTGCGTTACTCATGCTCGGGTTTATGTCCTTTTTTAAAGCGTTAACTTTTAACTCAATGCGTTTTTAGCTTACGTATAGTTCGGTGTTTAGGTATGGGTGAGGATTATTCTCTCTTGATTATGGGATGGTCGATGCGGTCGAAAGGTTCTGGAATGGCGACCGCGAACCAGGAGACGCAACGTTGAATGGCCTCCCTCTAGGTGTTGCCTGGTTAAGGTTGCACTAATCTGGTGGATGCGAGACACAAGACCAATCAGTGTGACGACGTTTGGGGGAGGCATATGTCCAGCAATGAAAGTCTTTCGGCTGAATTCATGAAGATGTAGATTACTGTGAAATTTATTACACTGGAAGTTAGTTAAAAGTAATCAAAGATTTGGTTGCTGGTTTCGATATAACATATGCATAAAAAAAAATGTTATTTGACCGGTTTATCGAAAAAAAATAATAAAATATAATACTAATAGTTAAAACAGAATTAAAATTGATCTAAAAAAAAGATGAAGAAGTGAAAACGAATGAGAGAAACAAGATTTTACAATTTAATGAAATAATATATATCTATCCCTCTCTACGAAAACGACGGGCGCAACCCCAGACTTTGGACAAATTCTTAAAGGAAAAACTTTTTTGCAAAATATACTACTTACCGAATTCCAATTAAGAAAACTACAAAGTTAAAATAATTTTGTTTTTGGAAGTCGGTGTCTTTGGTAGGTACCATTTTTTTGCGTTATTTACACCGATTTCCAAATATAAAGTATTTTTCACTTTGTATTTTTCTTATTTGAATGTCGGTAGTATTTTTTTGTAAAAAAGTTGTTTTTATTTTTCAATTTTTAGTTGTACCTAACTAATAGACAAGTAGTTAAGTAAGGTAACCATAATGCCAGAATAGATAACCCGAATATCATGAAACTGAACATAACCGGTGAACTATTGTTGGAGTTTAGTTATTTTATTGAGATATATGGTTTGACTTTTGAGTTGTTGTTAATCTACTTGTGAGGGTATGACGACAGTCATTTGACGTTAGAAATGACTGTCGTTTTATATCACTAGATGGCGTTAGTGAGATGTGCTTAAAACATTTGTTTTGTTAAATATTTATTTTACATTTACAGCAAAGCATTAATTGTTCCTTTTATTTTGTGTTAGAGCTTAATGATTATAATAAGAATGGTGATTTCTAGGTAGTTAGTTATTAATATGTTTGTGATTGCACTGCGGATGTGACGAACGGTCAGTTTGACGTAAAGGGTGACCGTCGTCGCATTTTTGCAGATGGCGCTAGTTGGATTTGTTGATAATCTATTTGTTTTGTTTAAATAATATTAAGAGATGTATTATAATTAATTCCTGCGTTATGTTGTAATATTAAATCAAATGAATTGGAGAAGTTAATGTTTGATAGAACTATTTTGGTTGTTAACATAACGTGTATTAAATAAATTGTTTACTGTTTCCGCCGAGTTGGCGCGCTACACTTACTTCCTATTTTTTGTTTTCTGGGGGTAGCGCGCTATCTCGAGACGGCGGTCGGTTAACAACCGTGTTACGAGGAGGTCTTGAAAAATAAACCTGATAAGTGAGATCCAGCGAGTTTTATTGAAGAAGTTCCTGCAGTACTTCAATACTATACACATCTGCGTACCCCTTTAGAGCGTACTGGCATGATGTTATGTTATGAAATAAACAATAAACAGACATGCGATTGCAGCAATCCCGAGAGATTTCCCCTCATTTATTGAAGAGTTATCTTATATATCTCCGAAGTTCCTCATCAGATCCTCAGCAAATTCGAAACATACTCTTTCAAACAAAAAAAGAATTTTCGAAAACGGTCCTCAATTGACGGAGATATCGGTGAACTTGGTAAGTCGGTTAAAAATCCAGAAGGAATTTGGAAAACTTGTAATTCGAACCTAGAATAATTTATGCTCATGTTCAGCAGTAGTGCTTGAAACCACTAGACCAACGTGTGATCTCTGCTTAACCCTGCGGGGAGGTCGGGCAAGGTTTTTTTTGTGACTTGTTTTATAAATAAGTGCCAATTAATAAATTGACAATAGTATCTAGTTACTTATTTATTGGTTGAATGATTGCTGTAAAAATTTACTATGACTTTTTTTTTCTTAATACCTGTTATTTTTAACTCTTTATGTACACAACAAAGATTATATTAATAGAAAACAAAAATGATTATTTATACATTTGATAAAATATACCTGCATTTATAACACCGCCATCTATGAACCAGACGCAACACCATTGAAGCTGCTCCCTTTAGTTCCTTGTTCAGCGTATCTACACGTCATCGTTCTACACGTACCTTAACATCAACCGCAGCAGTTCACCAATCTGATACTAGATAGAGCTTGCAGTCTTAAAACTTGAATCCAAAGCGCGCAATTCGAAGAAAAAGTTTCCCTCTCACAGAGAGGAGGCCTGTGTCCCAGCAGTTGGAACATTTATAGACTGATGATGATGATGATGAATGCCTAAATCAGTTACGGAATTGCTTTAACATTACAAACATTTCTGTGTTCAAAAATAAATTATTAAAAATTGTATTTAGGGTAAAACCCTTACTTATGTTTGAGGATATTTCTGTAATTCGGTCGATCGGCATACTTATATTGTAAGAGAGTTAACAAATATTTTAATAATCATTTAGGTTCCGTACCATTATCGCAAAAAAACGGCAAAAAAGTCACGTTTGTTGTATGAGAGCCCCACTCAAATGTTTACTTTATTCTGTTTTTAGTTTTTTTTGTTATAGCGGCAACAGAAATACATCATCTGTGAATATTTCAACTGTCTAGCTATCACGGTTCATGAGATACAGCCTGGTGACAGACGGATAAACAGGCAGACAGACGGATTGTGGATTCTTAGTAATAGGGTCTCGTTTTTACTCTTTCGGTACGGAACCCTAAAAATGACTAGTACCATCTTTTTTTAGTCCTACTATAGGGCAAAAGCTTCTTCTCGTACGGAAAAGGCATGAGCACTGATCACTACGCTCAAGACGGGTTAGCGATTGCAAATTTATATAAAATTTTCAAGTAATAGTAATTAATAGTTATTTTAACAATTGTTTATGACGGTTGAAAAAGAATATTTAAAAAAAAAACTGTAACCCGACTACGGCTTTTTTTTAATCTATGTTACACGGGCCATAATAACGAATCGATTAACACTATATTCATCAAAATCTGATAAATAGTTTAGGCGGGAGAGGAACATACACAAATACAAACATACATACATAGACTGCTAAAATCATAACCCTTCCTTTTGGCTTCGCCGTAGTCGGGTAAAAAAAATATACTAAAAGAATTGAGAATGGCAACAATACCTTAACATTAGTTAGAAACGAAAAAGGTTGGACAGGATTGATTTGTGGAAAGGCTCCTTTGATCTTTGCAACGATTACAATTTAGCAGAGCTAAAAAATAAACCCAACTACAATTCAATAAGAATCCTTATGTCGAAGAAAATAAGGTTGGAATATCCAAAGTCAAATAAGGTAGGTACAAAATAACTAGACATTTTTCCCTTTTCATCCACTCAGAGGGGAGATTATCAAATAAATAAGGATTAGCTTTTTAAGGAGAAAATTACAGTGAGAGTTCTGTTTATTTTTAATAATGTTTCAGGATACGTTTTTACTATTAAATGAACCCTTTGCAAAATCAGCTATTTTTGACCTTCACCTTTGAGCTGATTTCGATTTAAAAACTATTTGGATAGATTTTTTTGAGCCAGGAACCTTTGTAGGCGTACTCAGAACAAGCCACCAAAGTTTGGGTGTACCCCATGGTTGCGAAGTTCATTACCGCGATGTACGTTACTGCGAAAGTTTACTATCGCGACGTTCGTTGTTGCGAAAGTTTTTACTGCGATGTACGTTACTGCGAAAGTTTGCCATTGCGACGTACGTTGTCGCGAAAGTTATTTGCTGCGATTTATGCTACTGCGAAAGTCTACCATTGCGAATTACGATATCATGAAAGTTCTTTATTGCGATGTACGTTACTGCCAAAGTTTACCTTTCAAAATCAAAATCAAAATCAAAAACGTTTATTGCAAATAGACCAATTACAGGCACTTTTGAATTGTCAAATGTCGGTCAGTCAAACTAACAAGTGAAGCTAAGTTGCACGTTCCAAGGAGTAGATCTCTATGGAGAGGAACGTGCAAGAAACTCCATGGACACTCTTTTAAATAATATGTGTTACATATAATGTTTGGTTACATACTTCTTGTTGCTTCCATTATGTGAGCACAATGTAGATAATAATAAAAAAATATTAAAAGATAGGAACTGAATTAAGCCACTGGCAGCTAAGAGATGACCAGTCTCATCTGACGGCACCCGTTCACGAGCATGACGCGTGCATCAACCCCACTCAGCTCAACCATTTTGAAGGGAACCGAATGACCCAATAACACGCGCCACCAACAGCGAGACATTTGAGTAAGCATGACAAACTCTCAACTGCCATGCTCGCAATGTCAAAATAAAAAAAAACAAAAAGTTGTAACCTAATAAAAATGCTCCATGGTACCTCACATTCACAAATTTGAAAAATAAAAGTGCTTCTACATTATACAATGCTATTATTTCTCAATATAACATGTAAAGAATCCTAAGTCCTATTGAAATAAACAAATGAAATAAAAATAAAACACTGAAAACAACAATACGAAAAGGGCAGCAGCATCTCTTCCAATATAAATTAATTTGTAGCTACAAATGTATGTGGCTGTGGAGCAGGACCGGCATTTAGCCAAGCATTTTTATCAAGGAGATAATCTTCCAATTTATAATATGCTTGTCTACATAGTGTGCGTTTAATGCATGTTTTAAATTTTGACTCGTTTAATTGGAGAATTTCTAGTGGAATTTCATTATAAAATTTTACACAGTACCCCATAAAAGAGCTAGCTACTTTAGCTACCCTGAATCGAGGTTGATCTAACTTGTCCTTATTTCTAGTATTAAAATTGTGCCTATCACTTATTTTAGTAAAAAGATGAATATTTTTCCGGACATACATTATATTTTCATAAATGTATTGACAAGGTACCGTCATGATGTTGATATCTTTAAATAATTCCCTAAGAGAATCGCGCCTGCGAAGATTGTATATGGCTCTGATAGCTCTTTTCTGCAGAATAAAAATAGACTCTATGTCTGCAGCCCGTCCCCATAGCAAAATACCGTAAGACATGATACTATGAAAGTAACTAAAATAGACCAGCCTCGCGGTATGTACATCAGTAAATTGACGGATTTTTCTGACAGCATATGCTGCTGAACTAAGCCGTCCTGCCAGAGATGTTAAATGAGGACCCCATTGTAGCCTCGAGTCGAGCGTGATTCCCAGGAAAACCGCGTTTTCGACGATTTCTAGTTTCTCCTTGTTCAATATTATTTCCAAGTTATTACTTTTAACATTCGGTAACGCAAATCTTATGCACTTCGTTTTTTTTCCATTTAGTACTAAATTATTAACAGTAAACCAGTTTTGGACCTGCTGTAGAGCGTTGTTTACGTCATCAATACGTGTGGAACGTCTATTGATCTTAAATATTAAGGACGTATCGTCAGCAAACAATACTATATGTGGTTGTTTTTTCAATAAATGCGGTAGATCATTTATATACACCAGAAAGAGGAAAGGACCCAATATAGAGCCCTGTGGTACCCCCATTTTTATTTTTAAGCCCCGTGAATTTACACCATTTATCTGAACTTGCTGTTGCCTGTCATTTAAATAAGATTTCACTAGGCTTAGTGCAAGTTTACCTAATCCGTAATGTTCCAGCTTTAAAAGTAAGGTTTCATGATTAACACAATCAAAAGCCTTTGAGAGGTCACAGAAGATTCCAATAGCATCTTGGGCTTCCTCCCACGCTGCAAATATGTGTTTTAATAAGGAGACACCAGCATCAGTTGTACAACGTCCTTTGGTGAAACCATACTGCTACTTTGCAAAGTACGTTATCACGAAAGTTCTTTACTGCGATGTACGTTACTACGAAAGTTTACCATTGCGACGTACGCTGTCGCGAAAGTTATTTACTGTGACGATTGCAGTTTCGATAACACGCTATTGTGATTTAGGTCATCTTGGAGGTTTGCTGATACTGGTGATAGTGGAAATATTATAATGTTGGGCATGACTAACAAATGAGCAAAAATTGTAAGCAAATTTAAGTATAATTGAACCAAAGATAATCATAATAAAATAAATATAATCAAAATTCATATCTAAATAGACTTGTAAATGGAGCAAAATAAAAATCAACAAAAGCAAAATTCATGTAGATGCCTGTCTAAGTATATCACACACCATATACCTAATCTACAGTACCTGGGCGACCGAGTTCTAATCGGGTGAAAATAGAACAAACGATTTTCTAAAAATGAGATCGATTTATCGCTCCCGAAAGGCCCTGCATACTAAATTTCATGAAAATCGTTGGAGCTGAAAAAAACGTAACATATTTAAAACATTCGAAGAATTGATCAAGGAACAAAACTACACATTATACGATGTTGAAAGAGTAAGAGCTGTAATGAAAAAGCGAAAACGAGGCACAACATTTTATTTAAATAAACTGAAAAGTCACTTGTCACGAAACAATAACATGAATATTGAAGATTATATAGAATAGAATATACTTTATTGTACACCATAAAAGTAACATATTTACAAGAAAAACTTGCGTACCTTTGTTACATAAAAAAAACATAATTAGCATTGATGAAGGTTTTAGGTGTTTTTTAACTTTCGCAGTATCTTACATCGCGGTAGTAAACTTCGCAACAGTGGGATACACCCCCAAAGTTTCATCACAATCTGTTCAATGCTATAGGAGCGAATAGTGGACAACATTTATTTTTATTTATTACAGGTTTACTTAGTTCTCAAATTTGTTATTATTTACTTAATGAGAAACAAAGTTAAAATAATTATTACTATAGTAAATTAAAAATAAATTAGGGCGCACGTCACTCTGTTCTAGTAAAATATCGTAAATAATTATTTTAACTTTACGAGCTTATTGCATTTAGTATTTTTTTCCTGAAATATTAGCTTATCCAACTGCACCTGAAACACAAAAAAGTTAAAATTTCAATAGAAATAAACTCACGTTCATCCAATCATATCAAACGGCAACATCAAAACTTGAGTTACCGGCTTTTTATGCAATAGCTCAATATTTGGTTCGGAATCGAGTTCTAGTAAATAAAATAAAAATAAATGGGTCAGTTTCACTGCACTGCCGTCCAATAGCTAGAATTTCACTACATGACATTTGGCTGAATTTGAAATTTTAATAGCTTCGTAATCAGCAAAAATATTCTATTGTCTAACCAGTATTTTTCTACCATCAATAGATACCGGCTAAAAAATAAAAACGCCCCAAATTGCTATGTTTACAAACCTATTTTGATAATATTAACCCGGTACTGGCCGTGCACCCGCTCGCAGCCAGAATTCCAATATTGGACACCATTTTGGTAAGTTTTGTTGGTAAAATATTTTTTTGATTTACTTAACCCATGTAGGTCAAGAAGACATTCTAATCATCAATTTTTCTGTGTAAACATATTTTTAAACATCCAAGTCGTTTTGGAGGAGTGGGCAAAACCATCGAAAAAGTATCATGTAATTCATTATTTTTTTAAAGCAAAAGCATTAGCTATACGAAAAAATCTTATTTCACAAATAATGTACATAAATCTATAGTAAATATATATATTATTCAAACATTGTAACCAAGCCGTTACTAAGGAGTAAACTGTAGAAAGTAACCGTTTTACATCACTTAAGCGGAGTAAGGTCCTATTCATTTACACTACGAGTAACAATGCTAATATTTTTTTGAATTAAATAGTTAGGCGAGTTAAATATGTCAATTCGAAAGTGCGCTATTAGATTTACTTCTTGACACCTAAAACTTCTGTATTTTCTTTTTTTTTTCAATAGGCTCGCGTTTGACCACTACCTCACCTGATGGTAATCTATGATGTGGTATATGATTTTTTCTTGATGAACAGCATCGATTTATATTATTTCGCGGTTTTTTGTTTTTCGTTTATAACTCAAAATATGATTTTGTTAGGACGGAAGTGCAAGTTGCAACGCATATGAAACGGTCGATCAGTCAAACGCTGGCTCTAAATCAGGAATATCTGCGAAGCAAGCATTTATTTCTTGTATGGCCACGCTGGAGTAATCTGCTGCTACATACTTCATGGGAATATTTGAACATATATTCCTTGATTTCCATGCAGAATTGGCGATCACAGGGCGGATTAATTGGTACGTCCGGTGTTTGGTGCAGATAATATAGCCAGGTGATTAAATCTGTTTGCTGGTGAAATTAACTTTGTATCAAGCTATAATTACCAAATAAAGCTAGACAGTAGTAGTAGATAGAGATTGCAAGCAAAATTTTTTTGACGCAATGGAAGATAACCTCCATTTTAATAATTGATTGAAATCAACCTGAACTAGCTTTTCTGGTTTGTGAGGCTTGCTGAACGATCTTAGTATTTTCACATCACTCTAT